>CM033800.1:18231232-18831232 GCA_019656835.1 Rhododendron ovatum
ACGCTTGACAAACTCCTCTGAATCTTTCTTCATTGTTGGCCACCAATACCCCTGAGTGAGGGCTCGGTGGGCTAAGGATCGTCCACCGGAGTGGCAGCCGCTGTCGCCAGCATGAAGCTCTTCAATGATCCCCGGGACTTGATGGGGATGTGCAACCAATAAGTATGGTCCGGTGAATGATCTTCGGTAAAGCTTGCCGTTGGGGTTGAGCCAGAAGAGAGCGGCTTTGTTTCGGAGTCGGTGGGCTTCCTTTTTGTCAGCTGGGAGAGAGTCATCTCTTAGGTAAAGGATAATTTCGTCCATCCAGCTTGGGCCGAGCTCTATGTTGAGTATCTCCTTGTTTAATTCTTCGAGTTCGAAGCTGGGCTTGTCAATGGAATCAAAGGAAATAGAACGGTGTTCCGAGGATGAGCATGCCGAAGCAAGTCCTGCAAGGGCGTCGGCGTGGGCGTTCTGTTCCCGGGAGATGTGCTCGACTCTGATTGCTTTGAAGCGTTGAATGAGCTGGACTGCGGCGCTGAGGTAGGTGCGCATGCGGTCGTCCCGAGCTTCGTATTCTTCGGAGAGCTGGTTGACTACTAATTGGGAATCACTGTAAACCACCAGTTCTTCAATGCCAATGGCTTCGGCAGTTTTGAGTCCGGTGATTAATGCTTCATATTCAGCCTCGTTGTTGGAGGCTGGGAAGTTAATAGAGACTGAGCTTTCGTGAAGAACACCGGAGGGTGAGAGGAGGACGATGCCAGCACCGGCGCCTCGGGTGTTGGAAGCGCCATCGACGTACATTTTCCAAACATCTCCATGGAAGAGCTGCCATGCTGTGCTAGGGTTGGCCTGAAGTGATGCCTCGGTGCTTGTGGTGGGAACCGAAGCGTTTGAGTTGGTTGGTGTGAGCTCGGCGATGAAGTCGGCTAGCACCTGAGCTTTGATAGCTGTCCGAGGTTGAAAGTGGATTTCGAAATTTGCAAGCTCAACGGCCCACTGTGAGATTCGGTTAGAAAGGTCTGCCTTCCGCAGAAGAGACTTAAGGGGGAACTCAGTAAGGACGATGATACGGTGAGACTGGAAGTAGGGAGCAAGCTTCCTGGATGCTGAGACAAGGGCAAGGACGAGCTTTTCTAATGGTAGGTAACGAGTCTCGGCTGGAGTCATTGTCTTGCTTGAATAGTAGATTGGTTGATGATCCCGATTCTCCTGTCGAACGAGGACCGAGCTGATGGCGTGCTGAGAGACAGCAAGGTAGAGGAACAGGTCCTCTTGGTCCCGAGGAGTGACGAGGAGGGGAGCTTTGGAAATGTACTCCTTGAGTTGTTGTAGGGCTCGGTCGCAGTCTTCTGTCCAGTTGAAGCTCCGTCGGCTGCCTTTCAGAAGTGTGAAAAATGGCTGGCATTTATCCGAGGAGCGGCTTATAAATCGGTTTAAGGCTGCGGCCATGCCGGTCAAACGTTGGACATCCTTCTTGTTGTGAGGGGCAGAGAGCTGAGTGATAGCAAGGATCTGGGAAGGGTCGGCCTCAATACCGCGTTGGGAGACGAGGTGGCCGAGGAATTTCCCGGAGCTAACACCGAAAACGCACTTCTCGGCATTGAGGCGGAGCTTGTGTTTCTTTAGTATCTCAAAGACTTCGGTGAGGTGGGCAAGATGATCACCGGCACGCAAACTTTTAACCACCATGTCATCGATGTAGGCCAGCATAGTGTCGCCGAGCAGTGCTTCAAACATCTTGGTAATCATTCTCTGAAAAGTAGCCCCGGCGTTCTTTAGACCGAAGGGCATAACCAGGTACCCGAAAATGCCATGGGGGGTAATGAAAGCCGTGTTCTCAACATCGCCTTCACTCATGGCGATCTGGTGGTAACCTCGGTATGCATCCAAGAAGCTAAGACGCTCGTGACCGGAGGTGGCGTCGACGAGCTGGTCAATGCGGGGGAGTGGAAAGAAATCCTTCGGGCAGGCATCGTTGAGGTTCGAGTAGTCAACGCATACTCGCCACTTACCGTTCTTCTTCTTGACCACAACGGTGTTGGCCAACCACCTGGGGTACTGAACTTCCCTGATTGCCCCTGCGTTCAGGAGTCGGTTTACTTCTTCAATAACTGCTTCGGAATGGTGGGGGGAGGACCGCCGTGCTTTTTGCAAGACCGGGCGTTTGGCTCGGTCGATGTTGAGTTCGTGGCAAATGAAGGAGGGGTCAATTCCAGGCATCTCGTATGGAGTCCAGGCAAATACTTCGATGTTATGTTTGAGGAAAGCTACCGTTTCATTCCGCTCGGTTTCACAAAGTGAGGAACCGACAAGGAAAAAACGGGAACCGTCATCGTTTATTGGAATCGTGGCCACGTCTTCAACAGTTTTGTCGTTGGGCAATCTACCGACGTCTTCCAAGATTGGTGCTTCGGGGACTTCAATGAGGTTAATCCGAGAGGTCTGCTTGTTACTTCGGACGGCATTAATGTAGCATTTCTTGGCCGCTGTTTGATCTCCGTACAAGTCTTCCTGTTGCCCATGAATGCCAATGAAACGGACCACTTGGTGATAAGTGGAGGCAATTGCCTTGAGCCTATGTAACCAGGTGCGTCCGACAATGGCGTTGTATGGGCTCGGGACGTCGACTATCATAAATTCCATTTCCAGAGTTACTGAACCGGCACGAACAGGGAGAGTGATCGTACCGATGGGCCAGACAGGAGCTCCGTTGAAGCCGATAAGAGGAACTTCGGAGGGATGGAGGTCGGTGTCGGGAATCTTCAGCTCCTTGAACAGGGAGTAGTACATTACTTCAGCCGAGCTGCCCTGGTCTACGAGGACGCGTCGGACATTGAAAGCTCCGATGCGTAGCGTGACCACGAGGGCGTCGTTGTGGGGGAGCTGGATGCGGTCGAGATCCTTCTCGGTAAACGTTATCGTCCATTTGGAACCGTCGTCGGTTCTGGGGCGCTTTGGTTCGGGACCGACCAACATGACCTGCTTGGAGGAGGAAGCTTCGTTTAGGTCAGCTTGGAGGACGCGGGCAGCTTCGGGGTTTAGGGGGCCGTGTATGACATGGATCGTCCGAACTTCGTCCTCGGTGTTTGCTTCGGCCCTCTGTGCCCGAGCTGCTGTCTTTTCCTGATCGATGAAATTACCGAGGTGGCCAGCAGCAACAAGTTGCTCCAAGTATGCCTTGAAGGGCTTGCATGCTGTGGTGAAATGACCTTGTTCGCTGTGGAAACTGCACCGTACAATGGGATTCTTAATTTTGCCGTTTTCGGTTCCCATCTTCTGATTTGGGAAGGAGAAAAAGGGCTGATCCTTGACTTGGTCAATGATTCGGTAGATTGGTATGGTAAAGACGGTTTTTTCAGCGTTGAAATCGCTGGGCTTCGGTCCTCTTCTCGGTGACTGCTTGATTGTATTAACCTGCTTCTTTGGAGTTGAGACTGGTGGGGGAATCGGTGTGGAGACCGAGGAGTTCGTTGTCTTTGAACTTGTCGGCTTCCCCATGCCTCTCTCTGCCTTTGATTCAATGAGCTGGCACCACCCTTCGATACGCGTCATGAGGTCCTTCATTGAGTTTGGCTTATGGCGAGCAAGGTCGTCATAAACTTGCTCATCTTGGGAGGTCAGGCCTAGCTTGAACCCTCGGGCAGAGATAACGCCGTCGCAGCCCTCTATTTCATTGAACAGCTCCCAGTAACGACCGGCGTACTGCCGAAGCGTTTCATCGTTTCTCTTGCGGAGGGCTAGGAGGGAATCAATTTCCTTCTCATGTTTGTTGCTTGTTACAAATCGAGCCATGAAGGCGTCGCAAAGGGAGTCAAATGAGGAGATTGACCGAGCCGGGAGTTGGTTGAACCAGGTGAGACCTAGGTTACCGAGGCTCGCAGGAAACACTTTGCATAAGAAGGCATCATCCGAGGGTTCATTCCGAAGAAACAGAGACATGACAAGTTTATATTGAACCAAGTGGGTGTACGCCTCGGTCTTGCCATCGTACTTGGCAAACTTGGGTTGGGTGAATCCTTTGGGTGGGGTAACCGAGTCGATCTCTCTTGTAAAGGGAGAGGTTGTGAGTCGTGCAAGTCGTGCGTCGCGATGAGGTCGGATCGAACGGTCGGGACCGTCTGGACGCTCGGTCGCTGTACGCTTCTTGGGGACAAGCTTGTCTAATCGTTCATATTCCTTTTTATCAGGGGCAGGACTAACCGATTTCCTGGGAAAGCGGTCCTGGCGGTGGTGGCGGTAGCTATCTCGAGCAGAAGGCTCGAGGCGCTCGGTGATTGGGCTCCTGCTGTGTGCCCCGGCAGGGTTTCTGGATCCGGGGCCCTTGAGACGTTCACGGTATCCCTTGGTCTGGATCTCTACGAGGCCGTCCTCTCCCCTGGGAGCCCTTGTGAGGCTAGGGGTAGATTCCCGGCCTGCCTTGCCCACCTGGACCGAGTGAGTAGAGGAGGCAGAGACGCTCCCAGCACCGAGCCTTTCGAAGGCTGATGGTCTCCTTCGAAGTTGCACGGGGGAGCGAGAACGGTCTCTGTGCGATGCGTTTCTTGGGGCTCGAGCGTCTGCTGCTCTGGGTGACTCGAGACGATCCTTGGCGGAAGGGCGAGACCTATGTTCTAGCAGGTGGCCAACTTCATGACTGCGAGGGGATGTGCGACGGTCTTTTCTTCCACCACGGCTTCCGGAGGAATGAGATGGAGAGATTTGGAGGAGATGTTTAATCTCTGCCAATTCATCCCTCACGTGACGGTCGCGCTCCATGGCAGTCGTAAGGTCATCGATCTTCCGCTCGAGGTGGCGGACGTAGGAATGAAGCTCGGAGGATGGGCCTGCTTCTGGTCCTCCGGCGCCGATTCCTATTGATACGTGAGTTTTTCCCAGGGCGGCTGCTCCGCCGGAGGCTGGGCTGTGATCCACGAGGGAACCAAGCCCGTGGGTGGTTCCTCCGTGGTGAGCGTCATCGATTTCGACCATTTCTGAATCAGGAATCGTTGAATGGAGCAGAAGGAAAAGTGAGGATGTTGGATTGATGGCTAGGTCCCCAGCAGAGTCGCCAATTGTAGGGGTTCAAGTTTGGAGGGACCTATGCCTGGTACAATACTCCTCTTCCGTTGCTCCGCTCGTCCGCCTGGGGTCCTGCAACCAGTCACTAGGGCTTGGAAAAGCCCAGTGACCCTCCGACGATCAAGTTAGATGTAAGGAGAGTAGTTTAGGTCTAGGGTTAGGGTAAAGATGGCGTACCTCTTTAGGTTAGAATCCTTTCGTATTTATAGACCTATGTTTACTTGGCCTCCAAGGAAGCGCGTAGGAGTCACGCTTAGGTAACCGCCCTCGGTGACGTCATAAGTGACGCACTGGATAAGGCGGTTACGAAGCACATGGCCATGGTGGTCCTGTCTGCCACGTGGCACTTTTGGTCCCCCTTTGCTAGATTACATTCTTTCCAGATCTCGACGGAACGTACTCCTCGGGGATCAACCGAAGTACTGACAGGAGTGTTGACACCATGCCACTGAGGATAAGGGTAACTTCAAGGGCTCTCCTGTTCGTGACCATGGATCACACCATAAGTCCTCGGTTATCGGGAGCCCATTTACCGAGGCCATAACCGAAGCCTCCACACTTTCCAAAGCTCCACTCCTCGTCACCCCTCGAAACCAGGAAGACTTGTTCCTCTACCTAGCTGTCTCTCCGCACGCTGTAAGCTCGGTGCTCGTCCGCCAGGAGGGCCGGGAGCATCAGCCAATCTATTACTCCAGCAAAACAATGACTCCCGCCGAGACGCATTATCTACCATTAGAAAAGCTCGTCCTTGCCCTCGTCTCAGCTTCCAGGAAGCTCGCTCCTTACTTCCAGTCACACCGCATCATCGTCCTTACCGAATACCCTCTCAAGTCTATCTTTCGGAAAGTCGATCTCTCCAACCGAATCTCACAGTGGGCCGTTGAGCTTGCCAATTTTGAAATTCATTTTCAGCTTGGGACAGCAATAAAAGCCCAGGTGCTCGCCGACTTTGTTGCCGAGCTTACGCCACCCAACACACCCGCTTCGGCTCCCACCCCAAACACCGAGGCAATACTCCAGGCCGACCCTAGCACAGCCTGGCAGCTTTTTCATGGCGATGTTTGAAAAATGTACGTCGATGGCGCCTCCAACAACCGAGGCGCAGGTGCAGGCGTCGTTCTCCTCTTGCCCTCCGGTGTCCTGCACGAAAGCTCACTATCTATCAACTTCCCAGCCTCTAACAACGAGGCCGAATACGAAGCACTAATCTCGGGACTCAAGACTGCCGAAGCCATTGGCATCGAAGAACTCGTGGTTTACAGTGATTCCCAATTGGTGGTTAACCAACTCTCCGAGAAATATGAAGCTCGGGATGACCGCATGCGTACCTACCTCAGCGCTGCAGCCCAGCTCATTAAACGCTTCAAAGCAATCAGAGTCGAGCACATCTCCAGGGAACAAAACGCCCACACCGACGCCCTCACAGGGCTCGCTTTAGCATGCTCATCTACAGGACACCGTTCCATCTCCTTCAATTCCATTGACAGGCCCAGTTTTGAGCTTGAAGTGCTAGATGAGGTACTCAACATAGAGCTTGGCCCGAGATGGATGGACGAAATTGTCCTCTACCTGCGAGACGACTCCCTTCCCACTGACAAAAAGGAGGCCCACCGACTCCGAAACAAGGCCGCTCTCTTCTGGTTCAATCCAAACGGGAAGCTCTACCGAAAATTATTTACCGGTCCATATCTACTGGTCGCACACCCACATCAAGTATAGGGCATCATTGAAGAGCTCCACTTCGGCAACAGCGGTTGCCACTCCGGCGGGCGATCCCTCGCTCACCGAGCCATTCCCCAAGGATATTGGTGGCCGACAATGGAGAAGGATTCTGAAAAGTTCGTCAAACGCTGCAAAAAATGTCAAATGTTCGCCCCTATCATCCACCAGCCAACCCGGGATCTTAGCCCCCTCACAAGCCCTTGGCCTTTTTCCCAATGGAGCATGGATATCGTCGGTAAGCTTCCCGTTGCCCCAGGAGGATTTAAGTTCCTCCTAACCGCCACAGACTATATCTCAAAGTGGGTCGAGGCCGAACCTTTGGTAACTATTGAAGAAACAGACATCATTCGTTTCGTTTGGCGAAATATCATTTCGCGCTTCGGTGTCCCTTTCGCCATTATTACAAACAACGGACGGCAGTTTATCGGACAAAAATACCGAGCCCTATTAGACGAGTACAGCATCAAATGGGACACATCCACTCCAGCTTACCCCCAGGGCAACAGACAGGCCGAGGCTGCAAACAAGGCAATTTCTTCTGGACTTAAGCGACGACTCGAGTCACGCCGAGGCAAGTGAGCCGAAGAGCTACCCAGGGTACTCTGGGGCTACCGTACTACGCCTCAGCAATCCACTGGTCGCACTCCCTTCTCCTTGGCATTTGGAGTGGAGGCGGTCATCCCTCTCCAAGTCGGACTCCCGACAATGCGTACAGAAAACTTTGATGAGTCGGTGAACAACAACAGCATTGCTTCGGACCTCGACTTAGCCGAAGAGGAACGTGATAACGCAAGGATCAAGCTCGCGTCGTACCAACAGGAGGTTGCAAAAGGCTACAACCGAAGCGTCCACCTTGGGTCGTTCAAGCCTGACGATCTCGTCTGGAAAAAAGTGGTGGAGAAGTCCAAAAAGTGAAAGCTAATGCCCAACTGCGAGGGCCCCTACCGAGTTCTCAAACACCTCGGCTCAGGAAACTACAAATTGGAGAACCTGGATGGTTCCCCCATTGCTAAAACATGGAATGCAAACAATCTGAAGAGTTCTATGGAAAAGCACTCGGTTACCGAAGCCCAATTCATCTCTTTTATGTCGCATTTTCTTTTAAATTTCAAAGGCAACTTGCTTATGTAATGACAGCACTCCAACAAGTTTGAATGAGAATTCTCTCCTTAGCACTACTGTACCTTTTGCTGTTTAAATTACTTACACTCGGTCCGTTCTTGCCCGGACCGTTTTACACTGACTTCAGGAATAATGTTCTCCCGTAGGTGATACCCTCGGACAAAATTCCCACTAAGTCACCCCGGCCTCTTCGGTCGTTTGGACTTCTGGTCACTCGCTTTAAGGATACTCGGCTTCCCCCCGAGCCCCTTATATCGACCCACCAAAAGTCTCTCACTGCTCGGACTCGCTGCATCCCGAACCTTTGGCCGAGGCCATATCCCTTCGCGACTTCGGCTTACGTCCCCAAGCAGTACCACCATCTCACACGTCTACTCCCCACTAGGCTTATTTCCGTTAACAAGCAAGGGCGTGAAAATTCAAAATTCAATAGATACTTGCTTCTGATCCCATAATTCGGTTCCTGCCGACCCTCATAAAGCAGGGGCTCCGGATCAGGTCACTTTTCCCTGAATAAACACCCTTTCTATGCTTGGAAAAATTCTTCAGTTAATGCTTCAGTTAAATTTGTTTTACAACTCTTCCAATCTCACCGAAGCAAGGGCATCATCACCCAAGCAGTAAAACTAATCAGACAAGCATTTCAAAGAAAACATTCAGGAAAAGAAAGCATTCATTCAGAAGGCATCACGAGTTATAGCGCCAAATCATAAACAAAAAGGTACAGCTTCGGTATCAAATATTTACAAGCCCTGGAATGGCAAACTCCAAATGTCCGGAGCCGTCCAGTTAAAGCTACAGAATCAAAAGACATGAAATCTCAAAAATAAGGGGGAAGGAAGACACTATCCTAAGCACGAGCGTTGGGGTCGAGCTGGTCCTCGGGCACAGGGGCATTTGGATCGGCTGGGTTCCCGGGGTTTTGGTCCTCGGACACGAGCCCCACCACCTCTTCCTCTTCCTCCGGCAGGACAAGCTCTTCAGGAGGCGCCTTGGGAAGTGTTCGGAGATCAGAGTCTTCAGGGAGGTTGAGCCCCCTCACCAAGGTTTCATGGCCATACCAAAGGCCGTCCAAGAAACAGTCCCGATGCAGCTTGGCCTCGATCTCCCGAACCTACTTCTTATATTCTACTCCGGCTGCGTCCCAACCTTCATCGTAGCCTCTTTTCCTCGCAAAGTCGACCTCTGTGGCCCGGGTGACTCTCAGGGTGCTGGCATCCTCCTCGGCCTTGGCGGCCCTGCCCTTTGCCTGCACCCTCTCCCTGTCACACCTTTGGAAGTCCGCGAGGTAGAGCTCACAAGTCTCCCGAGCCAGCTTTAGGTCCTCCTCCTTTCGGGCCAGCTCCCGATTCAGCTTCTCGGTCTCCTTCTCCTGCGCCTTGCACCGGTCATTGATAACCAATGCCCAAGCTCCCGCCTGCAAACAAAGAATAAAAGAGATTCACCAAGTGCAAACATTCAGATTAAAAAGAGCGGGACGCAAACCATTAACTTACATTGAAAAGGGCCTGAGCTATCTCGGTCGTGATGTCCTCGGTCAAGCCCATGACAACCCTGGCATCCCTCGGAAGAATGCTCCCCCAGAGCATCCCGAAGGCTACCCTGAGGTTCTTGACACTGTCAGCGTGATGGATCTAGCGACTGGCGAAGTGGCGGAACTCCGAGAACTCCGGAGCCCAGGGGAGTTCCCTCGGATTAACCCAGGAACCTTCCTCCGCTCCACCGATCCCCCCTCCGGGCTCTCCCTGCTCTTCCTTGATCAGGATCGTCTCCTGATCTCCCCCATCTCCGTCCCCTTCCTCACGCCGAGCCCTCTTTTCCGGGGGCTCCTGTGGTAAAACAGGAGTCGCCCTCGAAGTCCCGGCGCCTGGCGTACCGGGGACTGTTCCCCTGCCCTGACCTGCCGGCCTCCGGCGCCTAAGATCCAGCACCTCGCGAGTTCTGGGACCCGCCATCTCTTCGCTCAGCCCGGTTCTCTCGGGAGTATCTCAGTCAATTTCTTCGCAAAGGATTCCCCGAGGTCCGGAGTTACTCCCCTCGGTCTCGGTCGCAGCCGCTCCTCTTCCCCTCTCCCCTCGTCCTTCATCCTTCGTCCTCGTCCTCTCCCTCTCCCTCTGCCTCGTCCTCGGCCAGCCCTCGGGACCCCCTGCTACCTCGGTTTCTTCTTTAAAAAGCTCGTGTAAGTTGGGACGTACCCGAGCAGCTCTGGTGCGTACCGACTTGTGATGGGAATGGCGTAGGCCGCTGTAATCTGGGCCCGGTTAGCTCTTTCCCGAAGCTCTTGAACGATTCCCTCAGCTGCAAGGCAAAACAAAAACAAGGAATCAGTATAAGTATGCAGGGCATAACAAAAACATGCAAAGCATCTACCGAAGAGTAATTTCTACCAACCAGGAGCCCCGGTCCCAAACTGCACTCTGGTAGTAGTATCCGCATTCTCCCCGGGTCCGAACATAAAATTTTCGGTCACCGAGACGTAAATGTTCGCCCACTCCTCGGAGTCGGGGAGACGGTCGATAAGGAACGTGTCGTATCCCGTCCTGCATGAGAGGTAGTATCGGTTGCTTTCTCGGTTGACTCCCACGAGATACACGCCGAAGAGTTCCTCGACCCCAAAGGTCAAGTTGAACTGCCTCCTTAGCCCAATGACGCTGGTGATAATTCGGTAAGAGTTTACCGTAAGCTGGGAGGAGGTAAGAGAAAGGGTCCGGAGTACTCGTCAGACAAATTGATGAAAGGGGAATCTAACCCCTCCCTCAGTGATTGTCATCAAGGGAAAAATCAATTCCCCTGGTCAATGAGGAAGGGTCTTGGGGTTCTTGTCAGGAAGCAGCCGAACCTCTACGTCTGGAGGGATACTGTAAACCCTTTTGAACTCAGCGTAGGCAGCCGGGGTCCCATTGAAATACTGATTCAGATAGGGACACGGCCTCATCGGCCTCCTTCGTCCCCGAACCTCTTCGGGAGCATCGGCGAATGGGCCCGGTCCGTGGCCCAATGTACTGGGGATCTCCATCTCCCAAGGAACGAAGGCTGTGACGGGACGAGAAGCTGTAAGAGGGTCCGAGGGTTCAATAGCGTCCAAAGGAATTCGGTAAAAAGCCTGGGCACGACACTCCTCAAAGATCTCCTCAAGATTAGCAGAAGAAGAGCTACTGGAACTGTCCGAGGAGACTTCAACAACCATTCGCCCCTACCTAGCAAAAAAAAATGTGTGCAAAAACCCGTTAGCTATATGCCCAGGGAAAAGTAACATGGTCTAGCAAATGGGACGGAATGGTCGTTGCTCCTCGGTGGATTTCCGGGGACCCTTCTCCGGGAGGGGTCTCCGAGGCCAGTGGTTATATCTATGGCCTCCGGATGAATATGGCCCTTGGGATGAATTTAGACCTCGGGAAAGTTAAGAACAAAACGCTGGAGACGCCCAGCGCCACCGTAGACCAAACAGTGGCAAACGGCGGCACAGCCACAATGCGTAAAGATGTGAATTAAAGGAAAGAGAACTTGAAGAAAATGATCGAAACATGAAAACTAGCGACTAAAGATCATCGTACCTGGGTTTCGTGTCGAGATCCGCGTCCAAAACGCTCGAAGTCTTGATCAAGAGGCGGTGGGCAGGGGCAGCGGCGGCGGCAGTTCGTCTTCAAAGCGCAGAGGAGATGGCCGGTCTGTCTTCGTCTTCCCTATTAATCGTGGGAGGGTCGAAGAGTTGCGCGGGAAACGAGGCATCGTACTCATGACCGTTGGATTTCTGACACACGTCCTCATCGGACGGTCGACATCAAAGGCTCTGCACCGAGGTCAGAGCGCCGAAGAGTCAGGCCATTGGCACACTAACACGTGTTCCCGAGGGAGGTGTTTCGTACCAATTAGCTGACACGGCACGTGCCAGGATAGCTATCAAGCTCCTTGAAGGCCGGGAATTATCAACACGTGGCCCCGACGGTCAGAATTATCTCCTTGAGGGGCTATTGTAGCGGCCTCGGTTACCGAGACGGTAACCTGGCCATGTGTTCCGAACCAATGTCCCCTTGGAGGCGCGGTTGTCAAGACAGTGGCGGCTAGAAGTCTTGTCATACGATTTGGTTTGAGGCTCGGTTAATGATGACGTGGTATGCTCTCGCTTCGGTGCTCCCTTAGCTTCCCAGGAAAAGCTACGCCAAGGAGGGTCCACGAAGATTACAGGGCAGACGTAAAAATGAGAATCAGACCTGGCCATGTGCTCCGTAACCACCTTATCCGGTGCGTCATCTATGATGTCACCTGAGGCGGTTACCTGAGCGTGACCTCCACACACTAGCTTGGAGGCCAAGTAAACCTAGGTCTATAAATACAAAGGGATATTCATCTATGAGAGGTATGACATCTTTCCCTAACCCTAAATCTATATCCTTCCCTGAGATCTGACTTGATCGTCGGAGGGTCGCTGGGCTATTCCAGCCCTAGTGACTTGTTGCAGGTCCAGAGGAAGGGGAGCAGAGCAACAGAAGAGGAATCTTAACTCAGGTCAAGGTCCCGTCAAATCGAACCCCCACAAAGGTCAAGGGTTAATCTTATCTAGTTATACTAGCCGGTATAAATAGGAGATCCTGATGTAATCTTTTGTGGCAAGTACCCATGAGTAAAGCTTCAGAAAATACTTCTCTTTGCTGCACCAAAATACTAGTAAATATTGGGCTAATCCATCTATAGCTTTCGTTGAGCCAAAAAAATTGGTATCAGAGCTATCTTAGCAGCCCCTTCATGGCATCAACTCCAACCCCTATCATGTTTAAATATTCTACACGTCCCATCCCTATCTTCGAAGGAGAACACTATGACTAATGGAGAATTTTATCGTATATGAAGCAGCACAAAAGCAGCATAAGGAGAATAAGAAAAAGGATGCAACTACACTCCGCTACATCAAACAATGGGTAAGCAAATCAATCTATTCTGAAATTTTTAATGCAGAGACTGCAAAAGAAGCATGGTATGTGTTGAAAGATGAGTTTCATGGAAATGAAAAAATTTCTGCAATCTATGTGGAAAAATTTTGATAACTTATCGATGAAAGAAAGTGAAAGCATTAGGGATTTTCTCTCTAGAGTTGCTGAGATTGTCAATCAAATTACAAGCCACGGTGAAGCCATTCAAGATAACAAGGTGGTCAGGAAAATACACAGGAGTTTACCTCCCAAATTTGATCATTGTGTTGATGCCATAGAAGGAGATAAGACTTGTCGAAAATGACTATGTTTGAACTAATGGGTTCACTCCAAGCACATGAGCAGAGAATTAACAGGTCTTCAACCCAACCAACTCAGCCAGTAGAACAAGAATTGCAATCCAAACTCAACATTTCAGAGGGAAAGAACAAGTCCCAACAAGAGCAAGAGCAAAGAAAAGGTTCACACCAAGGCAATGGTCAACATGCAAGAAGCCATCAAAATCAGAACAATGGTAACAACAAATGGAAAGGCAGTAGAGGAAATTGGCCGCAAAATACAGGTAACTCTGATCCTCGCTGCATTATTTGCAAAAAATCAAATCATGAATCAAAGAATTGTCGTTACAGATGCACCAAAATGCCGAGTCCCTAATCATTCACAAAAAGATTGTTGGTTCCAAACGGGAAAAGAAAGGGATGAGGTAAATTTCACAAAAGAAAGTCAAGAGGAGCAATTATTTTACCCTTGCATGGCTGCTAATCATGAATCACAGCATATATGGTACTTGGACAGTGGTTGCAGCAACCATATGACAAGAAATCGGATTTCTTCGTTGAGCTGGAAAGCAAATTCCATTCGCAAGTGAAGCTTGGAGATGGAAAAATGCGAAGTGCTGAAGGAAAGAGAGTCATTGCTATTCATTACCAAGGGAGGTAACAAAAAGCTAATCATTGATGTTCTCTATGTTCCAAACTTAACTCAAAATCTCTTAAGTGTTGGGCAATTGCTGCCAAAAGGTTTTTTGCGATTTTTTGATTAAGGAAAATGCAAAATTGTTGACAAGAAGAACAATCTCACTGTGGCAAATGTTGATATGTCACCAAACAAAGTTTTCCCCCTTATTTTTCCACTCCAAGAAGAAGCTGCTTTCACGAGTGAATGCTCAGATAAAACGTACATATGGCATTTGAGATATGGGCATTTAAATAATAGGGGTTTGCAGCTGTTACAAAAAAAAAAATGGTGATTGGACTTCCTTACATAGAAGCGCAAGAAAGAATTTGTGAGGGCTGCATCTTTGGTAAGATGCATAGATTTCCTTTTCCAAAACAACTTGGCGTGCTATAGCCCCTTTAGAATTCGTGCATGTTGATACATGTGGTCCTACAAGGACTCCTTCTCTTAACATTATAAGATAATCCATTCTTTTTGTTGATGACTTCGCCAGAATGATGTGGTTGTATTTTTTGAGTGAAAAGTCAGAAGCTTTCCCGACTTTCCTCCAATTCAAAGCCTTGGTGGAGAAGCAAAGAGGATGCCAAATACAAACCCTTCGCTCATGTTGAATATAATTGATGTAAATATAGATTGTAATCAATTAGGAAGATATGCAATCAGTCAATTAGGTAGGTAGCATAATTAGAGATTCCATTAGTCAATTAGGAAGATATGTAATCAGTCAATTAGGTAGCACAATTAGAGATTCCTTTCCTTATTTTGTTCCCTTATTCACATTGTAATCAGTCTATATATTAATCCTCATTGTGAGAAGAATAAACTATCTTGATCGAATATTTCGACATGGTATCAAAGCGGGTTCTAATACCACAATTGATTTGTCTTCTTCTCAGTAACGATCAGTAGATCGTCTTCTTCTCCTCTCTGTTAACTGAGGAACAATACCTCACACTCGTCGATCACTGGCAACAATTTCCGACTGGCGTGACTTTTTGTTTTGGTCAGAAAATCTTTGTTCTGCATTGTGTGGTGTGTTCATTGGTCAGATCTACAACTGTTACTCGTCGCTGATCTCCGGTGACACTTTGGCTCGCTGGTTGCTGATTCTCTGTTCGCTAGTCTTTGGTAATCTTTTTTTTTTTATTATTTCTTTTCTCATGGGTGATTAAAACAAGGAATCCAGTGCATCCAACATCAAGGAAACTGTTAGGGGTCCATTTTATCGTCGGAGTCTAACTACTATTAAATTAAATGGATCCAATTATCTACCATGGTCACGCGCCGTGACTGTCTCTCTGCGAGCAAGCAGTGAGACTTCATTTATCACTGAGGCCCCATCTACTGATCCTACTTGGGCTCAAATTGATGCTTATATAATGACTTTACTTTGGAGTAGTCTTGAACCTAATATTTTCAATAATGTTGCTTGCCAAGAGACATCCAAAGCTGTTTGGGACACTCTACGAGAGTTATACTTCTCAGATCAGAATATCTCTCGTATTTATCAGATTTACCAGAATATTTTCTCTTTCCAACAAGGAGATAGATCAATTGATGACTACTTCTCCACATTAAAAGGGATGTGAGATGAGTTAAATGTCTATCAACCTTTAACCACAGATCTCAAGATTCAACAGAAGTACAAAGATGAATTTCGGGTTACCAAATTTCTGTCCAGACTTCATCAGGACCTTGCTGCTATTGGTCCTCAGATTTTATCCGGTAAGGAAGTTCCTACAATTGGTGAGGTCTTTGCTCGTATTCGAAGGGCTGCTACTCATTCTTCTGGTGTAGATCATCCAACTCGGTCGGCCTTAACTGCCCCCACTACACGCCCTATTCCATTCTCTGGGGATTCTAGTCTTCGTAATTCCCCTCACAGTCATGGTGGCTCTTCTGATCAGGGTGGTCGACGTGGCGGGCGTGGTGGTCGTGGCACCAAGAAATGTACTCATTGTAATGCAAACAATCATACTGTTGACTTTTGTTGGAAACTTCATGGCAAACTAGCTTGGGCTAATCAGGCTATATATGAGGGGGAGTCCTCTGCTGCGGCTGGTGTTTCTTCTAATCAGATTACTATCTCTAAGTCTGAGTATGATTCTATGCTACAAAAGGCTATTGCATCTTCTTCCATTGCGACCCATGTTTCATCAGGTAATACATGTCTTCAATCATCTTCCCATACTCCATGGATTCTCGACTCTGGCGTCTTTGATCATATGACAGGTGATTTGTCTCTTCTCACTAATATTGTTACACCCTCCGTTCCTCATTATGTTACCATTGCTTATGGTACTAAAACTCGTGTTCATGGCACTGGAACATATTGTGCATCTGGTCTTACTTTTCCTTCTGTCTTGTACTTACCCGAATTTCCTTTTAATCTACTTTCTATTCACAAACTTACTCAAACTCTCAACTGTTCTGTCCTTCTCTATCCTTCTCGTTGTGAATTTCAGGATTCAAAGACGAAGAGGATGATTGGTGGTGGTATGAGAAGAACGGTCTGTATTATCTCCGACAGCCTTCAAACTATTCCCAGTTATCTGCCTTACACTCTACTACCACACTGTTTCAGTGGCATTGTCGTCTTGGACATCCAACATCTGCCAATCTTCACCGGATAGTTCCTCATTTACCTAGTTTTTTAATTGTGAAACCTGTGAACTCAGTAAACATCATAGGGTGTCTTTCCCTTTACATATTGATTCTCCTAGTTTAGAACCTTTTGCTTTAGTACATTCTAATATTTGGGGACCATCTCGCACCACGAGTTTATGTGGTGCTCGATATTTTGTTATGTTTATTGATGATTTTTCTCGTTTAACTTGGGTATATCTTCTTAAAGATAGGTCTCAAGTATTTTCTGTCTTCTCATCTTTTTATTCTGAAGTTGTCAATCAATTTAATGCCAACTTACGAACTTTGCGGACTGATAAAGCACAAGAATACACTTCTCGTCCATTTCAGCACTTTCTTGAGACCCATGGCATTATCCATCAAACTTCTTGTGTTACCACCCCTCAACAAAATGGGGTTGCTGAACGAAAAAACGGGCCGATTTTGGCAGTGGCTCGTGCATTTATGATTTACATGCACATTCCAATTTTTTTTTTTGGGAGATGCTATTCTCACTGCAAACTATCTTATCAACAGAACACCGTCTCGGGTTTTACACGAAAAATCTCCTTATCAAGTCATTTCCTGACAAGGATTTGTTTTCGCTTCTCCCAAAACTTTTTGGTTGTGTCTCATTTGTACATAATTTATCCCCCGGTCGTGATAAGCTTGATCCTCGTTCCTATAAATGTATCTTTCTTGGTTACTTTCGGACACAAAAAGGGTACAGGTGCTACAGTCCCTCGCTGCGTAAGCACTTCACTAGTGCTGACGTGACATTTTTGAGACTATTCCATATTATTCTCTCAAAGGTAATTAGTAACCAGCACCCACGTTGGATGATCCTACTCGCCCACCTTCTCTTCCTCAGATTGCTACTCGACCACAGATTCAACAGGTTGATGTTTGTCGCTCTTCCGCTACCAATCCAACGACCTCTCCTGCAAATACTCCTTCCTCACCCACACCATCTCTTCCATCGTCTGCAGATCTGGATGATTTGCCTATTGCCATGCAAAATGGTAAGCGTTCTTGCACTTCCCATCCTTGGGATCTTGTTCCTAAGCCCTCTGGAGGCCGTATTGTTGGTTGTCGTTGGGTTTTTACTATCAAACAAAATCCTGATGGTACAGTCAATCAATTGAAAGCTCGTCCTGTGGCCAAGGGTTTCACTCAAACCTATGGGCTTGATTATACAGAAACTTTCACCCCAGTTGCCAAGCTCAATTCGGTTCGGATTATTATCTCTCTTACAGCAAATCTTGATTGGCCTCTCCATCAACTCGATGTCAAGAATGCCTTTCTCCATGGGGATCTGTCTGAGACTATCTATATGGTTCAACCGCCCAAGTTTGAGTACAAGGGGAGTGTGTGTGTCATCTTCATAAATCTATATATGGACTCAAACAGTCTCCCTGAGCTTGGTTCGATAAGTTCAGCAAATCCGTCGTCTCTCATGGCATGACTCGAAGTCAAACTGATCATTCCGTGTTCTTTAAAAAAAACAATCGTGGTATTGTAATTCTTGTGGTTTATGTGAATGATATCGTCATCACTGGCAGTGACAGTATTGGGATTCAGACATTGATTCGACATCTTTGTTCTAGCTTTCTTACTAAGGATCTCAGCAAGCTTCGGTACTTTCTTGGCATTGAGGTTGCTCGCTCCAAAGCAGGCATCAGTTTGTCACAAAGGAAGTACACTCTCGGTATATTGAAAGAAACAGGTTATATTGGGTCAAAACCTGTAGCCGCTCCTATGGAAACTAATCTAAAGTTAATGCCTGATGATGGTGAGTTGATTGATGATCTTGAAATGTATCGAAGACTTGTGGGCAAACTTATTTATCTCACTATTACTCGACCCGATATCTCCTATGCTGTTAGTATCGTCAGTCAATTTATGACTCGTCCTTGAGTTCCACATATGGAGGCAGTCATTCGTATTTTGAAGTATCTTAAAAATGCTCCTGGGCGTGGACTTCTCTACAAATCACTGGGACATCTTCGTATTGAGGGATATACCAATGCTGACTGTGCAGGATCTCCTGCTGACCGTCGATCTACCACTGGCTATTGTACCTTTATAGGTGGTAATCTTATGACATGGAAAAGTAATAAATAGTCTGTTGAGGCACCTTCTAGTGCTGAGGCCGAATATCGAGCAATGGCTCATACTACTTGTGAGTTAATTTGGTTGCGCACACTTCTACATGAGTTTGGGATTCCAGTACATGGTCCCACTCCTCTTTATTGTGATAATCAAGCTGCTATCCACGTCGCCAATAACCCAGTATTTCATGAGAGAACTAAACATATCGAAGTTGATTGTCATCTCATTTGATCGAAGGTGGAATCTAAAGCTATTACCACTCCTTTTGTCCCTTCAGGCTCTCAACTTGCAGATATTTTCACCAAAACACTTCCCAGGATTTCCATGGACTCTATTTGTCGCAAGCTGGGAGTACACGATGTTTATGCTCTAGCTTGAGGGGGGTGGGGTGTTGAATATAATTGATGTAAATATAGATTGTAATCAATTAGGAAGATATGTAATCAGTCAATTAGGTAGGTAGCATAATTAGAGATTCCATCAGTCAATTAGGAAGATATGTAATCAGTCAATTAGGTAGCATAATTAGAGATTCCTTTCCTTATTTTGTTTTCTTATTCACTCTGTAATCAGTCTATGAGCCTCATTGTGAGAAGAATAAACTATCTTGATCAAATATTTCGACAGCCCAGATCATGGAGGAGAATTTATCTACACTGCATTCATGAATTATTGCAAAGAAAATGGCATTCAAAGGCAGCTTACTGTTCAGTGTACACCTCAACAAAATGGCATCACTGAAAGAAAAAATCACACCATTGTGGAAATGGCCAGGAGCATGCTGAAAGGCCAAGGTTTGCCGAAAAAATTATAGGCTGAAGCAGTTCATGTTGCAGTCTACATTCTGAATCGATCTCCTACAAAGGCAGTGCTTAATAGAACTCCATTTGAGGCATGGAGCAAGAGGAAGCCATTGGTTGATCACTTCAAAGTATTTGGCAGCATTGCTTATGCTTTAAATCAAGCTCAAAACAGGGATAAGTTTGATGAGAAAAGACAGAAAGTATGTCTTTCTTGGCTATAGCAATGAATTGAGAGGTTATCGTCTTCTCAGTCCTTCAACCAATCAGCTTGTGATCTCAAGAAATGTTATTTTTGATGAGATGGCAGCATGGCAATGGACTCTTGAGACAACTCAACCACCTGCTACCTATGATTTTATCGAGCCATTGACAACTCCAAATGAAGTTCCTCATCAGCAAGCCAATGCAAGCGCAGGATCACCAAGTTTAAGTTCTTTAAATCCTGAAGATTATGATTCAGATTCTCCACCAAGAAAGGTACGCTTGTTGAGAGAGATAAATGAATCATGTGATGTTGCATTTTTTGCTTGTGAACCTCAGACTTTTGACGAGGCAACTAAACAAGAGGCTTGGATACAAGCAATGAATGAAGAGATTGCGATGATAGAGAAGAACAACACTTGGGAACTTACAAATATACCAAAAGGCAAACAAGTGGTTGGTTTGAAGTGGATATACAAAACCAAGTACAAGGAAGACGGTTCTATCCAGAAGCATAAGGCTCGATTGGTCGCAAAAGGCCATTCACAACAGCCCGGTGTCGACTACAATGAAACAGATGGAGATGATAAGGACTGTTCTTGCTCTGGCAACTAAATTTGAACTGAATGTATTCCAACTCGACGTTAAATCTGCATTCTTGAATGGAGAATTAGAAGAAGAGGTATATGTCGAGCAACCCCCAATGATATGCAGTAAAAGGAAAAGAAGAAAAAGTCTATCGACTTCACAAGGCATTTTACGGCTTAAAGCAGGCTCCTCGAGCATGGTACAGCAAGATTGACGGTAACTTTTGTAGAAAGGGTTTCCAAATAAGCTCTAGTGAACCATCTCTTGATGTGAAGAAAGAATGTTCTGATTTCTTAGTGGTGCGCTTATATGTTGATGACTTGATTTACTTTTGCACAAACATGAAGCTCGTTGCAGATTTTAAAAGTCAAATGATGAAGGAATTTGAGATGACAGATTCAAGTCTTATGCGATACTTTCTGGGAATGCGATACTTTCTGGGAATGCAAGTTAAGTAAGCCAAAGGGGAAATTTTCTTATCTCAACAGAAGTACTTCAAAGACTTGCTTAAAAAATTCCACATGGAAAACTGCAAACCAGTGGCTACACCTATGGTTCCAATTGAGAAGCTGCTGCAAAATGGAGCAAATCTGGTGGATGCAAAGACTTATAAAAGTCTGGTTGGTTCCTTAGTTTATCGAACAAATACTAGACCAGACATTATGTTTTCTGTGAGCTTGATTTTTGATGCAGATGCCTGTGAAAGTAATATGCTTCGTTATCTCATCATATCTTGTATTTTAGGCATAGAATCGTATTGTGATAATATCGTAATCACATCTCTTTGCAATCTTCTATTTTAGGTATAGATTTCTAGACTTTTCTCTATTTAAGTTTGTGTTAGCATTGTAACCATTTACTTTCAATTATTCAGTAATACGGAATAGTTCTCTCTCCCATATGTTATGTCACATGATATCAGAGCCTAAGATCTAGGCCTGTGGGATATTCGCTTTCCAACGGGCGGCTTATGCCTCGCCGCTGTCCGCCGAGCACTCATCTATTTTATCATATGGTATCAGATTTGCCACCACCATAGCATTCTCTGTTATCGACCTTCCTCTTCTCTTCTCTCTGAGACGAACTCTCTCTTTCTCTCTTTCCTTAATCTGTTCATCGATCGTTGTTCATCTACGCACTTCTGTACTTAGTCTCTGAAAACTCTAGTACTGTTGTTTATTCGCTTTCGCATTATTTCAGGCTATGTTTCTCTAATTTTGCATCTCTGTAGTTCTGTCTTTCTTATTTCGGCTCTGTTTCTCTGGTTTTGCATCTGAAATTTGAATGGCATTCTCTCTTTCTTCTCGAAAATCATCCAAATCTTCATCTTTTGAATATGCATTCGAATATGTATCTTCTGAATCTGCATTTGTTCTTCCTCTACTTTACATTTATTTGGCATCTCAAAACTTTTTTGTTCCTTTAATCTGCATCTATCAGGCATCTATTCTGATATTTGCATGTTCTGCATTTGATATCTGTTCGGCTTCTGGACCCTTCGGCACTCTTATGCTTTATTCGGCAATGTTTGCATCTTCCTCTTTGCATCTCCTCCTCCTCCCACCCATTCTATCTTTTCTCACATCACACAACAGTCATCTGTTTACTGCAGCATTGCTCACAGCGATCTGTTATCATCAGCACTTACAGGTTTTCTGCAAAGTTTGGTACTGTTCGACATAGTAGCGGTTCCGTTTGGACAAGTTTCAACTTCTGTTTTGGCACTTTGGTTTGGGGCTCCAAAATCTCTTAATTTTACAGGTTTTGGCACTCGGTTTTGGACCTCTGATTGGCATTTTCGCAGCACCGTTTAGCAATGTTTCAGCCCTTATTGAACTAAGACGCACACCCCTGCTCGATTTCGTTACTTCCTTGGCAAACTCAAGATGCTCTCCGGGCTCGCATCATGAGTTTGAGGGAGGGTGTAAAAGTAATATGCATTGTTATCTCCTCATATCTTGTATTTTAGGCATAGAATCGTATCGTGACAATATCGTAATCACATCTCTTTGTAATCTTCTATTTTAGGTACAGATTTCTAGACTTTTCTCTATTTAAGTTTGTATTAGCATTGTAACCATTTACTTTCAATTATTCAGTAATACGGAATAGTTCTCTCTCCCATATGTTTTCTCAGACCATCGAGTAGTAGTTCCCATCGAAACCATTAATCTTTCACCATGAGTAAGCTACAAAGCGATGCTATAAGGGAAGCCATCTCCCAGATTGTTGCAGAGGTGAAGGAAAAAAAGCGTAACTTTGTTGAGATCATTGAGCTCCAAATTGGTTTGAAGAATTATGATCTGCAGAAAGATAAGCGGTTTAGTGGTTCTGTGAGGTTGCCGCGCATCCCTCGTCCTAAGATGAAGGTCTGCATGCTTGGTGATGCTCAACATGTGGAAGAGGCAGAGAAGATTGGATTGGACTACATGGATGTTGAAGGACTAAAGAAGCTTAACAAGAACAAGAAACTGGTCAAGAAGCTTGCCAAAAAGTACCATGCCTTCCTAGCATCTGAAGCTGTCATCAAGCAGATCCCTCGTCTCTTAGGCCCTGGTATGAACAAAGCAAGAAAGTTTCCAACGTTGGTGACTCATCAGGAATCCCTCGAGTCAAAAGTTAATGAAACAAAAGCAACTGTAAAGTTTCAACTCAAGAAGGTTCTGTGTATGGGTGTTGTTGTTGGCAACTGCGGTATGGAGGACAAGCAGATCTTCCAGAATGTTCAGATGAGTGTAAACTTTCTTATGTCATTGCTAAAGAAGAATTGGCAAAATGTAAGGTGCTTGTACCTGAAAAGTACCATGGGAAGGCCAGTCTGCATCTTTTAAGTGGTTATCTACTTGTGGAAGCCGTGTAGTGAGTGTAGCACAGTCAAGACTTCATTACAGTTTTTTGAGTTTCTCAGATAGTTTGTTTTTCGGTTTTCTAGGTTATCTTCGTTGTCTGAAAGTGGTCAATTGTATCACTTCAGTTCTAGTTGTGCTGCTTTTGGTGGTTGAGAAAGATGGAAGATTCACTTCAAAAAAAAACTGTTAGACTTGTCCCACATCGCTCATCTAAGCCAACCAAGCTTGGTTAATAAATTCTAGAGGCTACTCCACCTAAGCCAATTGGTTTTAGGTTGGAACCCTCTAAGAAATCTAACATGCTATCAGAGCTAGGTCTTGGGTGGCCTCACCTCTTGTGGAAAAATCTCTGTCATCTTTGTCACCCAAGTCAGTCAATCAGCTCCTGGTCTGTCACCCCCACGTGCATCCGGGCTGCACTTGAGGGGGAGTGTTAGACTTGTCCCACATTGCTCATCTAAGCCACCCAAGCTTGGTTAATAAATTCTAGAGGCTACTCCACCTATTGCCAATTGGTTTTAGGTTGTAAACCTATAAGAAATCTAACAATGCCATAGCTGAGAAGTATCTTAGCCCTTGTTCGGTTGTGGGTTTGGAAAAAAATTTCCAAACCCAAATCCACTCATTACCTATATTTCGAATCATTACTTTCATTTCTCTCTCCACTCATTACCCCTATATCCAATCATTAATCTCATTTCTCTCTCTATCTCTCTCCAGTCATTACCCCTATCCCCAATTATTATCCTATTTTCTCTCCCAACTCATTACCCAAAAAATTTCCAAACCCACAACCGAACAAGGCATAGGCATTTTAAGCCTAGGATGGCAAAACCATAATTACGCGGGTATGGAATTATGCGACTGGCCCACTTGGATTCAATCCGAAACGGCCCAACGGTCAAGACACATCGCCTTTCAGCCATGTGCCGTGTGTTTTTAAGCCATTTGACGCCGTTTTGGCCTCTGAAAGCCCAAATTTTCCATTTAAGGAAAGATTTGACTTGCTTATAACTTGAGCAAGGAAAATCCGAATTAAGCCGTTCCTTAGGAGAAGTCTTGGGATTTTCTCTATTTTTCAGTTTTTCTATTATTCTGAATTTTTCCCATTTTTGGTAATTTTCATTATTAATTGACCATTTTGGGCGAATCAATTAGGGTTAGGGTTTTCTACCTATTTAATAAGTTGTAAGCCTTCAAGGCAAGATAGTTACTGCTTATTATTGAATGAAAAAGAGTCTAGAGAGCGTTTCTCTAAACCTATATCGTTTGTGATCTACTTGTTGCACGTTCGTTTTTGTAGTTCATACGCTTCCCTGCATCCGTTGGTACGGAGCACAAGTTCCGATCCTGACTATAGCCGCAAGACATGTTGGAGGTCGAGGGGGACGAGGTGGTCGTACAGCTTTTGTAGAAGAAATCTATGAAAGAGATGACGTAGCGTAAGAGGTGCGAACAGAGGCGCAGTTTCAACAACTGGAGCAGCGAGTGATGGATGCGATTGGTGTCCTAACCGATCAGATGGTTGCCCTGGCTGTTGGGGGAAACCCACCTTGCCATCGTGGTAGGCGCTACTGGTGCTGGTAGGACTGGTGGTGATCGTTACTATCAACCAAGGGGACGAGGCATGGAGATCATGGCTGATCACCGTGATGTTCGTCAATGGAAATCTGGTTAGAAGATCGATTTGCCGGAGTTCCAAGGAGGATCGATGCCAGAAGAGTTCCTTGATTGGGTTACAGCCATTGAAGAGATTATGGAGTTCAAAGTTCCAAAGGACCGGCAATGCTGTTAGTCGCTACAAGATTTCTGGGTAGGGCGGCGGCTTGGTGGCAGCAATTAAAACAGACTCGTGTTTGACAGGGTAAGGACAAGATCAGTTCTTTGGAGAAGTTGAAGAAAAAGATGCGGGTGGCTTTTCTTCCCAACAACTATTCTCGGCCGATGTACCAGCGTTTGCAGAATCTCCGCCAGAATATGCGTTCTGTGGATGATTACACCACAGAATTCTATCAGTTGGTGTCCCGAAACGATCTTGCAGAAACGGATGATCAATTGGTCTCGAGGTATGTTGGAGATTTGCGAGAACAATTTCAGCTTACTTTAAATATGTTCAACTTATATTCTGTCTCAGATGCCCATCAGAGGGCGTTGCAGTTGGAAAAATAAGCCAATCGCAGACCTATGTTGACTCCTTAGGTGTTGTGGCCCGCCCCACAACCAATACCGCCCCAGTGAAACCAGTTGGAAATCTTCCTCTAACTATTCCACCAGCAATTCGGGCAGGAGGTATTACAAGTGCGGTGAACCTGGTCATCATGCCTTTGAATGCAGAAAGATTGATCGAGCGGGAAAGGGTTTGTTCATAGATGCTGAGGGGGTTGTCTCTGACTGGTATGAGTCTTATGAGCAAGATGCCGTATACAACGACAACTCCCACCAATTAGTTCCGCAAGAGGAAGTAGTAGAAGAGGTTGTTAGGGATACCGAACCGCTATTAGTGGTTTGTCGGCTATGTTACGCTCCTCGTGAGAACGAGGGTGACTCGTGGTTCCGTAGTAATGTCTTCCAGTCCACCTGCACCATTGGGGTTAAGGTTTGCCGATTCGTGATTGACTCGGGAAGTTGCAAAAAAGTGGTGGCAAAGGAGGCAGTCCAGAAACTTGGGTTGAAGACAGCCACACCCCAATCCTTACAAGCTGTTGTGGCTGAAGAAAGGTTACGAAGTTAAAGTTTCTAAAAGATGTTAGGTTGCTTTTCTATTAGTTCTAAATACAGGGACGAGATTTGGTGTGATGTTGCGATGGATGCATGCCACCTTTTGCTGGGTCGACCATGGCAGTATGACCGTTGAGTTACACATGACGGTGGTGCTAATACTTATACTGTCATTTGGTGGTACAAAAATTGTGTTGCTGCCTGCAAAGGAGATTGGGCCTAAACCACAATCTGGGGAGGGAACAATCTTCTATCACAAGCGCAGTTTGAGGAAGAGGTTGCGGAAAGCAGGGTGGTGTTTGTGCTGGTTCTGCAAGCAAGTTCGCAGCTTTCGGCCGATCAGAATATTCCAACAATCATTCAGCCCCTTCTGGAAGAGTTTCAGGATGTGTTTCCAGCCGAGTTACCAAATGAGTTACCCCCGTTGCGGGACATTCAGCATCAGATTGACTTGGTATCGAATTGCAGCTTACCCAACTGGCCTCATTATCGGATGAGTCCAAAAGAGCATGAAAAGTTGCAGTGTCAAGTCAAAGAGCTGTTATCTAAGGGCTTTATCCTAGAAAGCCTTAGTCCTTGCGCCGTTCCAGCATTTTTACCCCAAAAAAAAGATGGTTCGTGGAGGATGTGCGTTGACAGATGGGCCATTAACAAGATAACGATAAAATTATCGCTTTCCCATTCCCAAATTGGATGATTTGTTAGACCATTTGGGTGGTGCACAAGTTTTTACAAAGCTGGATTTGAAGAGTGGGTACCATCAGCTTCGTATCAAGCATAAGTCTAGTGCTTTGAATAGGGTAGCTGATGCCCTCAGTCGTCAGGCCAGTTTTGATGCTTTTCGTGAATTATTGGCGGCTGATCCGTATTTTTCTACTATATTTGCGGAAGTCGCAGGTGTTGGTGGTCATTCTGAGTTTCATGAGCAAGCGGGATTTTTATTCAAGGAGAACGAGTTATGTGTTCCGGATTCCAGCCTCCGCTTGAAAATTATTAAAGAGTTGCATAATGAGGGCCATGTGGGCGGTGACAAGACTTGTGCACTAGTGTCAACCTCCTATTTTTGGCCGACCATGCGGCGTGATGTTTACAAATCTGTGGGGGGGTTGTCATATTTGCCAAGTTTGCACGGGTACGGCAACTAATGCAGGTCTGTACATGTCATTGCCCATTCCGTCTCAGGCTTGGACTGATGTCAGTATGGACTTTGTGTTGTGCTTACCGTGTACCCAACGCAACAACGATTTTGTTTATGTGGTGGTCGATCGCTTCTCCAAAATGGCCCATTTTATTGCTTGCAAGAAGACTACGGATGTTGTCACGGTGGCGCAGTTATATTTTGCAGAAGTATATCATCTGCACAGGTTACTCACATCTTTTGTTTCTGACCGTGATACTCGGTTCCTGAGACACTTTTGGCGTTGTTTGTGGAAGTTGGCAAATACCAAGCTAGATTTCAGTACGGCTTACCACCCTCAAACAGACGGACAGACTGAGGTGGTAAACCGTTCTTTGGGCAATCTGCTTCGTAGTTTGGTGGAGGACCATCTCAAGAGCTGGGATCAAAGGCTGAGCCAGGTTGAATTCACATTCAATCATTCTATGAACCGCAACACCGGTTTCTCTCCTTTCCAGATTGTATATGGGTTTAATCCGCGCACATTGGTGGACTTAGCACCTATTCCTAATTTGAAGCGGATTAATGGCAAAGCTGAGGACTTTATGGCAAATGTGCAGCAAATTCATACACAGCGCTGCGTTTGCAAGCTAATACCGTGAAATATAAAGAGGCCGCAGACAAGAAGCACCGGTTGGTGGAGTTTTGAGGTCAGTGATTTTGTGTATGCAGTCCTCACTAAAGACCGTTACACTGCTCATGAGTACAACAAGTTGGCTGCCCGAAAGGTTGGACCCGTCGAAATTATTGAAAAGATCAATCCAAATGCCCACCGTTTGAAGCTTCCCAGTCATGTTCGTTCAGCTGATGTGTTCAATGTCAAGCATATGATTCCATTCCGGGGTGATAGTTCGTCTAATGATGATGCAAATTCGAGGGCGAATTTCTTTTTAGAAGAGGAGGATGATGCAAATGCCACAGCTGAGGAGTATCTTAGGCATTTTAATCCCAGGATGGCAAAACCATAACTACGCGGCTGTGGAATTATGCGACGGGCCCACCTGGGTTCGATCCAAAACGGCCCAACGGTCAAGACACGTCGCCTTTCAACCATGTGCCATGTGTTTTTTAGCCGTTAAGGCCGTTTCAGCCTCCGAAAGCCCAAATTTGTCGTTTAAGGAAAGATTTTGTAGGGAGGTATTCCCGAGCAGATACACTTAGTTGCCGAACACGTGATGTTTGGTAACATGTGATGAACACAAACGGTACTTATCGCCGGGCAGTATAGTTAACAGGGACACGTATCAGTGATATGGGAAGTCATTGATCTATAGAGTCTGTTCGGCTAAGAGAAAAGCAAATGACAAGTGAAGTCAATGATGTGAAACTAAGCTGTTCGGCAGATAGAGACATTCTCATTACGCTTGGACCAAATTACATGTGAAGTCATTGGTCCAGGCAGTCTGCTTCGGCAACGAGATGGCCAAACAAGCAAAGAACCCCAAATTAATTATTCTAACATAGGGAACATTCTGGAAGAATCCAGAATGTTGGTATTCTGATTAAAGAATAAGATCCCGTGAATAAAGGATCTGGGAAAGATACCCAATGAGAATGGGATGATCAGCCAGTAAAGGAAAAGAATCCTAATGAGGACTCTTTTCCATTAAACTGATAAAGGAAACGAGAATCCTTGATATCCTTGGTTTCCTATACGAGTTGGGAGTCCTATGGAAACAGGGATGCTTGGGCAGCAAGCATCCATAAATCTATAAATAGGAGGTAAACTTAGAGGTAAAAGGTACGCAATATACTGCATTATTATTGCTTTCCTACTGATAATTAGGGTTTTGTTCTTAGTACGTGATACTAACAAAGGCATCGGAGGGCCTTTGCCACGAGAGGCAAAGGTGCACTCACCCCCTGTCTATTTTGCAGATTAGGGTTCAGACGTCGAGCTAGGGTTCCGGTGAAGAGGCACGAATAAGCCGTTGCAATCCAGTTGAACCGAAGCATCAATTGTTTTCATCCCCCTACAATTGGCGCCGTCTGTGGGAAACGAACAGACTTTTCGAAGAAAGTAATCATGACGGAAGAAAATCCAGTCACACCGTTTAGTCCAAAGGACCAGTTGGGTGGAGGAAGAGATAAATCTCCACCAGGCGCTCCGAGAAAGCCCACTGGTAGACACGACAGAGAAAACTCTAAAGAAAAAGGGGACAAGACTGCTACTGGTTCCACGAGAAGGAGTAAGTCTCATCGAGTAGAAGAGTCTGTTACTCGTTCAAGGAGTATTCATAATGATGATGATGTCCTTGATAAAAAAAGAAGAGAAATCGAGGAGTACGCTCGTTTAATTAAAAAACGAGAGTATGAGATACGGGAGCTGCAGAGGATACGAGAGCACCCCGAGGATTCTGGACTCTCTCGAAGGAATTCCCAAAGGGACGGACGGGCTCTGGTAATTCATGAACAGACTCATTCACGCAGAAGGGGGAGTAGAAGTCCTGTTATAGGGCGTCATAAGGCTTCTCCACGAAAAAGGGGAAGAAGAAGTAGAAGCCGAACACCAGAGAGAAGGACTTCTTCACGAAAAAGGAGGAGCAGAGACCGAAGTTCTACCCCTGAAGAAGAGGATACGAGGAAACATCATCGAGATAGGTACGAGAGACCAGATGCTGATTGGGTCAAGACTTCGGCCCACAAATTAAAGGAACAAGAGGATGGGATAGTGACTGCACGAGAAGCAGCACGAAAGGCCCTGAGTAATATTGCAGCCTCCCCCTTTACAAAAAGGCTACAAGAAGCAAGATTGCCGAGCAGAGTGAAGCACGGAGCGTTCGTACTTTACGAGACAAATACGGACCCCGTGGCTCACATACAGCATTATCAACAGGCCATGTTTATGCATGAGGGGGATGATTCCATCTTGTGCAAGATGTTTCCCTCTAGTCTTGGCAAAGTGGCTTTGTCCTGGTTTCATAAACTGGCCCCACGATCCATACGAGGATGGAGGCAGTTGGCAGAGGAATTCACTGCTCGGTTCTTGACAAGCAGAAAAGCCCCGAAGACTTTTGAAAGTCTTTCCACCATGAAGCAGGAGGAGAACGAACAGATCAGGGATTATGCAAAGAAGTACTGGGAGACTTTCAACGAGATTGAAAGTTGCAGTGAGGAGTATGCAATTGCTACATTCAAAACTGGTTTACCTGTTCGGGGAGAGCTGCGCCGATCATTGAATAAACATCCGGTAGCCACCCTGGCTAAATTGATGGAACGGATAGAACAACATGCCAGAATGGAGGATGACATACTCCGTGAGGACGGCAGAATGGTTGCCGAACAGCCAAAGGCACCTGCTAAAAAGGTGGATAAGCCAGAACCCAAGACTTACAGAGATAGAAAGGAGTACGGGCAGGCTAAGAAAGAGTCATACAAAGAAAAGCAAGCTCCAGACCCTAAATCCTTCTTTTCTATCACTACAGTTTGGAAGGAGCCAATTTATAGGATTCTTTATCGAATAAAGAATCAACCATATTTCAAATGGCCTCCGAGTCTAGGAGGAGACAAAGATGCAAAACGTGCTACGAATCAGCACTGCAGTTATCATAAGGATTGGGGCCATATGACTGAGGACTGTGAGACATACAAGAGGCACCTTGATGATTTGGTCTCTCGGGGCTATCTTAAGGAATTTATCCAGGAGGACCCTAAAGAGAAAGGGAAGGCTATGGAGGTGGGTTACGAACAAAACCCCAAAGGCGTCATCCATATGATACATGGATTGGCCACACCTTACACGAGAAGTGAGGTTAGGCTATTTCAAAGGCAAGTTAAGCATGATCAGCATGTGATGCGGTTGGGAAACAAGAGGGGGCGAGAGACTGATGTATGCAAAGAGAGCATGGCATTCAGTGATGAGGATTTGGGGGAGGTCCAAATACCCCACAATGATGCATTGGTCGTAACCCTACGAGTTGGGAGAATACGACATCGAAAGAATTCTAGTGGACTCGGGGAGCTGTACAGAGGTATTGTACTATGATGCATTCAAGAAGATGGGGCTGGCACAATCAGACTTAGAACAGTCTACAACGCCTCTTATTGGGTTCGGTGCAGGAGCAGTTTGGCCCCTTGGAAAAGTGACATTACCTGTTCGGGCCGGATCAGTGGTGTTGAGAACGGACTTTTTAGTGGTTGATGTCCCTTCTTCCTATAACGCGATTATAGGGAGGACATGGTTGCATAAGATGAGAGCAGTCTCCTCGACTTATCATCAGATGGTGAAATTCCCAGGATCAAATGGGATTGAAGTTCTTAAAGGCAACCAGAAGGTGGCGCAACAATGCTTGATTTCCATCATCAAAACAGCCCCAAAAGTCCATCCATGTTCATACACTGGAAGTACCAGATCAACCAACCATCGAAGATGTTGGAAGAAGCCCGGCTGAAAAAGTGGTTGAGGGCTTGGAGAAGATTCAGATCAACGAGATTGATCCTGAACGATATTTTTTAGTTGGGGAAGTCACTGCCTAGCAAGATGAAAAGGCCGAATCGATAAAGTTCCTAAAAGAGCATATTGATGTTTTTGCATGGGTGCCTGAGGAAATGCCTGGGGTGGATGCAGATGTGATCTGTCACCATCTAAACATTGACCCTCAGCACAAGCCAATCATTCAGAAGAAACGAAGGGCAGCCGTGCAGCATGTAGATGCAGTGATTGAGGAGGTCGATCGTTTGTTGGAAGCCAAAGCAATACGAGAAGTCTACTACCCCGAATGGTTATCCAACACTGTTGTAGTAAAAAAGAAGAATGGAAAGTGGCGAGTCTGTGTGGACTTCACAGACCTGAACAAAGCATGCCCTAAGGATAGTTTTCCTTTGCCCAGGATTGACCAATTGGTTGATGCAACCTCTGGCTACGAACGAATGAGTTTTCTCGATGCATATCGAGGATATCATCAGATTGCTATGTTTGAACCTGATCAAGAGAAGACTTCCTTCATCACACCTCGAGGATTATACTGCTACAGTGTCATGCCGTTTGGGCTGAAGAATGCTGGGGCCACATACCAAAGACTAGCGACCATCATGTTCAAAAATCTCATTGGGAAAACTTTAGAAGTTTACATTGACGATATGGTGGTAAAAAGTAGAGAAAAAGGAGGGCATATTACTGATTTAAAAGAAGTCTTTGAAATCTTAAGGAAATACAAGTTGAAACTCAACGCCTCGAAGTGTGCGTTTGGAGTTGGTTCAGGAAAGTTCCTGGGTCATTTGGTAACCATGAGGGGGATAGAGGCAAATCCCGAGCAAATCGATGCTTTGCAGAAATTACAAAGTCCCAAAACTACCAAGGAAGTCCAGAGGCTGACTGGAATGGCGGCAGCACTAAACAGATTCATCAGCAGGTCGAGTGACAAGTGCAGACCCTTTTTTCAGCTACTGAAAAAGAGGGAAGGATTTGAATGGGGAGCAGAATGTGAGCAGGCCTTCCAAGACCTGAAGAAGTACTTGGCCGAACCCCCATTGTTGTCAACTCCACAGCCAGGTGAGTCCTTAATTCTGTATTTAGCTGTTTCCGAGCACGCAGTTAGTGCAGTCTTGTTGAGGGATTTGGGGATCGAGCAAATCCCCATTTATTATGTTAGCAAGACATTGTTGGATGCAGAAACGAGATATCTGCCATTAGAAAAACTTGTCCTGGCACTTAGGACAGCAACCAGGAAATTGCCACACTACTTCCAAAGCCATAAGGTTGTGGTTTATACTGAGTATCCATTAAAATCACTGCTTCGAAAGGCAGATTTCTCGGGTAGGATCTCGACGTGGTCCGTGGAGTTAAGTCAGTATGATCTCGAATATCAGCCACGCACAGCAATTAAAGGCCAAGTGTTGGCTGATTTTGTAGCAGAGTTTTCCCCCACTGTTGCTCCCTTGCCTCCTACGAGAAAGGAACAGGCGGCTAAGACATCATCCTTCATGGATCAACCCGTCGCCGAACAGGATCCCAAAGAATGGAAGCTATTTGTTGATGGATCGGCATGCAATACCGGTTCTGGAATTGGAGTTGTCCTCTTTCCTCCTGAAGGAGTTCTAATTGAACTCTCTGTTCGGCTTGGATTCAGTGCATCGAATAATGTGGCTGAATATGAAGCACTCTTGGCAGGATTGACAAGTGCGAAGACCCTTAAAGCAGAACGGGTCAGGGTGTATTGTGATTCCCAGCTTGTTGTGAATCAGCTGTCCGGCGAGTACGAAACTCGGAACGAAAAGATGGTGGCCTACGTGCAGGCAGGCCAAAGACTTGCTTGATACCTTCGAAAGAGTGTATATCGAGCAAATAAGTTCTGGACAGAACGCTCATGCAGATTCTTTAGCCTGGTTGGCTGCAGCAGTACCAACAGAGTTTAAAAGAAGGGTGGCAGTAGAATACCTAAATGAGCCAAGCATTGGGGGGAATGTGGACTTGGTCTTGGACGTGAACCAAGGACCAAGTTGGATGGACCCAATAATAGAGTTCTTACGAGACGAGATACTCCCTTCTGATAAAAAGGAGGCACACAAGATAAGAGTCAAATCTGCTAGGTTTTGGCTGTCCCCAGAGGGTAAGTTGTACAGGAAATCCTTTACAGGACCTTATTTGCTATGCGTACATCCTGAAATGGTGCAGAAGTTCCTTCATGAGATCCACGAGGGGACATGTGGGAGCCATGCTGGAGGGAGATCCATTGCCCACCGAGCAATAACTCAAGGCTACTGGTGGCCACACATGCAAGAAGATGCAAAGGTTTATGTAAAGATTTGTGAGAAGTGTCAGAAATTCTCACCAATGATTCGAACACCTGCCGAGGATCTGGTGCCTTTGACGAGTCCCTGGCCTTTTGCCCAATGGGGAATGGATATCGTGGGTCCATTGCACAAAGCAACTGGGAATCGAAAATTCCTGCTTGTAGCAACTGATTATTTTACGAAGTGGATTGAGGCAGAACCATTGGCCAAAATCACTGAACCTATGATAGAAAGGTTCGTGTGGAAAAGCATCATCACTCGCTTTGGGGTCCCTTATTCATTGATTACAGATAATGGATCCCAATTTCAGAAGAAATTCAAGACTTTTTGTGCCCAGTATGGAATACGAAACTATTACTCCACTCCGGCCTACCCTCAGAGTAATGGGCAAGCAGAGGCTTCTAACAAAACTATCCTTGATGGGATCAAGAAAAGGCTGGACAAAGCCAAGGGGAAGTGGCCTGATGAGTTGCCATTGGTTTTATGGGCCCACCGAACAACGCCTAGGAGGTCTACGGGAGAGACCCCCTATTCGTTGGCATTTGGAACAGAGGCTGTCATACCTCTGGAAGTGGGTCTGCCGACCAACAGGACAGCTTTGGTTGAAAGTGGGGGCAATGACAGGGCCCTTGAAATCGAGCTTGATCTTGCCGAGGAGAAGAGAGAAAAGGCCTTGGTACATCTTGCTTCTTACCAAGAACAGCTGATGAAGAGCTACAACAAACATGTTCATCCTAGAGAATTTGGTGTTGGGGACCTTGTGCTACGAAAAGTGCTCGGCAACACCAAAGTGGCAAACGAAGGCAAGCTGGGGGCCAATTGGGAAGGCCCGTATAGAGTAACTGAGGTTGTGGGCATAGGAGCCTATAGATTGGCAGATCTGGATGGTGATCCAATTCCACGACCTTGGAATGTTCATAATTTACGAAAGTTTTTTGTTTAGAAGTATTAAAATCTGTTTTGGATTTGCACTACGTGATTGTGTAGGAATTACGAATATAATCCCTCTGATTCTAGTTTTTATTGATTCCTGGGGTACGAATAAACGCCCTCTTACGTTTTTACAGATCATGAATAAAATCACTTCTTTCGAATAACTGTTGTGGTATTTAAATACGACCTACGAGTTTGGTTCATCTTATTCGTATTGGGGAGCAGGATGGATATACCTTTTGAGTACGTGAGACTTAAAAGATTTATAAGTACGTGACACTTAATAAATACAAGTACGAAACACTTGTGTGCTTGTCATACCTTTTGAGTACGTGAGACTTAAAAGATTTATAAGTATGTGAAACTTAATAAATACAAGTACGAAACACTTGTATACACTTGAACACAAGTATGAAACACTTGTGTTCTTGTCAAACCTGTTGAGTACGTGGAACTTAACAGATTCTGTTTCATAATTTTAGTTTGCTCCTAAGTATGTAAGACTAAGGAAACAAATTATATGTTTGCCCTTGAGTACGAAAGACTTAAGAAACAAATTGTATGTTCTGGCTTTTAAGTATGTGAAACTTGCATAAACATAAGATAATCAAAAGTACGAAATACTTGAGATTAAACATTGCATCCGAACAGATGCAACAAACAGAGGAGAGCCGAACAAATGCCACAGAGGGCCGAATACCTGTTTTAGACAAAGTATTAAAAGTATGGGAGCCACACAGGGCCAAATGCTTATGGTCACGCAGGACCAGCAACCAACGTCAAAAACAAAAGAGTTCAGACAAACTTACCAACAGCCAGTCCACATTCTGGACTTCTGGAACATCAGTATTGACCTGAGTATCTGCCCCATCATCTACTAGATTCTCCTCCAAAACTATGGGTTCATTAACTGCATTATGGGCTGGGGACTGGACAGCTTGAGAGCCAGATGGGATGTCTTCTTCTGCTCCTGTGAAATCTTCGATTTGCTGCTCAACATCATCTTCCAGAGGAACATCTTGCTCTTGGGAAGCTGCAGTCCGGCTGCTCGGTAGTTCATTATCCGTCCACAGTGGAGAGTCCTCTGCAACGCCAACCTTTGTTAAACAGGTTTCCCAGCAGGCAATCCAAATTTGATCTTGAAGAGCAGGAATCTGTTCAACATAGTTAGCAGTTGTGGTGTCGAATCCTTTCTGGTACCCTTCCTCATATGCAGCTTTCTTGGCAGTATCAATCTCTGATAAAGCCTGATTGAGGCTCTCTTCGGCAACTTCAAGTTTTTCCTTAGTTTGGTTGAAGTCAGATTTGGCCTTGTCTCTTTCTCTTTCCAACCTGGTAACTGTTCGGAGCAGTCTGGTATTGTCATTCATCAGCCTCACCCTTTCAGCATCTGCTTCTTGGTACTTTTTACATAAAGTGACCATTTTTTGAATGAACTGGCAAAATGTCAACGAGTTAGAAACGGGTATGGCAATACATGTTTAAATGGTATACGATATATACATAAAAGACCTTATAAAGACAAATCAAGTAACAAATACCTTGATACCGCTGACAAGTCCAGTAGAAACAAGCCGATCAGGAGTGGATGCATTTTCCTTTTGCACATCCACTGGGAGGAGCAATCCTTGAGCTAGGGCAAGTGCGGTTTCAGATGAACCAGCACTATCCCCGACGTGAACGGGACGATCTCCCCTAGTGAAAGAAGGAGTCCAAGTTTGAGGAAGGACTTCAGTTGTTGGAGAGATGGGATGAGGAGTTTCGGTAACTGCTCGGGAAGCAGTACCATCTTGATCGTCGACTCTTGGGCGTTTATCTCGATGGAGGTCAGTGGCCTCTGTAGCGGTATCAACTTCCCGAGGAGAAGATGATGACCGTGCAGATCCCCCCCTATTACGACGAGATCGTGGGGGAGGGGCGCCAGTCGAGGCCACCCGGCCAGTACCGCGTCCCCGAGAAGAAACGGTAAGGAGGGAACTGAGATTAAGAGGTTCACGAGCCATTGTCTCTAAGATAGGGGGAGATGGAGTATAACCTGATGAAGACGATTGGCTGGTTAAACGAGTTGAGGAAGGCTGTTCGGGCTGTTGAGAGACTGTTTGACTCTGGATGGTCCTACGAAGTCTTAAACGTGGCAATGGAACTCCTTCTGAAATGGGAATTTCTCCCAGTTGACCGGCAATGGTAACACCGGATTGACGTCTTGAGGTACGTGGTTGGGGAGCAGCTGATGTAGAGGTAGAAGCAGCACTGGTGCTGGGATGAGCTAGTCTTCTGTCGATGACTCCTCTGTATGAAGGGTCGTATCCTAGCAGCACCTCAGCGTTACGACCCCGACCAGCTGTGGGAGTACCAGGTTCGCCTTTATATTTCAGGATTTTGTTGATGTCCTCTGTTCGGACGTAGCTAGGCTCTCGTCTTGGACGTTTGTTGACGTTTTCAGCTGCACAATCAGAGTTATCAAATCAAAAAATTAGATGCAATAGAAAGCTACGAGAAAGCAGCAAACAAACAAATAGCAAAAGATAAAAAAAGAAGCATACGTGGGTATCCCCATATATGGGGGCAGTGGAGACCCACCACTTGACCATCCTCTCCTAGTGGCTCAAAGGCTCCAGTGACGTAAAGAAAATCGATTTCATGATCCCGAGCAGAGTCTGGCAGGTTTAGCACGAGACGCTTGTCGGCCCTTCTAACTTTGAAGTAATAAGTGTTGTAATCAGGGTTCAGTACAATGCTGTACCACCACTGAATATCCCAAATTCCTAACTGGGTCCCCAGAATCCTATTCAAAGCTATTACTCCCATTATCAACCTAAAGACGTTTGTTGATACTTGCATGGGGGTGAGACGATACCAGTTTAGGATCTGGCGAAGTAATGGATGAAGGGGAAATCGAACTCCGCCTTCGACGATAGCAACAATGGGAATACACATTCGATCCCAGGAACCTCCGTCTCTATCTGCGCCCAGGGGGGCGAGTTCGAGACCAACGTTCTCTGGAACGTTATACTCCCTCCTAAATGCCGCCATGGCAGAAGGGGTTTCACATAGTTTCCTAAATTTGCTGGGTCTCAGGGGAATCTCACCATCGTCAGCCATGGGACTCAGGAAAAAAGAAAGACTGAAAAAGGGAGCAACAGAAACCCTAGAAAACGACTCACGAAATCGAGAATGGAGATCTCAGATAAAGAATCTAAACAGAAGGAAAGAAGTAAGAACGAGGATCTTACAAGAATATGTTGACGATCCCTTGGAAATGCAATCGAGTTTTGCAGACGACGGCAATGGCAGAAAGTTTAGAGAGAGAAAGAGTTTTGAAGTTTTGGGTGGGGAAATCCAAAATAAGCCCTTTCTGGGGTTTAGGTGCCAGAGACGGAGACGAAACGTCTCGTCTCACACCGTTACCTTTTAAGTAACGGGAAAAAGAGATCAAGCTAACGACGTAATGACGTCGTTAAGATAAAACGTCAATTCACATTTAATGTAAAAGCGTACGATATGCGCCACGTGGAGTCATTGCCTCGAGATGGTATAATGACGGAGGCGCCAAAAGGCATCAATGAAGATATTGAAATTGTGACTGCATGGGATCAGAAGAATCTGGTCGTAGTAAAAATTCTGTTTCTAAGCATCATATATTGCCCCCGAACAGTGGTAAATACATGAAGCTGGGGAGCAATTGTAGGGAGGTATTCCCGAGCAGATACACTTAGTTGCCGAACACGTGATGTTTGGTAACATGTGATGAACACAAACGGTACTTATCGCCGGGCAGTATAGTTAACAGGGACACGTATCAGTGATATGGGAAGTCATTGATCTATAGAGTCTGTTCGGCTAAGAGAAAAGCAAATGACAAGTGAAGTCAATGATGTGAAACTAAGCTGTTCGGCAGATAGAGACATTCTCATTACGCTTGGACCAAATTACATGTGAAGTCATTGGTCCAGGCAGTCTGCTCGGCAACGAGATGGCCAAACAAGCAAAGAACCCCAAATTAATTATTCTAACATAGGGAACATTCTGGAAGAATCCAGAATGTTGGTATTCTGATTAAAGAATAAGATCCCGTGAATAAAGGATCTGGGAAAGATACCCAATGAGAATGGGATGATCAGCCAATAAAGGAAAAGAATCCTAATGAGGACTCTTTTCCATTAAACTGATAAAGGAAACGAGAATCCTTGATATCCTTGGTTTCCTATACGAGTTGGGAGTCCTATGGAAACAGGGATGCTTGGGCAGCAAGCATCCATAAATCTATAAATAGGAGGTAAACTTAGAGGTAAAAGGTACGCAATATACTGCATTATTATTGCTTTCCTACTGATAATTAGGGTTTTGTTCTTAGTACGTGATACTAACAAAGGCATCGGAGGGCCTTTGCCACGAGAGGCAAAGGTGCACTCACCCCCTGTCTATTTTGCAGATTAGGGTTCAGACGTCGAGCTAGGGTTCCGGTGAAGAGGCACGAATAAGCCGTTGCAATCCAGTTGAACCGAAGCATCAATTGTTTTCATCCCCCTACAGATTTGACTTGCTTATAACTTGAGCAAGGAAAATCCGAATTAAGCCAATCTTTTGGGAGAAGTCTTAAGATTATCTCTATTTTTCAGTTTTGCTATTATTCTGAATTTTTTCCGTTTTTGGTAACTTTCGTTATTAATTGATTCGGCTTCTATTTTGTGTGAACAAGTGGCCCTTGACAGAGCTTAATGGAGGAAACGGATTCATGTAGCCGACCCCAAGTGATTAGGACGTAAGGCTTGGTTTGGTTTGGCTTGGCTTCCGTTTTGGGCAAATCAATTAGGGTTAGGGTTTTCTACCTATTTAATAAGTTGTAAGCCTTCGGGGCAAGATAGTTACTGATTATTATAGAATAAAAAAGAGTCTAGAGAGCGTTTCTCTAAACCTATATTGTTTGTGATCTACTTGTTGCACGTTCGTTTCTGTAGTTCATACGCTTCCCTGCATCAATTTCCAGGTATATGAATCAGTCAAGTGAGAACCATAATGCAGCATCGAAAAGGATACCACGGTATCTACAAGGAACTAAGAAGCATGGCATCCAGTTGGTGAAAGAATCACAATGTAATTTAGTTGGATACACCAACAATGACTGGGTGGGCAGGTTATCTTGATGATCACAAGAGCACATCTGGATATGTTTTTTGCCTAGTCTCAAATGTGATTTCATGGAGTTCAAGGAAATGGAAATCTGTGGCATTGTCTTCTTCTGAAGCAGAGTATATCGCCGCAGCGGAAGCCGCTTGTGAAGCAATTTAGCTAAGAAGACTACTCAAAGATTTGCAGCTGGAGCAAAGAGAGCCGACAAGAATATTCTGCGATAACATGTCAGCAATTGGGATAAGCAAAAATCAAACACACTGAGCTACGCCATCATTTCATTCGAGATTTGATCAGCAAAGAAGAAATTGTTATGGAGTTCATCAGCACCAATGACCAGCCAGTAGATATTCTCACCAAAGCAGCGACTTCGGAGAAGCTTGATAAATTCATGAACCAATCGAAAATTACAAATTAAGAAAGGGTGTTAAAGTTAATTTGCAATTTTCTAGAAGTTTGAAGAGTCTTGTAGAAACGCCTAGAATTTGTTAAAGTTAATTGAGTCTTATCTAGAAGTAGGAAGGTCAAGAGTTAGTTCTATCTAGAATCCTAGAATGAGTCACTTGAAGTTGGAAAGTCAAGGGTTAATCTTATCTAGTTATATCAGCCGGTATAAATAGGAGATCCTGATGTAATCTTTTGTGCCAAGTACCCAAGAGTAAAAATTCAGAAAATACTTCTCTTTGCTGCACCAAAAACTAGTAAATCTTGGGCTAATCCATCTATAGCTTTCATTGCGCCAACATGTAATTGGGTCATTTTAAGCATCTGGGCCATTGTGGGGTAGGCCAATCTTTTTCATATTGTCATCAGGGTCATGGGGCCAGAACCATGGTGACGTGTTAGCAAGAGCCGTGATACAGGACCGTTTTGGATCCCTGAGGAGGTCAACGCTGTAATGGGCACGTGGCAACTGCTGAGGGAGTTTTGGGCGAATATTCTTTATTCCAAGCAGTTTCAACAGAGTTTGATTGTGTGGGATCTCGATGGGCCCGAATTATCAGCAATCAAGGTAGTGGAGGGTGAGGTTCCTAACATGTAGGAATGGTGACCATTTGAGAGACCAAGTCAAGTACACATGGCAGCAATCAGGAGGCCTTCAAGGAAGATCAACGGCTGGTAGATCTTACTTTAGTTTCAAATAAGGAGGAGCAGTTGGCTGGGACAAGAACGTGGAGCATAATCAGGGTCATTTGGGCTATTTTCCAGGGAATTAGCTGCTACAAATAGAGGAAAACAGGGCAGGCACAAGGCTCTTGCCTTGTCAATCAAATTCCAGTCTCTAGCTTCTCAGCATTTTACCTTTTCAGCACTTTGTATATTTCCTTTCATGAAAAACTCCTAATCCCGATATTAGAGAGTTCTTGTTCTTTCCTTTTTCCTTTCATGTACCTTGTCACTTTATTCACGGCAATACAAGTGGCTTTTGCTTCTTGTTTAGTTGTTATTCACTGAATTATTAAGTCCTTACAAGTAAGGCAATTATCGAATCACTCTCACAGCCTTTCCCGAAGGGTTGTCAAGCAATCGTTTGTATAGAAGTTAGAGAACACACCCTACACAGGGACCTATTCACGGTTAGACCACGTCACAGTCTTGGCATGCCCACAACACTACATTTTCTCAGCGTTCCCTGTCGCCAGGACAGGTTATGTTTTCGTGTGGAACACAACCTTAGCAAAATGGTTTTGTTTTCGTCCTCCCATTACTCCACGAACTGTAATTCCAATATCAGAGAGAAAGTTGACAAAAGTTGATAAATTACCTTGTATTGAATGATGAGCTAACCATAACAGCTGGATAGAAAACATCCTTCTGAATATTATGATATGGGCAATAGTTTTGTATAGCGCGGAAATCATCAATGTCTCCAGGGTACCCAAATTCTTCGTAGTCAGCAGGTGTAAGTGGTAAAATGGGATAGAGAAGGGTGTTACTTGGATCTAAAAATGGAACCTATAGCAAACAGAAACCATAAGTCACATACAAATAGTAAGATTTTAAGGATAAAGGAGAATCAAACAGGAAAGAAGTAAACAGAACAAGTTTGAGCAAAATACTCAACAATGAATCCTCACAAGTTCACAACCAAGATTCCAAGATGAATTTTCATGTGATTGTATTCATTAAATTCAGAGTATAAAGGAGACAGTAAAAGTAAAAATATGAAGGATACATCAGAGAATATTTCTTTACAATAATAACAACATAAACTCACCTCTATGTGGAACACTAAAACAGGGGGAAAAAATGAAAAAAAAAAAAAAAAAACAGACATCCAAAAATGGTAAAAGTTTGTGTACCTTCAAAACTGCAGCACGGAACAAATCTGGACAAAAGTTAATGGCTGAAGCAACCAAGAGTCCGCCGGCACTGTATCCCCAGCCAGCAAGCTTATTTTCTTGCACAATGTCCTTCTCAGTTAGGAATTTAGCGCAGGAAATATAATCATTAATGGCATTATGTTTTCCTGTTCGCCTTCCATCATGATGCCACTTTTTACCACCACCTCCTCCACCTCTGAGAGGAAACCATCCAAATAGATATAACTTTAGTAAATTATGCTTAGACTTTTATGACAGCGAGAGTACTGATGCTAAACAAACCTGACATCAGCGTATGCAATCACCCAGCCACGATCAAGAAGGCTTTTCAATTCACTCCTCCACCGTTTGTCATGCAGCTCTCCATAAGCTCCATGCACGTGAAGTAATCCGGGATTATGAGCCATTTTCTTCCTTGTGCGTGAATAGATAATAGTCAAAGGAACTAGAACTCCATCACATGAAGAGACATCATAATGCTCACAGGCATAAAATTCATCAAGGTCATTCCACGAGTGGTCATATTCAAAACTGGCTTCATTTGTTAAACTTTGGGAGATCGATGAATTTTCAGCACTGCTAGCAGAAGATGTTCTTCCATACAAAACTCTAGTTCTGTCAAGCAGCATATTTTGCTGCTGAACTATGTTCCACTTGACGTTTGACAAGTCATAATCAACTACAGCATCAGGCATCTACAAAACAAAACAAAAAGATGGAAAGTGTTTCACTAGATCTACCTGTCACCATTGCTGAAGATAATACAAACATTATCTTGCCCCTAATCATCACATTTAGAACTGATCATACACCACAAATGATAATTAATCTCACAGTGACATCATAATATCATATAGCATGTTGTGTGGTATGAACACAACCAGAAGTATTGGCAACTTCAAAAGTACTTTGTAAACCAAGCTAGTCTGTCAGAATCACAATGCAGAATCGGTATGCCCAAATCTAAGTTGAAATTGTCCAAATACTTTCATTTCCATTACAGAAGATATAAATTCAGGAAAACATAAATCTAAACTCCAAAACTGACGAATTGTATCAGACTGAAACCAAACGAGATTTCAGAAAGTTGACTTAAAAACAGAAAAAATTGAAGACACAACATGTCAATAAGTCTGAACTAAGTTGAGGTGCGAAACTTCAGTTTCATCCATTACTGTGTTGTAGATTTCTAGTGGACTCGGATCCTCTCCGAATATTTTCTCTCCGAAGATCGTGTGGATCTTTTAACCTTGGGATAACACCTCATTAATGAGGCTATCTAATGGCTTAAAACATCTCCACATCATCACCCATCCAAGTACTTCATACAAGGACGTAATAAAGTAACATCATGATCAGTCATGCATATTCTTTCCTAAGCCAAATACTGTATAAACGAAGCCAACCAATTATATATGTGTGCTTCATAATCCTATAAAAAGCATAAATTTTGCCCAAATTGAGAAGATATTCTGCAAATGTTCCTACTCAGCAATACCGTCACTGGCCTGTAGTTATGAACCAACTTTTGTTACTTCTACTATGTCAAAGTTTGATAGCTTCAAAAAACTGATGACTTTTACATATTTCCAGTTCTCAAAGCTATGGGTGCAATCATTACCTATGACATGGCTATTGACCTGGCCTTCTACTCTTTTCCACAGCTTGAGCCTTCTTTCCGTAATATTGGCTAGCTTAGATAAGCATTCCAATTATCACAAGAAGGCAGTTCCAAGAAGACAATCTCCCTATTTCATATTAGCAATCTGGCAGGACATTCTCAACTCCCACAACAGTTATTCAACTAGGAAAAGGGCGCTTCTGTTTTCTTATAGTTTAAGAGAACTTTTCCTTCTATTTTGTGCACTTACTAACATACCAAACAAAATTTCACAAGGAAACTGAAAGAAGACAGCACTCAACCACAGAACCAAGTTTGGGCAGTCACAAAGGTCAAGACTTTTTGTTGTCTGTAATGCCTGTGCACGAGTACCTTATTTGTGAAGGTGAAAGTTCATATTACAATAGAGACCTAACTATAATCTATTTGTAGAGAAGATTCTATTTATCCCCTCTCCACAGCCTTTTAATGTTGGTTCCAAGTTCTCTGGACAAGAATATAAAAGAAGCTATTCAAGAACACCAAATGGAGATTTATAAACTAAGTGGCACTGTACAATAAACAATCTTGGAATGGAAGAAGTCGTGTATGATTCACATACCACGGGTGATGATACTGTAAAGCGCATAGTTGATGAATAGTAATCGTAGTTTGGTCCGGGTGAGATTTGAGAAACATATTTTGGAAGAGGCAAGAATTGTGGATTGAGCTCTTTGAGATAAACTGGTCCCTGATACAGGAAAAGGAAAAGGATGAGAATAAGCACTAAGTAATTAAAATTGGGCAAGTCAATAGTTAGTTAACCACGCATGATGACTACAAAATGAAGTTGCTTACTTGTTAGCCACTATATTTGTAAAAAAACAAAAAAAGAATGTACACATCATCATTAGATAATTAGATTCCTAAAAGCATAAGTTGCTAGGTTATTCGTCAAACATAAATATCAAACTCTAATACTACTTCCGATGTCCACTCGCCTCACATAGGTAGGGAGAGACACTCTGCTAGTGGTTACCCATGGCAAACCACGTCTGACAACCACATCCTTATTACCACAAACTCATACTAAGTTTGAGCTGCTAGAGAGACTGTGCCAACTGCTTGTGTTCTCGACCTTGAGAAACTAGACTTCCCGTCCAGACACCTTTCCATAAAATCTACAGTCTAAAAGCTTAAGTGGTCAAGGGTACCCACTTGAGTATTCCATGTCAGCCCGATCACTTGTGTCCGCGAACTGCCTGCTCTTCTCCTCGTCATCCACCATCGACTTGAGTAGAGTTTTTATTTTGACATGCAGTGGGTGGTAGAGAGGTGGGTGAGGGAAGAGGGGTGACGGGGATGGCAGGGAGGAGTGAGAGGGTGATGGCTGCTGCTCATATCTTGCTTCTTCTTCTCCTCCCTTAGGGTTAGGTTTAAGGTCACAGTTCGGGTTTTCACCAATTAGACTTTTCAAATTGTAGGGGAAGATGAAAGAAAGGGGATCGCAGGGAGAAGCGAAAGGGTTGGCAGCAGTTTTCCTCTTCCTTTACATTCTACTTTGTAGAAGTTAGGGTTAGGAGATGGATTAGGATATTCAGGGTTATAGTTTCAAAAAAATTACAGGGACATGAAAACAAGTCTCTGCACATTTATTCTGTACAATCTTGTCTTGGGCTTTATTTCTTCCATGCAAACTTCCAAAATAGATGCATGTGGCACAAATTTCCAGTCAATTGGGATGGAAGGGAGGTAAAGCGCAAGACGGAAAAAAGGCCTAAAACCACACAGAGCAATGTGGCTATTTTAAAAATGACAATGTGGTGAAGTGATCCAGGGTGAATCCACCACACGGGGGTAAAACAAATTTTGCCCAATTTTATATTTTCACCACTCCTACTATGGTTTTGCTCATCAAGAGAAGCTTTATGGCTTACATCTCTGCTAGAAGAAAAGGAAACATTACCTATTCCTTCGGAATTCTAATCAAATTGGCACTCGAGTATTTAGCCTTCAACTTAACTAGTTATGTCTCAAATATGGATTTACTGAAGCTATATTATATCGCTCTAGCTGGAAACAGCATGAAAAGTGTCACCCTCTTTTAATCAAGTTGTCGAACTCTCTACCAATTATAAAGCGTTGGTTATATGGATGAAGGAATGGTATTTGCTGGTGGCTGCCAGAAACATACCACATTGGCTAAATAGGTTTTGGAAAAACGTATTCCAAATGACATTCCTCAACAATGAAGCCATCATTTTGGAAACTAGGGTCTTTGACAAACTTCAGTAGATGCCAAAAAAGTATATGCTGCAAGTCTGAGTTTTTATAGCTATAACATTGGTGCTGATGCCATGGTTTTTGGGCGTAATAGTAGAAAAGTTGAGAGATAATTCTCCCTATTGCTAATCTGCAGAATTTCGAACTCCTCATGGTTGGGCAAGTAACAATTAATGCGAGAACAGCAAATATGAAAGCAATGGTCATCCTTTTACTCCTCCAAGCTGACAAAATAAACCATACCACATGGTCCCTCTATCAGCCAAAAAATTATAATGAACTCTTTGTTAATGGAAGTCTCCCTCCTCCTTGTTTGGTAGAAACAGGCCTCCCCTTGAAGATCATAACAAATGAACACGGATCGAGCTACTTCGAAACTATCTGCACCATAGTCCATAACAATAAATTAAAAGGCACCTCTCAAAAAAAATGTGCGATCTGACGCCCCTCTTTACGCCACTTATTCGTCTCCTCTCAAAAAGCTCTTGTATGCGGCTTTGCATATGCTCTTCCTTTAGAATATAGGTAAAAGCTCTCTAATCCTAAATCTCTCCCTAAACACCATCATGAATTCCACGCTTTCATATAGTCTATAAAGCTGAAAAAAGTCGTAGATATTACTTTTCTTATGCTTGTATGCTTTCACCAGTGTGCAATTACGTGGGTGAATCTTTGTATCTTTCACTTCTTATTTCTCAGTGGAAACCTCAATCTAAACGTACTTTAGCCTATCATCCCGCTCTAACCTCCGTAGTCAGTGCCATATAGCATATGATCTCAAAACTTGAGCATACAATTCCCCTATCACCACCATATGTTTTGATGATGAGGAAGCCCTTACGAGGTCTTATAGGAAACCCCTGGGGCTATGTATGCCCCAACAAACACAGACTATGTAAAGCCAAGACCCATTAGAACCATGGTTACATGGTGCAACTGGCCACTAAGAGGAGTTGAATACAAGATCTCCAGTTCTCCACTTCCTTAGAGCATCCACAGTGGATTAAACAAAACCAAAATGTTGCTAAGGTTAGTAATGTTTGCTCAAAAAGGAGGTCACATTGGAATAATCAAACTTAGCAATCTCTTGACAACTAATCAAATTTTGGCCCTTGGATAACCAAAAGGTCCAAAACTAACAATTTTTTGTTAATAATCAAATTTAGTGAACCCCGCATCTTTTCAATCAAGTACACTCATCATTACTCTCTCTCTCTCTCTCTCTCTCTCTCTCTCTCTCTCTCTCTCTCTCTCTCTCTCTCTCTCTCTCTCTCTCTCACACACACACACACACACACAACCATACTGTCAAAAAATTAATTTAAAAAATTTACACAAAAAAAAAGTTTTCAAAAACTGTTTTCTTTTTTTGAATACTTTTTTTTCAGAAAATGATTTCAAAAAATTGTTTTGGGAAAACTACTTTGTATTTCTAATAAACAATTTTTATTAGTTTGAAAACTATCAAAATAAAAGTTTTCCATATTAATAGTTTTTAGTTTTTTGTAGTTTGAAAAAGTGATGTGGCAAATTTTGATTATATCATTGTGGACCTCTAAATTGCTAACCTTAGCAACCCCTTAAATGGATAATCAAAAGATGATGTGACAACTTTTGATTATCCAATTTTGATTAGTCCACTACGGATGCTCTTAGGAAACTGATCTACATCGTGGGGTTATGACCACAATACTTTGCCTTCACACATCTCTTAGCTTTCTCATGTTTATTCCCACCGTCTAATAAAAAAAACCACTTCTAGCCCCAACTTTTTGTTACCCCTTCTTCCTTTTAGTCCAACCACCCAACATTCCCTTTTATCTAGAGGTGGCAATCCCAACCCACATTTTTTAACCCGTCCAAGCCCACCCAGTTTTAACCCAACCCAACCCAACCCAACCCAACCCAACCCACCCCACCCATATTGTATAATGGGTTAATATGGGTTGAACTCATATTAACCCATATTTACATGGGTTTAGATGGGTAAAATGAGTTCAATATGGGCTGGAATTAAAAGACCAATTCCCTCCGCAAGAGCCTCGATAAATACATATTGTGCTACTGCTGTTGTATGTATATATGTACAGAGGTAGACAGAGAACAGGTACCTGCACCACTCCCTGTTGCAAACCCCTCCTCCGACTCCATCTCCACCAGCAGCGGCAAAATTGGCCCATTCAACCCCACAAACCCACTGTCACCGTTCCTATCCTGCAAGAACACATCATTTGCAGCTGACTCGCCTCAGCAAAGTTGGAGAACGAGTCGAATCGGTGCGAGTCGACATAGCTGCTGCTGTTGTCAAACGGCAAAGTTTCCTCCAGTTGTTTGTATGTCGTAGGAGACAAGTGGTCTAACGTGATTGAGAACCACTAGAAGCATCCTGTATTTGGTAAACAAAAACCAGGTCGGGCCGGTTTTGGGTATGCCTTGACCCATATTTAACCCAACCCGTTCCAACCCACCTACTATTGACCCGTATTCGACCCGCCATGTTTCAACCCACCCAAACCCGCCTATTTGCCACCTCTACTTTTATCTCATCCTCTCTTGCATGCGTTGAGTCCAAGTAACCAGCAGAGAAAGGTTCTTCAACTACGTTCGAGTGGCAAGCAAATATAACATGATTAAGGAATTGTAAGCAATGCTATTTTTATTTTTAAGAAGTCATGTTGTTAAAATCAGAACCTTCCCATTTGGCAGGGGCAGAGCAACTGAACAAAGCTTGAACTTTCGACCTTCCCTTAAGATGAATACCAAGTGTGTGTCGCATAAATCAACATCCTCAATGACCAAGTCTTGGTCATCAATAAGTACACTCTGCAGTAGTTGAAAGAAGCAAGATAATCCACGAAAGCAATAACATGTTAAGGGATGGTAATGATTTTGAACAGAGACAAATATAAGTCCAAATATATTCACATTTATGGACACACATATAAAACCTCATCACTAGTGCACTGACCTCCCATTTTCTAGGTGCAGAAGTATGTACAGGACTATGAAGAAGATAATGACAATCAACAGGTTGGCCCTCCTTGGCAGCATCCGTAAAAAGGTAAAGACACCCTTGATGGTGCTCAACTATACAGTGAGCCAGCCCCTCACACTCCCATACTGAAGTTAGCCCAGACAAAGGATCAGCTGCATTTATCAAAAATACCTAAAAAAAAACAGCCTCAACATAATGTTGTAAAAGCCAAATAATATTAGGTAATGAAAGATTGACTATGAAAGTTCCATTAAAGTGAAACCTTGGAAGACTTAGTGGAGAACGTATTTACAGCCACAAAGCGGAAATCCTTGGTGTGTCTTATGTTTACATAAACATTTTCCGTAGGTTCGTCTAAAAGCAATACATCTTCTTCATTTGAACCAAGCATGCTACAATATATCCTAATTCAGAAGCAAGGAAAAGCAACTTCAATATTTTTCATGCAGACAATACATAATACAAACAAGGTAATCTGTAAACCAAAAAAAAAAAAAAAAACTAATTACAAACCTATATGGCCTCTTATTCTGATCAGTGACGACATAAAGCAATGCCTGACCCCCTTTTGCCCAAGCCAAATTTGAAACCCGGTCTGCTTGAGGCTTACTACATAGAGATCCAAAATTCAAGTCCCTTACAGATAACTTGAAGTAATCATTGTCCTTATCATACATTGTGTATGCAAGAAAGTGGTGATCTGGTGACACTTCTGATAATTCCTCATAAGCATAACCTAAAAACTAATATAAAATATCAGAGGTCACGAAATAAAAGTACCCCTTGAACATCAATACAAACAAGAATTGGCAGTACCTCCAAATCTTCCAGCTTCTTGATTGTAATCAAGCAACTTCTGCTCAATTCTCTTCCCTGAAGTAAAATCAAAACCAGCAGAAGGAGATTTATGTGAAATGAACTGTTCATTTAAGCTTGCCAATCTCCGACACAACACAGGATATTGCTTCCCCTCTTCAATCCGCCGATAATACAGCCTGTGGCCACAAACATGCTTTCATGATAGTAAAAACACATTGAATATAGTTTGAAAAATTAAAAAAAAAGAAAATATTAGTTCACACTAAGGAAGTTACTTAGCCTGCTCTTAAAAGAAAAGCATGGACTGATTACCATTCAAAATCAAACTAGTTGTTTCGCGATACTTTTCAAGTGATATATATGCTACTTGAGAGATGCAAAGTCAGAGGCGCATTTGTTCATTCACTGTCCGGCCCCCCAAGATCTACAGAATGCGGTTCTTGTTTAGCGGAGTATCTCATGGTTTTCCTTGCGCAGGTGGTGGAGCTTCTTCAAGAATGGTATGGGCCTAGAGTGAGTAGAACAAGAAAGCTTTGGATTTTGATCCCGCTGTGCTTGATGTGCTTAATTTGGAGTCAAAGGAACCAAAGATATTTCGTTGCGAAGGATAGGTCTTCGTTCAAAATTAAGAGTTTTTTTTCTTTCAACTTTGTTCGGACTCTAGGGAGTGCAACCCTACATTGGATGAATTCTTTCACATGATAGATTTATTTGTAGTTTAGAGTGGTGTATAGATACTTATACTTTGTGGCCTTTTTTGGGGGGGTAAATGGGTGGTATTCCTTGATGCCTTTTCACTAAAATTTATCACTTATCCAAAAATAAAAACAAAATGCCAAGGAAAGCTACAATTAAGGAATAACAGTAAACCAAAACCGTTTTGAGCACTAGAAATGCAGAGTATCCGATCAGGAAAAAGCACAAGCATAAGAAACCATTAACTGACGAACTGGAGTATAGAAAATGCTAATATATAAATATATATATACACACACACACACAAATACAGACATACACACACTATATGGTGTGCGTGTGTGTACCATGGGCCCCAGCGGAGAGGAGGGGTGGAGAGGTCGGAGGCGAAGCGGGAGGCCATTTCGGATTGGAGTTTGGAGACGAGGCGTTGGGAGTCGGCCATGACGGCTTCGGTGTACTTCTCTTCTTGCTCCATGTAAACGTCCATGTGGCGCATGGCCACTTTGTCGTTGAGGCTCGACATCCAGCTGTAGGGATCTTCCCATGAGACGTCGTGGAGTGTGAAGGTAGCGGATTTCTGTGGAGGTTTGGGAGGGGATGGCGGCGTCGGAGGCGGAGGTTGGGGAGGAGGTTTTTGGGGTTTAGAATGGGCGAAGGAGCGGAGGAGGAGTGGAAGGGCAGTTGAGGGGTGGTGGTGGCGGTGGAGGGTGGGGAGGAGGGGGCGCATAGTCGGCAGGAGGACTGGGGAGGGAAGAGCGGCGTATGGTAATAGTTGAGTTTAAAGCCTGGGGTTTAGCCGTTAATAAAAAAAGGGTAAGATGAGAAAGAGAGCAATTTTCCTTTGCTCTCGGTTTAGAAAATTTTTGGATTTGGTTTTTTGTAATGAATGAAAAGAGAAAATAAAGTAATAATTTATGATAAAGATAATGAATGGAGAGAGATAAAAAAAGAAATGATATTAATGATTAGATATAGGGATAATGAGTGAAGAGAGAAATGAAAGTAATAATTGAAAATATAAGTAATGAGTGAATTTGGATACCGAACAAGGGCTAAATCGAACTTTTGTGAGATTGGGTTAAAAATGGGAACAACCAATCAAAAACTTTAATTTTTAGTACTTTTCTTTCTATTTCTCATTCAACTCAAATGAGGTAATTTGATAAGAAACCAAAGCGCTTTCTTTTCTTTTCTCTTGAAACTCCTCCATCCAAGGGCATCCGGTTATGGTGCTCCCAAGCGATTTTGGGAGCACCATACTCCCAATGAATATAAATTATTGGATTGTAAATAGATAAATCACAGCCTTGGATCAAAACCAAAAACCAAAAGTAGGATAGTTTTGTTAAAAACGAGATGGTTTTGTGAATTTTTGACAAAAAAATAAGGATTACTTACTACATAAACGGGCAACACTTACCATTGACTAAGGCAACATTTATTATCGTATAAGGCAAAACTTATCACACAAACAGGAAACACTTACGACAACCGGTTGATCAGGTAATAAGTTACCATTAATGAAAAAAAAGAGTATCCTATTTTTTGGCGGGAAAATTTGAAGATTTTGGGGATTTATATATTCACACCGCTTTAAGTTATATACACCACATATTTTGCCTTTTTGCTAAGAATTAGGTGTGAAAAACCTAAAAAATAGTGTTTGATTATAAATCTAGTTTAAAATGTAATTTGTTATGAAGATATAATTAGAAGAATTATCTAAAAACAAAAAATTTGATAAATATTTTCCATAATTTCCAAATAACATTATAAATATATTTATTTTATTTATTTTTAAATAACCATTTATTATAGATATATTTAAGTAACTTACTTTTAAATATTATGAAGAAAAAAAAACAAGATATGCATTTAATATTATGATAGCTTACAAATTTAGTTAATATATATTATAAAATAATGCTATAAGTTGATTGTTACAACAAAATTGAACAATAAGTATATTTTTGCTTAATAGCTATTGAATAATTTTGTAGAATTCTCAATTAAATTTATGGTAGTATTTAACGAAATTAGGTTATTCAATTTCATTAATATAGTTTATAGTGATCAATATGATATAATTTGTAAATCTAACAACTAATAGTGTTGATACTAATATACTTGGCAGTGGTCAATCAACGAGGATTGATTCATTTGTAATTGATTGATCTGGTTATATGTTCAACCAATTGATCAGACGATTTGAATCGATTAAAATCATATTTGGCAGATGTGGTAGTTACAAGTTGATTAATAGTGATTAGTGAAGATTAATACAATTGGCTAAAGTAGGCTGATTAATTTGTTTAATTGCTTAATCACAAACTTATCTATTTCAATCCTTCAAATTACATAATTAGAAAATTTCAAAAATGGCTAACATAAATCACTTGGCAAATAAAGGAATAACAGTTTTTGTGGTTAACATTGATCACTTGGCCAATGTAGGAGTAACCACTAATGAACCAGTAAATTGAAATATCTCATTTATTTGATCCTTTTTAAAAGTAATTTTTTATTAATATAAATACTTTTATTTAATTTATCATAAAAGTAATACAAGTAGATCCAAATAAAATTTAATGTGGTAGGTACTATAACATTAATGATGATACATAAATATATACCTATCCATCATTAATGTTATACTTACTATAAAATAATGCTTACTTACCACAGCATAAGGCTAGAGATACCACAAAAGCTAAAATTTTACGATTGACTAATATTCGTTGATAACACTTATCACATGGTTGACAATACTTACCATGAAATAAGGGAAAAACGACTATATGCTTAAACCAGCCTTACTACGCAAACTGATCATGTCACGACCCGCCTTTTATTACAAATAAACTCCAAAATACACTACTTTTTATACACATCCAGACCCCGTTCTCTCAATCTACAATTTTACATTCCCAAAATAAATCAAAGTTTACATGCCTCATGCCTCTTTACAAACAAATGTGTACAAGTATCCGATTAAGTTCTCAAATAAAAAAAAATGAATGAGAACATATCCATGATTCTTAAGCCTTCGGATCCATCTCTAAACCTGAAAAATTTGGATTGCAACAACATGAGCCATAGCTCGAGCAGGAAATACGCTAAATGAAAAGATATGAACATGCAAAGCTTGATACACAAAATATACTCTTTTTATATATAAGTATTGAAAAGTCTTTCATGCTTTCTTCTCCTTCAACATTTACAATGAAGCTATAAAATCTCAATTCGAAGTCAAACTAACACAACTAAATAATCTATGCATTATATTAAGTGTTCTCAATTTTCCCTTCCCTTCAAATACTCAAAAGAATGCTATTAAACCACGAACTCAAATCAAGTCCCGAATAAAGGAAATTACCCATAAAAGTCGATACGGAAAATAACAAAGCTCATAATAGAATAGCCAACCAAATCGAATATCAAATTTACTCAACACCGAGACATAATATTATATGAGTTGCTCACCGATGCAATCACCAACCAACTGTGCTAGACGTCTCCAGCATATGCACTTTACGGGCTACTAACCCAAAGGACAAAGCAACCTACCCCGCGCGGGTTTACGGACTTTCACCGACGGCATCACAATTGACCCAATAGGTTTACGGACTTTCACCGACGGCGTCACAATTGACTTGAGTAAGTGTACGGACTTTCACCGACGGCATCATAATTGACCCTAGTTTCCCGGTGACCCAACTCAAAATCCCAAAACTATCATATTCAAAATATCTCAAATACTTGGCCTTAAAGCCCAAATCAACTAAAGCCAATAGAAATTCCCTGAATCAATCGCCCAAATTCATCAAAGTAAACCAATACAGAATACTCAATCTAGTCTCCAAAAAGAACATTAACTATGAACAAATATTCAACAAGTATCCAGCCACATATCGAGAAATTATTTACACAAGCCTACTTTTACTTGGTATAGGACAAAAATTTCCTACTTGCATTTCATCGAACACGTGGACTGCCTAATAATAACTTCTTTTTTTCCAAACATATGGGGTGCAAAATTATATACGATTCATGTCTCATGTTCAAGTATCACTTAAATTTCATAATTTTCACTTTGAATGGAAACTCCAAACATTTAAAGATCAAGAATGCCTAAAAACGTATACTCCCTATCATAATCGTGAATAACCATACAAATTTCTAACCAAAATCATGTATAGCAAATACAATCAACCACGTCAAACTAGGGCAAGGTTTAGACTATGAGTACTCTACCAAAATCTCAAAATAAGGGTACATCATGACATATATACATCCATATGTAAACATTTAGTGTATATCCTACCTCGAAGACGAAAAGCCCCAAAATGTTGAAATCCCGAAATTTGACCGATTGAAATTTTGTTCGGATAGATGCGCAGCCCTTTGTCCATAGATCACGTTTTCTTCTTGCCTTGTTGCGAAATTCTCATACCTTGGCTTCCGATTATGGAGTTGAAGCATGAGGGTTTGAGAGAGAGCGAGAAAAATAGAGAGAAGAGACGCAGGAAAAGGAAAAAGAAGAAATGAGGAATCGGGTCCTCTGATCCTATTTTTCGATTTTTAAGTGTAGTTATTACACTACACCCCCTCGACAACCTTAAGCACTTCCTCAAGTCCTAGAATTTAATATGTAGCTACACTAATACCCCATGAGCTATAAAAATAAATAGTAACTACTCATAAAAGTTACCCACCACGGGTCCCCGACACTCTCGTCCTATGGCCCACGAACTCGGGCCCACACAACCAAACATACATCTACATATATAAAATAAAATTCATTGCATACAAAATTATCTAATTATAATTCCACATACCAACATCAATAAAAAAATAAATTTAAAACTACACACGGGTCTCTATAGATCACGTTTTGCCAATTGCTTAGTTTACCTACCACCAATTGGTATTCTGAATTAAGATAGTTTATAGTGGGTGCATATCGATCCAATTTTATAGGATGCACTAGAAGGGGCAGTTTGGGTGCATGTGAATGAAGATAAAAAATAATAATAATAATCAAACACTATTATACTTTCCGAACACCATCCGACACTCAAATCCAAAATCTTCGACTTTTTCTTAACGTTCTGAGCACATCCATCAACACATCATATGCACGAGATTTTTGTGTGCTTGCATGCGCGATGCACCCAAAATTCACAACATAATAACTTATCTTTCCTGAAATCTAAACTAATCATCAATGTATAAGAAACAATTTACAATTCTTCACACACAAACGGTCAAAACTAAACTCATTAAACTCAATAGACAATCTCCTGAAATTTACACGGAACACCAAAGCCTCATTCCACGACATGCTTTATGCGTACACAACTACAATTGATTCTGCTAAACATCTCCCTTGGACGTTTTATCAAACAACCATGAGAAGATGAGCCTCGGATTTCTACTTAAAAATAATAATGTTACGGGCACATCAATCGGCCACACCTTGACCACATCACTCATACATACGTGTTTGGATCTAAGGTACCTTCCGAGTGATCAATGTACCTTCCATTTCAGCAATGGAAAGAGAATGTTGTTCCTCATTCGCAATTTTATTAGGTATCCTGAGGTATATTTTGTTCACCTGCATAGCATTGATAAGATATCTTAAGACAGTAAACCATGTGCACAGACGTAGGGAAAGCAAATTGATTTCCTAAGCTTACTTTTGATCCGAAAGCTATTGCATCCCCTTATTCAATAAATCGCTCCCTATTCTGGAAGTTGTCAAGATAATCCAGTGTTTCCAATCATTCCACTTGAATTTCATTGAATAGAAGCAAATAAGTTAATCAAAGATAGTGCAAAGTTACTGATCATATTCCACCAAAAGTTAGTAAAAATAATCTAAGCTACACATTCCAACAGGAAACACAAGTCTGTAACAGTACACAGATGACTGGTGGACATGGCATATCATGCTTGAACTAAAACTATTAACAATAAAATCATTCATTACCAAAGTATGAGTCTTGAAAATGCATATGGCTCATCTAAATTGTAACGCCCCGAATTTTGGGTACGTTAAATAGACAATTTCATTGAAAAACTAAATAGAGTCTGGCTCAATATTACATCATAAACTTAACCAAAGTACTTTTATTCAACAAAACAAGGGGGAACTAGGATTTCAATCTACTGCTCTGCTTGTTCCTCTATCCTGGCCAGCTCATCGGCCCCCAAAGCTTCCAAGGTGTAGATCTCACCCTGTTTGTCTATAAGATCTGACACATTATACCGGCGTCGCCACTAATATAATATGCCAGGGTCATCAAAGGTAACACCGTGAGCTACAAAAGCTCATTAGAATATCTCATACCCTCTAACCCTTAACTTACAAACATTCGATCATAAATTCAATGATTTCTACATAGTTCATACACATTCGACAAAACAGTTAACAATAACACATCCTCATTCATTATCCAAATTAACGTAGGTGTCCTTGATTTCCTGAGTTTCTCCTACGCGACATTTCGTAGACCGGGTCACTATTTTCACCTTTCATTTACCAAATCAACATTTCCAAAATTCATTTTTAACACACCCAACCTCAGTTCCGCCGTTCCGGTCTCCCGAGTATCCTCACAATGGTTCCGCCGCACCGGATTCCCATTGGCACACAAAAACATTGAATTTGGCATTAGCTTCTCTCCACGGATAACCAATCCACAATTCAAAACCCTCAGTTCCGCCGCTCCGGGTTCCCGAGTATCCTTACAATGGTTCCGCCGCTCCGGGTTCCCATGTGGGTTTTCGAAAATCATTAAATCAATTGTGTTGGCTCCTCTTCGTGGATAACCAAACCACAATTCATCCCTCGGTTCTGCCGCTCCGGGGTCTTGAGTATCCCATAATGGTTCCGCTGCTCCGAGTTTCCATTGGTTTTTTTCAAAAATGCTTTACACACGCGCTCCTCACAATGGGCTACCAAGTCCTGCCACATTGCAGTTTTCAAAACATTTCTCTTTTGCAAATCACATCATTCTATTAACCACACCCTAGGTGTCATGTTTCTACTTTCTCGATTTTTGTGTCTCGTTTTCATGCAACGACTCCACGGTAGGACTTTTCACATACATAATCATAAGTCATTCATTGTAATCTTGAAACTAAAATAGCAAGATCATCTAACTCTATATTACTAATCATGCTCAAATCACCACCTAAAGCATAATGCCACATGTACAAACGCCTTTGGAGTGAAAATCACTTATGCTTTACAACAAGGCAAGTAATACAAACAATTCATAATACATGCTCATAATCATCCTAAGATCAAAATACGAATTCTTCTATCAAACGATAAAGTCTTATTTTTTGAAAAACCCGTTCTTTCCTCCTTTGTGGGAAGTTAAAAACAACATATGTTTATTAGAGTAAAAGTCGATTATTCCAATATGCTCATACTTCCATAAGTTGTTAACTATCATGCATTTCAAACCTGATAGGGAATAGATAACCTTATATACTTAAAGGTAGGGTATAAGGAGATTCTACGTTATACTTTCCAACCTACGGTTCTATGTTATATGTTGAGTGAGTGGACAAGGGACTCTACCTTTCTTCTTGGTGGTAGTGACAACTACGGAAAGTAAGTTGGCTATCGGATGAAGTAACTTCCAACGGTAAGCTTCGAAAGAGAAGGGTTTCTCTCGATACTAAATCTTGACTAATACCACTAAAACTTTTGGATCGAGAGGGTGGTCGAGTGGTGGTTTAGTGGCGACTTTGGATGAGTTTCTTGAAGAACTCCAAGAAAAACTCAAGAACACTAAGAACAAGGAAGAACAAAGTAAGAACTCAAGGATTCTAGAGAGAGAAGTTGAAAGGTTGGAAGATGTGAGTTAAATGGCAAGGATGGGGTGCTATTTATAGCAAAAGTCTTGGTTATTACCCAAGGAATAAAATTTTTTCTAGCAATTATTGTCCAATGGTTAAAAGGGCAATTATGATAGGTATGGTCTTGTCTTGTCATATGAAAGCTTGCTTGCAAGAAAGGATAAAATGATATCTAGGCTAGAGAGTAGTCTTCCCATGTGTAGTCAATCCTAGGCTAGGTTGTAGTCAATTTCTAGGATGATTAAAGGTTAGGTAGTGTGCTTGGAATAGTCTAGGAATGAGTTGTCATGTAGTACTTTGGTTGAGTGTGAAGGTGGCTAAAAAGTTAGCTTGTGTAAGTACCAAAAACACTAGCACACACTTCACTCCTCTCTCTCTCTCTCTATCTCTCTGTACTATGTACCACTTATATATATATATATATATATATGTGTGTGTGTGTGTGTGTGTGTATTGACATGCATGACAAGGCTAAGGTTGCTTCTTTTGGAAGCAAAATGATGGCTCCCTTTTGCCTTGTCAAATCTTTATACTCTTTGGCATATCTAGCTTCCATTATCCAAGGGATAAAGATTTTTCTAACATTTATTAACCAATGGATAGAGAATAAAGGTGATTGGTATGGGTTTTGAATGACTAGTCATGGGATATAATGATTACCTCTAATAGTTTAATGGTTCAATTAGGGTTGGGAGGGGTTCACAAGGCTCAAAGATGATAAAAAAAGGTCCATCTAGGGTTAGAGAATTGTAACTAGGTGATTTGGTAGTTCGATTCCTCTAACTAATCGGTTGCAAACTAATTCTACTTGCCATGTAGGATCTATAGTCAAGAAATAAAATTTAAAGGGCTTAAATCTAATTATGACGGAATATAGGGATTAAAAAGGAATTTTTAAAAGTAATTTCCAAGTAATTAAGAAAAATTCAAATATTTAACGAAATTTTTATTTACCGATAATCAGGGTCGTTACATAAACTCTCCCAAAATGGAAATTTTTACATTTAGCGTATCAATTTTGATCTATGAACCTAAAAAGCTCTATGTGAACCTTCCGAACAATTGTCCTGGTTAAAAGGTATAGAAACATGATTAATAGGGAGAAAAGGGCATAGGCAACACTTATTTTAAGCACAGAGCTATATTGATCTTTGTTTGAAATGCCTAAGGGGTACAAGCAAATGCACATATCAAAGTTTAGACATCTTCAATCAAAAAGTTATGATCAAAAGCTTCACTAAAGTGAAAAACAAGCAAAAGGTGTAGACTGTTGAAGTCAGGAGGCCATTGCATATCATGGGATGGTATATTTGATGTATGCTTCATGTCTCCAGCTCTTTTTCTGGGTTGTTCCTAAAGTCATGGCTCCAGGATTTTATCAACTTTCTTAGTTATTGGTATTGCCTTAAAATTCAATTTCCTTAGTCTTACAAACAACAAGTTTTCAAAATCATTTAGTCCCTTAGCTAAAACATAAATGAACAAAGTTAACAATTTCCTTGACTTTGTACCTTATCTTGTCCTCCTACATCCCACACTGTAAAGCTGATATTTTTGTACTCCACATGTAACGCCCCTAATTTTGGGAACGTTAAATAAACATTTTTTTTGGAAACTTAAATAGAGTCTGGCTCATTATATCATCATAACTCCCATGAGAGTACTTTTATTACACAAGGGAAGGATAACTAAGGTTCCTAACTACAGTTTCGCCTGCTCTTCCATTCTTGCCAGATCTTCGGCTCTGAAAGCCTCCGAGGTGTACAACTCACCCTGATCATCTACAAAGTCTAACACATTATACCAGCGTCGCTCCCAGTATAATATGTCAGGGTCACCAAAGGTAACACCATGAGCTACAGGAGCTCAATAGAATAATCCATTCCCAATAACCCTTAACTTGTCATAGACCGTGTCACCATTTTTCATATACCAAATCAACATTTCCAAAATCGTTTTTACTCACCCAACCTCGGTTCCGCGGCTCCGGGTTCTTGAGTATCCTTATAATGGTTCCGTCGCTCAGGGTTCCCATTGGTACATAATTTGCATTGGCTCCTCTCCGTGGATAACCAAGCTACACACCCAACCTCAGTTCCGCCGCTCCGAGTTTCCGAGTATCCTCACAATGGTTCGCCGCTCCGGGTTTCCATTGACACACACACACACACACATACCACACAATGGGCTACCACGTCCGGCCACATTGTGGTTTTTAAACCATTTCTCTTTTTCAAATCACTTCTTTTTATTAATCACACCCTAGGTGTCATGTTTCTACTTTCTCGATTTCTGTTCTCATTTTTATGCAAAGACTCCGCAGTAGGACCTTTGTACACTATAATATAAATCATTCATTGTAATCTTAAAACTAAACTAGTAAGATCATCCAATTCTATGTTACTTTTATCATGCTCATGTTCACGGAATCACATTCAAACAATTACCACACACTTAAAGCATAGTGTCACATGGACGGACACCTTTGGAGTGGAAACCACTTATGCTTTATCACACATCAAAACAAGAAATCCTAGTAAACATGTATACATCCTCATAACCATCCTTAAGATCAAAATACGAATACTTTTATGCAAGTTTATACTTTCAAAATCTGTTCTTTCTTCCTCTTAGGGAAGTTCAAAACAACATATGTTTTTCCGGAAAATAAAGTCAATATATTCAACATGGTCATATTTCTTTTCAAACCTTTAGTAAAACACTTTTTCAAATTATCATGCATTTCAACATACCAATGATATACACATTTCTATTATACTTAGAGAAAGCGGTTAGAAGTATTCTACCATTTTTCTTAGCGGTAGGGCGACTACGAACAAGAAAGTTGGCGATCGAATGGAGTAACTTCCTACGGAAAGCTTCGGTAGCTTCAAAAGAGAAAAGGTTTCTCTCGAAACTAGTTTCTTGACTACCTACCAAACTTTTTGGATCGGAAGGGTGGTCGGGTGGTGGTTTGGTGGCGGTCTTGGATGAGTTTCTTGAAAAACTAAAGAACAAGAAGAACAAAGAACAAACTCAAGAATTCTAGAGAGAGAAGTTAAAAGGCTTGAAGGTGTGTGTTGAATGGCATGAGGGGGGGTCCTATTTATAGCAAAAACTTGGCTCCCTCTCCCTCTCCTTGGCGGGCCCCCCCTCTCTCTCTCTCTTTATCTCTCTCTCTCTTTCTCTCTCTCTCTCTCTCTTTTCTCTCATTTTTTTTTGTTCCATTGTGTTGTCAAATCAAGTCTTTAATCAAGCCGTAGCCTTCCCTCACTTGTCAATCCAATTCTAGGTTCAAAATCTAGGTTATCATGAAGGGTTTTGGCCTTGTCTTGTCCTAGGAGGGTTTGCTTGCAAGGAAGAACCAAATAATAGGCTAGGGTTATGTTTAAAGAAGCCTAGAAATGGGTTGTAAAGTAGTTCTAGGCTTGAGTGTAAGTTGGTTTAATAGGTAACTTGTGAAAGTGTCCAAAACACATCACACACCTCATTCTTTCTCTCTCGGCCTCGATCTCCTCCCCCCCCTCCCCGCCCCCTCTTTCTTTCTCCCTAGTACAATGTGCGTGTGTGTCTATATATATATATATATATAAACCACACACATATGGGGCGGTTCCGGTGACACCCAAAAAAATAGCTAAAAAAATACCTCATAGTTCCCGATCAAACTTTGATGATTCAAGCCGCTCAATGTGATCAGAACGTGATTTTAAGGGTACCCGCGAGAAATCAGCAAAAAAAATGACCGGGAAGGGCTTGATCCGAACAGTTTTGAACAATTTTTTATTGAACGGTTCAAATAAAAACTGCTCAAGTCAAGCCTTTTCCGGTCATTTTTTTTGCTAATTTCTCGCGGGCACCCTTAAAATCACATTCTGCACACATTGAACGGTTCGGATCATAAAAATTCGATCGGAAACTATGAGATTGAGATTTTGGGTATTTTTTTAGGTGTTTTTTTGGGTGTCCCTTGAACCGACCCGATATATATATATATATATATATATAGAGAGAGAGAGAGAGAGAGAGAGAGAGAGAGAGAGAAAATCTTGGAAAGTAAGCCTGGAGGATAACTATTAGGTTCAAGGCTATTAGTCCTAGGTTTGCATGCATGGCAAAGCTAAGTTTGAAGCAAAATGATGAGGATCCGGGGGCTCTGCTGTGCCTCCTAGCATAGTAGCACCTACCCACACCCAAAACTGTGCCGTTTTGAATAAAAAAAAATTTTAAGTTATCTATTTGCAATCCTATGAAGCAGAAACGTAATTATAAGAGTTTTAGAGATAAAATTTAATTATGTCTCTTTAGAATAATATGATCAGAATAAAAACATCTTTACACTGGTTCAACCTGATTGAAAATTAGATCAATTAATTTTTTAACCATATTTTTTAATATATAAACGTTCTAAAAAAATTAAGTGCTAAAATTTTTAATCCGTTTGAACAAGTACGAAGATCTTATTATTCTGAATATATTATTCTAAAAAGGCATAATTAACTTTTGTCTTTAAGGTTTTAATAATCGTGTTTCTGTTCCACAAGATCCTAAATAAAGAGCATATACTTAATTATGAGAGTTCTAGAGATAAAAGTTAATTATGATCCTTTAAAATAATACGTTCAGAATAATAAGATCTTCGTACTTGTTCAAACGGATTAAAAATTTGAGCACTTAATTTTTTTAGAACGTTTATATATTAAAAAATATGGTTAAAAAATTAACTGATCCAATTTTCAATCAGGTTGAACCAGTGTAAAGATATTTTTATTCTGATCATATTATTCTAAAGAGACATAATCAAAATTTATCTCTAAATCTCTTATAATCACGTTTCTGCTACATAGGATTGTAAATAGATAACTTAAATTTTTTTTTTATTCAAAACGACACAGTTTTGGGTGTGGGTAGGCGCTACTGTGCCTCATGGCACAGCAGAGCCCCCGGATCCAAATGATGAAGGGTTCTAATGATTGATTGGTCAAATCCATGTACTCATTGGCAAGTCTTATTTCTATTACTCAAGGGATAAAAATTTTCCTATAAACTATTATCCAATGGGTAAAGAGGTAATGATGAGAAATAAAGTCTTGATGTGACTAGACATGTAAGTACAATAATTACTACTTTAGGTAGCATAATGATGACTTCCTTTGGTCCAAAAGGTTCAAGTAGTGGTGGAAAGGTTCATAAGGCTCATTTAGGGTTAGGAGAATGTAACTAGGTTGAACAGGCACTTAGGTTTTTCTAACTAATAGGTTGAAAACTAATTCTACTTGCCAGTAGGATTTTTAGCTAAGAAATACAATTTAAATATTTTATTTTATTCACTATGAAAATATACAAGTGTTTCGATAAGCATACTTGTCTTTAGAAAATGACTAAATTGTCCGGGATGAAAAGATATAATTTTATAAATATCAGATCTAATTATGATGGATTATTAGAAATTAAAAAGAAATTTTAAAAGCAAATTCCAGGTAGTTAAAATAAAATTTAAATATTTAACGAAATTTTTGTTTACCAAAAATTAGGGTCGTTACACCACATGTTCTACATTAAAACCTGTGCATCAGACCCAATCGTTGTCACATGCTATAAATAACTAATTTGATATTTGAGTCAAACAAAAAGGGTCATGGAACAGATGATCTCAATACTTAAATATAATCTGTAAAATACATGCCAAATAAAGTTTTGGACCTTCCCAGAATCAGACATACATTAACTAAGCTTTTCGTAGAATAAACTCTTACAATAATTTCAATGGCAATAAACACTTGCTAACAACCAAAAAGTTGTACCAAGATAGAGATAAAAATCTCGTCCAATACCGAGTACAATTCTTCGAAACTTCAAAGGAGATTTCAGGCGGACTGCCAAAATCTTTTCCTTTGAATGGAAGAAAAGTAGACACACTTACATGTACTCGTTCTACAATGTGAACTCTGAAGCAAAATTTTTTTTGCTGAACTAACCTATATGAGTTGCGGGTGATCGACCGTGCCTTGGTTCAAATTCATTGCATTATTTGGTTGTTGAAAAATAAAAAAGAAAGATAGGGGCATTAAATCTGAAATTTATACAGAAGCAAAATTTAATAGACAATAAACAACCAAACAATAGTGAAATCAAGTCTTCCACCCTATCCAATAGAGTAAACAAAGCATAAGTTAGATAAGTACATGCAAAAAAGACAATAAGCTTAGTCACCGTGTTAAAAAACAAATAATGAATAACTCAAAAATTGGAGGTTAGCAAAAAGGGAATTAATGAGACACTTGCAAATCTTGTTTCAACCCATGAAAAATTACACAAGACAATTCCACATGCATCCATATAATAATTGAAGTGAGAGCTAGAGCTGCAATGTTGGAAAAAGTAAGTAAATATGAAAGCCAAATAGAAGGGCTACAAATAGTAAAAGCAAAGAGGGGAATAGAATTAATTGGGGAAAATACCCTTTCTTTTAAATTTAAATTCTAGGTTAACCATTATCTCCAAAAGAACACAGAACCAATCATCGGATACAAAACAAGCCATCAATAAGTATACATCCAGTTGCCAGTTGTTTCAAATCAGTTTAGCTTAACTGTAAATCTATAATAATTATATTAGTTGGTGAATCAAAAGATTAGGAAAAATTTAAAGAACAAAAGTCTTTATCTTGTTTCTCAATTTGAACACAAAAAAACTCATAATGCAGTAGGATAACATACATTAGTGAAATCATACCACACTGCCAATCATATCGATCAACGTGGCACATAGCTCTCAAACATGCAACTGTGATAGAAGAAGAGAAGAGCTGTAGTTAGCTCTATCGGACGAGAGGAAATGTGGTGAAGAAAATTGCAAAATTACCCTACTGATACTATAGTTGGAAGTCTCATAAAGAAGCAAACCCAAAAAATATGACAGAAACATTACATCAAATCTTTTGAAGACAACAACTACTCTCCTTGCAAATGCAATGTCATCATATTCTTAATTAGCTTCCCCCCTTAGATATCAGTTGAAGTTCCATTGCAGTACCAATAGAAATGACAATCCATGTAGTCAACTACCTTTTAAAGAATCGTAGATGTTGCATATTATTTAAATGGCAGAGTAACAAATTGGAACTTGAAACAACCACCAATGCGAGTGAAGCAAAGCAAAGCAATAAATACATAATCACATTTTAACATAAGTTTTTTTTTTAATCATTGAAGAATAAGGCACGTCATATGTTCTTGTAAAGCAAAAAATTAGCACGAAAATTTTGATGAGCACAGAAACCAGATAAAAATAAGCATCGACAAAGAAAGTACTACACATACACGAATACTACTTGACAAACACACAAGCCTGACATGAAAATTTCAATTGTAAAGCTTTGAACCCACAATACAATAGAACCGACCCAGCCACAACCTTGCAACAAACCTAAACCTTATCTAAACCTACGTAAACATTTGATCGTTAATAATAATAAACTGCGAGAATGACTCTTACAGGTAAATTAGTCAAACGAAACAACGCTCAAACCACAATGAAGAACCTAAATGGGAAAAACCCACCCAAGATAGAGCCAAACCTTGGTAGGAGGAGCATGAGCCGTCGATTGTAGCGCCGAATGGAGCAACAAACTGAGGTGAGCACCAGGGAACAAATTTGAAACATAAAAACAAATCAGAGCTTAGAAACACACACAAACAAAATGACCTATAATCGTAGACCAACAAGAGCAAATCTGAAATGAAATCAACTCTGTGATCAATATTAGCTAAAAAATTGTGAAACAAAGAGAAAGCGAGAGAGAAGAGATAGAGAGAGATGATGCGGATGAGGGAGAGAACCAGCACATAACGATGGTTGTGATTGTGGCTAGAGATTTGAATTGCGTTGGAACAGAGTCATGCATCAATCCGGTGAGAGAGAGGAAAAGAGCTTCCTGATTTATTTGGGAAATTGGTAGAGAGAGACGTATCGCGAGGAGGCGAGATGAGTTAAAGGGGGAGAGGAATAACGGGCTGTTTGGATGGGGGATTAGCCCCCGGATATACCAAGCTTCTGGATTACAAATCCCTCCCTTCCTCTTCTCTGGATTAGAGGTGACTTTGGATTACATATCCACCTGTGGGGTAGATGCGGGTGGATTACCAACGACAGGGGTACCCCCCATCGTTGGCTATGCAGCGTTTCACGCCTTTTGCTCACTTTTCTTCATCCCACACACCAGATCGAGACGAAGAGAGAGAATAGAGGAGGAGGTCGCCGATTCAAACTCTGGTGACTCCCTCGCCGTACGTCGACGGTTCCAGCTCTTTACCTCATTTTCCTCCTTCTTCCTCAGGTATTGTTAAGCTCCATTGTTGTAGGGTTTGAACTATTGGTGGTTTCGCGATCTGAACTCATTCTTGTTTGGCGATTTGATTTTTGATTTAGCTTCAGATTGTGCCCTAAAATTTTAGATTTTAAAGCTAAATCTCGAGTTGGTTTGCATCCTAATATAAGCCCTATTTACTCTCACTGTTCACAGAGTTGATGCTTGGCCGATATTACAATCGAGAGTGTGTGTCGTCGTAGATCTATGGATCTGTAATTTATATGTAATTGGTTATCTTCTTAAAATTATGAGCATGCAAATTGATTTACTTTTTGGAAAAAAAAAATTGAGCATGCAAATGGATTCTTGTTGTCTGTAGTTCCTTTCGTGAAATTTGATTGAATTTAGGTTTGGCTTTATAGTGACATTATGTGTCACACCATCGATTTTCAACATAAATAATAAACACTTTTAATAAATAAAGTCATCGCTGTAATACAAATAATACCCCAAAAGATCTTTTTGTTCACTGTTCTCAAATAAAATTCAAATATTACATTCCAACTTGAAGGCCCCAAATCATCAAAATACCAATATCCTAGGGAAATATTATTACAATTTACAAATACTATCTTTCCAAAAAAAAATGCTCTTTCAGATCTTGTGCTATGAAATCCTTCTTGAATACCTTTTTAAAGGTTTGGTCACAAATGCACAACAAGTACTCCATGCCAACTTCCTTGAATCGTACTCGAAAATGATAGGGTGAGCTACACATGCCCAGTAGGAAAATCTATACGCAAGCTATATGAAAATGCGATGAATCATACACCCAGACTGAGTGATGCGACGAGATACCACAAAGAAACGTGAGTTTTCCACCACAAACGAGCATATTACACTCCATGCCAACTTCCTTGAATCGTACCTGAAAATGATAGGGTGAGCTACACATGCCCAGTAGGAAAATCTATACGCAAGCTATATGAAAATGCGATGAATCATACACCCAGACTGAGTGATGCGACGAGATACCACAAAGAAACGTGAGTTTTCCACCACAAACGAGCATATTACAACCAAGGGATCATAATTTCATAAAGATATTCCTAATAGCTCATACGTCAAACTAGAAGCATAAACCAACTCGAATTATCCTAATTAGACCACAACTTATCCTCAACCGTCACTTGTCCATCGCTACGTAATTACTCCATTTTGCCTCGATCTATACAAATATGTGATGATCATGCACCAACAGTGGTAGGTGAGCAACATTATATATGTACAACGAACCCCAAGATGCTAATGACAAAGAGTATATCTATCAGCAGAACAACACAAACATATCATTGGATTTCCTTTTTGAACATAATTGATTTGTCTTTCATTTCTCAAGTATTAGCCACTCCATGCAACAAGAACTAGTTTCCTTGAATTGTACCGAACAAGAGGCTCAATGAGCAAGGATAGTAATCCAAGATACAGTTCAGAGTCAAACGACAAGCCAAACATTTGATTAATAACTTTATCTCTCTTTTCATTTCTCAAGCAACACAGGTCATAAGTCTAGCTCAACCAATCAACAATGCATGATATGTGATGCAAAGCAATGCACCGGGCAGTGTTGGGCCCCGTAACCCTCGCCAAGGTCCCACCAAGAAGGTGAACCGGGCTCCGTCCATATTGACGTGTATTCCGGGCGGTGTTGGGTCCCGTAGCCCTCGCCAAGGTCCCACCAAGAAGGTGAACCGGGCTCCGTCCATATTGACGTGTATTCCGGACGGTGTTGGGTCTCGTAACCCTCGCCAAGGTCCCACCTGTCCATATTGACGTGTATTCCGGGCGGTGTTGGGTCCCGTAACCCTCGCCAAGGTCCCACCAAGAAGGTGAACCGGGCTCTGTCCATATTGACGTGTATTCCGGGCGGTGTTGGGTCCCGTAACCCTCGCCAAGGTCCCACCAAGAAGGTGAACCGGGCTCCGTCCATATTGACGTGTATTCTAGGTGGTGTTGGGTCCCGTAACCCTCGCCAAGGTCCCACCAAGAAGGTGAACCGGGCTCCGTCCATATTGACGTGTATTCCGGGCGGTGTTGGTCCCGTAACCCTCGCCAAGGTCCCACCAAGAAGGTGAATCGGGCTCTGTCCATATTGACATGTATTCCGGGCGGTGTTGGGTCCCGTAACCCTCGCCAAGGTCCCACCAAGAAGGTGAACCAGGCTCCGTCCATATTGACGTGTATTCCGGGCGGTATTGGGTCCCGTAACCCTCGCCAAGGTCCCACCAAGAAGGTGAATCGGGCTCCGTCCATATTGACATGTATTCCTGGCGGTGTTGGGTCCCGTAACCCTCGCCAAGGTCCCACCAAGAAGGTGAACCGGGCTCCGTCCATATTGACGTGTATTCCAGGCAGTGTTGGGTCCCGTAACCCTCGTCGACATCCGAAGTTGGATACGACTCCATCCATTGTCCATATGCTATGACATGCCGCATCACGATACATACAAAGTTCGATATCACACGTGGCCATAACACTCGAATCATAGGTCAATAAACATCCTTCATTATGCACAATCCATCCATAATCAATCTCACACTCATTATCGAGTTAAAACGATTATACAACATCATTAAAATTTGCATACTCAATATTTTTCAATGATTCCAATGCCAAAATGTCACCAACTTACCAATCTTTAAAACCCATAAGGACCCATAACCAATAGCGTCGTTTAACCATAGCAAACGATAAAAAAAACGCAGCTCTGTACGCTGCCCAGACTTTCAGATTACAGGGCAATCTTCTAAAAATCATTATAAATCGAGTTCTTAATATTTTTGAATGATTCGAGTCCCAAAAGTTGCGCGAGTGAATGAAGCTTAAAAGGTATGAAAGAACCCTAGTCAAATCTGCACTCCAAGGATGGTCAAACAGGCATTTACCGAAGCGATACGAATCTGTCACACATCATCGTGACAGATTGACACACCTCCACTCAAACAATCATAACTTTCGGTGTACTAAGAGTTTTAAAGCGATTCCAGTGGCAATACAAAGCTGACTTCAAGACCTCGAAATCGATATAAAGTTTACATGAAACAAACATCGGACGAGAAAGTTATGACCATTTGAAATTGGGCACAAACCCAGAAAACGAGACTGATTCATGACCTGATTTCTAAAATCCACCATTAATTCAATTCTCAACGGTTTTGGGTGATTCCAGCAGCATTAGAACGGGCTCTAAGTCTACTCTATTTCATACGAAGGAACCAAAATTCAAATCTGAGCTTAAGAAGGCGTAAAACCCCAAAAACGCAGGCCCTGTTCTGCTGATTTTCGGAAATGGAAAGAACAAGCGTAAACAACGAAGCAAGATACGATCTAGGTACATAAACACCGTATAAATGCATAACAAGAGCAAGAAATCCCTACCTCATGTGTTTGAGCAAAACCCGACCCTTTGACCAAGTCAACCGAGCTCCCACGAGATCCGATCATGATTTTTCTTGGGTATTCGGAAAGCCCATACTCCGAATAGCAACTTAATTCTCGGGCCTTATCCGGAATTACACCCTAGGTGGATGAAATCGAAGAGAGAAGAGAGGAGAGAAAGTTTCGGATGGAGAGGAGAGAGAGACAGCCGAGAGTGAGAAAGGGGGAAATGGGAGAAATTATTCTCCTGGGACAAAGTTAATGGCATGGGGAGTAATCCCATGCTTCACTCCACACGCACACGTGCACCTCTCACACAATTATCCTTATATCCTCCCACGAAGACGTCACACCGAATGTCCACACCGTTTATCTCGACGGGCCGTACATTAACAAAAGCAACATATATATATATATATATATACGGCCTAAAAAAATACGGGTCTCTACATTATGCTGGGATTTAGGCCTCACTGCACCTGTTCCAAAAAAAGTAATGTGATCTTTACACTTCATTGTTTCTTCCTGTAAGCTGAGATTTAGGCCTCATTGTATCTGTTCCAAAAAAGTATATAATCTTTACACTTCATTGTTTCTTTCTGTAAGTAAGTGATAGTATACAAAGCAGATATACACAAGTATAAAGTAAAGAATTATATCAAAATAGCAACAAAGTTGACCGAAGAAAAAAAGGACCACAACTGTACAAATGAAGCAAATCTAAAGGGTAGCCACAACTCCCCTTGTACTTCTTTGTTGGAACTTGCATTTATGGATACATAAAACTGGGCGCATGTTAAGTCTTCTTGAGCTCTGCATTTCATGACCCACGGTTCGTCATTCAGATCTTTGTTCATTTTTAGTTTGATTGTAGTTAGAAGTTGATCACTACATTTGATTTACACGTCTACTCTTAAATGTGCATTGCCTTTTATTGATGGTATGCTTTTACTTTGTTAGGACCGAGGGTCCTCACACTTTTTGGCGTTCTAAGAGTTTGGCCTAGCTGATATAGATTAGTGGACTTATTATGGCATGTTTTGGTTGATGTTTTCATGTGGGCAGTTGTTTGGGCACTTGACAGGCTATTTTATGGTCATTTTACGTGCTATTTTTTGGGGTGGAGTGCTTCTGATTTTTTTGGATGAAATGGTGGTATTTTGTTTGTAAAAGGTAGGTTATGGATGCTATGGGCAATGAGAAGCAATTCTCTCCCAAAAGAGAAAAATTAAGAGCTAATGAAGATTCACATGCAAATGGTTGATAGGTTTATTGTAAGCTTGACTGATTGTGCTGTCCAATTATGTGCCCAAAACTAATTAGGACACGACACAGATATGAACACATCAAGCTTATAACTAGACATGGTATATGCATGTCTACATGAAGTCATGTTGTTTTCTGGGTATTTAGTTGGCCTAATTTCAGTTTTGACTCCATATAAATTGTGACCTTATTTTATTTGGCCTAACATAAGTTGTGCCCTAAAACAGATGGCAAGAATAACAAAATGTGAACGAAGAAAGAAGGCAAATTGTGAGGCATTGTTAGCACTTCTATGTGTCATGAGAATAGTCAATAATGTTTTGAACCTGTATATTGTAATTACGGACTTGATTGGTGAAAGGGTTCAACAAAGGCCTCGTTTGCGTCTGAATCCTAATGCCTACCAACACCAAATAGACGCACTTAATAGGTTGGTACGCGGGAGTGACACATATTGTCACAATCAATTGAGGGTAAATAGGTATACCTTCATGACTTTGTGTCATTTACTTGAGCAAAATGGAATAGAGGAGTCTAGGAATGTCACTCTTGTGGAGAGAGTTTCGATATTTTTGTGGATTCTTTCACACCATACAAAAAATAGGCGTATGACTTTCCAATTTTGGAGATCGGGGGAAACAATTAGTAGGCATTTCAACGTTATTTTGCTAGTGGTGTTGCGCCTTCACAATGTCTTGTGGCATCATCCAGAAGCTATTCCTGCTAATGAGCCAGATGTTAGGTGGAAATGGTTTGAGGTACAGATTATCTAAATTGTTCAATTATTGTAATGCAGTTATTCATTCTAATAATCTAGTCTAATAAAATAAATCATTGGTCTCTCGTAGAATTGTCTAGGGGCTTTAGACAGTACCTTCATACTTGTCCTCCCCCCAATCGAAATGAAGGCACGCTTCAGGTCAAGGAAGGATGACTACGCGACAAATGTGTTAGGAGTTTGTAGTTGAAACTTACAATTCATATATGCGTTGTCTGGTTGGGAAGGCTCCGCCACAGACTCGAGAGTGCTTCGAAATGCCTTAGTGAGGCCTTACGGGTTGAAAACTCCACAGGGTATGTCACTTTACCTCCTTTCCATTAGTCAACATACGTCCACATTTGTGTAAACGTACTCACCTACACCTATGTATGTCATTTGTAGGTTGTTACTACATCGTTGATGCCGGTTACACTAATGGACCTGGATTATTAGCACAGTTCAGGGGTCAACGATACCACATAAACATTTGGAGGCAAGGACATGTGCCCTAGAGCCGAGAAGAGTGCTTCAACATGATGCATTCTGCCGCATGCAATGTTGTGGAGAGATGCTTTGGGGTGCTTAAGATGAGATGGGGAATCTTGAGATCCTACACTTTCTATCCCATTAGGACTTAATGTCGCATCGTCACAGCATGTTGCCTCCTCCATAATCTCATTAAGCGTACAATGGCAGTGGATCCTGTTGAGGCTAAATACACGGCGCGGGAGAGCTGCAAAACCTACATAATGTGCCACATGAAGAGTACATTACAACTGTTGAAACATCGAACGAATGGACCCAAATGAGGGATAATTTGGCAACCGAAATGTACAATGATTGGTTAGCTCGTCATGGGGCTGGCCAATAGAATATCTTTCAAATGTATTGTTTCTTTGTTTTAAATGGATTTATTTTATAGACTTATTCAACAATTCTAGCCAATGTTAAAACATATCAACTATTTCCATGTAATAAGAAACTATTTCATGAGTGTTTGCTCTATGTCAAATTGTTATTGTCATTGAAATCAGGTTAGCTAACATAATGGAAGGTCAAGGAACTTCCAAATCAAAACGAACCAATGCCAAGGAAGGACAAGAAAAACAATCGCGTAGGCTATGGACTCCTAAGGAAGAGGAGGCCCTACTTGCGTGCATGTTGGATGCGGTGATGGAAAAAGAAACATGGAAAGCCCATAATGGTTTCAAGTCGGGCTTCTACGTTGAAATTGAGAAAGGCTTGCAAAAGCTATTGCCCAGGACCACTCTCAAAGCTCAACCAAACATAGAGTCGAAGGTCAAATATTGAAAGGAAAAATATTGTCAAATTGCCGACATGATTCGGCTAAGTGGCTTTGCGTGGAATCATGAAACTAACTCCATTGAGGTGGATTCGGAGGACGTGTGGAAGGAATATGAGAAGCTAACTTCTCTACTCATTCATTTAAACCCACCTTGACATTGTTGTTATCCTTCAAAATTAGTTTTGCCGGTCACTGAATTGTGTGAAATGAGGGCAACATGTCAAATATGTTTCTGCTATCCAGTGAGCAAGTTACAGTCCCATTTATGGGTTTTGCCGGTCATTGAATTGTGTGTGTGTGACTCTGCTGCGTGTGTGTGTGTTGGTCACTGGACAGTTTCTGGGTTGGTTTTATGGGCTATTTTGTGCAGATTTCTGCTGATTTTATGGCCTGTTTTCTGTTGGTTGCTGTATTGTTGCTAGGTTGTGGCATGTTTTGTTGGCAGTTTTGGTGGTGGTTTGTGGCTGGTTTTATTCCTGGTTGCTGGACAGTTTTATTGCTATTTTTGCAGGTGGCTATGATGATATTTTTCTGAGCCAAATGGCATAAGCTTCCTCTTCATACATTCTAAAATGTTGGTGTACATCACAAATATGTTTCTGCTATCTAGTGTGCAAGTTGCTGTCCCATTTTTGGGTTTTGTCGATCACTGGATTGTGTGTGTGTGACTCTGTGTGTGTGTGTGTGTGTTGGTAACCGGAGAGTTTGTGGGCTGGTATTATGGGCTATTTTTTGCTGGTTTTATGGGCTATTTCCTGCTGTATTGTTGCTGGGATGTGACAAGTTTTGTTGGCAGTTTTGGTGGTGGTTCGTGGCTGATTTTACTGCTGCTCATTGGACAGATTTTTGGCTGGTTTTATGGGCTATTTTCTGCTGGTTTTCTGGGCTATTTTTTCTGGTTTTTTGGACTGTTTTTTGATGGTTTTCTGGACAGTTTTTTTATTGGTTTTTGGTTGGCCAATAGCTGATTTTTTGTTTAAGGGCAATGATAATGAATAAGGTTATTTTAGTGCTGTGTCTTGGCTTGTTTGTTGGCAGTTTTGCTGGTGGGTTGGGGCTGGTTTCATTGCTGGATTGGTACAGTTTTGGTGCAGGTTTTGGTTGATGGGTTGTGGCAGGTTTTGATTGGTGGGTTGTTGGCTGATTTCTGGTTGGTTTCATTTGTTTCTTTTTAAAGGCAATGCTGATCATTTCATTGGCTATGATGATATTACAAATTTAAGGACGAAACACTCGTCTTGGCGGGACAACTTATGAGGGTCAATGGTTAATTACTATTCGGCAACATAAGTTGTAGCCAAATGAGTGTCCAATGTGCCGCTTAAGAAAATATCTGAGCCAAAAAAACCAAGCATTGATGCCATGGGGCAGTTTCAATTTTATGAAAATGAAGACCATAGAATCTTTTGTTGGGCTTGCTGATTTGAATTGTAGTTCAAATCAATTGGTGTTTCTGCTGATTTCAGGATTCATAGTGGATGAAGAAAAATAGAAAAGTTTAATTCTTGTATAATTCAAATTTGTAATATCAATTAAAACCTTATTGATTATGTACACTGTCATGAGATTTTGCATTGTAATAAAGCTTGTTGAGTGTTGGTCTTGCCATTTTTTCTCTTTTTGATTTGTCTTTTTCGTTAAATATGACAAGACTGAAACTAGTCCAACATTTATTTTCAAGATTGCATTTTCAACACAAGCTTATAATCTCAAATAAATCTAGACTACTTGAGATACCTTACAAGGCTAAAAAGCAACAAATTTATTTTTCAAACATTTATTCAAACTACGATCTTCTTCAATCATCCAACGTCAACCTCTAAAACGTACGAAGCAATGGCTCCATCAATTAAACATGGGGAATTGCATGTCCCTCATGTTTCTTAATTGTTGATTCACCTACAAACATAACACATGAAAAATATGACAAATTATTCATAAATAATAGTATATAAATGTTCATTAAAAACAAAAATACTTACTTTGACAAATTCATTCCAAACCTCATTCTCCACAACCAGTCTGTTTTCATTTTTATTCCAACCAAATCCGGAAATCTGAAGCATGTTTTGTAGTCGGAAACAAGTTGCCTTCCAATACTTTATCTTTGCCTCGGTATGAAATTTCGTAATACCACCTTGGGGAAAAAAAGCTTGCATTTGAGTTTCCAAAACTATGAAGGATACTGGTATGAACCATCCGTTCTCATTTTGCCAAAGTCCCGCATCTACTAGGTTCGTAAGGTTTTCTAACAACGTCTCCTCCTCCTCCTCACTCCACTCCCGGCGTGCTTTTGAAATGAAAAGAAAAAAAATTGAGAATATCAAACTAAAAAGTAAAATAGAGATGATATTTGAGATGAGATGAACAAAAATATGAACCCTATTTATAGAAATTTTTTGTATATGTTGATTTGTTGAACCTACTACTCACATGGTTAAACTACCACTCACATGATTCAACAACCATCTACCTCCCATTCAACTATGAAGATTTAACCCAAAAAAAAAAAAATGAAATCTGTTTTTTCATATAACTTTCATAATAATTGAATTATTTTACAAATATTTTATCTTTTAATCCGTTTTTCTTGAAAAAAAAAATTAAGGTTTAAACATGAATTACGTAAATTGATTTATTTTAATCATATTTTTTTGATAAATATGTATTTATTTTAGTTTTAATTAAATTAACCTATATTACTCATAAAATTAATAAAATGAGGGCAATTAAGTCATTTCACATCTTATCCCATCATATCCACCCTCCAAATCCCTCTTCCAAAAAAAATCATCCAAACATTGGATTACAAATCCACCATTCTTAGGAGGTGGGTCCACCCTCCTTACATATCCACCATCATATCCACCCTCCTTCTATATCCACCCAAAATCATATCCTCCATCTAAACGGCCCGTAACAGGTTAAAACGTGGACAACAAAAAGCCACATAACGAATTTTGAAGTCCACGCCCAGCCAAAATTTGGAAGGCCCATTCATTAGGCAAAATTGCCCTTGCCAACACACAAATCTACAAAAACGGGCCTCAATGAATGTACAAAATTGCCTCCGCAGTTTACCTTTGTGGGTGGACAATCGAGGGTCACAATTGAAAAAATTTGACAAGCGGTCTAATTGGTTCCAGGAATGCTAGGTACACTACAAGATTCACAACACCATTCACTACACGCCCTAAAACGACGTTGTTTTGGGGCGTCCCTTAAAAAAAAAAAAAAGGCAAAACCCAAAATCTCAAAATCAGAACGTCTTCTCGATTTCCCCCCAATTCCCAAACCAGTCGTTGTACCGAAGGGAGAGAAAGAGAGAGGGAGAGAGAACTAGGAATCACCACAGCCGACCACCGCCACCGCCAACCACCACCGAACCCTCCTTATCCATCTCTGGTGACACCACTCCTGGCAAGAGAGAGGACCAGATTAATTCGAAATCGTCGGGTTCACGACTCACGTCCACCAGTACTGCGTACCAAGGTCTCTCTCTCTCACGATGCTCGCTCTCTATCTCTCTCATGCCAGAATGGAGATTTTTTGAAAAAAATTAGGGTTCCAAATAGATTAAGTAAAGGATATGTATTGGGCTCAGGCTTGAAGAAAATTATAAATTTGTAGCTAATTCACTTCGTTAATTATGGTAGAATGATTCATTTAGCTTTTAATTTCAGTTGCCCTTAAAATTGAGCTACTGATGGTATCTTACCTTTTTCTTGTTGAGCATGACACCTCATGAATGTGGCAATACCCTATCATAATGTGATGAATTATGACGAGACTCACATGCCATCAAAGTATAACTATGCTTATGGGCTAATGCAAGTCGTTTGACTTGGGGGGAAAATGTCACACGTGAAATTTTTGGCAACATGTCAGGTTGTATATTTACATTGTAATAGAAAGGGCAAGGTTAAATCTGATGTGCAAAAGAATTTATATCCAATGCCAAGAAGCCTCATAAATTTTTGATTTTTTTCTTAATTTGTTAACTAGAGATGAAATGGTATCAAAGAATCGTGTAAGGCATTAGACAATACGTAATTTGTTACAATATCATTGCTGGAGTTTTGTTGACATTTGCTTCAAACGTTAGTGTTAATTAGTTAATTTTTGTACTTGTGTTGCTGTATATTTTTTTCTAAACCTATCAGTTTCTGTAATTGACATACAAAGCAAAATGTTTTAGATGTTCTTTTAATTATTGACATGCATTATCTGGTAATTTGTTTCTTATTTGTTTCCTTTGTTTCTGAACTAGGATGTCGCCGGAGTCTGTTCTGTTGGCAATGCCTCCAAACAATGAGTGTGGAGAACAAGAAGAGGTATGGAGTAGAGACATTGAACACGAAGAAGAGGTATGGAGTGGTCCTTCAAGCAAAGACTATGATGAGATGAAAACTACTAAGGATGGAAAGGATGAAATAGAAAATTGTGAAGATAAAGTTGAAGAACCGAAGGAAGGAATGGCATTTGACACATCGGAGGACGCATATCGTTATTACCTAAGATATGCTAGAGAAAAAGGATTTGCTATTGCGAAAAGATCATCAAGAAAGGAAAGTGATGGAAAGTTGAGGCATATAGGATTTGAATGTTGTCGTGCTGGAAAGGCAAGGGTGAGAACAAGCAACCCAGTCAAACCACGGCCACAAACAAAAATTGATTGTCCAGCTCACGTTACTGTTGGGATACACCAAGATGGAAAGTGGAGGTTAAACACTGTTGTTTTGAAGCACAATCATGAACAGAGCCCGGGAAAGGCAAGGTATTTCAAGTGCAATAGGGTACTGGATGAACATGCAAAAAGAAAGCTTGAATTGAATGATAAAGCCGGGATCCAAGTGTACAAGACTTATGACTCACTTCAGATTGAGGCGGGAGGTCCTGAAAAGCTTCCATATCTTAAGAAAGATTTGCGAAATCATTTGGACAAACAACGACGTTTACGACTTGTGGAAGGAGATGCTGAAGCGATGCATCGTTATTTCATGAGAATGAAAGCTGACAATTCTGACTTCTTTTTTGCAATGGATTTGGATGAAAAGGGTCGTCTAAGGAATGTATTTTGGGCTGATGCAAGGAGTAGGGCAGCTTGCAAGGAATTCGGTGATGTTGTGACCTTTGACACAGCGTACTTGGTAAATAAGTATGACATGCCTTTTGCTCCATTTGTAGGCGTGAACCATCATGGTCAGTCTATTTTATTGGAATGCGGGCTCATCTCTCATGAAGACACAGAGTCATTTTTGTGGTTATTTGAGACTTGGAGGACGTGCATGTGGAGTTGTGCTCCGAAAGCAATGATTACTGACCAGTGTATGGCCATGAAGAATGCTTTAGAAAATGTATTCCCTGACACCTGACATCGGTGGTGCATATGGCATATTATGAAAAAGTTGCCTGAAAAATTAAATGGGTGCGACGCCTATGAGAATATAAGTTCGTGTATGCGTAAGGCAGTATGGAATTCATTGACAATAGAACAATTTGAGGATGCTTGGGATGGGTTCATCAAAAAGTACAAGCTTCAAAGTAACTCATGGTTAGCAGGATTGTATTTGGAGAGGAAACGATGGGTTCCTGCTTATGTGAATGACTGCTTTTGGGCAGGAATGTCATCTACACAAAGAAGTGAGAGTATAAATTCATATTTTGATGGTTACACATATTCAAAGACGACCTTGAAACAATTTGTAGAGCAATATGAAAATGCATTGGCGAATAAGGTGGAAAGTGAAAACCAAGAAGATGCAAAAAGTTGGCACACTTACATCCCGTTAGTAACTAAAAATGACTTGGAGAAGCAATTTCAAAGTGTTTACACGTATGAGAAGGTTAGAGAGTTTCATGATGAATTTTTCGGGAGACTTGAGTATTCTTGTAGTCTAAAAAAAGAGAGTGTGTCCGAATATGAGGTGAAAGAGTGGATTACATATGGAGAAGGAAAAGAGAGAAAGAGATTTCAAGTGCCATTTATTGTTGATTTTAATTCAGAAACTAATGAAGCACATTGTAATTGTCGATTGTTTGAGTTCAGAGGAATGGTTTGTAGACATCAACTGACGATGTGGTGTCAAATGGGAGTTGAAAGAGTGCCTGACAAGTATGTCTTATGTCTTCAGAAGATGGTGCAAAAATGTGAAGAGGGCTCATACTAAAGTTCGGATCAGTTACGATAAATACTCAACGTCAATTGAAGCGCATCGGCATGACAACATGTGCAATCTCTTCAATGAGGTTGTTGATTTAGCAGAATGTTCTCAAGAGAAGTATGATATGGTGATGACAAGGGTACATGAACTAAAATGAGAGTTGATGAAAGCTTCGGTCATTTGTGAAAGTAATGTGGTTTCACTTGGTGATGACATGGGTACTCATATTGATCCTGTTTCACTTGGAGATGAGGTTATAACTTCCAAACAGAGTACGAACATTCTTGACCCGGAAGGTCTTCGACGAAAAGGGAGACCGCCGTGCAAAAGGAAGAAAGGTGTTGTGGAAATAGCCGTTAAGAAGAAAAGAGAAACAAAACAAAAAACATTGTCCAATGAACAAGTCAAGGTATAAGTTCTTTATTATTTGTTGCTTACTAGTTAATTTTTTTGTTTGAACAACTTACTAGTTAATATTGGCATATAGATCTATTCAATGCATATGTAATAGTTATATTTGTTGCTAATTTCAGGAGGTTGAGAAGATTGCGGTTGGCCATGGGTTCGGGACACAAGAGAGCGTTGTAAATGTACATATAAGGAACTTTATTTTTAATTGCACAATCTCCTGTTTCATGTAAAAGTTATTGATAATCGTTCTTTATTGTTGGGCAGGGTCACCCAAACTATATGGGGCATTCAATGTGGCCAAACATGATGCCCATAACATGCAAGCAAATATGACACAAGGCGGAACCATCTTCCTATTTTCTCCAACTCATTGCCCAACCGGAACAAGCTTGAACCAATTTAGGCCTTTTTTTTCAAGTTCACAAAGCTTTTTCAATGGTCAAGTTTGGAGAGGTCAATCAATTCTTTCAGGTAGCCAATCTTAGGGAGGACAATCAAGTTTTATGGAAGACCAAGGTCAATATTGGGTGGGACTACAACCAAATCTACTACAAACTCAAGGGCATGGATGTGAAGGACAACCAAGTTTCATTGATATGATGAATGCAACGAATAATGATGGCGAGTAGTTCACTTGGTTGTTCTATAGAAATGATGAATATGTATTGTTATTTTGATTGGTCATGACATTGATGAATCTGTAATATTATTAGCATTACGACTGCTTCGTTGAACATGTGAATATTGCAAGGTTGCAATGTGTTGGATTATATTGGATTAATGCAATTTATATTAGTCAAACGTATTATGTTGTATCCGTATCGTATCTCTTGAAAGATGTATTGTGTCATATCCGTATTGTAGCCATATGCGTATTGTATCTTGAAAGATGTATTGTGTCGTACCCGTATCCGTATTGTATCCATATTCGTATCGTATCTTGAAAGATGTATTGTCGTATCCGTATTCGTATTTTCTGAAAAATTCGACCGAGTTTCCCTTGTTTTTAGTCTAGCCCGACGTCATAGCTTCTCAGTCAGCAGCAGTAGCAACAGAAAAAAGGGTAAAAACAGCAGTTCGTGGCAAAACAGCATTCCCATTGTTTCAGAAATGTTCAAGGTAGATAGAACCTCTGAAGGAAAAAAAAATTCAGGCCTTGCCTTAAGAGCTTCCGGACAATAAATCATTAAGAAAACCTATGAAGAGAAGTTCCAAGAAGTTGACACCATAGTGATATTTGAATTTCATAATGTACCATTCATTATCTCAAAATATACCACTTTGAAACCAATACAGCAAAAAAAATGGAGTACAAACTTGTATCTTTTTAAACAAGCCATGAAACATTGTCAAATTGGAGCAAAGGCCATGAGCCGAACATCGTCGTCATCGTCTACCCTAAGCTATATTACAAGCAAAATGAAAAAGAAAAATCTAAAGTGTCGCTAATATCTCTTCTTGGCTGGACACTCCATACACCAAGCGGAACTTGATTTTGGAGTTGTGGAATTGCTTTGTGCTCTCCCTCTTGCATAGCACCATTTAAAGTGGTGTCACGGTACTCCTTGTTCTTGATCTTGCATGGTAGGATTCTTCTAAAAAATCTGAAAGTAGATCAACAAGTTATCAACACACCAAGAATATGCAAACCGTTCAACATCTAGCCAATTGATTGCCAACAATGTATCATCCTACCTAAAAAAAGGGTAAACCCTCACATTAGCATGCTCAAGACACATAGAACAAGGACTTGCAAACAATCAGACAAGAAAACAATCAGTTATGATAACCATGTGTAATTATCTTTTCAAGAAAACTCGACAGCTTTCTAGTATGAGTCTCTGCTCTTTCCCTCTCAGATGATGCAGCCAGCTACTAGTTCTATAAAGTTTCATTTTGCATGCATATATAGATGACAAATTTGTGATTAGAATTTCCCTTCATACGACAGAGATCAAAGTGAAAAAGTTCAGTAAGCAAACAGGGAATACTATTCAGCTCAGTCAGCTATTCCTTTGTCTACCCCTGCTGCCACTGTTTTCCCATTTTAACTATGGTAGTGGGGATGTTATGGCAGCAAAATAAAATAGTAATTCAGACCAAATACCGAACATGGTGATGATAGATCATACATAGAAGCTCATGAATGCTCACTTAGTCAATCAATGATTACCATCCTTTCACTCATCTTTTGAACAAGAGAAGGATGGATAATACATACAAAAGTGCATAGCAAAACGCTATTGGCCTCTGACCATACAATCAAATCTGTAATTAACCATGTATTAAACCTTTCTTTTCTTTTACTAGCAAGGGTTGAGAATAGCAAGGCTAACATAAATCATGTATATGCTGGAACCAATCAAATATAAACAGTAATGAACTTTCTGTACTATTATCAGCATGGCGTTCAAGGCAGAGTACAATTCTTGAGCTACATATATGACACTCGACCTATAGCCTAACGCTTCTCCATAAGTGGGTGAAACACAAATGGGTGGGCAGTGACCAGTGAGGTTCGAATAGAATATCAGTGAAATGATTATATACCCACGTTAAATTTTCACCCCATAAATGAACGTAAGACGTTAGCGAGAAAGGCAAATTTACATATTTAGCGACTCCTCCAATCTACCGCCTCTAACAACTTCGAAAGAAAAGGGTATTTGTTTTAGTAACCTGGGACGATTTTGGACAAGAGAGTACCCAATGATTTCTTGAAATGAAGCAATTGCTAGAAATTGAACATTGCAGCTGCGGGCTTTCTACACTGAGTCATACATTTTAGTGACTTGACAAACACAAAGAGAAGAATAAAGAACAGTTGAAAGTTGAATTTTATCACATTTCCCCTCAAAATTGCAATCAAAGTATGAAATGGTCATGTGCCCTCAATTGACTAGTTTTCAGAGGCAAAATAATCTATCGAATTATTTATCCACTTATTTCATTGTTTAAGAGTTAAGACATCAATTATGATCAAATCAAATTCAAGGCTTTGATCATAACCTTCTCAGACACTCAACTGCGGCTACCATTTAGTAACAACAGATTGAATATGCTATTGTAGATTTGGAAATCCCTGAAGTTGTGGGTAGGATTCTTGAAGTGTGTCCATTTAACCTCAGTCTTTTAGTAAATTTGGAGCCCTAATTTTTCATGCAAAAATCCCTAATATTTACGAATTGAAATTGAAACCCTAGTTCAATCGATACCAGCGTTCACGATCGAAAGAGATACCTTCGTTGGCGTACGGCGGTGGCGGGCGGCGGCGGCGGTCTGCGGTGGCGGGCGGCGGCGGTGGTCTGCGATCTGGAGGCGAGGCATCTTCTTCGTTGGTGTTGTCGGCGGTGGTGGGCGGCGGCGGCGGTCTGCGATCTGGAGGCAAGGCATCTTCTTCGTTGGTGTCGTCGGCGGTGGTAGTCGTCGGTGGGTTGGGTGGGCTGTGGTGTCATCCCCTTCTTCTTCTTCTTCTCTCTCTCTCTCTCTCTAGGTCGACTGGTTTGGGACGGGATTTTGGATTTTTGCCTTTTTTTTTTTAAGGGACGCCCCTAAACGACGTAAAATGACGTCGTTTTGGGGCGTGTAGTGGATGGTGTTGTGAATCTCGTAGTGTACGTAGCATTCCTGGGTTGGTTACAACCCTCTTAGTTTTAAAGCCTTAAAAAATTATAATCTATAATTAATAGGACTGTTATATCTATTTTTACTCTTCATACACTAATTCGCTGAAGCACCCACCATAATATCTTTTGAACAAAGTCTCTTTATACAGACTATTAATGTAAATTGTGCACAAATTTTATTGTAGGATTCACCACAGGTTTCATACAAATAATTCGAGCCGTTCATTAAATATAAAATATTTTTTTGAGGGTTCATGCAAAAAACCGGCTCAATCCAATATCTATAGATGCTCGATCCAATCATATAACTTTTCATTCAGATTTCAAGATAATGAAGAGTTAGATGATTGGATTGAGCATCTATAGGTATCGGACTGAACTGATTTTTCATAAAGACATTTGAAAAAATGTTTACATTTAATGAATGGATCGAATTATTTGTGTGAAACCCATAATGAGCCAACAACATAATATGTGCATAATCTGTGCACAGATTATCTATGTGTGTAGCAGGATTCTATCTTTGACATCCATTCATTCCACTACAATAAAAATATCGAAGTTGTGATAATTTTTGAGTCCAGCTACTGGTACAAAAAAATTGGTACAGATTTTATACATAATTTTTTGTGGGGTCCACTACGGATCCCACACAAATGATCCAAACTGATCATTAAATGTAAAATAGTTTTTCAAGGGCTCTTACAAAAATTCAGCTCAATCCTCTACTTATAGGTGTTCAATCCAATCATCTAATTTTTCATTTAGATTTCAGGATATGAAAAAGTTAAATAATTAGATCGAATATCTATAAGTATCGGATTGAGCTGAATTTTTGCGAGGGCCCTTGAAAAAATGTTTTACATTTAGTGAACGGCTTGGATCATTTGTATGGAACCCATAATAGGCCTCACAAAAAATCTATATACAAAATCTGTACCAATTTTTTCGTACCCATAGACTTTCTGATAATTTTTTTCGAGTTCCATTGCCAAGAATGTCCTCGTTTCTTTTGTTTTCGGTGGTTCCCAGAACGTCTTGGCCTGTGTGATGAGAAAGTTTTTTTATACCGAGGATACCAAGACACTTGATATCTCTTACGGTTTATTTCTAATTTTTTGATCATTTTTCAATCATACTTGAATGATCGGTTCTGTTCATTTTGTAGAGTTCAATGAGAACCTTAAACATGCCAAAGATCATGTTCATCGGGTTTTTGTAAATAAATGATCGGCACATGTGAAAATTGAAGAAAACCAAAATTGGATCCAAAACCACACTGAATCGGAACCCAATTTTGTTTTTTTTTTTTGCAAATTTTCACATGTTCCGATCATGTATCTATTAAAGTTTGATGAAGACAATTTTTTAAAAGATTATCGTTCTCGCCAAACACTACAAAATGTACGGAACCGATCATCCAAGTGTGGTCGGAAAATGGCCAAAAAATTAAAAACGAACCGGAGGGGATACCAACCCTTGGTATCCCCGGTATACCAAAAAGTTTCTCCTGTGTGATTAGGGCTAAATTCTATTCCTCGACACACAACACTCCTCACCTGTCCCCCTCCGCCCCCTCCCTCTCTCTCTCTCTGCTCCATTAACTGAAGCTGGTTGGAGTTTCATCGACTCTATTCTTCTCGACTGCAGATTACTTGATTTTGACGAGGTTCCCCCAACCCAAAAAATGGGTAGACAGCCAAAAGATTGTCCATATTCTTGGTAACTGATTGTAAAACAAATCAAGGTGTTTTCTCTCTTTCATTCCTATTCTCGATTAAGCCCTTACCTTTCTCTGCCCATTGGTGTATGTGCTTTTTCGAGGAATAAAGAAAGTAAAAAATGTCACGACGTCCTAGTTTTCGAAAGAAAGAGTTCTTTAAAGTATATCTTCCTGATCAGAGCTCTCAACGGATGGTAACACACACTCTCGCTCTCTCTCATACTTCCTTCATGAATGACACCCTGCTCTTTAATCCTGCGTTCTTTTTTTTGTTTTGTTTTTGGCAAAAGAATTTTATTGTCCCCTTTCCAATTAGTGCACCTCAAAACACAATTCTCAAGCAAAAAGAGCTATAATGTAAGCAACATTGCCAGAGGAAGCAGCACATCATAGAGACAAGTCCTAACATCACATATAAACTCTACTGTAAGGTGGTTTTATCTTCATGAATTGTTGAGTGTTCCTTTCTCAAAGCACACACTTCGAAGATAAATTAAGGTGGCTGTTTGTCATTGGATTAGAGAAATCCCATGTCATTGGATTTCATATCCCTTGCTCTATTAAGATGTATTAAGGTGGCTGTTTGTCCTGTCTATGTAGAGCTTATGGTTTGGATGTGGGAAAAATTGAATAGGGATGCCACCATTCCAATCAAAACAAACATCTGAATTTGTCGTTTGAGCCATTCCTATAGCTCAAGCATTCTGTATTTGATAAATATCCATGGATATTGTATTTTTTCCTTTTATCTTCGAGCAAATAAACGAGAACTTAAGGTTTTGTATTACATAAACCATGGTACATGTAAATCCTTTAGTAGGGCTGATGTTGCTTTGTTAGAGGTTCTAACAAGATAACACGGATCAAAGGCTGAAAATGTGCAAATATCAGATTTAGGACGGACTCTTGCAATCCAGCAAGTAAGGCTCGAAATCAACGAGCTTTTTGGGCCCCAAACCAAGGCTGAAAAGGCAGCACTGCAGGCTGCAATAGAACATTAAAATCTGAATTCGGTTTGTCAAAAAACCAAAATACAAGTATTACACCCCTGTACTAGCAGGTTATAAGTAAAGGTGGTGGTGAAGTTCGATCAGGCTACTTTCCCTGGGTAGATTGCGAGGGGGACCTGGATGAAAAACACGAAACGAGGACATGACAAGTGGCGGACGTGCAGTCACTTAACATATTGAAATAGCATATATCCATGGTTTATATACATCAAATCATAAAGTAGTTCACGAAATCGTGATAGAAATTGCTCACTCAAACATGAGAATTTTACGAGTATGATATCAACTCAAGTATATGATTCTATGAACATCTCATATGAACTTCAAAGAATGCTTGATGCATCAAATGGAGTTTAAAGATACCATGACAAATGAAGGGTAACAAGGGTAAGGATGTTATCTGGCATCTTCTGCCAGTGACTTGATCATTTCACACCAAAGTGGGGTCTTTCCCGTTAGTCCATTTAACTGTTGGATGGTATATCATAAGGTTACACTCGAAGCCTATAAAATTGAAGATCATGAGAATCCGTCGATCTTCCCAAGCTTTTTAGTTTTCGAATACTGTATAAGTTGACTGTGTGTATAACTGTGTATCGTGTGTATATATATGTATTGAGTCCCAAGAAGGTAATGACTCAGACACACACACACATACGCACACACAAACCTCTTCCCCTTGCTAGATCAAATAGGGCTTATTACTTAATAACCAGAAGAGAAATGCAACTACGGGATAAAAGCAGGTTAGACACACACACACACACATACATATATATATATATATACATATATATATATATACATATATATATATATATATGTATATATATATATATATATAGAGAGAGAGAGAGAGAGAGAGAGAGAGAGAGAGAGAGAGAGAGAGAGAGAGAGAGAGAGAGAGAGAGAGAGAGAGAGAGAGAGAGAGAGAGAGAATCGTGTATAGCGTTTATGTATATGTTTTATTTAAACTAGACTAAAACCTCTAGAGTATATAACTACAATAGTTAAGCCCCTCAAATTTTCAAAATTACATATGTATTCCCCGATTGACCCCACCTAGCCACCTAATTCTGCCTAGCTGACTAATCTGCCTAGTGGCTGACTAATCGCCATATGCCCAGTCTCATGCCTAGGGACCTAGTCGCGGCATCCTGGCAGCACCTAGTACCTAGACGCCCCATGTAGGTTGATTTTTAGAACATGGAAAGAACTGTAGAAAAGTTATGAAAGTGATTTCCATGGTAAACGTGTAATCCTGGTATTTGTATCTCATGCGAGCTGTCGGTGTATGGAAACCTATTATTTTTGTACAGGTAACGGCGAGTAGAAGCAAGAGACACGTGCTGCCTGAAACATGTAAAAATGTTGTGTACTGAACCTTCGAAAACTTTAGAAGTTGGGAATTTTCAAATTCCCTGTGGTGTAAGAATATATTATGTTTGCAAACTTGTAAAGCTTAACGGCTCTGGTGGTATTTTCTTGCTATCTATAAATGCTTTCACATTTTCTAAGATGTTATAGTCTTTCCATCTTTTAGACTAAAGTTCGAAAGGCCTTATGGTGAGAATAAGACTCACCAGCCAGTCACGATAATCCGACCAACCTCAGTACAGGGTCGTGACAGAGGTGGTATATTCCTATTTCGCCACTTGTCATATATGAGGGGACGAGCAGCTTAAGCACCTTCATTTTAAGGAGGGTACTTACCAACTAAGGAATTTGCAAAATGTCAAACAGAGAACACCTAATCATAGGCTTACATAGAGGAAGGTCCGGTACTTAATCCTTTTTCACTAAGTTTAGTGGACCACTTGTGCCGCCAGAAATAGTCGTCAATCTTCATCACATCAAGGGCTGGATACATTTTTGCAAGAAATGTACTGGTAGAAGAACTAGATAAAGGCATGTTATAAGTTGGCCTCCATGCTCTCAAACGCAATTTTGATTATACACTCAAAGGCAAATTTGATTATTTAGTACACATTATGGACCTTTTTTTTGGTGTGTAAACCTGACTTTGGGGTGGTTAGAGTTGCTGGTACACTTGTAGCTATTTGTTGTTGGATTTTCAGACATACTTAATTGTGAAGGTTTAGCTTTAGCCAATTTCTTCTATTTCAGATATCTTGGCTTCATCCTAATCAAAGCCCTCCCTTTCCTTCCCATTAGTGAGATTCCCAAACTTCCTTTTAAGTGGAACTTCCATGTGTTTGGTTGTTGAAGTCATTGACTTGAAGTAAATAAATGAAGTTCATGATTTTATTTTTTTGATAGATTATTGTTTTCGGTATTGAGAGTTGAGAACTATAGGGTAAAGTGAGTGGAAGATTATTGTTTGCGTTAGTCTCAGACTCTCAAGTTATATGCATCTCCGATTTTGAAGTTCCATTTTGTTCTCTTCCTATTTCAAAGCAACCAGTTAATCGCTAATTGGCTATACTTTGGCTGGAAGAGGAAAAGGCCCCTATTTGTTGATCATTCTCTTGCATCAAGTAAGAGAAGTTATATTGAGAAGGGTGATACTATTTCATATGTGAATAAATATCGGTAGAGATTATTCTATTGCTTAGAACTTTTTAATTTGAAAACAACATTATCTTTATATTGAATAAACATACATGTTCTATTTTTGCAGCGTGTTCCACCAGCCTTTGTCAAACTTCTCAATGGAGCTATTCCAAATAAGGCTATACTTAAAGATCTTGGTGGAAATTTTTGGCACATAGAGATGGAAGAAGCTGAAAATGGGGTATTTTTTAAGGATGGATGGCAAAGATTTGTGAGTGATCATTCTTTAGAGCTGGGGAACTTCTTAGCTTTTACATACCACGGAGATACTTCATTCGATGTGAAAATATTTGGGACCAATGGATGCATGAAAGAAGAAGCTTTAGGGGACCAATGCATCAATAAAGGACCTTCGACTGTTGAGAAGATTAAAATACATGTGAAGGCTGAGAAAGAGTCTGAACGACATACTTGTCCTATGCTTAGTCGTTGCAAGCGGAAGTATGCAGAAGTAGCTACGAAAAGATCTGAAAAATGTAATGGTATGTCTTTTTTTTTTGACTGAAGAGATCATCCCATATATATAAAAGAAGTTAGAGCAACATACAAATTACTTCAAGGCTAGTTTGGCTCTATTATGAGCCGCCTTGACTACCTGATGCGACTCCTTGACCACCTTAACAACATTAAGAAAAGAATATAAAAAGCAAAAATCATACAAAGCCGATTGAAGAGAAGGATTAGCCTTCTCCGGCTGCAAAAGACCACGAACAAAGACTAGACAATCAGTTTTGATACAAACATTAACTAACTGCCTATTAATAGCCCATTCAAGAAGCAAAAGCCCTGCTCTAATTTCCACCATTGTTGCTGACGAAGCATCACAAATAGAAGTCTGGAACAAAGCCTCTCCCGACGCTCTGTCTTGAACCCAAGCTGCTGCTCCCCTACAAGAGTCCTTATCCCAAGCACCATCTATAACAAAATAAGCTAAGTATGGAGCCTCCTCGCTTGTTCCAGCCCTGGTATGCAAAAAGTAATCTTCCAAAGCTTATTCAAATTTCTCTCCCCCAAAACCCGTATAATCTTTCCCCACACCACCCCCCCCCCCCCCCCCCCCCCCCCCCCCCCCTTCCATACCAAACCACGCCCAACAGACCTGCAAATACTAGCTGTTCCTTAAAAGTGATGCAAAACTTTATCAATGGAGCCAGGAACATTATGAAAAACTGCCTCATTACGTATACACCAAATGGACCACATTAATAAAATTGAATCACGAATCACATCCTTGTCAGGAGCAGATTTGATCCACTCAGAAAACCGATCGACAAAGGCCACCGGATTCCCATGATCAAGATTAAAACCGAAGTAAGAAGCCCTCCACACTCTTTTGGCAAACTCACATTCAAACAGGAGATGTTCTATTGATTCACCCATGTGACCACAATGAGGACACTCAGGAGAAATAGCAACTCCAAGCCTAATAAGCACATCCTTAACCGCAATAATTCGATGAATAACTTTACAAATAAAAAACTGAAATTTTGAAAGTAAACATAAACCCCACACCTTACCCCACAATTGGAACCGACATTGTTCCCTCCTAAAAACTTCTGAAAATTTAATTCTAAAACTGAACAAATAAGCTGATTTAACTGTAAAAAGCCCATTTTTTGAATGTTCCCAAAAAATGCAATCATCCTGACTTTGTACAGGAAAGTACTAAGTCTTAATACTCTGCACCATTTCCTTTGGAAATAAAACAGACAGTAACGGCTCTCGCCAAACCCTTCGTTGATGATCAAACAAGTCCTTTACCTTAAAATTTGGAAAAACAGATTGCATGTTCTGTTCTGACTCGTAAAAGGATTAGCAGAATTTGGAAGCCACTCATCTTGAAACACATTAATGGTCTCCCCATTACCAATCCTCCACTTTAGACCCTTACAAAGTAACGCTTTACCCCACAGAATGCTCCTCCAATCCCAAGAGGCATACGACACCACCTTTGTATCCAAAAAACTACTATGTTGACAATATTTGCCTAATAAAACCTTAGAGAGCAGAGAACTCGGATCAGATTGAAGTCTCCAAGCCACCTTTGCCAAAAGGGCTTGATTAAGACAACCCAAATCCCGAAGACCCAGACCTCCTTTGCTCTTAGGCAAAGCTTTTTCCACACTAAACCTTTCTCCTTCTCTCCAAACCAAAGAAAACGCGAAGCCACAGCATGCACCTTATTAAGAAAATATGCAGGGGCTCTAAAAATCAAGAGAAGATAAATAGGGATTGACAACAAAACATGATTTATCAGAATAAGACGCGATGCAAAGGATAACAAGGGAGCCTTCCACAAACCCAACCTAACCTCAATCTTGTTTAAAGCCCTCGCAAAAATACTACCCTTTTTCGCCGTGAAATCCATGTTCGTCCCCAAATAAATGCCAAGCGTATCAACACACTTAACCCCAAAAACCTTTGTTAAAATATTTTTGTCCTCTGAATCCATATTAGGGTTGACAAACAATTCAAATATGCTAAAATTAACTCTTTGCCCCTTTTGTTGACAGTACGCATCTAAAAGCCACTTAAGACACCAAGCCTACTCAACATTGCATTCCATAAAAATAAAATAGTCATCTACAAGCAAACAATAAATGCAAAATACGAGGCGAACAAGAACTTACCGAAATGCCTCTGCAAACATTATTGGCAGCAAACTCCTCCAATCCATCCGAAAAGGCCTGAGCTACCAAAATAAACAAATATGGTGACAAGAGATCCCCTTGTCGAAGTCCACGTGATGGAACAAATGGTTTTGACCACCTACCATTCACCACAACTGCAAACAGAAACTCCCAATTCACAAGATCATAGGCCTTGTTCATGTTTCCGAATGTACTCCAAAACCTCATGAGCAATGAGCGCATCATCCGTTATGGACCTCGACGGCACAAAACCATTCTAATGCTTAGAAATCAAGGTGCCCAAAATCGAGCTGAGTCGATTAACCATCATTTTAGAAATCACCTTACACAATACATTACACAAACTTATCGGCCTGAAATCTCCCACCCTTTGTGGATTAGGGACCTTTGGAATCAACGTAATGATGGTGTGATTCCATTCTTTGAGCAGATAGCCAGACTCAAAGAAAGCCAGGATAGCCTCTGAAACATCACGACCAATCAAATCCCAATTCCTCTGGTAAAAAGCCGCCACAAATCCATTTGGACCCGGAGCCTTAAATCCTGCCATTTGAAACACAGCCTCTCGCACATCTTCTGCTGTAAATGCCTTGTCCAAAAAACTCCTCTGTTGATTTGTCAATCTTACTTTTATGGAGTACAAAAAATTAGGCATACCTCCATCAGGTTGCTCAGAATCCAGCGGAAAGTCAAAACCCCCCCTTGTATCCCTTTCTTGACCCTGATCACACTTAAACAACCTATGAAAATGAGCCAAAAACATATCCTCTATGGCACTCGGGTCTGTGACCAAATTACCAGACTCATCTTTTAACGCTACAACGTGATTCCGCCATGATCTGATATTAGCCATCTTATGGAAGTATTTCATATTGCGATCACCCACTTCCAACCAGTTTTGTTACACATATTTTACTTCTATATTTTAATATGTTGTGTGTATAGTTACAGGTTCCGATGAAGAAAGTCGGCGTAGATCGCCGAGAATTATTGCTTCACAAACCATTGAACAACCCAGGGCAATTGAGACATCAGATTTTTCCTTACTTAAAAATCCGCATTTTATTGCATCTGTTTGTCAATCAAGGGCATTCCGCGTGGTGAGCTTTGGTTTTTTACGTGTTATTTTTTGTTTGCTTTGTTTCTAAAATCGATCTTCTTTAATGTATAGAATAACAAAAACAAAATAAAAAGACAAAACCTTAAATATGTGATGTTATCCCAGGTGCCCAACTCCTTGTGGGAGAACCTTTTAATCTTTGCCTTAATTGCCACTCACTATGTTACATATCTTTTCAGCTAAGAGACATTTGAGCTGCTTGGTAGTCAGCATTGATCTTCATTAATAACCAAAAGCAAATTAAAGGAATTTCTTCTAGCCTTTGTCCTTGTGGAAGAACCTTTTAGTCCTCACCTTAATTGCCACTTGCTATGGGACATGACTTGTCACCCAAGGGACACTCCAGCCAATAGGTTGCCTTCATGTAATAGGCTCAAGTTCGAGTCCCATCATAATACTAGTACCATAACATGCTTATTTTTCACTCTTGTTCTAGTCAGACGACTCACACCTAACTTGAGTGATTTTCTCGTCAGAATCACTTGTAGTGTAGAAAACTTTCACAAGAGTGGAAGCAAAGGGTCACACTGCTGTATTAGTTATTACCATGAAATCTCTGAACTCAACACCCATGAGGTGTGGAATAAACAAGATGAAGATCAGGTTCCTGTTCGCACGGAAGAAATGATTCTCATAAGTTCTTTTTTTCAATATTACGTGGAAGCTCACTGCTTCAATCTTCTACTCATTATTCATCAAGAGTAACTCAGACCGTTGTAGCTTGATATGCCAGCTGTTCATGATTGATTCTGATTTGAAGAAACTTCCCAAGGTATTTCAATTAGGTCTGAGGTTTCCTTCCCCATTGAGTCTTCATCAATCCCTCGTTATTTCCTATCTTGAAATTCAGCACATGTCAATTTTCTTTGTCTAAGTTTGATAAATCCCTTGATGCATCTATTATTCCATATTTATCGTATTTCCAGACAATCTTCAACCCTTTTTTTGTTTGTTTCACTAATAGAGGAATTCATCATTCAATGACTTCTTTTAATTTACCTTCTAGGTTAAGGAATAGAGATGTGGGATGTAGTGTAGTCTCTTGACACTCTTTTCTTTATCAAGAGGCTTTCTTTATCTTCCAATCTTCTTCTTACTGGATAGTGGACCTCCCAAAATCCTGATTTGTTGATTAAGTCACAACCTAGCTCTCTCTCTGTTGATTGAGCTGGCTCAAAAGTATTTGTTTGACATCAAGCATCCTCGATTCCTTCATTAAGCCTTTCCAATGAATCATACCAATAAACTAATGCTTCTGATCAAGTACGAATTCATATTTCAATTTGCTAAGTTTGTTATCATCAAAACCAATTATATCTTTAGAACCTTGGGGCTAACAGCAACAAAGCAGGATAGTCAAAGAGATTGAGTGCCTGATTACTTATGACGGCAAGAAACTGTTGGAGGAGTTAGCTCTTTGAGGGATTTTTTTCTCTTTGGTTTTCCATTTCTTGCTTCTACTTAGCTTTTCCCTTTGTTGTTCTCTCTTTTGTATGGGTGGTGGTGTGTTGCCTCCTTCTAATAATGAAAACCAGGGAGAAGACAGAGGGCTAAGAGTAGACCTGAGGCGGGAATTGAGAGAGAGAGAGAGAGAGACTTAGCTTTTCTCTTTGTTGTTCTCTCTTTTGGAGAGAGAGAGAGAGAGAGAGAGAGAGAGAGAGACTTAGCTTTTCTCTTTGTTGTTCTCTCTTTTGGAGAGAGAGAGAGAGAGAGAGAGAGAGAGAGAGAGAGAGATAGATTTTCCTTGTAATTATGTTTTTATAGTTTCACAAACCTAGTTGGGTTAGATAGATGACAAATGCTTGACTTGTGTTCCTGTTTTTACTAGCGTAGTTTTGGTGCTTTGAGAACTTCAATTGCTGACATTAGCATAATCTGTTAGTTGACCTTGTGGTTAGTTAACTCCTTAATATTCATTAAATTCTCCCTTGCTTTGGTAGCCCTTCAACTAATATGACTAATATTTGCTATTGATATCCTTCAGCTCTGGCTTTAACCTTCTGATAGATCAAGGCCTCAGCTTAGGATGAGCCTATGCAGCACAGACACTGGTTCATGACACAAACACTTCAACATGGAAATTTTTGAAAGTTCGAGAATACGAGGGATGCGTTTGCATATGAACTTATTCAAGTATTTAATGATATTAAGAGAGTTAAAAATAAGGCTCTAACAATAATGAAAAAAAACTAGATGTGTCTTAGTTCACATTTATCAGTTCATTGTTCACTAAGTGTTCCAGCAAAAAGTATTTTATCACCCCTATGGATCTTTATACCCAATCAACCATCGTCTATCACACGAAAGAAGACTCCTAAGGTTTAACTAGAGTAGACTATTTTGTTTTGAAATCCCTCCGATGTTTCTTGCGAGTTTGCATAGTCCCAAGAGTGTTTTCATAGTGTTCAAATAATGTAAACAATTTACAAAAGTAGGACTCCTTTGATTCGAGTGTTGAGCACGTGTCCCTAAAGTGTTCGAAGAGTGTCGTCGGTGTCCGGGAATTTCACTGGTACGTCATAGTTGCCTAGGTGTTCGTCTCCCATGAAGAAAAACATGTCACTGGAGGTCATGTAATGGTGTTGGACACTCTTGGACAGTGACACTCTCCAAACTCATGTCAACACTCAAATTAGACGTATCCTATTTATGTAAAAAAAAATTCACTTCAGGGACACTTCATAGAATGATGGTCGGGACCCTTGCGGTACTTATTGAGGTGTCAAATGGAATACTAGGCTCTAGTTAAAGCTTTATAGATGATGGCTGATAGATTCTAGTGACGCTTGTGGATGATCAATACTTTTTGATGAGCATCAGGGGTGTCAAATGGAATAGCAGGATCTAGTGAAAAAGCTTGATAGATGATGACTGCTTGATTATTTTGACACTGGTGAATGATGTAATAAGAAAATTAGTTGATGCAATGCCATAGTTGAGTGGAAGCATATAATATTCAGTGCCTCTTTTGTGTAATTTTCATAGTTTTCGTTTTGATATCCAGCATATGCTAAAAGTACCTCAGGCTTTAACATGTTTCCTACAAGTTGTGACTGTAGCATCTGCTGCCAAGGATCTCAATCAATAAAAGGGAATAGCCTTCTTATTCGAATCCTGCCTCAACTTGGATGCCTGCATAAAAGAAGGAAAAAATAAATTCTAAGACACCCTTAGCTGTCTGCTTGGAAAGAAGGCTCACCAATTTATCCAGCTGTAAGACATGCAAGGCTATATTCCCTGATGGGACAATTGAAAATGGGGCGGTCACACAATTCGTGGAGGTACCCTGTCACTCCCAAAACCGGGAACATGACCGGCGGTGAACCATGTGACAATCATGGAACACGAAGCCTGGCAAAAATAATTATTTAACAAATTTAAATAAACAAGAAAATTGCTTTCGGAATTAAATAAAACATGTGAATCAAAACTAATATCTTTTTTAACAAGATGGGCACAATATCTGATATTCTCCAACTCCAAATTTATCAACAAAAATGCTAATAACAAATGTGCGGAAGTTGTTTGGCACAAGAAAAGAAATAAAAATGCAAACGCCTTGGAGGTCCAAACAGAAGGTCCCGACAATGCCACAGAGTCCCCTCCATGAACTAACTTGGAAAATATGTGGAATAAATCCGTTAGTTGAAAGCTCAGTGAGTAGTTAAGTATGCTAGGCTAAATAATACAACACGGCATACAAAAAAGATACTGAGGGTTCCAAAGAAATGTTTTGAAATTTATAATGGAGGTCGATGGTTCAACGAATAGTATTAAAAAATTAAGTAATGAACAATGAAGGTCAATAGCTCAACAAATAGTATAAGAGATGAATCATAACAAATTATCACAACAATAATCGAACAATGATAACAAGCATTTTATACCAACTGCTCAACATTATCGAAATGATGAACAACAATAATGAGGTAGTCCAAACCAAAGTGGGAACCATAATCATGAATTGCTAAATGCCAAATTCTCAGGGCTTAGCCTGTTGGATCCAACATCATACTTAGAGTTACCACAAGATGGCGCCTGTGACCTTTCCCCTAAGTCTATCCGGAGTGGGGTCATAGGGTATTTCACAAGTCTTTTCCCTATCTGTTGAGCACTAGAGTCGCATGGTATTTCACAAGTCTTTTCCATATCTGTTGAGCATTAGAGTCGCATGGTATTTCACAAGTCTTTTCCTTAGTGGCCAAAGTCACCATGATATTTCACGAGTCTTTTCCTTAGACTTTAACAAATATAAACATAATCCATGGTTCCAAACACATAAGAACAACGGCAAACCGGAGTCACCTACTCTAGGAATATTCCCCATACCGCTGCATAGTCTCAACAATATTATGGAGTCAACGAACACACAACCAGAGAAATAAGGGCAATCCAACAATCGAAAATACTATCAATAAACCTTGCATGCCAAAGTGACGTCAATCGTCAATAAATATGAGAGCAATGAATAAGAATATCACTTATCGGATCATAGCGAATAAATGAACTGTCAAGAATAGATAGGCTCAAGAGAATTCCAAAGAAAGGGATCACATGCTTAACCACTCACCTGGGGTCCTAAGGAATGCCACCAAATGCGAAGCGTAACAATAGTCCACTAGTCTCAATAAAAAGAATATATACACATCGCCATAAAAAAAACCCAAGTATATGTATGAAATTAAGACCAACTATACCTACTGAAACTCTGATGGTTTAAGCTTTACTAGTAACGTTTTAATGCCCAACTTAAAACTAAGCTCACAACCCACGCATTCAAATCACAAGCACACGTTTTCACACACTGCCACATTCCAATTATCATTCCACTACTCACATGCTCACACACCCACAAGGCACCTCTCCCCCTCCCCTTCCCCCTCCCCCCCCTTCCCCCCACCCCCCCCCGGCTCTCTCTCTCTCTCCATGCACACCACAAAACCCATCACTGTTACACAACCATGCAAAACTATAATACAATCAACACACACACACGCTTAGAGCTTAGATCGACACCCTCACCACCAATTCTCTCTTTGACAACAAGCCAAAACCACACTCCAATTAAATAAGTAAGCCTAAAGGGTAAAAAGCATCATTGAATGTCCAAGAGGAATGGTCAGAAGACTTACCAAAAGACCAAAAATTGCCGATGGTTCTCCCACCCTAGCCGCACTGTTCTACTCGTCCTCTTTACCTCTTGCAGGCCTCTCTAGAAAATAATATAACCCTAGGTTTCTCAATATTTATAAAAAGCATAAGGGGCCCTCTCTTCAATAATTAAATACACCCTCTCTAACTGGCCCGACCCGAGTATAGAAGTTTAGTCCAACCCAAGTAAAACTAACCGGCCCAATGATATTAAACATACTCAAGTATACACATTCAAATTAGCTTAACTTTGTCTATCGAAACAAAATATAAGTTATTCAAGTTCAAAAGAATTTTCAAAATAAATGTAGTACAAAAGCAACAATATTATTTTTTTATTAGAAAGAAATTTGAAAAAGAAGAATGAAAGAATTAATTATATGTATAAAGAATATTACTTTTTTAAAAGGAAAAAGCAGGATGTCACGTACCCTCTCGTGGTGCGTGCTAGCTTGCGAATTGGTGCTTTCAAGGAAAATTCAGCTGCAATGTAATTGCATGAATCCAGATCGCTAACTTCTGAATGGATTCCTGTCCAACGTATAAAGTAACCATCCCACATGTGTAGTCAGTAGCGTGCGAAGGCTGTTGGTGCAGTCCTAGCAAGCTCAAAGGCACATAAATAGAGGAGTCAACAACTGCTGTTCTAACGAATCAAACTCCAGACGTGTTGGTGTTGGTTCAAAACATCTAGTGCTGGGCTGGAGTACCATTAATTGTATTATGCAGCATTATCTTTCTGTATACATACTAACAGAACCGTATTTTAAGCTTCATAATAATTTTTTGTGTGTGTGTATGTATACGGCACTTCTAGTGAGGGATCCCACACGCTTTTTGCATGCGGACTTCTAATCTCGACCGTCGGATCTCATCTGATGGCCGAGGTGCATTGCATCCCGGCCGTCGGATGAGATCCGACAGCCGAGATTGCATGCGGGATCCATCATCTGAAGCGGACTGTATTTAAAGTACTAGTGTATAAATTATACATTTTGTGGTGACATATATTCACATATATAAATGCACATGGATGCTCTGGAAGCTCCAGCTGTCATGATTTTTGCACAAAGGAAGCTCTCACGTTCACTCCTGCTTCCGTTCCCATTCGCTCTTGTGCACTAGGTGACTTAGGTGATGACTAATGCTTCTATTTGTTCAAAATATATGTGCCTGAGTTGTCAGTTTCCTGTTGGTAGCTGTTAACCCTCGCGACAAATGAAGTTTTCCATTCGACCACTACCTTTGTCTCCTACCAGCAAGCGCAAAAGAGAAGAAAAAGCATAAACAGAAACTAGAAAGAAAAGAACTAAGGTAGAGGTTTCAAGTTTCATAGGCTTGACTTATAAGGCAAGGAATACCTTTATTGAGAAATTTGTGAAAGTGAATAGACAACTTCACTCAAGTGGTATTATGTTTACATTTCTTAGCTGCTTATCAGATACGTAAAAAGGAATATTGGTTTTGTATATGATAAAAACGAATATTGGTTTTGTATATGATAAAAACGAATATTGTATAGATGCATGTAAGCTCTTTCCTGTATTAACATATTTAAGTCAGCTCATTTCATAAACTTTCTTTAGGCAGGCTCATCACGAGGAACACACACCCCTGGGAAATAAAAATTACATTCCGCTGGATGGTGGAATGTTGTTCTTTGCAAAGATATTTATATTGTAGCCGTCAATTTTGCAAATTATATTTGAGTCGTTGATTCTCTATCTCACTCTTCTGGTGCTGCTGCTTGGGCAGAAACTGCATAAATCTGTTGCTTTGTTTTTATGAGACTTCAATTTAGGACCTAACGAAAGTTTAGGCCCATACTTATTAAATGTTTTACTTGTATCCTTTATGTTGAGAGTGTATCCTCTTGTTTTTTTAAAGAAAAAATAAAGAGTGATATATGTAAGATATTCGGAATGTAGATTTGCTTTTTTCTTTGTGGAAAGCGGAATTGTATTTCCATTGGACATCTTTGAATTTTTGACTGGGCCATTCATCCTTACGAAGGATCATATGGGATGCACTGATCTACATGAAAGTCACCAGTTTAGGGGTCCCCTCTGCTTTAATTAGCATGGGTTGAGGTGCACAGACAAAGTGATTTCGTGCCTTCCTGTTAGGGACTAACATTCTAGGAAGTAGATTGATATAAACTTAATTTGTGGGTACACCTGAGACCTCATCTCACTGAACTTGCTTTGATCTATATTGTGTTCACCCTCACAAGCACAATAGTCTCGACCCCACTTCACAGTTGATGATCTCAACCTGCTTATGCTGATTCCTTGCTCCCTTCCCGCCTTTTATAGAATTCTAGTGCTTGAAGTCCATAAATTACAGGATAAAGTGAATTATTGAAGCTTGTTTAGCTTGTGCCTGCGCTCTCATACCTTCCCTTTTTATTTCTTAGTAAGAAAATGAATTTTCTTCAATTGATTTTGTTGTAAAGGGTTCCCCTTTTCTAGAGGTAAGAGTGCTTGTGATATCTCATTGTAGGACTGGTTTTTGTTATTTTTTGAAATTCTGGGTTCCATTGGTTCGAACAAGTCTTGTTTTTTCAATCATATTGTAACAGTGTTAGATTTTGTGCTGATCATAATTTCCTTCTAATTGCATTGTTGGTGGTTCCAGAGCTTTCCCAGAAAGTTTTTAGCTGAAACTGGTATCAAAATGGACCCAAAAATGTCTTTACGCGATGATCACGGGAAGTTGTGGCCTCTCAGTATTTACCGTGATAGTGATGGTCGAGTAAGTTTCGGAAAGGGTTGGGGGGATTTTCGGAACCATCACAATCTTGGTGTCCCTACCAACAACTGCTGTGCATTTGAGTTTCTCTTGTGCAGAGGAAGAAGAAGAGTGTGCAGAGAAATAGCAGTGCATATTCCCCATGCCAAGGGCAAATAAACTCCCGAAGATACAGAACTACGAGGCAACTGTACTTTACAGACTACTTGCTTCATTTTATCTGTCATCTTGAATTTTCCCAACGTGCGTAGGAGTTTGGATTGTTGAGCTGATGTGACAGAGCATTGTTGTATCCACTCATTGAGCATGGTACAAATTGTATATACCACCTAAGATTGAGGATTTGTAAACAGTATAGTCTTGGTGGCTAGCATTACTTTTGGAGCATTTTGATTCCAGGAGAGACGAACTTTTAAGAAGTATTTTGCCTTCATTTGATGAATGAATGTTGGAAAAATTAGTAGTATAATGAACTTTTAAGGAACGCGTAGGGAGAGAAGCTCTGGGGTGGGTTTCCGCACATCCCCCTCTCCCCCCCTCCTTCCTCTTCTCCTCTCAATCTCCCATCTTCAGGCTTCTCCTCTCTTCTTGTTTTCTTTTTACGCCTAAGGTGGTTGAGACTCTCCTTTAAGAGCTGAGACTTTTCACTCTCCCCATCATTTTTGGACTCAGAAGCCAGATATAGGGTTTTAGATCTGGTTTCTTGGAACTAGTTCACCGGCGACGAAGACGGCGTCTGTGGCGGCTTCTGCCTTCAGTCTGCAGCGGGACGAGTTCGAGTTGGTGCGGTGGGTCATCCAGGAGGGTTTGCTTTGTGTTCATATCTGGCCTCTCAACTTCGGCTTCTCCAACCCCTCTTCACAAGTGTGTTCGATGGGTCCGGCTCCGGCATCATGATTCTAAGCGACTTTTCTTTTTTGGATTTGTTGTTCTTAGTTGTTTTTGTATTTTCGGACCGGTAGTGTCCTCATTTATTGTACTATTTTCTTATATATAATATCTGTATTTTCTGGCTAGTCAAAAAAACAAGAAATCCAATAAAGTAAATCAAAGAACATTTTCACTGAGCTATAGAGCATGCCGATGACGTTGTCCTTAAAAGGTTGATTCGCACCTCCTTGGAGCCAATGACTTGGTGCGTAAGGCTTGCGGTACACAACCTCCTAATATTTAACTATATGTCCTCCTCCTAGCCGGAAGAGGATTTGAACAATCACTCTTTGATGGTTCCTCATTTTAGACAAAACAAAAGAGGTTGGAAGCAAGAAATGAATGGCAAGTATTTTGGAGCAAACTGTTCTTTTTTTTTTTTCTTCTTTCAGAGAGTGAGACTAGTTGTGTTATTTTGTAGAAGAGTATATATATTCATATATGGGCAAAGTATGGATTACTTCTCTGTGGTTTAGGCTTTTTGCACATCACCTTCTTGAATTTTTGGAATGACCAGTTCACCTCCTTGTGATTTTGGACTAGAGTGCTACCGTCATGTTTTCCTTCCAAACAAACGGAAGGTGTGCTACACATGCCAATTTTGAGGGTTGGAAAGAAAAAAAGGATTTAATAAAGCTGAATTTCTGTAGAAAGAGACACTAATACCCTTATTCTATCTTCCCAGACAATATTATTCTATCTTCTTGCTCCGTAGCATTATTGTATCCTCTCTCTCTCCCTCTTCCCGTTTATCCTCTCTCTCTCTCTCTCTCTCTCTCTCTCTTCCCGTTTATCCCTTCCCTGCTTTTTGGGATCCCAATCTCAGATCTTAGTTCCCGTTTTTACATTCCCATCTCTGCTTTACCCAACTTTGTTGTTTAAACAGAGAGAGACCCACGATTCCGTCGATTCCCTCCGTCGTTGTAGTCATCGTGATTCTTTCCATCGCTGATGATGCCGGCTTAAGAACTAGTCTTTCTTCTACAGAATTTGAAAATTTTCAGAATGATTTTTGTTAGTATTTAAGTGATATTGAAGCATAGTGAAATTGTTTTGGGTTTATTTATGGAATGTCTCAAAATTCCAGTTGGGTTCTGTAAATTGTAACCCATTAAACACCAGAATTTGTATTAGTGTACATGGGTTTCAGCTAGTGTTGAGATTCATGAAATGAATGCGTATGGGCACCAAGTGTTTGACGTTATTGCTCGAAGGACCTGGATTTCACTTTTGTTCTTGTTTCTGCGTTTATGGTCTTATATGGATTGGATAAATTGGCTACAAAAACAGAGAGAACCACTAGGAGTGCAGACGGTTGCCGAAGGGTGGTGATTGAGAGAGAGAGAGAGAGGTGGGTTGCTGGGTGAACTTGGGTTTTCAATTTGTTCTCTCTTTTCTTTTCGATCCTGGGTTTTCCATTTGTTCGAAAAGTACTTGGGGCATGAGAAACTGATGTAATATTGGGTAGACTCATTTTTTGCGTTGCGGCCCTTGGGGCATTTTTGTCGGACCAATTGGGTGCATGGTGGGTACTGTCAATCTAGACAAAATTGGGTTTGGCCATTGAAGGTGTTGGTGGTGTTTGGTCTATTACCTATTTCTCTCTAAAAAGGACAGAGGGTTTTATAGTCATTTGAGCGACATCCGTTAAAGGTGTTAGCTTGGTACATTAGTCCGAAACCACGAGGAGGTGAACTGATCATTTCGAAAACTCAGGGATGTGATGTGCAAAGAGTCTAAACCATAAGGAGGTAATCCGTATTTTGCCATATATATATATATAAATGCGAGGGATAACGGCATATAAGGGAGTAAAGGGGCTGACACCAAGTCAACCCCTTTATAGCTGGCAATTAACTGGCCCTCAACGGGTAAACGGCAACGGTAAAAGCAATGGGCAAATGCCCAACGGCTACGAACAGTAAATAATTGTTGACTGTCAAAATAAATAGTTTGTTATAAATAGCAATGAGTCCATGAAAATTCTATTTGTTATGGGTTATAACCTTTTTTTTTTTGACATGGTTCATTCATATGCCTTTGGCCCCTCTTTTATAACCTACTATAATATTCTGCTACAAACCTTTTTTTGTGTGTGTGTAATACAAGTATGATTGTACAATAAGCTTATTCTTTTTTCTTGATCTATGAAATAGGCTTATGTCCTACACAATCTGTCTCTGAAATCATCCTCACCCATGAACAAAGCTCTTTCCAAGAACTCTAGCACAACAGCTTATCCATTTTCCATTAATGAGATTTGTAGTGATGCTTAGCTAGGGTCTTGCTATTAAATCTTTTACTGCCTGATAAGTGCCGAAATATTCATGTTTTGGCCCTCCAAACTACACTTGTTAGTCATCTATATTTGTTACTTGATATTTATTTTGCTCTTATTTTGTTAGTAGGTTGTTCGAGCTCGTTGTCCAATATATTGGATAAAACGAAGAGTTTAATGGAAGTTTGGGGTCAAAGTGTAAAGAGCTTCAAAGTTGAATTGCTAATCTATTAAAGCATGAAGTTCAAGGGCCTATATGTAATTAATACTTGAAACCCTATATAATGGAAATTGACTGACTTCGGCAGGGAGCTGCAGAACGGGGTTTGGAAATATGACGACGACGGTCATGTCCGAAGAACGGAAGACAAGAACTTTGAACTCTTTCACTTCGATGGCTAGCTAAACCCTCTTCTAGGGTGTAGATGAAGCTCAAACTCTGAGTAACACTTTCTATGTTTCGATTTAGGTTTTATTATTCGGATCATGGTTGTATGAACAAAGATTTATTTATAAGATTAATTCTTTCCATCAAATCTCGTGCATGAATTCCTAGGTTTTATGCACGTTCGTACAATTGTTTTAATTGTTTTGTGATAATTGGTTAGATGGATTATACTATGTAAGACGAGTTGTGCCGATGAGACGATCTGTACTTGATTAGAGACTGATTAGAGACGGTTCGTGCTAATAAGACGATTCGTGCTATGCGGAGACAGTCCATACTGATTGGTGATTCATAAATTATCTTTAGGAGATATCGCTAGGGCTTGCAATCCTACGGTATCCGAATTGATTCGAATAGTTAACCTGTAATCGAAACATATTTATGTTACGAGAGGGAAGAGTGGATTCGAAACCCTAGAGCTTTTTCCCATCAACTCTTTTCTACACTTTAATTATTGTTTAATAATTTTAAGAAACTATCAATCAATCATTGTCACGCCCTCGATTTTCAACATAAATAATAAACACTTTTAATAAATAAAGTCCTCGCTGTAATACAAATAATACCCCAAAAGATTTTTTTGTTCACTGTTCTCAAATAAAATTCAAATATTACATTTCAACTCGAAGGCCCCAAATCATCAAAATACCAATATCCTAGGGAAATATTATTACAATTTACAAATACTATCTTTCCAAAAAAAATGCTCTTTCAGATCATGTGCTATGAAATCCTTCTTGAATACCTTTTTAAAGGTTTGGTCACAAATGCACAACATGTACTCCATGTCAACTTCCTTGAATCGTACCTGAAAATGATAGGGTGAGCTACACTAGCCCAGTAGGGAATCTATACGCAAGCTATATGAAAATGCGATGAATCATACACCTAGACTGAGTGATGCGACAAGATACCACAAAGAAACGTGAGTTTTCCACCACAAACGAGCATACTACAACCAGGGGATCATAATTTCATAAAGGTATTCCTAACAGCTCATACGTCAAACTAGAAGCATAAACCAACTCGAATTATCCTAATTAGACCACAACTTATCCTCAACCGTCACTAGTCCATCGCTACGCAATTACTCCATTTTGTCTCGATCTATACGAATATGTGATGATCATGCACCAACAGTGGTAGGTGAACAACATTATATATGTACAACGAACCCCAAGATGCTAATAACAATGAGTATATCTATCAGCAGAACAACACAAACATATCATTGGATTTTCTTTTTGAACATAATTGATTTATCTTTCATTTCTCAAGTATTAGCCACTCCATGCAACAAGAACTAGTTTCCTTGATTTGTACCGAACAAGAGGCTCAATGAGAAAAGATAGAATCCAAGATACGGTTCAAAGTCGAACGACAAGCCAAACATTAGATTAACAACTTTATCTTTCTTTTCATTTCTCAAGCTACACAGGTCATAAGTCTAGCTCAACCAATCAACAATGCATGATATGCGATGCAAAGCAATGCACCGGGCAATGTTGGGCCCGGTAACCCCGCCAAGGTCCCACCAAGAAGGTGAACCGGGCTCCATCCATATTGACGTGAATTCCGGGCGGTGTTGGGCCCCGTAACCCTCGCCAAGGTCCCACCAATGAGGGGAACCGGGCTCCGTCCATATTGACGTGAATTCCGGGCGGTGTTGGGCCCCGTAACCCTCGCCAAGGTCCCACCAATGAGGGGAACCGGGCTCCGTCCATATTGACGTGAATTCCGGGCGGTGTTGGGCCCCGTAACCCTCGCCAAGGTCCCACCAATGAGGTGAACCGGGCTCCGTCCATATTGATGTGAATTTCGGGCGGTGTTAGGCCCCGTAACCTTCGTCGACATCCGAAGTTGGATGCGACTCCATCCATTGTCCATATGCTATGACATGCCACACCACGATACATACAAAGTTCGATGTCACACGTAGCCGTAACACTCGAATCATAGGTCCATAAACATCCTTCATTATGCACAATCCATCCATAATCAATCTCACACCCATTATCAAGTTAAAACGATTATACAACATCATTAAAAATTGCATACTCAATATTTTTCAATGATTCCAACGCCAAATTATCACCAACTTACTAATCTTTAAAACCCACAAGGACCCATAACCAATAGCATCATTTAACCATAACAAACAATTAAAAAAAAAAAAAAACGCAGCCTGATACCCTGCCCAGATTTTCAGATTTTCGTTCAATCTTCTAAAAATTACTATAAATCGAGTTCTTAATATTTTTGAGTGATTCCAGTCCCAATAGTTGCGCGATTGAACGAAGCTTAAAAGTCACGAAGGAACCCTTGTCAAATCTGCCCTCAAAGGGTGGTTAAACAGGGGTTTTTCCCAGGCTACACGAATCTGTCGCGCAGCATGACAGATTGACACACCTCCACTCAAACAAACATAACTTTCTGTGTACTAAGAGTTTCAAGATGATTTTAGTGGCAAATGAAAGCTGACTTCAAGACCTTCAAATCGATATAAAGTTTGCATGAAACGGATATCGGACGAGGAAGTTATGGCCATTCGAAGTGGGCTGAAATCCAGAACACGAGACAGATTGCAGACCAGTTTTCTAAAAATCACCATCAATTCAATTCTCAACGGTTTTGTATGATTCCAGCGGCATTGGAACGGGCTCTAAGTCTACTCTATTTCATACGAAGGAACCAAAATTCAAATCTGAGAATAAGAAAGCATAAACCCCAAAAACACAGGCCCTGTTCTGCTGATTTTCGGAAATGGAAGGAACAAGCTTAAACAACGAAGCAAGATACGATCTAGGTACATAAACACCGTATAAACGCATAACAAGAGTAAGAAATCCCTACTTCATGGGTTTTGAGCAAAACCCGACCCTTTGACCAAGTCAACCGAGCTCCAAAGCGGTCCGATCAAGATTTTTCTTAGATATTCGGAAAGCCCGTGCTCTGTATAGCAATTTTAATTCTTGGACTTCATCCGGAATCATGCTAAGGTGTTGAGATCGAAGAGAGAAGGGAGGAGAGAGTTTTGGAGGAGAGGAGGAGAGAGTTTGGCCGGGAGAGAGAAAAAGAGAAATGGGAGAAAGTAGTCTCCTGGGGAAATTATTGGCATGGGGAGTAATCCCATGCTCCCACCCCACACACACACATGCGCACCTCTCGCACAATTACCCTTATATCCTTCCACGAAGACGTCACACCGAATATCCGAACCGTCTATCTCAACGGGCCGTACGTTAACAAAGGAAAAAAATATATATATACAGCCCAAAAAAAAAAAAAAATCACGGGTCTCTACAATCATATTTTTCTCGGATTAAGATAGAAATTAATTAAAACTAAGTAATTGTGCTTTTAATCCCCGTCAACGGCGCCAAAATTTGATCGTGTCGTTTTCGTATCAAAAATAATTAATAAAATGAAACAATTACTACTACTCAAATGAACAGTGGTAAATATTCCGAGTATCGCTCCACAGGGATTATAAGGTTGAGTTACAGTTTTTCCAATTAATTTCTATCTTAATCCGAGAAAAATATGATTGATTGATAGTTTTCTAAAATTATTAAACAGTAATTAAAGTGTAGAAAAGAGTTGATGGGAAAAAGCTCTAGGGTTTCGAATCCACTCTTCCCCCTCGTAACATAAATATGTTTCGATTACAGGTTAACTATTCGAATCAATTCGGATACCGTAGGATTGCAAGTCCTAGCGATATCTCCTAAAGATAATTTATGAATCACCAATCAGTATGGACTATCTCCGCATAGCACGAATCGTCTTATTAGCACGAACCGTCTCTAATCAGTCTCTAATCAAGTACGGTTCGTCTCATCGGCACGACTCGTCTTACATAGTATAATCCATCTAACCAGTTATCACAAAATAATTAAAACAATTGTACGAACGTGCATAAAACCTAGGAATTCATACACGAGATTTAATGGAAAGAATTAATCTTATAAATAAATCTTTGTTCATACAACCATGATCCGAATAATAAAACCTAAATCGAAACATAGAAAGTGTTACTCAGAGTTTGAGCTTCATCTACACCCTAGAAGAGGGTTTAGCTGGCCATCGAAGTGGAAGAGATCAAAGTTCTTGTCTTTTGTTCTTCGGACATGACCGTCGTCGTCCTATTTCCAAACCCCGTTCCGCAGCTCCCTGCCGAAGTCAGTCAATTTCCATTATATAGGGTTTCAAGTATTAATTACATATAGGCCCTTGAACTTCGTGCTTTAATAGATTAGCAATTCAACTTTGAAGCTCTTTACACTTTGACCCCAAACTTCCATTAAACTCTTCGTTTTATCCAATATATTGGACAACGAGCTCGAACAACCTACTAACAAAATAAGAGCAAAATAAATATCAAGTAACAAATATAGATGACTAACAAGTGTAGTTTGGAGGGCCAAAATATGAATATTTCGGCACTTATCACACCCCTCAACTTACACTTTGCTAGTCCCGAGCAAAGAAAACAAATAAGATAAAATCTAAATACGTCACTTTCGTAGGACTCACGATTGCATTTAGCCCGTGCAACAAGCCTTTTAAACCCCTAGGCAATCCCCAGAGGACGAGTGAAGTCTCGTGAGAGTTTACAGCAATGAACACCCTCAAACATTGGGAATACTTTCCATAAGAAACCCAAAAAAAAAAAAAAAAACCATAAAACAGCTCAATGATATCTCAAGCAAAGAATATGAAGTCATCGCAAAGAGATAACGGCATAAGCAGTTCTAGATACTATCAAGTCATAAAAATGAGTCATGGCACCTAAACTTAGCGTGTGTGAACATGGGCGTCGGTCACTTGTGAAAAATAACTACAAGTTCTCTCCAGACAAAGTCTCAACTTCAAATCTCACCGTGTCATGCACTCAACAAACGAAAACACTCGAAACAAAGTGCATATTAGATACTCTCAATATGCGCAGGCAGAAGTTATGTAAATGAAAGCAAAGTATCCTGCATAAATTGACACGAAAAGAAAGCTCTCTATAAAGTGGACACACGATCTCATGAACGGAATGCCAAGTATTGAAAAATCTCTCTATCCACAAATCCACAACCCATTGCCCCTAGGATCAAATAGGACTTCAATTGTGGTTATAATGTAAGGTAAGAGAGAATGTTTCAAGGCTAGGTAAAAATTCAAGTGTCCGGGAATGACTTACAACAATTCACATAGGGCAAATATAATGATGTTGCTTTTTTTTTTAAACTTCGCCACATCTCTCTTTCCTACCTTCAACACAGTCTCCATAATAAAAACAACTACTATTTCTTTCAATAAGTTTGGCGGCTTCCCTTTTCTTTTTCTTTTTTTTTTTCATATCTTCCTTCTATTTCTTCCTCTCTTTTTTCTTGGAAAGAATCACCATCAACAAAGCTCAATTCTCAACTACATTTATCCACTCTCTTTTTAATAATTCATCTCCACATGATTAATTAACCCTTCTCAAGACACAATATGGATGGTAGAACTCAACAAGAAAAAGGTTATCATGCAGGAGGCTCAAACAGGCTCACAAGGGATAAATATATGAAACAAAAAAACGAACCGGCCCAAAGTGATAAAAATGGCCTATAATCATCTCCCAAGGGCAACACAACCATGCAAATTCTAAATCTTAGAGATAAGTTGGCAATGTAAAAATTTCCTTACACTTGACAACAAAAATAATGAGATCAACAACGAATTTGCTTTTCTGTGACAACAAGAGTTTGTGACACCACTCCAAGAAAATATATGTAAAGCTCTAAACTCACATGGGTATAAGTATCCACTAAACTAGCCATCGAGAACAATCAAGTTACAGCTCACAAGCAATCAAGCCCAAATAGACGTGAAGTGTAAGGTGCTAATAATAAATGCCATGACAAATTTTTCGCGTCAATCTAGCATAAAGAACTACAATGCCACCACAAATATAATCAAACAATGACTATCACATCTCCAACTCAATCAATCAAGAGCCAATCTCAACCGCTCAGCCTCATGCAAAAAAAAAATCCACTATTTTTTGTTTTTTCAAATTTCAAGTTTTTTTGATTTTTTTGATTTTTTTTTTTGAATCTAACAATGAAAAAGAACAAAGTAATCCCTCCCCCCAAGTTGAACTATTCAATGTTTGCATTGAAGGCATGGAAAAAAATGAATAGATAGGACAAAAATATAAAAGAGAGGAAAAATATCACCTCGAACGGGAGGAACTAAGCAGGGTAAACTATATTGAGAGGAAGACCTCCCAACTTGGACTAAACAACCTGCAAAATATTAGCCTCCAAGAAACACACACACACACACACAAAAATTACAGATAAAAAATAAAGGGAAAAAAAATTACTCAAAAAGAAAAACTAACAAATCTAGAAAAAGATAAATAAATAAAATTCAAAGATGACACTAAACAATGAATGACACTTGGGTTGCCTCCCAAGAAGCACTAAATTTAATGTCTTCAGCCAGACAAAACGAGAGCCTTTAAATATCAATCACCAGAAAAAATATTACCCGGGCCTAAGCATGCATATGGTGGTGATTTCCACTCAAGTCTCGGTGCAACCTCTATGAGAGGGGAGGTGGAAGGACTATGAAATATGGGCCAAGGCTCAAAGTATGTGTAACTCCATGGAGGTTCATCTTTGTGGTTCTTCGAATTAAGAGAACCATGACCCATTTCAATGTTACCACTATCCAGGCCTTCATGCACAAAAGGCATTTCTATGGGGTCCTTAACTCGAATGTCTGAAAGTGCCTTATCAACCATATAATCACTCGCATTGACCGCAAAGCAGTCTTTCTCTTTACAGGGATAAAGATTGGCATCGAAAACATTCAATTGCACCCTCATATTTCCAAATGATATATCCATCACCCCAGTCCTACAGTGAATAGATACATTGGCCGTAGCCAAGAAAGGTCGACCAAGGATGAGGGAATTTGTTTGTTGGGATTATGGACTGCTTCCATGTCAAGAACTATAAAATCGACAGGAAAGTAAAACTTATCTACCTTGACAAGGACATCCTCAATTACACCACGCGGCACCTTAATGGATCTATCAGCTAATTGCAACGTAACCGACGTGGGCTTCAACTCTCTCAGCCCTAGTTGTTCATGATAATTGCCAAAATATTCATATTTTGGCCCTCCAAACTACACTTGTTAGTCATCTATATTTGTTACTTGATATTTATTTTGCTCTTATTTTGTTAGTAGGTTGTTCGAGCTCGTTGTCCAATATATTGGATAAAACGAAGAGTTTAATGGAAGTTTGGGGTCAAAGTGTAAAGAGCTTCAAAGTTGAATTGCTAATCTATTAAAGCACGAAGTTCAAGGGCCTATATGTAATTAATACTTGAAACCCTATATAATGGAAATTGACTGACTTCGGCAGGGAGCTGCGGAACGGGGTTTGGAAATAGGACGACGACGGTCATGTCCGAAGAACAGAAGACAAGAACTTTGATCTCTTCCACTTCGATGGCCAGCTAAACCCTCTTCTAGGGTGTAGATGAAGCTCAAACTCTGAGTAACACTTTCTATGTTTCGATTTAGGTTTTATTATTCGGATCATGGTTGTATGAACAAAGATTTATTTATAAGATTAATTCTTTCCATCAAATCTCGTGTATGAATTCCTAGGTTTTATGCACGTTCGTACAATTGTTTTAATTGTTTTGTGATAGCTGGTTAGATGGATTATACTATGTAAGACGAGTCGTGCCGATGAGACGAACCGTACTTGATTAGAGACTGATTAGAGACGATTCGTGCTAATAAGACGATTCGTGCTATGCGGAGATAGTCCATACTGATTGGTGATTCATAAATTATCTTTAGGAGATATCGCTAGGACTTGCAATCCTACGGCATCCGAATTGATTCGAATAGTTAACCTGTAATCGAAACATATTTATGTTACGACGGGGAAGAGTGGATTCGAAACCCTAGAGCTTTTTTCCATCAACTCTTTTCTACACTTTAATTACTGTTTAATAATTTTAGGAAACTATCAATCCATCATATTTTTCTCGGATTAAGATAGAAATTAATTGGAAAAATTGTAACTCAACCTTATAATCCCTGTGGAGCGATACTCGGAATATTTACCACTGTTCATTTGAGTAGTAGTAATTGTTTCATTTTATTAATTATTTTTGATACGGAAACGACACGATCACTGCCCAACTTCAATCTTTGTTCATGCACTTCATTAATTCTAGAAGAGTTCTAATTTTGGTTTGGTTTTTGATTTTTCAGGTGTGATCAATTTGAAGACCATAATAGCTGTGATGGGATTGTTAGTAAATATTTTTTTTTTGAGTGGTGGTAGTTAGTTAAAGTTGATGGTAGATTGTATGGATAAATGCCTTTAGGCATGCATAAAACAATGAAACTCTATTTTAACAACTCACTATGTAATTCTATGCTCAAAAAATGTTGTTCAATTGGTGTGTCTATTGTGAGAAACTGATTGTTTTAGCATCAAAGTAGTTAATTGGTGAAAATACTTATGAATTGTTGCAAACTTATCGTTATGTTGCGTCATGCCTTTAGGCACAGACAATTGCTATAAGTGTCAGTTTATTAAGGAAGACTCAATCTTTCTCACCATTTAGTTTATTTAGCGATTTTTTCTGTTTGGGTACTTCTATTATGCTTTCATTTTTTCCGAGTTGTCATAAATATGTGCAAAGTTTAGTTGGACTATTTTTACTTACATGAAAGATATTTTTTCATTCTTTCGGGGTACTTCTATTATTCTATGGATATACTTGGGTTATTGTTTTTTGCATAGTTGCATTTGTTGAATAGGGGGTTGATATATTGCACGCGACTTCAGTATTTATTTGCGTGTGCTGAATGTTCGAGTGGGCATGCGCTAGTTCATATATATGTATGAGAGGGATAACGGCATAAGAGCATCTCTAGTGGTGGTGTTAAAATTGTGTGTTATATGACATAAGGGCCTGATTGGATGGTGTATACGATGGGTGTATTACACAATACACAGGGATGAGAGGTGAATACATTGTTTGGCATCCATTTTTTTCCTTGTATTAACTAATCCTCGTATTCACTAATACACCGTTCACAGCCATAAATTATTGCTATCCTCCTAGGTAGCAATAGCTAATCCGGGTGTATATACCTGATTTTTGACCAAAACACCCTTCCTCATCCCCCTCCCCCAACAGCTCTCCCTCTCTCTATTTGCTACAAAGAAACAAGAAGAAGAACAACAACACCAACAACGATAGATCACCACCAACAGATCACCACCAGCACCACCACATAAACAGACACACAGAAAGCATATATGTATACGTAGAGAGAGATGTACCTGTTCTTGGGGGTGGGTTGTGTAAAAATCGAAAAGAGAGACAAGATAACTCACCGATTGGAGAGAGAGAGAGATGATTACCAGATTGGGGATGGGTTGTGTACAGATCGGAAGAGAGACAATCGGGGGGCCGCTCCTCCTCCTCCTCCTCCTTCTTCTTCTTCTACGCTTCTGTCTTCTCTCTCTCTCTCTCTCTCTCTCTCTCTCTCTCCGTATACATGTAATTGGAAAAATGTGAAAGGCAGTCGATTAGCAATCCAATGGTCACAAACAATTTTGAAAAACACATGTGTGACCATGTGTATTACAAGTTCTCCTACTTTAAAAAAAATGAAATTTATGTTTTACAAATTTGTTAAATTATTTAATTAGTTAATGAAGTAAATTATTATAATTTAGAATTGTCAAAAAACAATTAAATAGCTTAAGTTTTGCAATTATACAATTAATGTTAGGCATAATAAAGTTTAGAACTGCACATGGGCAAAAGAGTCATTTGACAGTTTTTTACAACATACACCCTTCCTTCTAATATATCATCCAAACCATCTATTTTTTAATCCCTCCTTTATAAATGTCACATCAATGTGGACCCTCCCTTCTTAATTAATACCCTCGACTATCTTATCCCCCCTCATAAATAATACACCCAAAACTCATACCGCATCCAATCGGGCCCAAAGTGTATAAAGTGGGTTCCTATTTTTGTTTGTTAAGAGTATATAAATTTATGATGTGATTGTGTGTTGTAGTTAAAAATTCATTACGACCATCTAGGATAAAATGATCAAAAAAATAAGATCTTCGCACCGGTTCAACCGGATTGAAAATTGGAGCACTTAATTTTTTAATCATATTTTTCCGTTAATGAAATTAACGGTGTTAACGATTTACCAATTTGGAATGTAAAACAAACTACAGAGACGAAATTGAGACAATTGAAACTAGAGGGACGAAATTGAGACAGCCGTAAAACTAGAGGGACGACTACGAAAATTAGCCCAAAAAATTATAGTTATTTTTTTTGTTGTGTTTAAAAAAAAAATGCAAAGTTAAGTTAAACTACTAAGAATATCTAGCAAACTTGTTCTACTAAAACTTCGAAATGAAATATGATCATACAAAATATTCTTACTCCTATCTCTAAGTATAAGTAAAAATGTGTATATCGTTTGTATTGTTTGAAATGCATGAGAACTTGAAAAGTGTTTTACTAAAGGTTTGAAAAGAAATATGACTATATTGAATAACTCAACTTTATTTTCTGGAAAAACATATGTTGTTTTGAACTTCCCAAAAAGGAAGAGAGAACAGATTTTGGATACATAAAATTGAATGACAGTATTCGTATTTTGATCTTAAGGACGGTTATGAGCATGTATATGTGATTACTTGGATTACTTGTTTGATGTATGATAAAGCATAAGTGGTATCCACTCCAAAGGTGTCCGTCCATGTGACACTATGTTTTAAGTTGTGTGCTAAATATTTGAGCATGATTGCGTGAACTTAGGGATAATATGAGCATGATAAGTAATATATAGTTGGATGATCTTGCTAGTTTAGTTTCAAGATTACAATGAATGATTTATGATTACTTACGTGAAAAGTCCTGCCGCAGAGTCTTTACATGAAAACTAGACATAGAAATTGAGAAAGTAGAAATATGACACTTAGGGTGTTGTTAATGAAAGGTGTGTTTTGAAAAAGAAAATATTTTGAAAAACTGCAATGTGGCCGGACGTGGTAGCCCATTGTATGGTGTGTGGTTTGGTTATCTGTGGAGAGTAGCCAATGTTATATTTTGTGTGCCAATGGGAACCCGGAATAGTAGAACCATTGTGAGAGTATTCGGGAACCTGGAGCAGCGGAACCATTGTGGGGATACTCGGGAACCCGAAACGGTGGAACCGAGGTTGAATTTTGGTTTGGTTATCTGCGGAGAGGAGCCAACACAAATGTTTTTGTGTGACCATGGGAACTCGGAACAGCGAAGCTATTGTGAGGATACTCGGAAACCCGGAGCGGCGGAACTGAGGTTGGGTGTGTTAAAAATGCTTCTCAAAATGTTGATTTGGTAAAAGTAAAAATGAGACACAGTCTACGATGAGTCGCGTAGGAGAAATTCAGATAATACGGACACCAACGATAGACGATTAGGGAACGTGGATGTGTCTTTGTTATTTGCCCTGTTGATTATGCATGTGCTATTTGAAAACCATTGATTTTACATGGGTTAGTATACTATTTCTATGACCTATTGTTTGTAAGTTATGGGTTAGCGGGTATGGGATTGTTCTGTTGAGCTCCTATAGCTCATGGTGTTACCTTTTGTGACCGTGACATATTATACTGGTGGCGACGCTAGTATAATGTGTCAGACTTTGTAGATGATTAGGGTGAGCTGTACACCTTGGAGGCTTTCGGCGCCGAGGCGCTGGCTAGGATGGAGGAGTAGGCAGAGTTGTAGATAAGAATCTTAGTTTCTCTCTTTATGTAATGAAAGTACTCCAATGGGGGTTATGATGTAATAATGAGCCAGACTGTGGAGACCCGCAAATTATTATAATTTCAAAAATCGTTTAATGTGTGAAAGAATTGTATTACTAATAAAGTTGTACGTTTGTTTGTGGAGGTGTACGGATATACGTCTACCGTTGGGTATCGGACATTCGGAGAATGGTTGGATTTTGAGTTTCGGTGTTGAAATGATGTGTGGAAGTGTTGGTAGCAATCGGGATTTTATTTGATGAACGTTGGCAAAAATTTCGAATCTGTCTTTAATGTACAGGTACAGACAGCTTTTTCCGGTACAGGTACATCACGACCAAAAACTGTGAAATGCTGAAATTTCTGGGTACCTGTACAGGTACTGTCATTCCACGGTACCGGTACATCATGCAAAATTTTTGATTTTTCAGCACGCATGACAGCTCACTATAAATACACCCCTTTACCATTTTTCACACTCAAAACCCTCGAACCAGACCTGGAAACACCCCCTCTCACCTGCCCAACTCCAATCTCACCCAAAACTTTTGATTTCAACATTAAATCTTCAAGATCCAAGGATTTTCTTCCTTAAAATCACAAGATTCTTGCATTTGGTGAACAAAGGGTGAGTTTTGTGTTCTTGTTCTCACTCCTTGAAGCTCTACCACGTTTTTCTCTCTCTCCTCTCGATTATTTGTTGATCTTTGCTTGTTATTCATATTTTTGGACTTTATTTGCTCTAGATCTTGTATCCAAGCTTGGGTAAAGCTTGTCTTTGAAGGATTCAAGCTTATTGCTCTTGGTAGACCTAGGATTTTGCTTAAAACCCATCTAGGTAGGGATTTCTCTCTTCCTCTACATGTTTTGTGGTGACTATGTGTGATTTAGGTGTTTATTTGCTATATATGGTCGAATAGAATGTTTTATGGCTTGAGGATTGCATTTTTTTTGATAATGGTATTGTGGTAACGAGTGTCATGGTCCATGAGCTATATGTGTCGTCTTAGATAATGTCGGTGTGTGTGGAATGAGTTTATGACATTGGTATCAATTGTGACGATAGTATGGTCGTTGTTGTTGTGAAGTGAATGGGGGATTTAGTGTGATGCAAGGGGTGGAAACACACGGTTCGCAAGGGGTGGAGTCTATTGTGACGCAAGGGGTGGAAACACAATCTTGCAAGGGGTGAAATTTTGTTGGAAGGAGTGTGTGCGTGTGTGTGTACGTATGGGTTTGTGATTGGGAATTGTTATGACATTTGTAAAAGGGTGTTGATGTGCATTATTTGGATTTTTCGTTTAATTTGATTCGTTTATGCTTATCATCTCATTGCATGTAGATTTTGTAGAGAATTTCCTACTGGGCTAGTATAGCTCAGCAAAATCCTTCTTTTCAGGTTCGAACGTAGTGCAATAGGTTGCATGACATGGTGTATTTGGAAACGAAGACTTTTGGAAGCTAACATGACTTAGTTACTCATCTATCTTTGTATTAGTCTACTTTTGGATAGAGATGGTATTGTAACTAATTTACTTTGTTTGATCTTTTGACATAAGATTGTAATATTCTAAATACTTTGCACATGTATTTGACTTAATTTTGGGCCAAGGTGCCAAGGATGTATTTTTTTTTAACTTGGGGACTTCGTTTGTAATTAAACAGGTGGTAAACCATTTTGGGTATTATTTATCCTATGCGAGGATCTTTTGTCGAAATGATTTATCTATTTATGTTAAAAATCAAGAGCGTGACACAGACTCTATTTAGATTTTCAATAAAAATTGTCTATTTAACGTTCCCAAAATTCAGAGTGGTACAATTTGGTTTGGATTGATTTGGATTGGATTCGCGGTTTGACGGATTTTTTGCTCACCCCTATAAATTGCTAGTAGGTTTGTTACAGTTAACCACGTAGTTGGCCAAATGTTAACAAAGCCACAAGAAACCCCAAACTAGAGTTAGTTAACTAAGTCAAAAAAATTCTGACCAAACAAAGCCCTTAACTCTACCGCTAGAGATGCCCTAACGGAGTAAATGGGGCTTTAACTGGCAATTAATTGGTCCTCAACGGGCAAATGCCCAACGGCTAAGAATAGTAAATAATTGTTGACTGTCAAAATAAATAGTTTGGGCTAAATCAATTTCAAGTGGGCTTGAGTAAAAACAATATCCAATCACACTTGGGCCAAATTTTAAGAACACATATTTACTCAAAGCCCAAATGAAATATAAGGCCCAAAAAATGTTTTGAAATATTTTTGTACAATAAAAATACAACAATGAACGCAACTGTTAGATATATTGGCACTTTCCGGGGTTGTCCAAAACCTCCATTGGTATTTTGTTGTATCGACTCCGTTGATTGCAATGGGTAGGCTGTTAATTATGGGGTAGTTGCTCGCTCGATGCTCCTCCCATTTTCTACGCCAAGTTGACCGTTGGGAAGTTGATCTTTTTGTGTGACAGGTAAGTGCATTGCACGGCACGTCATGCATATGATTGAATTTTGCTACCAAGATTTTGCCTCCGAAAATTTGTTTTTACATATATATAAGATTTGTTTTTCATAATATATAATTGGGCATATGATTGAATTTTGTTACCAAGATTTTGTCTCTGAAAATTTGTTTTTACATATATATATATATATATATACACACAGAGTCCGTCTCCCGTAAGGACCACCTCATTTTAATAAAATGCGGACCTCCCTTTCCCGATTGAATTTCGATGATCCAAGCCACTCAATGTGTTCAGAACGTGATTTTAAGGGTACCCGCGAGAAATCAGAAAAAAAAATGACCTGGAAGGGCTTCATCCAAGCAGTTTTTGTTTATTTTTTATCGAACGGTTCAAACAAAAATTGCTCGGATGAAACCCTTCCCAATCATTTTTTTTGCCGATTTCTTGCGGGTACCCTTAAAATCAGGTTCTGAACACATTGAGCGGCTCGAATCATCGAAATTTGATCGGAAAATGGGAGAAATGAGGAGGTCCGCATTTTAACTAAAATAAGGACTTCCTCATTTGAGACTGACTGTGTATGTTTATATATATAAAAGTTTTGTTTTTCGTAATATATAATTGGGGGCTAGGAAAGATACGTTTTCCTTATATATACATATATATCATTAAAAGATTTCTTTTTTAGAATATGGAAAGATTAGTGGCTTTCATATATTGAAATCACAAAAAGATTTTCTTTTGGAAGATATAAAAAGCGTTGGTTGCTAGGGATTGAGGTACGGCAATTGAGATTAATAGTTTGGCAGCCACCAAGAGTTTTTGTTCCTGCATCTTTTCCCTAACATTTTGGGTTTGTCTAGATCATGGTACACATCATACACCATTTCATCTTGTGATCTGTTGGTGCCTTGCTACTGTTGGCCGAATCGACAAGGAGTCTTTTCGGAGCCGGTTGAATCCGGAGATCGAACTTGAGGTTCGTGGACTTCTATTGAATCTTAAAGAAGCTCGGGGAGCATCGCAAGCTGGCGAGTATAGGTAACGCTTGTGGGTAAGCTTTGGGTTATTCTATTTCGCATCTTGTAATTCTTTTTGATTAATAGAAAATAGTAGACTAGGCCGTGGTTTTGTCCTAGGGTTATTCGGACCCTAAGGTTTTCCACGTATATCGTGTGTCTTGTCTCTGTTTATTTTTTTGTGCACATGATTAGTTTATAGTTCTTCATAAATCTTTTTCAGAAAATAAAAAGTACTATTAAAAAAAAAGGTAATCATTTTTTAAACGAGTCCTATTCACCCCCCCTCTAGGACTGGGTTGAGCTTCCGCATAATTTCAATTGGTATCAGAGCCTAGTTGCTCATTTTTTTTGGTTTTATCACCAGAGTTTTAATCCTGTGATCATGGACACAAATGCACCACGTGAGAGAGCCTCCAACTCGAGGCCGCCCTACTTTGATGGGAATGATTATCCCTACTGGAAAGCACAAATGACGACACACTTAAGTTCCCTAGGTATTAAGGTTTGGAGGTCTGTGAGATACGGGTATGAAGCTTCTAAAATAGAGGATACTACTACTAACCAGATGAGACTTAAAGAAGACATCGAATGGAACACTACAGATAATGAAATTTTTGAGGCAAATTCCCGTGCTTTAGGAGCTATTTATGGTGCTTTAAGTAAAACTGAGTTTAGTCATATTTCCGCGTGCACCACTGCAAAAGAAGCTTGGGATATTCTCCAAGTCACTCACGAGGGTACTAAGAAAATTAAAACTTCAAAACTCCAAATGCTTACGATGCGCTTTGAGGAACTAAGAATGTCTGAAGATGAAAATTTTGATAGTTTTATCACCAAGCTGAGTGACATTGTTAATTCTTTTCATGCATTAGGTGAACCCATTTCCAATCTCAAAGTTTGCCGTAAAGTTCTTAGGTCTCTTCCTGAAAGATTCAGAACCAAAGTTGTGGCCATTGAAGAAAGGCCTGAAGTTGACAGTATGCTTTTTGAGGAGTTAGTTGGAAAACTCCAAACTTTTGAACTAAATCACTGTCTAAGAAACCAATTTCTAAGGCCAGTAAGAGTATTGCTTTTAAAACTTCCAATGAAAAATTCTATGTTTCCCAAGATAGTGATGATCAACTTGATGAAGAGGAACTTTCTTTCTTTGCTAAAAAATTCAGAAAATTTGGTGAAGTTTCGAAAAGATAATAAGCAAGGAAATTCTTTAGCTTCTAATGATGGACCTAAAATGAACAATTCAGGTTTTGGTGATAAGAAGTTTTCTACTGATAAATCTAAGCAACCCCAAGGCATTCAATGTCATGAGTGTCATGGTTTTGGTCATGTTCAAGTTGAATGTGCCAACACACTCAAAAAGAAATCCAATAGGGGGTACAAAGTCACTTGGGATGATGATAGTGAGGAAGAGAGCGATTCTCAAAATAGTCACGATAAAACTGACGAAGTCCCAAGATACACGGTCCTTGTTGCTAGTGTGACATCTCCTACATCACCAGAAGCGTTTGTGTCTACACCTACGTGTAGTATTGAGGATAACCATGAATCTAGTGATGAGGATGTTAACAATGATGAGGATGACTTAGAATCTATTCATGATGCTTATAATGAACTTTTCAAAGAATGCGTTAAACTGAAAAAGAAAAAGAAAGAATTCATTCTTGTCATTAAAAAGGTTGAAATTGAGAGAAATAGTCTTCGTGTTTATGTTGATTCTAGGATTCATGAAATAGAAGAGTTAAAGGCGCACCAAACAAATTTCAATGAAAAATTTGCTAAAATTGAAAAAGAATGTTTGGTGGCCTTGAAGGCTCTTGGGATATCTAAGGAGAGAGTCAAAGTATTGGAACACGATTTAAAAGAGGCCAGTGAGGCCATTAAAAGAAATGACTGTGGCGCTTCTTGTATAGTCGAACTGACTAGTACTTTTAAAAATAGAAGTGGCCTTGGTTTCATCTACCCGCCATCTGTTGCTGCTAAGACTAGTGAAAAACCTAACAAGGAGATCAAATTTGTGAAATTCGTCTCCTCAACTGTTCCTAAGACCTTAGATTGTCCTATCCCTAAGAAATGGATTATCACTTGCCACCATTGTGGTACTCTAGGTCATGTTCGTCCTTATTGCTACAAGTTTCTTAACAATAATAAAAATGGAAATGGTAGGTTTCAAATTCCTAATGTCTATTATGGGCCAAAACATAGTGTCCCTAATTTTAGAAAACCTCGTGAGATATCTCAACCTAAGTCTGAAAAACAAAATGAAAATTTTGAAAAACAATTGAGTCATTTGGCCAATCAGACATCACACATTGTTGAGGAAATTCAAAAACTGTCTAGTTTTGCCAAAGGATTAAACGAACATAATACCTCACCGAGCCAGAGTTCTTTCAACCACCTATCTCAAATGCATAATAAACCTAAACAAGTTTGGAAGAAAGTTGATACAGTGTGTAATGTTGCTCACACTGTATTCAAAGCAGATTACTCTCATGCATGGTATTTAGATAGCGGTTGCTCTAGGCATATGATTGGCAATAAGTCTTGGTTTAGTAAATTAGAATAATACAATGGTGGTTTTGTCACTTTTGGTGATGGTAATATAGGGAGGAGGCACCATATCTACTCACGGTCTTCCACATTTGGAAAATGTCTTATATGTTGAGGGATTGAAAGCTAATTTGTTAAGTATTGGACAATTTTGTGACAACATGCATGAAGTTCAATTTTCTAAAAATGGTTGCTCTATTGTTAATGAATCTGGTGTCTGTGTAGTTAAAGGTGTTAGATCGTCTGATAATTGCTACTGTGTTCAAATGGATAATCCTGTTGTATGTAATCGTATTATGCTTGATGATGTTGAACTTTGGCACCAACGCTTAGGGCATGTTAATTTCTCAGAATTACATCATATCACTAGAAACAAAGTTGTAAGAGGTGTGCCCAAACTGGCCAATGGGCAAGGATTAGTTTGTGGAGGATGTATGAAAGGAAAACAAATCAAAAGTTCCCACAAAAGACTAATGTCGTTGCTACCACTAAATGTCTTGAACTTCTTCACATGGACCTTATGGGTCCCTCTCGCATTGAAAGCTTAGGAGGTAAATGATATATCCTAGTTATTGTAGATGACTTCTCTCGTTTTTCCTGGGTTGGTTATCTTAGAGAAAAGTCTGATGCTTTTGCTTGTTTTAAATCGATTTGCCATCGTATTCAAAATGAAAAGGGATATCCTATCATACGTGTTAGAAGTGATCATGGTGGAGAATTTGAGAACTCCAAAATTGACAAAATACTGTGATGATAAAGGCATCAAGCATGAGTTCTCAGCTCCTTGCACACCTCAACAAAATGGGGTTGTTGAGAGGAAAAATAGAACTCTCCAAGAAAAGGCTAGAGTCAAGCTCCATGCCAAGTGTGTTGTAGGGAGGTATTCCCGAACAGATACATTTAGTTGCCGAACACGTGGTGTATGAGAGCACATGGAAAATTGGACAGGACTTATTGCCGGGTAGTGCGGTGAACGGCGATAAGGGCCAATAACATGAGGAGTCATTGGACCCTGTCTGTTCGGCATGTTTAGATAAAAGACATGTGAAGTCATTTACCAAAAGCATAAGAATGTGGACCAGTGACATGTGGGGTCAATAGTCCAGATTCACTGTTTGGCAATGAGATGGCTGAACAGGGAAAGAGTTATTAAGTAAGTGGTCTTGAATGCTAAGGCCGTGGGAACGCTTTAGAAGATTCCAGAACGGTCCTATCCTCTAAGGGATGAGATCCCGAGAATACAGGATCTGGGAAAGATACCCAACGAGAATGGAATGTTCGGCCGGTAATGGAAAAGAGTCCTAAAAAGGACTAAAGCAATGAATTGATAAGGGAACGAGAATCCAAAAGATCCTGGTTTCCTATACAAGGTAGGAAACCTAGTAAAACACGGATACTTGGGCAGTAAGCATCCATAAATCTATAAATATGATGTAAACCTAGAGATAAAGGTATGATACATTGCATTCTCATATTCTCTGACTGATAATTAGGGTTTATTGACTAGTATGTGATACTAACTTTGGCTTCGGAGGGCCTTTGCCATGAGAGGCAGAGGTGCTCTCATCCCTTGTCTGTTTTGCAGATCAGGACGCTGACGACGAATTAGGGTTCCGGTGAAAAGGCACGTATAAGCCGTTGCAATCCAAGGTGATCCGAAACATCAATTGTTTTCATCCCCCTACAATTGGCGCCGTCTGTGGGAATCAAACCAATTTTTCTGAAAATTAATCATGATGGAAGAAGATCCAGTTACGTCGTTTAATCCAAAGGACCAGTTGAATGGGGAAAGAGATAAATCCCCACCAGGTGCTCCAAGAAAGCCCACTGGTAGACATGACAAAGATAACTCCAAAGAAAAAGGAGACAAAACTGCCACTGGCTCCACGAGAAGGAGTAAGTCTCATCGAAGGGAGGATTTAGTCACCCATTCAAGAAGTATACATAATGACAACGATGTCCTTGATGAAAAGAGAAGGGAAATCGAGGAGTACGCTCGTTTGATTAGAAAATGAGAGTACGAGATACAAGAATTGGAATGGATACGAGAGCACCCAGAAGATTCCAGACTTTCTCGAAGGAATTCCCAGAAGGACAGATGGACTCTGGTAGTCCATAAGCAGGCTCATTCATGAGGGAGAAGGAGCAGGAGTCCTATCATAGGGCAATACGAAGCTTCTCCACGAAAGAGGAGAAGCAGAAGTAAAAGCCGAACACTGGAAAGAAGGGCTTCCTCATGAAAAAGGAGGAGCAGAGATCAAAGTTCCACCCCAGAAGAGGAGGAAATAAGGAAGCATCACCGGGACAGGTACGAGAGGCCTGATGCTGATTGGGTCAAGGCTACGGCTTACAAGTCAAATGGGCTCGAGGATGGGACAGTAACTGCACGAGAAGCAGCACGGAAGGCCCTGAGTAATATTACAGCCTCCCCCTTTTCAAGGAGGCTACAAGAGGCTAGGTTGCCGAGCAGAGTGAAGCACGATACATTCGTACTTTACGAGACAAATACGGACCCCGTGGCTCACATACAACAATATCAGCAGGCTATGTTCATGCACGACGGGGATGATGCCATCTTATGCAAGATGTTCCCTTCAAGTCTAGGCAAGGTGGCTTTGTCTTGGTTTCATAAACTGGCCCTGCGATCCATACGAGGATGGAGGCAGTTGGCCGAGGAATTCACTGCCCGGTTCTTGACAAGCAGAAGAGCCCTGAAGACGTTCGAAAGCCTTTCCACAATGAAACAAACGGAAAGCGAACCGATCAGGGATTATGCTAAAAAGTACTGGGAGACTTTCAACGAGATTGAGAGCTGCAGTGAAGAGTATGCAATAGCAACCTTCAAGACTGGCTTGCCTGTTCGGGGAGAGTTGCGTCGGTCTTTGAATATGCATCCAGTAGCAACGTTGGCCAAACTAATGGAGCGAATTGAACAACACGCCAGGATGGAGGATGACATACTCCGGGAGGATGGCAGGGTTGTCGCCGAACAGACGAAGGCACCTGTTAAGAAAATGGATAAGCCAGAGCCCAAGACTTACAGAGATAGAAAGGAGTACGGGCAGGCTAAAAAAGAGCCGTATAAAGATAAGCAAGCTCCTGACCCTAAATCTTTCTTTTCTATCACTACGGTTTGAAAAGAACCAATTTATAGGATTTTTTATCGAATAAAGAATCAGCCATACTTCAAATGGCCCCCAAGTCTAGGCGGGGATAAAGACGCAAAATGTGCTACGAATCAGCACTGCAGCTACCATAAAGATTGGGGCCATATGACTGAAGATTGTGAGATGTACAAAAGGCACCTTGATGATTTGGTCTCTCCGGGCTATCTCAAGGAATTTATCCAAGAAGATCCCAAGGACAAAGGGAAAGCCATGGAGCTGGAATATGAGCAGAATCCTAAAGGGGTAATCCATATGATACATGGGTTGGCCACACCTTATACGAGAAATGAGGTCAGGCTATTACAAAGGCAAGTCAGGCACAATCAGCATGTGATGCGATTGGGTAACAAGAGGGGGCGAGAGAGTGATGTGTGCAATGAAAGCATAGCATTCACAGATGATGATCTGAGAGGGGTCCAAATACCCCACAACGATGCTTTGGTCATAACCCTACGAGTTGGGGAATATGACATCGAAAGGATTCTAGTAGACTCAGGAAGTTGAATAGAGGTAATGTACTATGATGCGTTCAAGAAATTGGGGCTGGCCCAAACAGACTTAGAGCAATCTACAACACCCCTGATTGGGTTTGGAGCGAGAGCAGTCTGGCCTCTTGGAAAGGTAATGCTACCTGTTCGGGCTGGATCAGTGGTGTTGAGGACAGATTTCTTAATTGTCGATGTTCCTTCTTCCTATAGCGTGATTATAGAGAGGACATGGCTGCACAAAATGAGAGCTGTCTCCTTAACTTACCACCAGATGGTGAAATTCCCAGGATCGAATGGGGTTGAAGTAATTAGAGGCAATCAGAAAATGGCCCAACAGTGTCTAATCTCCATCGTTAAAAGAGCTCCAAAGGCCCACCAGGTTCATACATTAGAAGTACCAGATCAACCAACTATTGAGGGTGTTGGGAGAAGTCCGGCAGAAAAGGTGGTCGAAGGCCTGGAGAAAATTTTGATCAACGAGACTGATCCTGAAAGATATTTCTTAATTGGAGAATCATTACCAGCAGACGAAAAGGCTGAAGTGATAAGATTTCTGAAGGAATATGTCGATGTATTTGCATGGGCGCCAGAAGAAATGCCCGGAGTGGATGCAAGTGTGATCTGTCACCATTTAAATATTGATCCTCAGCATAAGCCGATCATTCAGAAAAAATGGAGGGCAGCCGTGCAGCATGTGGATGCAGTAATTGAAGAGGTCGATCGTTTGCTAGAGGCCAAAGCAATACGTGAAGTTTACTACCCAGAGTGGTTATCCAACACCGTGGTGGTAAAGAAAAAGAATGGGAAGTAGTGTGTCTGTGTAGATTTCATAGACCTAAACAAGGCATGTCCAAAGGATAGTTTCCCTCTTCCAAGGATAGACCAGTTGGTTGACGCAACTGCTGGGTACGAGCGAATGAGCTTCCTCGACGCATATCGGGGATATCATCAGATTGCTATGTTTAGGCTTGATCAAGAGAAGACTTCTTTTATTACACCACGAGGGTTGTACTGCTATAGCGTCATGCCGTTTGGGCTAAAGAATGCTGGGGCAACGTACCAAAGACTTGCAACCATCATGTTCAAAAAGCTCCTTGGTAAGACTATGGAAGTTTACATAGATGATATGGTGGTGAAAAGTCAAGATAAACAGGGACATATAGCGGATTTAAAAGAAGCTTTTGAGATCCTGAGGGAGTATAAACTGAAGCTCAACGCCTCGAAATGTGCGTTTGGAGTTGGTTCTGGAAAGTTCCTAGGCCATTTGGTGACCATGAGAGGGATTGAGGCTAACCCTGATCAAATTGCAGCCTTACAAAGGCTACAAAGTCCCAAAACCACCAAGGAAGTCCAGAGGTTGACTGGAATGGCTGCAGCACTTAATAGATTTATCAGCAGGTCAAGTGACAAGTGCAGACCCTTTTTTCAATTATTGAAAAAGAGGGAGGGATTCGAATGGGGGAGCAGAGTGCGAACAGGCCTTCCAGGACCTGAAGAAGTATCTGGCCGAGCCCCCACTTTTATCAACTCCACAGCCAAGTGAGTCTTTAGTTTTGTACTTAGCTGTTTCTGAGCATGCAGTTAGTGCAGTCTTGTTAAGGGATTTGGGAATCGAACAAATCCCTATTTATTATGTTAGCAAGACACTGTTGGATGCAGAGACTAGATATCTGCCCTTAGCAAAACTTGTCCTGGCACTTAGGACAGCCACAAGGAAATTGCCATACTACTTCCAAAGCCACAAGGTTATGGTTTATACTGAGTTTCCATTGAAATCACTGCTACAAAAAGCAGACTTCTCGGGAAGGATCTCGACATGGTCCGTTGAGTTAAGCCAGTACGATATCGATTATCAACCGCGTATGGCAATTAAAGGCCAAGTGTTGGCTGATTTTGTGGTAGAGTTTTCTCCTGCAGTAGCTCCCCTGCCTCCTACGAGAAAGGAACAGGAGACTAAGACATCACCCATGAGGAAACAAGTCTCAGCCGAACGGGACCCCACGGAATGGAAGCTATTTGTTGATGGATCAGCATGTAATACTGGATCAGGAATTGGGGTAGTCCTTTTTCCTCCTGAAGGAGTAATGATCGAACTATCTGTTCGACTTGGCTTCAGTGCATCAAACAATGTGGCGGAGTACGAGGCACTCTTAGCTAGCTTGAGAAGTGCAAAAACCCTAAAAGCAAAATGGGTTAGGGTGTATTGTGATTCATAGCTTGTGGTCAATCAACTATCCAGGGAATACGAAACCCGAAGTGAAAAGATGGTAGCCTACGTACAGGCAGCCAAAGACCTGCTTGATACCTTCGAAAGGGTATATATTGAGCATATAAGTCCTTTATAGAATGCTCATGCAGATTCATTAGCTTGGTTGGCTGCAGCTGTACCAACTGAGTTTAAAAGGAAGGTGGCAGTAGAGTATCTGAGTGAGCCGAGCATTGGGAGAAGTGTGAACTTGGTCTTGGACATGAACCAAGGACCAAGTTGGATGGACCCGATCGTGGAATTTTTACGAGACGAGATACTCCCTTCTGACAAAAAGGAGACTCATAAGATAAGGACCAAATCTGTTAGGTTTTGGCTGTCCCCAGAGGGTAAGTTATATAGAAAATCCTTCACAGATCCGTATTTGCTATGCGTACATCCCGAGATGGTGTAGAGATTTCTTCATGAACCTATGATAGAAAGAATTCTCATCGAGCCTATGTGGGAGTCATGCTGGAGGCAGATCCATTGCCCATCGAGCAATTACCCAAAGCTACTGGTGGCTACACATGCAGGAAGATGCAAAGGTGTATGTGAAAATTTGTGAGAAATGTCAAAAATTCTCATCAATGATTCGAACACCAGCCGAGGATCTGGTGCCTTTGACAAGTCCTTGGCCGTTTGCTCAAAGGGGAATGGACATCGTGGGTCCACTACACAAAGCAACTGGGAATCGAAAATTCCTGCTAATTGCAACAAACTATTTTACTAAGTGGATTGAGGCAGAACCACTGGCCAAAATCACTGAACCTATGATAGAAAGGTTCGTGTGGAAGTGCATTATCACTTGCTTTGGGGTCCTTTATTCATTGATCACAGACAATGGATCCCAATTTCAGAAGAAGTTCAAGGCTTTTTGTGTCTAGTACGGAATACGAAATTACTACTCAACCCCAGCCTACCCTCAGAGTAATGGGCAGGTAGAAGCATCTAACAAAACCATTCTTGACGGGATCAAGAAAAGGTTGGATAAAGCAAAGGGAAAGTGGCCAGATGAATTACCATTAGTACTATGGGCGCATCGAACGACGCCTAGGAGGTCTACGGGAGAGACCCCCTATTCATTGGCATATGGGACAGAGGCAGTTATACCCCTAGAAGTTGGCCTTCCAACCAATAGAACTGCATTGGTTGAGAGTGGGGGCAATGACAGGGCACTTGAGATTGAGCTTGACATTGTCGAAGAAAGAAGGGAAAGGGCTTTGGTTCATTTAGCCTCATATCAGGAGCAGCTGATAAAAGGCTACAACAAAAATGTCCACCCACGAAAGTTTGTTGTTGGAGACCTTGTACTTCGAAAAGTGCTCGGTAACACCAAGGTGGCCAACGAGGGCAAGTTGGGGGCCAATTGGGAAGGCTCGTATCGAGTGACCGAGGTTGTGGGCATAGGGGCTTACAAATTGACAGATTTGGAAGGAAATCCAGTACCAAGGCCTTGAAATGTCCATAATTTAAAGAAGTTTTTTATTTAAAGTCCTCCAGTCTTTTAGGGCTGCATTTCGTGATTGTGTGGGAGTTACGAGTAAAACTCATATGTTTTTATTATTTTAGTTGCAAGGGGTACAAATAATGCCCTCTTGAGTTTCACAGATTATGAATAAAATTACTTTTTACAGTATAAATATTGCGTTCTTGGTATTTGTCTTAAAAATACGAACTACGGGCTTGGTTTCCCTCATTCGTATTGGGGAGCAGGGAACGGGCACCTATACACTAAGTACGTGAAACTTAACGAGTACAAGTATGAAACACTTGTATGGTTTGTAAGTACGAGAAACTTAAAACTGTTGAGTACGTAAACCTTAACGAGTACAAGCATGAAACACTTGTATGGTTTGTAAATACAAGACACTTAGAAATATTTAAGTACGAGACACTTACAGTTTGTTAAGTACGAGAAACTCTAAGCTATTAAATACGAGATATTAGATTTATAGCAAATGTTAGCTACAGTATTTAAGCATGAGAAGCTTAAAACAAGTATGAGATACCTAACCTACAGTTTTGATATGAAACAACTCATGCAGAAAGCAAATATGAAACACTTGCTTGTTGAATACCTAGATTTGTTAAAAGCACGAGAAGCATCAAACAAATACTGATAACTTGCAAAAACCCTGTCACTTGGATAAACAAGATATATGTACAAAGTGAACAGTTTGAGAGCAGCACATAAGAACATTCAGAAATCAAGTACAAAATACTTGGGCAACAGACATACGAAATATGTCTAAAATACATCTGACTAAAAACAAGATCCTTAGCTAGAAATATGCATTTGAAAGTATGCATCAGGAACGTACGAGCATATGCACTACGAATGTCAATATCAGGTCACGCAAAACCAAGCAAAACGAGATAACCACGGATGGCCACCCAAGAACGAAGAGTTATGCCATAAGGGGCTGAATACCTTGTAGGGGGATGAAAACAATTGATGTCTCGGATCACCTTGGATTGCAACGGCTTATTCGTGCCTTTTCACCGGAACCCTAATTCGTCGTCGGAACCCTAATCTGCAAAATAGACAGGGGGTGAGTGCACCTTTGCCTCTCGTGGCAAAGGCCCTCCGATGCCAAAGTTAGTATCACGTACTAGCAGTCAAACCCTAATTATCAGTAGGAAAGCAATAAGAATGCAGTGTATTGCGTACCTTTTTCCTCTAGGTTTACCTCATATTTATAGATTTGTGTATGCTTGCTGGCCAAGCATCCCTGTTGCCCTAGGATTCCTAACTCGTATAGGAAACCCAGGATATCAAGGATTCTCGTTTCCCTTATCAGTTTATTAGAAAAGAGTCCTTTTAGGATTCTTTTCCATTACTGGCCGAACATCCCATTCTCATTGGGTATCTTTCCCAGATCCTATATTCTCGGAACTTTATTCCCTTACGGGACATGACTACTCTGGAAACTTCCAGAGTATTCCCTCCAATCCTACTCTTGATTGGAGCTCTTTCCTTGTTCGGCCATCTCATTGCCGAACAGATGGTTTGGACCAGTCACTTTACATGTAACTGGTCTTTCATCAATTATGTGGACTAATGACCTTACATGTCTTTTGTCTTTATTAGCCGATCAGGCTGTATGGATTAATGACTTCTCATATCATTTGGTCCATATCGCCGTTCACCATACTGCCCGGCGACAAATCTTGTCATACTTACCACGTGCTCCCAAACTTCACGTGTTCGGCCACTAAATGTATCTGTTCGGGAATACCTCCCTACAATTGCTCCCTAGCTTCATTTACATGCCACTGTTCGGGGGCAATATATGAAGCTTTTAGAAACGAATGTTTAGACCAAACTCTTCTGATCCCGTGTAGTGATTGTTTTAATATTCATTTGATGCTTTGGCACCTTTGCCTTCGTACCATCTCGAGGCAATGACTCCATGTGGCGTATCTCGTACGCTTTACATTAAATGTGAACTGACGCTTTGTCTAAACGACGTTTAATATGCCGTTAGTTCATTCCTTTTCTCCCGTTACTTTTTAGGTAACGGTGTGAGATGAGACGTTTCGTCTCTGTCCCTGGCACTTAACCCCCAAAGAGGATACTTTTGGATCTTTTCACCAAAACTTAAACTCTCTCCTTCTCTCTCTAAAACCAGGCGAAAATATCCCGCCATCTGCCATCGCCATCATTTGCAAACTCGATTGCGTTCCAGGAAATCGTCACAGTATCTTTGTAAGATCCTCGTTCTTACTCCATTTTTAGTCGATTCTGAGATGTTAGAACCGCTGTTTATAGGGCTAGTTCATACCCCTTTCTGACTTCACAATTTTCTTTTGATTATCTCTATGGCGGATGATAATGATAACCCTCCTAGACCCAGTAAGTTTAGGAAGCTCTACGATACCCCAGCTGCCATGGTGGCATTTAGAGAAAAATATAACATTCTTGAAAATGTAGGACTTGAACTTGCTCCATTAGGAGCGGATAGAGATACTGGCTCTTGGGACAGGATGTGTATCCCAATTGTAGCTATCGTTGAAGGCGGGGTCTGTTTCCCCCTACATCCATTACTCCGCCAGATTTTAAACTGGTATCGTCTTACTCCCATGCAAGTTTCAACCAATGTTTTCAGGCTGATAATGGGGACTATAGCCCTAAATGGGATTCTAGGGACGATACCAGTTGTTTTTAGCCCAACTCAAACTAATGGTACATTTTCACTATGATTGATGTTTTTGGTGTGAGCAGAAAAGTGTTTTGATGGATTTCTTTGCTTTGTTAAATTATTGCTGGCGCTGTATTTGAGAGCATGTTGGCTAGAAACAATATGGGCAATGTTGGGTTTGTTGAGATCTATGCCTCACGTAATAAGGTGCGTCATGACAGTTGATTATGTTATATTACTAATGTACTGTAATTTTTTCAAAAAAGGGGTCGTACGGTGACTAATATATTTATTCCATCATTTATCCAGATTATTGATAAAAAATCTTTGATCAAAAAGTATCCAAAGGCTGCTCTAAAGGAGGAAGCAAAGGTCCAAAGGAGGAAGCAAAGGCTGCTCTAATGAGTAGAATCCAAATGCTAACCAAACTCATCCTTGTTTCTACGAAAAATACAATCCCTGGTTTGGATGAGATTCCTAGTCATCAGAGATATCATTTTGTTGGTGAGGATGATGTAAGTTGCCCTTTTCGATTACGTGTGACTAAGGCATGATAGTGGTGATTTGTATCTCTCTCTCAATGGTGCGTGTGTGTGCTTTTATACACTTAATTAGCTTTATCATTTTGTTGGGCTCAAATTTTAAGTATGATTAGAATTTTGCCAAAGTTCAAAGTGGCTGCATACTGGAATGAGTCAAGGTAGTTGATATTTATGAAACTGATCTTACCCTTATCTATTTGTTACATGGGTACCTCATTATCACTTCACTATTTCTGAACTTGGAGAGTTGCATTATTGGATTAATTCTTTGGCTGCAATGTCATTTTCCATTTCTTTTGTATGGACGTAAAAGCATGAACTAATGCTATGTACCATTAAACAGTAGTGTGTTGGCTTAAAAACTGAATTAATTTTAAAACTTGTGGAATCAATTTTATTCATAAGGACTCAACAAATGAGTATATGGAGGGGAGAATTTTGGCACTTTGATAGAGTCGGAATCAACCATTACTCCATTTGTGAACTAAAAGCAGAAATACTATAACTCATTTGGTTCTGTTATCTGATGTCTTAAGAGTTTATAGTTGTTTCTATGGTAGTTCACATAAGTTCTTGGATTTAAATGGGAAACATAGACTTCAGAGTATTTAGGACTGAAAAATATTGGAGAGCATTAGTGTCAAGTTGGAATCAGCTAGGTCAACATCGGAATTGTATTATTAGAACCTGAAACTGTATATAAGTGCTAGAACTGTGATTAGGTTCTGAAATTTGGTGATTAAATGTAGAAAACTTAATTTTATTTGCTGAATAAGGTGTTCAATTGTGAAACTTTAGTCTAGAATGTTGAGATCGATGTCGAATGATTTGATATTGCCGAATTTTTATTGTAGTTTGAATTTTTAATGAAGCTATTGTAGGTATTTTTGTAAGTTGAATTGTTGATCTTATTACGTGATACGATGGTGTAGTTCCTATGTTGTGCGGTCACCCTTGAGAGTTGAGACTTTTTTTTCAAATAGCATAGCAATGTTTGAGCTTGAGTTATTTATTGTTTTCCTCTTCTTTTTGTTTTTTCCTTTTGTAAGTGTGTTCCTTTTTTTTTGCTGCAATGTTAACATATCTTTTTGGCATTATGTTATGTGCAGGTTATTTGATGATAGTGAAGACATCTTTCTACCGTGATGAAGGGAACTTCTTTTTCCTATCGTGATGAAGGGAACTTTTTTGCCTATTAGGTTTGCGGTTGGTTGCATAATATTCCACTTGTGTGGATGAGACAATGTAATATAATTAAATTGTTGAAAATTTATGTATTTCATAGTTTTGATGGATTCGTGTTATGGATTAGTAATGAATTTAGAAGCTTTAGACATCCTATTTTGTAGTATTTGTCAATCATTGGCGTACCATGATCGCAAGTTTTTATTGTATGAAAATTCCCCATATTATTAGACCAAAAAAAAAAGGAAAAAGAAATCCCCAGATTTTTTTTACTAGGGAAAACTTTTCCCAGCGTTTACTAAAACGACGGTAATGTCTCGCCCGATCGGAAAGTTTGCCGGCCATGGAGGTATTTCCAGGGTTTTAAAAAACGCCGGCTATAATGTTAAAAACGCTAGGACTATTACTGGCGTTTATTAAAATGCCGGAAAGACTTTTGCCGGAGTTTATTTTACTTTTGCCAGCGTTTTATAATCGCTGGGAAAGCCAAAATTTCTTGTAGTGTTTGCATGTACAAAAGCTCTAGGATTCTCCAAACTAAGACAGGTACCCGCAGGGTAAGATCTACTTGCATATAACCCCCATATACTGTTTATGTGTTACCGCTTACCATATTGCATGCACTGTACATACATACCGTTTTGCGTAGAAGCATGTTTAGGGCGGCTTCTAGGTTGTCTCTTGTCGAGTCTGTCTTATGCTTATTAGGACGTTGCCATGACCCAATGAAGAATTGTGCATCTCGATGGTGTGCATTATCAAATTTCAAAGTCCTTAAATCAATGAGACTTTGGGAAATTGAGACTTTCTAAGTCCTGGTCTAAATCCCTGACCGAGGTTTCAAATAGAAAACAAGGAACAACGAAGAGAATACCATGATACCGGCACCACCCAGGTTAAAGTGCTAAACACTTACACCACTCAGGCTCTTGCACAGTGCTGCCTACACCACCCTTGTCCCTGTATCACGTCAGCTACACCGAGTTGTTTTAAGTCTAAAGTTGAAACTTCAAAGATGGAATAGTTAAAGGCTTAGGCTATCTTGACATCTCTTAGTGTTAGTTGATTCAAACAAAGGATACACCCTCAAAAAGAAATCCGAGGATTCTGGCAGCGTCCGAATGTCACTAGACAGACTCATCTTTAGTTGTAGAGTCTAGGAGGACACCGACGACGATGACATGCGCATTTTTCATTCTTTCAATAAACTACTGCAGGAACACCACTGTGCTTTCATTTACTTTACTGTCTAGCTGTGAGCCATTGCACCATCAAAGAAAGTACCAAAAAGAAAATCCAAACTTGCTTGGGAACGTCCACCGGGTCCGTATAGAAGAATAGTTGCTAGGCTTGTTCCTCAGTTAGTCACAACGGAAGCTCTGGCTGGTTCTCTGTCAAAGGCAGATTCATCGTCGACTACACCGCACGAGACACCTCCATCCTCCCCTTCTTCAACGTCATCACCAAAAGCTATCCAAGCATTCGTCATGGCCGATGCTCCTTAGGATCAAGCTACTGTTCTCACCAACCTCCAGCACAACATGGCAATCATGCAGCAAAGGGCCAATTAAGCCAAGGCTTCTATGGCCAACTTGCGCGCTTTGATAAATGAGCGACTCCCAGCAAGAGTAACAGGGGAAGAAAGAGCCAATCTCGAGCCTGAAGTTCCTCATCCTAAAGCAGCTATTCCTAATCCAAAAATGGCTGCTCTAATTGCCAAGATGGCTAAGCTCGAGGAGGCTGTTTCCAAATCTGAAAAGATTAGTGCTGGCGGTATGGACATGGATCGACTCTGCCTCTTTTCCAATGCCAAGCTGCCCGAAAGGTTTAAGATGCCGGACTTCTCCAAGTTCGAAGGGACCGGTGACCCAAAAACTCATCTGTTGGGTTACCATGCTGCTATGAAGCTGCTTGCGGTCGAAGAAGAAGCAATGGCTCAAATGTTCCTGCAAACACTCTCTGGCCAGGATTTCTAGTGGTTTCTCTCTCGACGTCTCCAAAAGAAGAACCTGGGAGGATATCATTGTAGCTTTTGTTGCTTAGTATAATTATAACTCTCAGCTCAAAGTGACTACCCGAGAGTTAGAGTCCACCAAAATGGATGCAAAGGAGTCCTTTGTGGACTTTATCAAGAGGTGGAGGAGCAAGGCCGCCTTAATGATTGATCGCTCGAGCGAGAGGGATTAGATCCGCATCATCTCTTGCAACCTGCAGCCTGACAATGCCAAGAACCTTGTGTTGGTTCAAACATTTGCCAATTTTGAGACTTTCTTTGAGTTTGGTTTGGCCATCGAAGAGGATTTTCAAACTGGGGTTTTGCCAAGGAGTGATTCCTCATTTGCTTCAACTCACAAAGCCAAGCCCTGTGCTTACACTGGAAGCAGCAACGCCCTGGTTGGTAGCAACAACTATGCCAACGCAACCTCAAGCGAAAGCAATGCCACCACTCAAACCTCCAACCGCGTTGTGGATGTCAACCAAGTCCAAGCTCCACAGAAAAATCGAAACTGAACCCAACCCCGGAACTTTGCCATCTTCAAGGCGTCTCTTTCCTCGGTGATGGAAAAGTTAGTCAAGTCTGGTCATCTCAGGCCCATGACTCCGACTCCTCTTCCTCAAGATCCACCTCCTAGCCACAACCCCGACACTTTCTGCGCCTTCGACCAAATGCCCGGTCATTTTACCGATTCTTGTTATCGTCTTCGACATGCGATTCAAGACTTGATAGACGATGGCACTGTTCAAACCCCACCTCCCTCAAAACCAAATGTAATCTCCAACTCCATGCCTAAGCATAACTCTAGCTTACAAATTAGCCAGATATCCTGAAGCTCCACTCAAACTGACCCAAGCTCCACTCAAATCAACCCAAGCTCCACTCAAAATAGCCTAAGCTCCACCATATTCAACCCTACCCATTATATCATCCCAGAAAGCCACCCTAAGCCGATCGTAACCATCCCGTTTGAACCGAGCATCAACATGATGGTTGTAGGTTGGAGAATGGAGGACAAGGCCGACGAATGGAAGGAGCTCTCCCATGATTGGATTGAGCAGTACAATATGGGTTTCCTCGCATATCCTCATGTCAATCGAGTGTGGTTAGACCATTGGGAAGGTGAATGGAATGCAACACAAGAAGATCCTTTGGATGGCCTTTTTTTGTTCGTGCTCTACTACTAACCTGAGCTTGTCCATCTCGAGGAAGAAGTTGAGGAGTATGTGTGGGACCCACAACCTGACGCGGGACAGATAGCATTAGGCCTTAACCCCGACTTGGACCAAAGCGACGTCAATGAGTAGTATTGGAGTTACTATGGAGAAGGGGAGTCTGTTCCTAATGAGCGTCGCCCATTTGGAGCTATGCTCCCCCTAATAAGTTCTATCTCAAACGTTGTCGATGACCATATCCGTGAGTTCGACCCTTCTCTCAACATTGTCTTTATGGAACAGCCACGTCCTATTGTTATCGCTCCAGGTGACGATTGTAGCATCATAGTTTTACAGGCTGCACTGCCTGATTATCTTTAGGAGGTTGACGAGATTGTCGACATGGGTAAAACCTCACCACTTGCTAATTTCTGGGATGTCGATACGGTTGTTGACATTACTATCAGTGATGAGGTCTGGACTGTCAACTCGGCTTTGTGGATGGAGGTCTTTGGGATGTTCCATTTGTTACCAACCCAGGAATTCCTTTCAAGGATGTTGCTGCTCAAGACCCTGCTTTTTGGGAGGGATTGGTAATGGAAGATTTGGCAATGGATTTAGCTCTCGGACAGTCTACGTCACCAACGGTAGCTTTAGTCAACAAAGGAAAGCGCAAGTTAGGAGACATCCTTGCGGACCTTTGGGATAAGGTGGGATAAGGTTGATGATGTCAAGGGCGTGCCGTCTCTGTGGGATGTTGCCAATGTTACGAGGAGTGATCGAGTCTTCCAACTTGCTAATTTGTAGGCTGGAAGCTCGTCCAATCCTCCTATTCAAAGGCCTAACATTCCTGTTGGTCAAAGGAATGCCCCTCTTGCTGTTCCTATAGTTTCGAGTTGCGCCCCGGAGGCCGATATCATTCAAAAGCAGCTTGAGTGGATCCCTGTTGCAATTTCTGTTTGGGGATTAATATGTTCCTCTCGAGAACACCGTGAGAAGTTGTCTTCGACTCTCACTCATCTAAAGGTGCCTTCCGACATTACTCCCGAGGCCATGATTGCCCTCATATTGCCACTTATATCAAAGCACTCTATTGTTTTCATCGAGAAGGATCTCCTGTCAATGGAGTTGTGCACAACCGCCCGCTGCACATAACGGTCAAGTGTAGAGGACATTGGGTGCCGACTGTTCTCATTGATATTGGTTTTGCAATCAATGTCTGCCCTTTAAGGGTTGCTTACCGTTTAGGTCTCACTAAGAAAGATCTTGTGCCGTCGAACTTGGTAGTTAAGGCCTACAATAGCACACACCGTGTGGTAGAAGGGACACTAGTGCTTAAACTCGATGTTGAGGGTTTTGAGATGGACATCGAGTTTCATGTTGTCGACATCCCTGCTACCTTTAACCTGCTGCTGGGCAGGCCTTGGCTTCATAGGGCGGATATCATGGCTGTGCCCTCCATGCTTCACCAAAAAGTCATGCTGGGACTCGCCTATAGGACGTTGACAATATGCGGGGACTCGGGTATTCGTCAGCACACTGAAAATAGACCATCGATCTTGGGAATTCTGCAAGGAGAGGAGGACACTGATTTTGGGGGTTTCTCCTTTGACACGTCTGGTTGGGACCTAGCCATTTCTATGGATGATGACTTCATCATCAGCTCAGCTGTCCTCGACATAATGACGAGGATGTCTAACATGCATGGCTTGGGACTAGGGATCAACCAGCAAGGGATCGCTAAATTCCCTACTTTTCCTTTCAATGATGGCTCTTTGGTTTGGGGTATGTTACTCTACCAAGGATGCTAAAATGGGGAAACGTACGGGAAAGCCTCGAACCCTTCAAGGTAATGTTGACATTTACTTTGTACGTGAAGGGGGAAGCACCGCTTATTTGGGGCAAGTCAAGCCATTTTGGGATCCGGAATCTCGTACCTGCTTGCCTAGTTTCGAGGTTTTCGTTGCTGACACTTGGTCTGATGGCGAGGAGGGTTAAGGAGGAATTCAAGAAGAAGTTGGCTCAGATCAAGGGGAAGACTGACTGGCTGAAGACATTCGATCAGGGGAGCTTAGAACTACTTTTCTCCCAAGTGGGTTTGGTTGAAGATGCTAAGGAGGTTGAAGTGCTGATGCTTGGGCCTGACACTCTCAAAGATCCTACCTTTTTCATTGTGGAGGCTAAGGGTAGTATTAAAAACTGCATCTTCACATCACGTCTAACTTGCATTAACGATACGTCTGAATCTGACACAGAGTTGATCAAGTTTAAGTCTAGCTTAGAGTCGGGGATTGTGCCTCTTGGCCCTCCACGTAGTAGCTTTTACTTTGAGTTTGAGTCAACTGTACTTGGCAACCTTGAAGGGTTTTATAAAATGCATGATCTTGCTTCTAAGTACTTTGCTGACTTTTATATAAACTATGTCGACCCTGATGATGAAGGAACAGATTTTAATGGGAATATCCCTGCTGAATTGCGTTCCCTCATCAAAAGGGAAGACGAAAGGCATGCTTAGCCTCTAAAAGAAGAAGTAATTTCTATAAATTTGAAAAACGAGGATGACTCTCGTATGATGCAAATTGGTTCGACATTGTCGCTGGAGGATCGCATTGCATTAATCGATCTGCTCAAGGAATTCTTCGAAGTCTTTGCATGGTCTCACAAGGATATGCCTGGCATTCCCAAGATAATGGAGCATCGGATTCCCTTGCTCCATGGAGCTATACCTGTGAAGCAGAAGCTCCGTAGAATGAGGCCAGATTGGGTACAAAAGATCAAGAAAGAAGTCACCAAGCAGATTGACGCGGGTTTCTTGATGGTCGCAGAGTACCCTAAATGGGTCGCCAATATCGTGCCAATTCCTAAGAAGGATGGGAAAATCTGAGTCTGCGTTGATTTTAGGGACTTGAACAAAGCAAGCCTGAAAGATAATTTTCCCTTGCCACACATCGATGTGCTTATGGACAATACGGCGGGGCATGCTTTACTTTCGTTTGTTGACGGTTTCTCGGGTTACAACCAAATTCTCATGGCACCAGAGGATCGGGAGAAGACAACGTTCGTCACTAAATGGGGTACCTACTGCTACGTGGTTATGCCATTTGGGCTAAAGAACGTTGGCTACACTTTTCAGCGAGCCCAAACAACCTTGTTGCATTACCTAATCCACAAGACAGTTGAGGTCTATGTCGACAACATGATTGTCAAGGCAAAGGAGCGGGAGGATTTCACTCCTGCACTTCTGCAGTTCTTGGAAAGGCTCTGCAAGTACCGAGTGCATCTCAACCCACAAAAGTGCACATTTGGGGTCACGGCAGGTAAAATGCTGGGATTGCTTATCACCGCAAGAGGGATTGAGGTAGATCCGTCCATGATCAAGGCAATTCTTGAGATGAAGCCACCACAGCCTGAAAAGGGAGTGCGAAGCTTTCCGGGGAAGGTTCAATTTATAAGCAGATTCATCGCCAAGTTGACTTTAACTTGAGAGCCAATGTTTCGTCTACTCAAGAAGGATATCCCATTCGAATGGACAGATAAATGCCAAGCTGCTTTCGAGTCAATTCAGGCATACCTACAGAATCCGCCGGTATTGATGCCTCCTATACTGCGACGGCCTTTAATCTTGTACTTGTCTGTCACCCCGTTGGCAATGGAATGTTTGCTAGCGCAAGAGGGAGATACTAGAATTGAGAAAGCTTTCTACTATTTGAGCAAGAAGATGGTGGGATGTGAGAAGCGCTATACTCATTTGGAAAAGACGTGTTGGGCACTGGTTTAAGCCTCCAAAAAGCCGAGGCACTACATTCTGGCTTATACGGTGAGACTGATTTCTTGAATGGATCTTCTCAAGTATCTGTTTGAGAAACCTGCGCTTACTCATAAGCTGGCATGATGATTGCTTTTGCTGGCGGAGTTCGATCTCCAATACGTCACAAGGAAATCTGTGAAAGGACGTGTTGTGGCAGAATTCTTGGCCAATCACCCTATTGATGGACCAGAGGACATAGATTTCACCTTCCTTGATGAGGATGTGCTAATGATGGTTGAAGCAGTTTGGATGCTCTACTTTGATGGGGCCGTTAACCAGAAAGGATTTGTGATTGGGCTGCTGTTGATCACGCCTGGCGATGCTCATATTCTGCTTGCTGTCAAGCTAAACTTTGATGTCACAAATAATCAAGCTGAGTATGAGGCCTGCATCGTTAGCATGGAGGTTGCTATTGCACTTGGGGTCAAAAAGCTTGAGGTCATTGGGGATTCCAACTTGGTAGTCTCTCAAGCCAATATGGATTAGGAAGTACGTGAGGAAAAGCTGAAGCCTTATCACCAAGATTTGGAAGAACTAATCCCTTGTTTCAATAAGGTGACCTTCACCCATATTCCGCATTTGAAGAATCAGTTCGTCGATGCCTTGGTAACTTTAGCTTCAATGATTGAGTTTCCGACTGGTGTCAAGCTATGGTCAATTGTGATTGAATAAAGGGACTTGCCCGCATACGAGTACGTCAACGCCATCGATGATGGCCTACCCTAGTACCATGACATATGGAACTTTGTGGAACGTGGGGAGTTTCTCATTGAGGCCACCAAAAAGGATCGAATTGCGTTACAAAGGTTAGCCGCCCTGTACATCATTTGTGGAGGAAAGTTGCATCGAAGGTCTCATTGTGGAATGCACAAGCTGTGTGTCAACATCATTGAGGCAACAAGGATAATGGAGGAGATTCACGAAGGAGTCTGTGGTCCTCATATGAGCGGAGTCATGCTAGCTAGGAAAATCCTAAGGTAGGGGTACTATTGGTCTACTATGGACTCTCAATGCATCGACTATGTACGACAGTGTCACAAGTGTCAAATCCATGCTAACCTGCAGCATCTTCCTCCGTCTAATTTGTATGGCATGACTTCGCCTTGGCGCTTCTCTATTTGGGGCATCGATGTCATCGGCATGGTTAGACCTTCCGCTTCAACTGGCCACAAGTTCATACTAGTGGCGATAGACTACTTCACCAAGTGGGTAGAAACAGAATCTTACAAGACCCTGACAACGGTTCAAGCCACTCACTTCATTCAAAAGAACATCATCTATCGATACTTTGTCCCACAAGCATTTGTGTCAGATAACGGAACTCATTTCAAGGGCAGGGTTTTGGAACTCTTTGAAGAATTCAAGATTCAGATCCACCATTCAACAGTCTATCGTCCATAAACAAATGGAGCAGTTGAGGCTATGAATAAGAACATCGAGGTGATTATTAAGAAAACTGTTGAGTCTGCAAGGGACTGGCACGAGTAGCTGCCTCTAGCACTGTGGGGGTGCCGAACGTTGATCCGAACTTCAACTGGTGCAACTCCTTATTCCCTAGTATATGGGATGGAGGCAGTGCTCCCCATTGAGCTTGAAGTATTGTCGCTAAGAGTCATGGCAGCATGTGGCCTCACGGAATCTGAGTGGCTGAGCGGGAGGTTTGTCGAACTAATGCTATTTGATGAGAGAAGGCTCCGTGTCTTGTATCATGTTCAAGGATATCAACGAAGAATCGCTTGCGCGTTCAACAAGAAAGTAAAGTCTAGGGACTTGGTAGAAGGGGATATGGTCACAAAGGAGATCCGTGCTCCAGTGTTTGATCCTCGCAGGAAATTCTTACCAAAGCGTTCTGGGCCTTACATTATCAAGACCATCCTATCTGGGGGTGCTACCAAGATCATTGACCTCGACGGCAATGAATTCTGCACCCTAGTCAACCTGGATCAACTCAAGCATTACTTATCCCTGAGAGATGCTTGTTGGACCGAAAACCACAAGGGTGGGCGGTCCAAGCAAAAGTTAGAGTAGCCTGCTAGACTGAAAACCTAAGGAGGCGGTCTAGGCAAAAATAAATAGGCAAAAACTCAAAAGCTCGCTAGACCAAAAACCTGAAAAGGCGGTTCTAGGCAAAAGTTAGAATAAAAGGTGAGGCAAAACACACGAGTGAACCTTAGCCTGAACTACGTTTTGACCTGATTTCTTGAAAAGGGATACGTAGGCAATCTCTCCTCGAGATTCGGTCATAATCTATCAATTTGATCCATGGTTGACGTTTTGGTGCATATCAAGGGTTGAGAAAGGTCAAGAACAAGATAAGCTTCATTGGGGGAATCAGAAGGGGGAAATCCTTCGCCTTTCAACTTTATTTCAAACTACTATTTCTATTACACAGCTCAGCATAAAGGCCTTTAAAACATCTTAGAAGCATGAAAAACAGAACATATATGCTTGCGAGGCCTAGCGGCTCACAACTTATTCTAAGTATAGCAAAGTCAGCTCTAGAGTCAGTCGATATTTTGTCTTCCGCTTATCTCTGCTCGTAACCATCTTTTGTAGCAATTCATTCGCGTTGGGCTGAAATCCAGGTCTTTTGCTTTAATATCTCTGAGACCCCAGCGTCTTTGATATCTGTTGAGTGTCTAGGCATTGAAGTTTGGAAGACAGCAGTTTTCATTGCCAACATGGTTGTTCCCTTGGCAAATCCCTAGTTGATAGAGGATGTGGCCAGGGGTGTAGAAAGTGAACTGGGTCAGTCCAGCGATCACCATCCTATCAAACCCATCAGAGTGTATAGCCATGTTAACCAGATCCAACTAGGGTCACCTCCAGATAATTCATCGGGCTGCATGTGCCTTAGAAACTCATACCATCATTCCAAGTCCATCTCAGCAAACTTCATCGGTCTCTGATGAATCCTTTTTGGAAAGAGGTTCTAGCCTTGCTTCGGGGGGGTAGAGCAGTCCGACCTTATCCGAAAGCCATAGCTACATGAGCGAAAAGACAAGTAAGAAACCAGAAAAGACTTGAGCAAGAAAGACTAGGAGTAGCCTAAGTCGAGTGTCAAGGTAAAACGAGAAAGTGTGAAAGCCAAAAAAAGGTGAGCTGAGTGAGTTTAACTGTAGAAGAAGTGGACTACCACTGAACGTGTTCGTCTGGCCAGTACTTATCAAATCCAAGCCCAAAAGCGTCTCTGCAAGGACAAGGGGCACCACGTTCTTTCGAGTCCCCATCTGAGCAGCAATGCTCACCAAAAGAGGACTAACCCGCCCATCGGTAGGAACTATCAAGTAAGCAGCTAACAAACAGATCACCAGCGCAAAGCGACGCCGGGCTTGCACGACATCGCTACTCAAATCGTCGTTCGGACTGTACATCTCGATCAGGCGCAAGATGTTGATTTGGCTGCCTTCAAGCAAGATATTGGTCGAACCCCGATAAATATTAAGCAAAGTCACCAGCAGTGCTGGCATGCTCACTTGGTAGGGGGACATAACAAGCGTATGGGATGCGAAGCTCCCAAGGTAGGCTTGGAATTCTTCAACGATCGGGCACATCTCGTCATTGCCAAAGTGGAAGACATGAATATCAGGATCCCAGAACCTAAGAGCAACTCTTAGGAGCCCAGGACGGAGTGGCACATGTTGGAGATAGCGGAATGAGGCAAGGCCATGTGATCGAAAGTTCAACCAATCAATGGCCAAGAATTTCACTAGCCAAGGTTTGATCAAAGTTGGGAGTGTGTTCTCCATTAAGAATATCAAGGATTTATGAGTGTTGGAAAGTGGGAATGTGATTACAATATTGCTAGCACAACCTATTTATAGGCAAAAATGTCAAAATATCAACCTCGATTCTCGTGCCGGAGTTAAATCCATGCCTTGGTGTCCTACCACCTTTGCATGCAAGGACACTCCACTCTGATGATCAAAATCGTGTGAAGGAGTGACAAGGCCTTTCTTCCCTCAAAAGGAGAATTGTCAAACAAAGGCACCTTCAACAGAGCCTACCTGCGTGTGCCAAATCAAGACACGCGCGCATGTATTTGTTTGTTTCGCATGTTGGTTTAAATCCGCGTGCATGTGTTCAATACAACAGCACACATAGTAGTTAGCTACTGTCCCCGAAATGTTATTTTTGGTTCCAAGGTCTATTTTGCTCCTTTGATGGTTCAAGCAAGTCACTATGGGTGTACGGGACTGTGTCGAAGCATCAGATCCAAAAAGTTGCATTTAACGAAGATTTTGGACACCCGGCCGACGGCCCATTTCAAGTTCAATTCGAGATTTTGAACTCTCAAAATCTGTTCTAAGGACTTTTGCCAAGTTATGTCATACCGTACATGTCATATGGACCTAATGTGACTGTGCGGGTGTGTCGGTTTCAATCCGGGATTTATATGAGTCATCTTTTGCGTCTTACGTCCATTTTAGAGACATTTTTTAAGTTTTTCAGACCATTTCTCGTATCGGGATGCTTTTCCCAATTTTGTCAATTCGTACAGGTCATTATATGACTGTTTGACCTTACACAAGTGTCAGTTTTTCCTATCTAGGGAAATTTCGAGTTTTGGCCTATTAAGGCCTAAAATTTCATTATTTTCCATGTGTCTAAAAGTTCGCGTCATATCCTGGGGCTCTTCTTCCCTTTTCATTTGAGCTAGGCAAGTCTATACATGTACATGCGTCTATTTGTCGACTCAGATCATTTGTCAATGCAAGTTAGATATTAGTGGTTGGTTTATACTTTTTTTAATCAAATTTTCCCTAAAAGAGAATTAATAAACCGGAAGATGCAACTTTTATGTACTACTAATCGATATCAAACGGTGGAATAATATGCATGTCAAGGCTCAACGGCCCATGCAAAAACATGTCTACGGGTCACATCCACCCAAAAGTCAAAAAGGGCGCGCAGGCCTGGTGCTACTCCTAATAATGTCAACTAGGGCACGCTGGCCTGCTCAAAAGTCTATCTACTTGGGCACGCAGGCCCGAATCAAAAGAAAATGACACTATGGTAAGTGAGGCTTAGTGGAAGCCAAAAGTCGTAAAAGTCGTCGTCGTCGTCATCCTCCTCCCTGTGCCTGCATTGTCAATTCATTCAATCATTTAGTATAGATTATGCAAATTGTATATATTCAAATGTTGAAAGCAGGAGTTATCCATCAAGTATCAAGAGCAGGTCTATCAAGCATATCATATATCGAAAGCAGGCCTATCTAGTATCGGAAGCAGAAATTGAACAATTTTTTGAGATTATACCTGAGGTCTCGACGACGATGGTATGGGAACTGGTGCTGGGTATTGTAACCGTAGAGGAGTGCCGCCTACAATCTTTTGAAACTCCTTCTCCATGGCAAGCATCAGGCGCGCAACCTTTTATGCCCACTCTACTGGCATTTGAGATACATTTTTGGGGAATTCAGAATATAGTTCAAATATGGTGCAAGGAAATAGTACAAACTGAAGCTACTTCTTATCGGTCTGGTGATCCGTGTAGGCTCTATCCTGGCCGCCTTAAACAGAACCATAACGGCCTCCCCCTACGCATCGCGCATCGCGCATCGCTAGTGTCCAAGAAAGCCGAGGCAAACTAGTTGTGGCCGCGTAAGGTGCCCTCTCCTCCGAGCGAGCCGCCTCTCCTCTCGGCCTTGCACCTGTCTCTCGCCTCTCCAACCTTGCTTCTAAGGCTTCACCCACCACGGCCTGGTGTGTCAACACTCTGAATTGCCCTGCAAATTGCTGCCTCTCGTAAATAACATAATTACACTCGGGCCTCAGGAAGGTAGCAAGATCGATAGCTAGAGTAGTAAAGCGCTATAGCTCAGCGAGCGTGTACTTGTCCGTGTGCGAAGCACGAAGTGGAAGTGGCCCCAAAACTTGGAACTCAGACAAGCCTAGTGACTGCCGTGTCACTCGGTCGCCTAAGTACTATTGCCACCTAAAGGCCAACTCCAACAACACTTGGCTCACTGTTACTACTCTGCTCCTCGCCACGTACTCTGGCTCAGGCGTCGCTCCGCCCCGTAAATTCCATTCTATCTACAACACAATAAAAAATTCAAGATAAAGCATATCAGCGACAACATTAAAGCAATTCAAGGTGAAGTCTACTAGCAGAATGTTTGTTTACCTGGGTGCTCGACAGCTCATTGAGGTAGACTCTGAAGGTGAGAAGACTCCCCTTTGATGCTTTCTTGCCTCTGTGTGGGGGACCCCAGATCAGCGCGTGTGGGAGAGTCCTCAAGTCAGGGCACTTGTTCTCCAGCGGATACATCTTTAGAACCTCATAGACCCACAGCTACAGATTTTCCAAACAATCAAAGCATTAGTCAAGTAGCACTACAACAAATTACACAATTCCCGACTAACATTGCCGACTAAAAAATGTTGGTCGCCAAATATTGACCAATTACCGACTAAATAATAATTAGTCGATAGAAGTGTTAATTATTCCCGACTAAACCTACTTTAGTCGCTAATAGTACATTTTTCCCGACTAAAAGTAAGTTTAGTCGGCGATAATTAATTTTTTAAGCAATTTAAAAAATCAATAAACAAAATACATTTTCCCGACTAATTATATTGGTCGGTATTCATTCATATTAGCCGACTAAAAGTACGTTTAGTCGGTAAAATTTATTTTTAACTAATTTAAAAAATCAATAAATAAAATATATTTTGCCGACTAATTGTTTTGGTCGGTATTTATTTATATAAGCCGACTAATAATAAGTTTAGTTGGTAAAAATCATTTTTTATGAATTTAAAAAATCAATAAATATAATACATTTTACCGACTAATTAGTTTAGTCGGAATTTATGTATTTTTGCCGACTAATAATAGGTTTAGTCGGAACAATAAGCATTTTTCACCAATTTAGAAAATCAATAAATGAAAAAAATTGCCCGACTAATTAATTTTGTCGGGATTTAGTTATGTTTGCCGACTAATAATACGATTAGTCGGGAAAAAACAAACTTTTGATGAATTTTAAAAATCAATAAACGAAATACATTTACCGACTAATTAGTTTGGTCGGCATTTATGTATTTTTGCCGATTAATAGTAGGTTTAGTCGGAACAATAAGCATTTTTCACCAATTTCAAAAAATCAAAAAATGAAATAAATTTCCCGACTAATTTATTTCGTTGGGGTTTATTTATGTTTGCCGACTAAAAACAATTTTAGTCATGGAATATCAATTTTTTCCCCCTTTTTAAAACTTTCTCAATAATTGAAATATTTGTTCCAACTACATTGATCATGATGCAACTTTTCCAATCAAAACCATTCATTTTTTTGTCCTTCTTAATCATAAATTTTTTGAAATTTTTTGGCTTGATCAGGTTAAAGTAGCCCCTTTATCGGCACAAAAAATTTTAAATTAAAAAAAATTAATGTTTGATCAAGTGTCTACCTATATGGGATTAACTTCATTTTTGGTACAAAATGATCTTATTTGTATTGCGTCAAAGATAGATGATTTCGATTGCCAAGATAGATCTCCGACGGGACTCATTTAGTGCATTATAACACTTAAACGTCTCTGAAAGCATTAAATAGCTTTCTTTCATGTGGTCGTTGATATCAAATGATCTTCGATTTTGGTGACAATACTACAATCGGTAAGATTTGAAATCCTAACGATTCAGATCGAGCATTATAAAAAATAACTAGATAGTTACCTTTGCAATCTATACTTCTGATTTACTTGATAATCAACTAAGCCTTATGTTGTATTCATTGTTATTGTAGCCACACGATTGTCTTACAATCATGAAGATCGAGACCGTTGATATTGTTGCACTTGTTGAATTATTCATTCTCGTAAATTTCTGATTCGATCAAGTTTAGAAAACCCCTTTATCAACACATGAACTCATTATAAAAAGGTATTTTTTGTTCGATCAATTGTCTAACGAAAATTGATCAACTATAATCTCGGTAAGAATGATCTAACCCATAATAAATTAAAGATAGATGGTTCTGATCGTGGAAAAAGACTTCAAGTGGGGCTCGGGTGGTGTGCTATGAGACTTTAATTCTTTTGGATGCAGTAAAAGTCTTTTGATCATGTGGTCATTGATATGGAATTCTCTTCGATTTTGGTGACTAGGCTATAATCGATAAAACGGAAAATTCTACCGGTTCCGATCGAACATTATAAGAACATCCATAGCAATAAAGTTTAGTGTTTGCATGCAAGGACGGTGCAATTAGAGCCCACGAAATATTTTTCTTAAATCCTAAAATCAAACAATTGCCGACTAATTATATATTTAGTCGGGAAATACTAATATTTTTTGCCCCAATTTAAATTTTCGCTGAAAATCTTGGCGGCATTCTGGTAATCCCGACAAATCGGTTTGTCGGCAAATTTGTTTCCCAATAGAAACGGCAGCGTATAGAATACACCTAGTCTTTTTCTAAACCCCAGAGAATCCAAGCTTCCCCGTCTCTCTCTCTCTCTCTCTCCCCGCCTGCTTTTTAGTTTCCGATTGATGCCATGGCCAGCAATCGCCGCTTAAATCCGCAACTCGTCGTTCAATTTCACAATGGTTTAGGTCGCTCTGTCAACTTAGAGCCGCCTTACTTCAACAGAAACAAGGATAACGCACTTATTCAAGGCCGAGGCTGCTCGCTCTGCTTCTCCTCAACAACTCCAGGTATAATCCTCTACTGAGCTCAGTCTTCATTTTGCATGTATTAACAAGATGGATTTTGCAGGTGTATGTGATGCCCATACTCCATTTTCCTGTGACTTTTTCATCATCTATATATTGGGTTTTGATCTTTCCTATGTTAATTAGTCCATGCCTTTGTTTCTGCTTGTATTCCTCACCTTTTGACCCGTGGGTGTGCTGGGGTAGCGTTAATTTGTTGTGAACAGTGTGACAGTTGGACCATCAAGTTGTTGTAGATTTAGTGTTTGTTGAATTGCTTGAGAGAGATGGGGGAAAAGTTTTGGTTGAATGAAGTGGATAAGGCCCGGTATGATGGAATTTGTGTTGGGCAGTGAAGCCTTTGAATTTTTTGGTCTTCATATGTTTTGTGGAAAACACCATTAGAAAGCAGTAGCCTCTGGAAAAGAAAAATTGCTTGGTGTGCACTATGTGTGGGTGTCTTCGGTAGAACACAGTTGGTTCACCTGGGAAAACAATTGCTTTAGCAGTCTCTGGAAAGAAAAAGGCAGTGGGGTCTTTTGTTCTTCTTTGGAAAGGAAAAACGTGGTTGTGTGAAAGTGTGGGTTTTGTGTTTCTATGGTCAAAGCAATGTTGGGGCAGCCATCGTAATGACAAATTTTCATTATATGAGAATTAGAATTTAGATGACTAGACTGTGAACTGCAAATGGTGGTAGTTTAATCGTTCATGGCTTTGGTTTGGGCGGCCATGAGGTCTGTTTGGAGGTTGGTTCAGTGAATGAGTCGACTTACCACTGCGCTTTGAGCCTATTTTTTTTTTCCTATTTTGTATTTCTGAACAAGTCGACTTACAGTTGCTCTCGACTTGAATTTGCAGTCCATTTTGTAAGCCTTTAATATGGCTGTTTTGTTTGGCCTTTCAAGTGTTGTACATTGCTATTTTTTATGTCCTTTCAAGTGCGTAACATGGCTGTTTTTTTGTTGGGAGTAACTGGTATGACCTCATAGCCACGTCTTTAACTACTTCTTTAATTAGTCTGTGGAACTGGTACTTTATTAGCCCTTTGGTTTAATTAGCATTTAAAGGAACTTAATGATCAATAGTATTTTGTTTTTTCTATATACCCTTGGACAGTCATATTGTTTGATATTGTGGCAATACTTTTTTTTTTTTTATGGTTTTGATAGTCCGCATTTCTTAACTACTAATATATTTACCATTGAGGAAATACGACAAATTTGGGCTGGATGTGATTCATTGCAGGAATGAATTTGGTGATGACACCAAAAAAATTGGAGCTGAAGATATGAGTTGCCAAGTATGAGTTGCCATCTAGACATGCCCCAAGTATGAGTTGCCATTTCAACTCCTGACCCGTGAAAAAAATAGATGGCGAGTGTTTGTCTAGTTCAAAAGTTTATTTTATAGCATGATTCCATGGCCATGTTTTCATATTGTACTTGTTCAGTTCTCCATACCCTTGAACTTACTTTGCATGTATCGTCATCTTGGATTTATATGTTTATAAGATTTCTGAAAAAGTAAATTTCTTGATCCATAGTTCTATCAAGTTTCAGAAAGTCTGAACATCGTGTGATATGACTTTTTGGACAAAAAATAATGACTGCAGTTTGCTTGAAATTCTGTTTCTTGATAGAATTGAACTTTGAACTTAATTACTTGGGATACTATTGAATGTGGGGGGACAGGGTTCTTATACAGGTTTTGAGTAGGTTGATTTCTTAGAGTAGCTATGTAGCTATCTGGACATGCTTTCTTAGTGAAATCTGTTAATCTAGTATCAATCAACAATGCTTCATTTGGATCTCTTTTGTTAACTTACCTTTGGGGTGGAGGCAATATGGTCATCCAAGGAGTAGAACTTCATTTAGAAAGCTATGAACCAGAAGCGTGTCAGACATGTGTGTCTGAAGTGTGTTCTGAGTGTATCCATGTCTTACATGTTTTTGACACCGACACTTTGATTCTAGCGAAGTTTTGCTACTACGTAGGTTGCATATCATCGATATTATGTAGAATGGCATCAAAATCTGGATTGGTTAGCTCGCTTAGTCACTCATGAGTCGTGCCATAATTTGTCATATAACAACTTGGAGCAAAATCTCTTTCTTTTTTAGAACCTTTCGTAGGGTATGGAGAACTGAACTAGCATTCTGGGTTTGGCATGTCTGCATTGTACGTTATAGATTCTGCTTTGCTAGAATTGTATTATGATGTCTCAACATAACCACCGATCACACCCATAGTTTTGGAGTTTGAACATGAGCTATGGAACCACTAAATTTGGGATTGATTGCAACCATGTAGTGTTGTAAATGGCTGTTTTTTTGGCATTTCAAGTGTGGTACCTTGCTATTTTTTGTGTGTTCCTTATGTCTTTTGTTGTGATGCTGAAATTGAAGTTCTAACTGCTAGAATTGAAGTTTAGATATTGAAATCACTTTTATTAAGTGCTAAATCTGCTGTAGCTATAGTATAGATGCAAGAATTAGGTTGTTGAATTCTGGAAATAATCTACAAGAGCTGAAATTATGTGTAAAAGTGCAAGAATCGAGTGTAACATGCTGGATTCTCAAGTGCTGGAATTTGGTGGTTAGGTGCAAAAATTTGATTTTGTTTGCTTAAAATATGGTCTTGAGAGTTGGAATATGAGCTCATGTTTTTGGATCTGAAAGCCAGTAATTTTTTTACCGTAACTAGTGTTTCTTCTGCCATATGTTTCGTTTTGGCTTAGTATTTACCTATGTTCAGTCTTTGAGCAATGAGATACACTAGTTCATAATTATTAATGGTGGATTGTTCTTTTTTCTACAGATCGACGCTTTAATGGAGTATCTCGCAGTTATACTTTTTGGTTATTAACTATCAAGATCAAAGATATTGTGGACGTGCTTGGATGTTTTAAGGTTATCTGTTTGTTAAAGTAGAACTTTTTAGTATTTTGTGGCCTTGCAGTTTAGATACATTTTGTAGTTGGAGACGTGTCGCTGTTTTGTGCTCTAGGAATTTGAAGACAAGTTGTTATCACCATATTTGGTGGACACTATTACTATATTTATGAAATTTTGGATTTGTTTCTTGGAATTTGTATTAATTGCATTAGGTTGGTTTTGTGGATGTAATGATTCATTGGCTCAAATTTATAGGTTTTGTAGAATGGGAAAAACAATTGTACGAAATTTTGGAATGAATTTGCGGATAAAAAAAAAATTCTAGAATTTATACAATTATAACAAGACATTACCCGACTAAACATTAGTCACCAATAGGCCACACATTTCCCGACTAAACCTTTGGTCGGCAATATGTTTAATGTTCCCCGACTAAATTTTAGTCGCCAATAGTACAGATTCCCCGACTAAACTTTTTGTCGGCAATAGATTTAACATTCCCCGACTAACGTTTAGTCGCCAATAGTATACACATTTCCCAACTAAACTTTTAGTCGGCAATAGGTTTAAACATTCCCCGACTAAAGTTTAGTCGCCAATAGTATATACCTTAGCCGACTAAATATTTTTTAGTCGGCAAAACCCTTTCCCGACTCTCATTCCTCGACAAAGTTACCGACTAATTTATTTAGTTGGGGAAACCATTTGCCGACTAAAAAGGGGACATTAGGCGACTAAAGGGTTAGTCGGGAATTGTGTTTTTTCTTGTAGTGTAGTTTATGCAATTCAAAGGTACAAGAGTGTATTGAAATTGAACTATAAGTTTGAAGTCATACCTCCCACACCCTCCAGTAGCTAGCCACTGCTTTCTTGAGCCTCGTAAAATCCCCCATGAAGCTGTAGCACGCACCTAAAGCTGCTCCTCCCCAATCGCACCCAGAGGCCATGCTAAGGTCCCAAAGAGCTGGTAGGTAAGACAAGTGCACCTTGCTGCGCCTGTTCGGGTACAAGGAAGCACCGAACAAGTACAACAAGTAGGCCCTCGCCATCTGCTCTTCCTCCTGCTGAATGGTTGGGACTTTCTTCAGATAGACCTTGAATTGCTCATATTTGACCATCTCCTCATCCCACAAAGTCTAGAGGGGTTACTGTCATCTCCCCCACTGGAAAGTGGAAAGTATTGGACGTATCGTGCCACCTATCCACCAAAGCAGTAAGCATGGCATGGTCGTTTTTCGCAGGTGTCAAGGTGGGGATGAAATGACCAAACCCTGCTTCGTCGACCAACCGCCGGACCCGCTTGGGCAACGCTTTGTACAATGCGAGTGAATGTGCTGCTCTTCCATGCCCTCATGAAGTGGCCACCCTCCTTTGTTCAAATCAACATCAAATAAAAAGGAATGCATCAGTACATCTGCATTTCGAGTTCAAAATCAATGCGATCAACAGAGTCAAGTTCAAAATTCAACTATCAAAAGCATTCTACTAGTCGATTCAATTATCAAAGGCATTCTACCAGTTGATTCAAGTTTCAAAGGCAGTCTACTAGTCGATTCAAGTTTCAAAGGCATTCTGTCAGCATTTTGTCAGTCGATTCAAGTTTCAAAGGCATTCTGTCAGTCGATTCAATTATCAAAGGCATTCTACCAATTGATTCACGTTTCAAAGGCATTCTGTTAGTCGATTCAAGTTTCAAAGGCATTCTACCAATCAATTCAAGTTTCAAAGGCATTCTTCCAGTCGATTCGATTATCAAAGCATCCTATAGTCGATTCAAGTTCTAAATCCAAATTCGAGTCATCCTATAGTCAATTCAAGGCATAAATTCAGCATCGAGGCATTCTAAGTCAATTCAAGGTATATCGTATCAAAAGTTCTAAGTATCAAGTTGAGTTCAAGAGCAAGTTATTAAATGGTTCAAGTTACATATGATGCAAGATTGGTCAATTCAATTCAAGTCTACTCGAATGCAACAGTTCAACAAGGAAGCTAAAGCAAGTTTCAAAGGTATACCTCCGCCCAAGTCACTGAAAGGTGCTCTCTCAACACGAGCTCGGGGTCATAGTCCTCCCATTGTGGCATGTAGCTGTCAAACCCTTATGGGACAAACACGTGCGGCTCTGGTGGTGTGTATGTCTTTGCAACAAACTCGGCGCGTGTCACCTCCGCCCTAGCCCTGGCCAACGCCACCACTGACTCCTACGCTCATGCCTCCTCAACTTGAGCCCTCTCCGCCGCCTCGGTCTCCCTTACAAAGTCCTGCTCCTCGACCTTAGTCATCTTGGCCTCGGTTTGGAGCTGCTCCTCCTATTGGGCCAACTCTCCAGCCCTCTGTCTCTCTTCTCAAGCCATCAAACCGCTGCAACAATTGCGGGGTTCTCCTGGAGTAAACGGTCAAGCACCCCCTCATCCACAAACTCTGTGAAGTCGCCTTGTGTAATGGGCATGTGCCCCAAAGACCCCGCGGTTGGTATAAACTCAACTGGCTCCACCGGCACCTCTTCGGACGTCTCCTCTGCAACCGCTGGACCCTTACCCTTTACCGAATCCCTCGGTGGAGACTCCGTTCAAACATCACCGTTACCACCACCATTGCCACACCCGGAGGCGGCGCCAAGATTTTCCCAAGTGATCACTACACCTTCCACGGCATCTCGTGAGTCTAAGCATCGAACCCGTGGGCCCCCGACCTTGAAGCACACCGGCGTAAGCTCACCGCCGATCGGCGCACGTAGGTCTGCATTGCCACCACCCTCCTATCCACGGCCCTGTTCACCATGGTTACCGCACATGGCTTGGCTGCCGGCCTCGGTTGTTGCTTCCCCTGTGCTCGCGGTATCCCCCATCACCAATGGATCATCGATTTTAGGCCTCATAGCCCCGCCCTTGTCCCTCATTCGATCGCCACCACTAGCGCCACTGCTACCAGTCGCTGCCATCTCTGTATTGCATGGGTTTTTGTGGTTTGAGCAAGGAGAAGAGAATGAGAGTGGAAAGAGGGTCGAGAGAGGGTGGAGGGGTTTTAACATCAAAATAATGGCGGTTTCTATCGTCCAGGAGAAGAAAAGAGAAGGAATGGGTTTTGGGCCGGGTCTGGGCTGAGTTAGAATTCAGGCCCATAGCTCAAACCCGCGTGTGCCGCTCCATGGCCTGCCCGCGTAGGTTCATTTTGGGCGTAAGGCCCAATCAATGGTTTGCCACCAAATTCTTCCCAATTGCAGTCCATTTTACCACTCCATGCTCTTATTAAAGGGTAATCATGCCCCGGGTTAACAGAGCCCAGCAATTCAATCAACGACGGTCCGCCTGTCCACCCAACAATTCAATCAACAGCGGCCTGCCCATCCATCAATTCAAATCAATCAACGACGGTCCGCCTGTCCACCACCAATTCAAATCAATCAACGATGGTTCGCCAGTCCATCAATTCAAATCAATAAGTGGCGATTCACTTGTCCAATTCTATATTCATCCCCAACGATGGTCCACCCGTCCAATTTACAAATTAGGTTCTTTAAAGTTTACATGTATACTTCGCTAAGTATGCCCTATTCTGGATAGCCTCGAGGGGTGTCTAGAAACCTTTGACGTTACTTGTACTAAGACAATTGTACTCCAAATGTCGTCAAAGGGGGACTACTGTAGACACCCCAATCTGGGTTTTCTAGATTAGTTTACTTGCGGTATTTGATTCCCCGATGATGAAAAAGATCAAGAGCACCCCGGGAATGTTAGTGTGTTTAAGCTTCGAGTGTTTAAACCCCTTTAAACCCTTTAAACCTAACCTAAAAAGCCTCAGCCAAAATCCTATCTGCACATGCCGGTCCAAAACCAGCGTGCGTCGATCCATTTGCCACGTGTCAGTCATCAGTCAGCTTTGACCGTTGACCATGGCAGGGTAGTTTGGACTCGCACATGTAGGTCAACTACCTGCTTGCGGTGGTCAAACCTCATCCCATCACCTTTATTCAGCCATGATAAAAGGACTTTCGGGGCATCCCCAGACTCTATTTATTTGTCTGAAGGAGATCCTCAGACATGGGGATGTTCCCCCCCTCTCACACACCTCCCATCACCTTTCTCTCTCATTTAATGAGAGGGAGACTTTCACTCCAAGCTAACCAGCCATCTCATGGCTGGTTACACCCCTTCTCGCACTTCATATCCTCCTATAAATACCCCTCCTATATACCTCCTGCAAGAGGTTGGTTTATCAAGTTACAAGGTTACAAAATCCTAACCTTAATCTCTAATTCATCTTTTCCTAGCAAAAGGAAGACTAAGCATGCAATACATCACCCATTCTCATCCATCCATACATACTCTCCATCAAGCAACCCTCAAGCTCAAGCTCAAATATCCTTTCAAACCCAAAAACCAAAGGTATAGCACCTTTTTACTACTTTCTGTTCTGATCCCTGAGGGGGGCTAGAAGGGCCAAGGTTGGTAATCAATACCAAGTCCTGGCCCTAAAGCTAGCAGAGTTTCAAAAACTATTTTGACTAGAACCAGCGTGCACCAGTCATAAGCGCACGTACCAGTCCTTGGTAGTGCGCGCAGATCTTGCGTGGGGATTGGTGTCTAGTTATTTTATGTTTTTACATATTTATACATCACTGTGAGTATGTTAAAAACTAGTTTTACTTCTTTCCTTTGATAAAACTGCTAGTTGTATTTCATTACTCATGTCTGCTGCAATGGAGTACCCCTAGAGTCTTTCTGAATATGTCTCAGAACCCAGAAAATGCAAAACCTGGTCAGGGGCTCAAACTTGCGTGATGCAGTGGTTTACATGGGCACGTCGGTTCCTCTTTGACCAGTTGTTGGCCTTTGCATGGGCAATTATGCCTTGGCCTTTGTTTTGTCCCCACATTATTTATGGGGTGTTTCTTTCCTTTTGAGACTTTATAGCCCATTCAAATTGCCACTAACTATGTATAAGTTGTCATATAAATTGATTGATTTGTCCTAGGTGTGCATTGGTCATTTCCAGAGCCTAGAGGGTTGAAAATAAGAGCTGTGAGTTTAAGCTTACTGGAGTACGCATATTCTGGTGTGGCGCGCGCAGGTTGGGTTAGCATGCATTGACTTGATCAGTGCATGCTGATTTCTTCCTGTGCACGTCACTCCAGAACAGTGCCTTCCAGTCTATTTAAAACTCCCACAGGAGTCTGTTTTCATCCTATACTAATTGTTTCAATATACGAGCATGCCATCTATCACATCTTGCCAACATGCTACAATTTTAATCCCTTAAACTGTTCCCCCGCCCTAATTGGCTAAAAAAATTGATTAATGAGAGAAGAAGTGCAAATGTTTTATAAAATGCCTGAGTAGAGACTAATCTCTGGATTGGGCGAGAGGGGTGCCTTAAAACCCTTTCTCTCTCATAACTTGGCTCCCGAACCTTAGATATCAAGGTGACGACGGACCAGTCTATGCCTTTTCAAAATCAAACAATGTAGCAAATGTTTCAAGTTCGGTTGTTTGGGTGTCATCCTTCAAACCCAAGTGGCGACTCTGAATTGAGCGTTTCGTCGCGCTTTTCCAAAAGGGCGCACTTGACAAACATTTGACTTTTAGGGGCGTATGCCCACAGTCTCGAGTACTATACGGCTAATTGTGATAACGGCACACTTTAAATTGGTTGTAGTGAATGTTGGCATACTTATGAGTTGGTTGTTATCCATCCCGTTGATCTACATTCTCTTGCCTTCATATTCCTTGCACTAGTCATCTTATTTGCAAATAGAATTGGTAGAAGATTTTCCTATTGGGCTAGAGTAGCTAAACCTATGATTATTTTCAAGTTCAAATGCCGAACATTAGCTTGCATGCATCGTGTGCTTGGATGTGAAAGACTTTTGGAAGCTAACACCGTTTAGTTACTTAAATATCTTTGTCATGACTTTCTTTTGATAAAGATGTATTTGTAACTATTTCCTCTATATTTCCTTTTAACTAAGACGTTTGTAACTTAAGAACTTATCCGTATTTGTACTTAAGCTATTTGGGGCCGGAGTGCCAATGATGTAAATTCTCTAAACCTGGGGACTTGGTTTGTAAGTGATCATTTAGGAACTCTCTTTTGGGTACTATCTACATAATGCAAAGATCGTTTATTGAAATGGATTATTCATTTATGTTAAAAATTGAGGGCATGACAAATTGGTATCAGAGCGTCTAGGTTTGAATACTTTGAGACCGTAGGGAGACTTATAGTCTCATGGGTTCAAAGTGTCACATCTTCTTGCATGACACATGTGTGCTTGTGTGAATTGACATTACTTGGAATACGTGGCATTGCATCTCAATATAGTAGAGTGGCGTAGAGTTGTTTTGATCCGTGTTAGGATATTTGGGGGCTTAGACCTCATAAAATGATGTTGTTATTGATGAACCTATTTTCTTATAATTTGTAGTAAGATGCCTCCAAGACGTAGTAATAGACAAGGTGGGGCTGGAAATCGGGGTGGTCGTGGCTGTGGCCGAGGGGTGCCACTTGATGACAAGGTTAGTTAGCATGGGGAGAATTCGGGTGGGAATCCGGGGTTAGGGGCCGGAGGGGGTGCAGAGACACCTCATGCTCAAAATCCTTTTGCTAGGGACTTCGTTGCAGCTCTCACGGTGGCAAATCTTCTGAACCCAGCTCCTAGAGAAAGTGCAGACAACCGTGCCTTGTTGACAATGAGAGAGTTTAGCCGCAGAAATCCATCGACGTCGATGGGTCGTGCAGTGACCCTCTTGTGGCTGACCATTGGTTAACTCAAATCCGAAAACTTTTTAGAGCTTTTAAGATTATGGAGGATGACTTGCAAGTCAATATCGTGGCTGTTCAACTTACTGGGAAGCTAATGAGTGGTGGGAGTTCGCCCTGGAATCGAGAAAGGATACTAGAAGAGCGGTAAGGATCGCTGCTCAAGCGAATGAGCCAAATGTGGAGAATTTAACTTGGGCCGAGTTTGAGGTGCTTTTTGAGGAGCAATATTTTTTGAAAACTAGTCGTGACCAACTACGAGATAATTTTGAGAAGCCAGAGCAAGGGAATATGACTATGCCGGAGTATGCCTTGAAGTTCCAATCTTTGTCTAGTTTTGCGCCAAAGTTGGTGGCTACTGAGGAGAGGAAGTGTAGGCGATTCGGAAGAGGGTTGCATGACACCGCGAGGAGATTGGTTGTGGCACAACGCAAAGGGAAATTTTCTAATGTTGTCGAGTGTGCAAGGAGCATCGAGACACCTAAGGAGGCACCAAGAAATCCTAAGGTTTGGGAACCGAGACAATCAGTAGGGGGTATGAGTTCTTCTTTGGGGAGTTTTGGTAGTTAGGGAAGGAAAAGACAACGAGATCAATTTTCAGCTTCGTAGGGTCTGTCGAACTTTAGGCCTCCATCTTCTTCCTTTGGGACTCGGGGAGTTCCTAGTAGACCTCCGTTCCTGTGTCACGAGTGTGGCCAAGCGGGGCACATTCGCACTTAGTGTCTGTGGCCTTTGGGATCATGCTTTACCCGTGGAAAGATTGGCAATTTTGCAAGAAATTGTCCGCGTGGGGAAGGGGCACATAGTGAGTCTGGTTCAGTGCAGCAGCTGAGGGGGGGACAAGTTTCTAGTCGGTAGTCGTTTTGGGGTACTCAGAGGCAACAATCGCCTCACTTCTGTCAAACCACTTCAATTCAGGGATCTTAGGTTGAGAGAGGAGCGAGTTCTTCTACGCCTACTCAGGGCTCTGGTCAGCGAGGCGGACATGTTCAGAGTCAGATCTCTCAAGGTAGGGCTTTTGCTATCACTTCTAGGAATGGCAACGGGGCAAGGCGGGGCGGGTTTTTGCACACCCCGAACTGAAAATCATTTCCCGACCCCGGCCTCGCCCTGACCCCGACCGGGTCTTTTTGGGGTACCCTCGTTCCCTCCCCAATCGGGGAACGGGTTTACCCGCCCCACCCCGTAAAAATTAAAAAATTAAAGTATAAGTAGAAAAGTAAAAAAAAATGCTAAATAAGAATAAAAATTATCCAAAAAATAGAACTTTTGAAATTATTTGTGTCTTTTGGTATCGCGATTTTATCTAAACTTTTAATTGCAATCAATATTTTAGATACTTCATTCCATTTATTTATTTATAGAATTTATTATAAATATTTAAAAAAAACTTATTAAAAAATCCACTGAACACCAATAAATATCAATTTTAATTTCTTTTTTAAATTTAATTAGCCTACTTGACAGTGAAGAGACATTGTTTTTTGAATTATTGCTAAAAAAATGAAAGGACATGTACATAAGTATATATATACATATGTATGTATACACACACACACACACACGCGTCTGGTCGGGTTTGGAGTGGGTAATTTCGGGGCGGGGTCAGAGCTGGGCACTTTTGCCCTGAACCCTCCCCCTACTCGGGCGGGTTTGGAAAATTTTACCCTGACCCCAACCCGATACCCAAAAATGGGAAGGATTGCCATCCTTAATCACTATTCCGCCTCCACCGAGGGTATACCTCTCAAACCCCAGAGACTTCGGTTGTGAGGGGTATACTTCTATTGTTTAACTCCTTTGCTAGAGTACTCTTTGATTTTGGGGCATCGCATTCATTCATTGCTGCATCTTTTGCTTATACTTTAGAATTGGAAATTGAAAATATTAATCCTCCACTGTTCGTCGAGACACCCATAGGGGGTAAATCACCATTAGTTTGTATTTGTCCGGATTAGATCGTATTTAATCTCGAAGAAATCTAGTCTCACAAAAACAGTTGGAATCCAATGACGAAAATTAAACTGTTCTACATTTTTGGTTGCAAGTTTCTACATTTTTTTTTCTGGATCTATTTTTTGAGGGAATTTCAAATTGAAAAATCCTCCTTCCCTTGAAGAGTTGTTTGTTCTTATGTCAATTAGTAACATTTTTTTTTCAAAAGGAAAATGTAGTTTTTCGCAATTAAAATCTTCTAAAAAATGTGTCAAGAATTTGCAACCAAATGTACTGAATCTAAAGGCACATGTTAACTTCATATGCAGGAGTATTATTTGACCCCAGGGGAACAGCTAGTAGAGCAAAGAATTGTCCTGTAACTTTTTCATGATGTGTATAAATGGGTTGGACTCGAGACTCCGCTCGGCTCAACTCGTTAAGTAATCGAGCCAACTCAGATCTCGAGTTTTAGACTCGTGTAATGGTGTAAGCGAGCCAAGCTCAGAACTCACAAGCTTGGCTCGTTTGTATAGGCTCGGATCGTTTAGTAAATGAATTGGGTTCAACTCGGCTCTTTAAGGACTCGGCTCATTTACAAACGAGCCAAGCTAGCTCGGCTCGGGTTTTAGCTCGTCTAGTAAGCAAGACTAAATGACCCAAGCTCGAATACAATAAAGCTCGGCTCATTTGCACCCTTAATTTAATATGGTTTAAAAGCTAATCTAGTCTTGAATTCAAACTTGTTTTCTTCACCATTCCTTTTGGTCTTTGGACGGTGTTTTTTTTGTGGAACTTAGACCCACCAAGAATATCTCTCTCTCTGTGTGTGTCTCTCTCTCTCTCTCTTTCTCTCTCTCTCTCCTATGTAAGTACGTAGAGAAAATCGCACATTGTTGATATCTGAGGTGGCAGGGCCTTTTTTTATTTATTGTTGTTTGTCTTTGTTTCTAGCCCATTTGTAATTCTGGATAGTTGCAAACTCGCTATTCCATCGCGTATTCCTATGAATATGCTCTCTCTTTTTTGCGTAGTTTAGTTCAATGGGTAAGGATTGATATATTGCACGTGAGTCCAATGTTTATTTGCGTGTGCGATTGTTTGAGTCAAACCTTCAGGCATGGGCATGAAACTAATTTAAGTAAAATCTTTCCGTATATAAGCTTCGTTGGTGGGGGTGGCCAATAGTTGCATAATTTATTTTGATTGTGTTCAGAATGCGTTGCGCTGTGCCTTCAGGCACGGGCAAACCCTGCGTTTACTCCTTAATTCAGGCACTGGCAAATCCATGTCAGGATTTGTCGCATAATTCATTTTGATTGTGTTCAAAACGCATTACGATCTAATTTTTGGCATTAGATTGTATTTATTCGAGATCGTCATTTTACTTTTGAGTTCATCATGTTGAATATGTTGGGGTTTGATCTTATGTTGAATATGTCCACATTTCACGCCACTATAGATTGCTTCAAGCGTCGAGTCCGTATTTGTCCACCTAGGGGATCTTGTTTTGAGTTCTTCGGGGAGCATCGGGAACCGTTAGAACCATACTTGTGTGGGTCTCGGGAGCAGGAGTCGGTGTATGCCTTATTAGTAAGTTTGGCCTTAGATGAGGATGTATCATCGCGTGGGGAGTTACCTTTTGTAATTTGCGACTTTCCAGACGTGTTTTCGAAAGAGTTACCTAGTTTGCCACCTGAGTGAGAAATTGAGTTTTCTATCGATTTGCTTCCTGGTACCGCTCCTATTTTCGTACCTCCTTATTGCTTCGCACTTGTCGAGTTGAGAGAATTGAAGACTCAATTGCAAGAATTAAAGGGTTTGGGGTTTATCCGTCTGAGTACGTCACTGTGGGGAGCACCGACCTTGTTTTCTCAAAAGAAAGATGGGTCGCTTCGTCTATGTATCAATTATCGTAAATTTAATTGTGTCACCATTAAGAATAAGTACCCAATGCCTCAAATTGACTATTTGTTTGACCAACTTCGAGGCCTAACTTGTTTCTCTAAGATTGATTTGAGGTCCGGTTACCATCAATTGAGGGTTCGGAGGGAAGACATTCCTAAAACTACTTTTCGTACTCTTTATGGCCACTACAAATTTGTTGTTATGCCTTTTCGTGCCTATCTTGATCATTTCGTGGTTGTTTTCATGAACGATATCCTTATTTATTCGCCGACAGAGGAGGAACACCAATCTCACCTTTCTATCGTTCTTGAGCTCTTGAGAGAACATCGCTTGTATGCCAAACTTAGCAAGTGTGAATTTTGGTTGTCCGAAGTCAAGTTTTTGGGTCACGTTGTGTCGAAAGGTAGAGTGTCCGTTGATCCGGGAAGGATAGAGTCCATAATGAATTGGCAACGGTCGAAGAGTGTATTTGAGATTTGTAGTATCTTGGGCTTGGCCGGGTACTATCGTCGTTTTGTTCTTGATTTCTCTTGTTTAGCATCTCCGATGACTAGATTGAGTCCTAAGGGGACTCGCTTTATTTGGAGTGACGCGCATGAGATGGCCTTTGAAGAATTGAAGAAAAAGTTGGCTACCACGCTGATTTTGATTGTGCCCGAACTGGGAGTCGGTTACTCCGTGTATTGTGATGCCTCGAAAGAGGGGTTAGGGTGCGTATTGATGCAATTGGGGCGAGTAATGGCATATGGATCGCGGCAACTAAAAACTCACGAGCGGAATTACCCTACCCATGACTTAGAACTTACGGCCGTCATTTTTTCTTTGAAGAATTGGTGTCATTATCTTTACACCACGGTGAGAGGTTCGAAGTCTTTTTCGATCACAAGAGTCTAAAATACTTGTTCTCTCAAAAGAAGCTTAATTTATGACAACGACGTTGGATGGAACACTTAGAAGACTACGATTTTGAGTAATATCACCCGGGTAAGGCGAACGTGGTAGCGGACGCATTGAGTAGAAAACCGACACACCTTGCAAGTTTAGCCATTCATGAGTGGAAGATGACGAACGATTTAGGCCTCTATCGTTGCATTTTGAAGAAGTTCGGGATGGGGTTACTTTGTGTAATTTGACCGTTCAATTAACTTTGTTGACTCAAGTAGTTGAGGCTTAACAACAAGATGAAGAGGCGGGGGAGTTCTGCACTAAGTTTCTTAATGGAAATGCTCGAGAGGGGTGGATGATTCATGCCGACCAAAACTCGCGATACCAAGAAAAGTTGTTCATACCCATTTCGTGTTGGGAGAAAATTTTGAAAGAATTTCACCATTCACCTTTAGCCGTCCATCCGGGGGGGACGAAAATGTATCACAATTTGCGTAGACAATTTTGGTGGCCGGGAATGAAGAGAGATGTCGTTACTTTCGTGTCCAAGTGTCTTACATGCCAACAAGTGAAAATCGGGCATCAACGACCCGCGGGAGAGTTACAACCATTACCAGTGGCCGAATGGAAGTGGGAGAACGTGACTATGGATTTCGTTACCAATTTATCGAGATCGCCGAGGGGGCACAATGCCATTTGGGTGATAGTCGATCGATTGACCAAGTTAGCGCATTTCTTACCTATTCAGGTTACGGATTCAATTGATACGCTCAGTCGCTTATATATCCATGAGACTATTGTGTCGGATTGAGATCCAAGGTTTACCATGCGCTTTTGGCAAAGTTTGCATGCCGCTCTTGGCACCAACTTATTGTTTGGCACCACGTATCATCCTCAAACGGATGGGCAATCCAAGAGAACGATTCAAATAGAAGATATGCTTCGGGCGTGACAGACCGGCCATGAACCACAAGATCCAAACTTGAAGAACATGTAGCTTAAAAAGAAATTAAATTAAATACCAAAGCTGTGGATTTATCAGCGACCGAAAATCTTTTTATTACAAGAACTCAAACCAACTGGATCTAGTCACAAGCATGGGGCACAAACATCCTACGAACCAATCAATATCAATGATCCAACAATAACAAAAAGATCCCAGTATCTAACATAACATTTCGAATGTAGAAGCGATTAGTAAAATAGAAGTAAGATGAGACACCCTAAGGAGGTCAAACAAAAGAAACCCCAAGGTGCCGCCAGAGTCTTTGCCTAACTCCCCAACTTGCCTGAAAGAGAAGTTGGGTAAAAATTGATCAGCTGATGAGCTCAGTGAATAGCAAGCGGATATTAAATAAAGTTGAAAACGGGAATGAAAATAATTTACCATTAAACATAATTTGACGTACGAGGTGTCTAGCAGAATAATAAAAACCATCAACAATGGGGAACCACAACCAAATAGTACCACGACCAAAATAATATCTCATCAAAATTGGATCAAATATCACGCTTAGAGTCACCTGGGTTGGCAACCCATGATACTTTTCCCTAAGACAATCCGGCGAAAGAAAGCCGTTGAGCCTTAGGGTCATCGACCTAACACGGTCTTTTCCCTAATGGCCAGTGTAACGACCCGGATTTTCGATCCAGTTTTTTTAAATACAAATTTATATTGTTAAATTCCTAATTCAGTAATTAATTAGATTGAATAATTAATATATATTATTATGTGTACAATTGATATTATTTGCACTATTGTATAATATATGTATTTAAACTTTAGATATACAAGGAATCAAGGATTCATATTCATCTCTTATCTTTCCTATCTAAACCCTAACTAGAACTCTATTCAAACTAACTCTCCACTTCTCTCTCTCTCTCTCATCCTATACATACACGCGTCCACATACATTAGAATTAAAGAAAATCCCACCAAATGTGGCACTTGTCCTATATCCCTCTTATCATTATTAGTATTCCTCTCCTTCAATCTCCTTCCCTATTCCACCACTTCCACACTTATCCTCTCACATTCTTACTACCTTATTCTCTCTCATTATACATACTCACATAAAATTCAAAATTTGAACACCAATATATTATTTCACTCCCAATTCTATTGTTGAGTCTAGAATATATATATATATATATATATATAGATAGAGAGAGAGAGAGAGAGAGAGAGAGAGAGAAAGAGAGAGAAACAAATTTCTACATAAAATCCCTTCATACATCATATTCAGGTTCCTAATCAACCACTACATCACCAAGCATCCATAAACCACCTTCCAATCATTTCGAGTCAGCCCCGCGTCCCTTGTTGCTGCCGCCGTCTTTTTCATTTTACCAAAATCGTCTGCAAACTAGTACCCGCTTTTTCGGCCGGATGTAAGGTAGATTAATTTCTATCCTACTCTCTCCTAAGTATATTAAGTCCTAGTATTGTGTAATGATGAGATATAATGTTAAAAATGAAGCCCATCCATCAAAACCCATTAAACTAAATTATACTCTATTTCTCGTCAAAATGAATGTGAGTACTGGATGAAAATAGTTTGCATGTGAAGTGTTTTATTACAGATTGGTCCTTGTATTGTGTGAATATGTGAATTGAATCCCAATATCACTTACTGTCATAATAAAACAAATCGATCCATGCATCAAAATCCTTAAAACTACAACCTGCTCTTTTTTTTTCTTTTTCCGAAAACTAGAATAGTGATCTCGTGCTTGATTTTAAATCACTGGGCATTAACTACACTAAGGTTCCTCTTGTATGAATAGGTTATGGTTTTAACCTATAAAAATATTTTTTTAATTAGTTTATAATTACTACTATGAGATTTTAGGTGTATAAAAATATTGAATGTACTTGTTAAACTCCACTACTATTATTTAAATATATGTTGATATTATAACTAATAAACTAAGAAAATAATTTCAAGAAGTCAGTAACTAGTACGTAGACATCGAAACTTATAATTATGTTAATTTCATATGATAGTAAAGGTACTCTCAAGTCCCTATTAAATTACAGTGTACTTAAATCTGATAAAATTTAATTTAATAAAAGCCTAATAGTAGTAAGTTACTAAAATTGCTCTAGGCGTACGAAATAATTAATTAAACCCTTAGGTGAATAAAAAGTTTGATGAACATGATTGTTCGATAAAAATCTTAAGCAATCCAAAAGGCATCGGCCCAACCCAAACCCTTTGTGTGTTCAATTATTCGTACATATCAATTGTTATATTTGTTATCTCATTGAAATGTATAATGTTATGAATTGAGCTGTTGTTGATTGTATCATGTTGTACATGCTAGAATGGACTTAGATTCACCGGGTGGTTACGAGTAGTGACTCACGTAGACGATGTTAAGTAAATCAAAATTGGTAAAGTGTTGAAAGTGTGATTGTGTGGATTGTGATTTGAGCCATGGTGATGACAAGGCTAACCAATGGGGCCCTATGTTGAGATGGGTTACCCAAGGGTCTCGGTGTTGCGACAATGACGGATGATACGTCATGGAAAGTTTCTCTTCGAGGAAGGGAATGGGCCCCACGAGACGGTTATAGTTAGTGAGACGCTAACATATGATATGTCATGGGAAGTTTTTCTTCGAGGAAGAGAATGGGTCCCATGAGACGGTTATAGTTAGTGAGACGTTAATGTATGATACGTCATGGGAAGTTTCTCTTTGGGAAAGAGAATGGGTCCCATGAGACGGTTGTAGTTAGCGTGGGGTAGTGGATGTCTGACCCTAATGTACGATACATCATGGGATGACTCGATCGCCCTGTTATGGTCTTAAGTGAGAACATGCTCGGTACATAACTTAGGTGCGCTCACCTAGAACCCTGGTGCAGGATAAGCAAGAGGAAGAGTGGACTCGTGAGACGGTTGTAGTTAGTGGATGTGGGAGGAAAGGATCTCGTGGAGATGATCCTTAGATTTCATGTAAGATGATGGATAGTAAAGAAAAAGACGATGTGCTATTATTCTATACTGCTCGTGTATTATCAATTGTGATATTATTATTATTTTTTTTGAATGCTAAATGTAAAGTAAAGGGTTGGTAGGATTGGAATTATTCTATCGGGTGAATTATCACTCGCGGATACGTTTTGTATCCTGGTAAATCAGTTTCTTCGGCGATCAATTTGCCAGAGGCTGCAGGGTTCAATGGTGGAGCTGTTTGACACTGGAGGAATACCAAGAGTAGAAATCGAGTATGCTTGAGATATGTATCAAGATTAGAGTTGCTCTGAAGATGTTTAAATAAAATGTTAGATTCTTTTTTTTATTTTTTTTAAATGTACATTTTGTATAATGACAAATAGGGGCCTAGTAGTTTATAAAATTCAGTGTATTTTAGGGTTAATGCTTTCGAAATTTCTTAGAAAATAGGGGCGTTACAGCCAGGGTCACCAACACGAAGAAGAATTATTTTCCTTGGACTTCTAAAATAAATGTTTCCATTAATATCTACCAAATTCTCACCAAAAAGAATATTAACAATTGATCTCAGAAAATTTATCACATGCCAATTTATAGAACAACTTACAAATAGTTTTGAGTCTCCAAATAATATTCTTATAAGTTTCTAAAGGAAATACTTTTAAGGGACATATGAAACTTTTGAGAATACGTAACATACTTAACTACTCACCTAAATCGAAAGGTAACGCAACTGAACAATGTTAAAAGATGCTAACCTGAACAAAATAATCATACAAATCACTGACCATAGAACAAGGATAACTTTTCTCTATAACAATAAAGACTACCTAGAGAGGACATAACGTAAAACTAAAATAATCCTAAACCACCCAAATTAACAACTTTGCCCACACATGAATTAGATTCAAAGCATATGTACCAAGAGCACAAAATTATAGCCCAAAACCATTTGTCTCTTTCTAGTTTCTACTACTGTGAATATCTAAACCATAAATACTCCACAAACGGCCACTTCTGTGGCAACTAATTCCAACCGACTACACCATATCACGGTAAATCGCACACCCCTTCACTTCTCTCTCGAATAAAAGCCTCACAAAAGGACAAACTCTAAACCCAAATTAATCTTTTACTCCACACCCACGTTCACAGTTATAGCCCTAGCATAAGAAAATCAAAAAAAAGGGAAAAAGATATAGATATGAAGAGAAGAAAAATCACTTACTTGAGGCTATCTCCAACCTGACAAAACCCTTTCAACTATGGCTGCTCTCTCTCTCTCTCTCTTGATCTCTCGATCGATCGATCGAACGATAAACTCTAATATAAAACTCTTGTCTCATATTATTGACCAACGTTCTCCCCTAAATAATAGGTAACCACTTAATAAAAGTATATTTAATATGGTATAACACCAAATACTAAAACTATTTAGACTTATACCCCAACACTATAATAGTATCGATAACAGTTATACTATGTGGAGAGAGAAAAAATATCAATTATGATCCAAACCATAAAATCCTCTTTTTTTTTTTTTTTGTAACAGGACCCACCCAAGCACCTTAAGCTCCTCACTTGTCGGGCCCACCCAAGCACGTCTCTTTGCGGGACCCGCCTCACACTTCCGGTTGGTGCAAGCTCTAATACCACCTGTCACAACCCGCGCCAGCTGACCTGCTAACCATTTGCCTAACCACGTTGGCTCAAAAAGTTAATCTCAAGTTATACAATTGCTCGATGCGTTTCATTATATATCATATCATTTTTCAATTATTGGGCGATGTGGGATTCTCCCACCAAAGTGGGTTATCACAGACTCCTTAAGTTTTCTATCATGCATAACACACAAATCTTAACCTGTTGGATTTAATACACATAAGGCCCACATAACTGTTTATACTTCCATCATGCTTAACTCCAAAAAATTTAGCACCCCATACGAAAAAAACCCTACTATATGTGAGTTTCCGCAAGAAACTATATAAACAGGCACATAGTATGCACCCAAGTACTGATGGCTCTGCATCTTTTATGTGAGTTTCTTGTTACATTTGTACCCTAAATGTTTTGGTGGATGGGTATGAATGTTGGAATTTTTGGGGACAGCGGAAGCAAATAATAAAAGAAATAAAAAAGATGCTTTTTGGAGATGTAGGGGCGGAGCCCTACAGAGCTCCTACTCAACTAGAACTTTACCAAAGAGGGCTTGATTGTAGAGAATATGACTCTAATAGTATTTCTGATTGTATTACCATTGTATTAAAACAATAACATAGAGCGTCCTTTTATAGGACTACATGGATTAATCTAGAGGATGAATCACTAGTCCCTAGATGACTTTACATCTCCCAATGTGATAAAACTAAACATTATCATGTATCTTACTTGAGATACATGCATCCCCAATTAATAAGAAAATTATGGATTACAAGTTCCAACAATGAACACATTGTTGCTGTACGCTTCTCTCCTTTATGTACTTGTGCTAGTAATGACCCAGGACTTATTTCATGCACCGAATTTGGTAACAGCTTTCTTATATAGCACTCCAATTTTAGGCTCCAAATGAAGAACTTGAGAAATATGGATACTGTTAGTTAAGGATTGACACATGACTTGCAATTTACTACTTAAGTATTAAGCTCGGTTTATTTTTCCGATCACGTCGACAATCTTGATTGTTGTGCAAATGTAGGGATTATATTGGTTGCACATGACGGCCGTCACTCCAATTTGAATCAAGCGTAATCGAATTTTTTTAGAGTTGGAATGAACAGAGAGAACTGGACAAAAAAAAAAAACGTGCAATCTGAAATGAAAACAAAGAGAAATGGAAAGAAAAAAGAGAATTATATTTACTGTGGATAGAGAATGATGAACTAATTTCAATAAAAAGAGAACAAAAGAGCCATACTAGAGAGAGAATTGGAGAGAGGGCGAGAGTCAGGGAGATAGGAAAGAGAACTGGAAAGAAAATATTTAGGGAGAAAGAGAGAATAGAAAATAAACAATGAGAATAAATCATTGGAATATTTAAATATTCATCCTCTTTATTCATGTCATGTAAGAATTCATCCCGCCCTTTTTTCATACTTATGTTTTCATCCTTTTAGTGTGTGAATTACATTTCTTACCCTTTTCACTATGATATACATATATTATGTTATATTGCTTTCCTAATTTAGTGGGATTGGATTTGATTATTTTTCCAATTTAGTGGGATTGGATTGGATTATTTTCCTAATTCAATTTATATTGCTTTCCTAATTTAGTGGGATTGGATTTGATTATTTTCCCAATTTAGTGGAATTGAATTGGATTATTTTTCTAATTCAATGGGATTTGGTAAATTTCAATATGATTGATTACTTATTTTTAGGAATATAATATGATAAGTTGACCACATATTTGCATTTTTTCTTCATTCTTTGAGTTGGCCAACCAGATAACAGAAAGTCATATTTTTCATTGATCTTATTACATGGAACATGGCTAAATTACCGTAAAAATATATATAACATGACATTCAAACTGTTAAATTACCATGACATTACATTGTTAAATTACCATGACATTACTATGTGGACACGATTAATATCCCATGATTCGAACAAATATTTCATGGTAAATGGTTCAAATAAACAAAAAACCATTCAATCTATGTATCGTCATGAAAACCTTCATTAACAATCATGGTAAGAATACACAAACAAGCCATAAATAAAAAAAATCAACGAACAAGACGAGAAAAAAAACATGAATATTCAATCGCCGATTCATGGTTAATAAACCATGAATACCCAAACCATATAAACAAAAAAAAAAAATTCAAATCATTACATCTTGAAGATTTGCTCCAGCGACAACAATAACGCCCACTTCTCCGTTAAACTTCATTGACGATAGAAGATGATTGATTGGCGAAAGGGAGGAGAGAATCGGTCGACAACAACGGTACCGAAGGGAGATTTCTGTCGGCTTCATTGATGACGACGGAGGATGATTGATCGGCAAGAGGGAGGAGGGAAACAGCGGCAATAGAGTGGAAGACGTCGGACGACGAATGGATCGCCGCCCACCGAAGGACGTGTGAATGGCGGTGGTTGTTTATGGAGGACGAATGGAGAGAGAGAGAGAGAGAGAGAGAGAGAGAGAGAGAGAGAGAGAGAGATGCTTACTTATATATAATCCCACCCGAATTTTTGGGATCCATAATTTTAGGGATTGAACGAAAATCATGGGACGGGATGGGAAATATTATGTTTTGGTCTAATTTTCTGGTATATATATATATATATATATATATATATATATATATATATATATATATTAGGGGCACTTTTGGTATAAAAAAAATAGGGATGAAATCATAACTGTTCAAAAAATGGAGGATGAATACTTAAGTTGGATGAGATTTAAGGATGGATAATTAAGCCTCCCTAAATCATTTAACATTCATTACTGAGAATAAGTTCGAGGTAACCAAAAATTCGTTCAACATCCCTCCCGCATTTACTTGTTCAAACTTACCAAAAATCCTTAGCACACGGTTTCTTTCTAGTTCGAGGGAGCCATCTCTATGTATTGATTTTCATTACCAAAAATACTCCCACGCGGTTTTTGTATGTATTGATTAATAGATAGCATTCAACACCATCTCTATGTCTTGATCTTCATTACCAAATATCCCCCCACACGGTTTTTGTATGTATTTCAACGCCAATCATTACCTCGTAGCATTCATTCATCACAAAAAATCATTACCAAAATCGAAAAATTAATTACCAAAACTGAAAGAATCATTACTCAACCATTTATTCCAGAAAATGCAACGTATTTACCAAAATGCCAGCTTTGAATCAAGGGTGGAGATTTATGCAGAAAAATGTGTGTTAAATCAAACGGTCAAGATTTATGTAGGGAAAATATGTGGGCTACCACACCATTGTGATTTGTATTATAGACTAGGGTTTGCCCATGCCTATGGCACTACTCATCCCGATTGGAATTACCCTTTGAATCTTGATAGTGGCTCAAAGTAAACTTGGCACAAAGAACTTGGCTATCAAAACCATCTTTTTCAATTTCCATGGATAAGGCATTATCAAAGTAAAAAACCACAAAATACAATCAGAGAGCTCAGCTTCAATATTCCAAATTCATTGGCTTCCCCCTTCATACTACTACACTATTTGCTACAAAGGTAACCTGACATTAAACGCAACTACACCATTTGCTCCAACACCCTTCAAAATGAACATAAAAAAAATAAAAAATACTAATCTCCAAATACACAGTGTCAAACTACTTTGACATTCCTTTTGAGGAGTTCTATATGTTTGACACACTTTCATGTCTTTGATATTTTCTGCCTTTATTGTAGTTTTTAAATTATCATCCTCTTTAATTATGTCATGTAAGTATTCATCTGTCATTTTTTCATGCTTATGTTTTCTTCCTTCTAACATGTGAATTACCATTATTATCCTTCTTACTATATACATACACTAGGGTTTGCCCGTGCCTGAAGGCACGATGCAACATGAGATCTAATTAGTGTCAATTGTATAATTAATATTGTTTGAGAGAGAGAGGGAGAACCGTAGGATTTATGGAGCATATCAATGGTTAGGATTTATAGAGACGTAAGATTCAAAAACTATTCTCCCTTATTATGTATGTGTGTGTATATATATATATACAGTTATTTTCAAATAAGGAGGTCCTTATTTTAGTTAAAAAAAGGACCTCCCCATTTCTCCCATTTTTCAATTGAATTTCGATGATCCGATCCGCTTAATGTGTTTAGAACGTGATTTTAACGGTACCCGTGAGAAATCGGCAAAAAAAATGACCGGGAAGGGCTTGATTTGAGCAGTTTTTATTTGAACCGTTTGATAAAAACATAACAAAAATTGCTCGGATGAAGCCCTTCCCAGTTTTTTTTTTTGCTGATTTATTGCGGATACCCTTAAAATCACGTTCTGAATACATTGAGCGGCTCAGATCATCAAAATTTGATCGGGAAATAGAGGTCCTTATTTTATTAAAATAAGGTGGTCCTTAGGAGAAGGGGACTCTCTCTCTCTCTCTTATATATATATATATATATATATAGAGAGAGAGAGAGAGAGAGAGAGAGAGAGAGAGAGAGAGAGAGAGAGAGAGAGAGAGAGCATATGAAAGCATCAATTAAGGGAGATATAGTAGGAGGATTTTCAAACTTTCAAATCAACAAATCCCACTGATTTCTCTTTCCATTAATTACGGACGTTATCTTAAGTTCAAAGGGGTATATAAGGTTCCAACTATGGAGTTTAGTCATACTCCAACGAGTCGTCTTCTTTCATGAAACTTCGTATTTTGATGGTAATTTAACCATATTTCATGCAAAATATGGTCAACTTATCATGTTGTGTTGACCAATACCAATTTTGATGGAAAATAATCCATGTTCCATGAAATATGGTTGAGAATCATAATTCATTGTAAGTTTTTATAAAATTTGCGATCAATTGACTGTGATCTTTTATTGTTGAAGTCACAGTTGCTAGTAAGTATTCCAAGCAACGTGTGTGCAATATATACGACCAATTTAATAATTCATGATTTCATGGTAATTTGAAATATGATTGATTACTTTTATATTTCAACTTGAATCGAACCAAAACAATTACGATTTCATGAATACATCATGATTTAGGAACAAAATACAAATTTGAGCCATAATTTCATGAAGGCGCCATGATTTCATGAACATGAACTAAAGGGAATACATTATGATTTAATAAAAACACATGAATAAACCATTAATACATATATTATGAATAAAATAAATCATGAAATACATAAATAAACCATGAACACGAAGGAGAGCAAACACCACTAAAAACTATGAAACTTAGCTGGTATTTTTTTGTGGGTTCCATGGGCAAGGGCCATTAAGTGCTAAAAATGGTAAAGGAAATAGGAAAAAGTGAGGGAATAAACTGGAAAAAGGCATAAACAGACAAGTACAACAAAAATGATACTCACACAACAATTCAAACCCAACACCAAATACAACCCCTCTCATACATGTGGGTTCTACACACATTACTGTGTGTGGAACCCACATGTATGTGAGAAGTTGTGTAAGTTGTTGTGTGAATAGCATTGTTGCAAATACAAAGGAGAGCAAAGCTGCAAACCTCAAACTATACTTCTCCCACATCCACCATCTCCTTCGTCAAAACAAAGATCTAAAATTCTAAATGAAGGTTATGAATTTGAAACACCATTTCCTCCATTGCACCTATTGAAGAATTTTTCATATTTTCTGGAGAGTAAACATGAATCGATGGTCGAGGCGTCAGAGAGAGAGGTCGTCGACGGGACCAACCCGAGTGCTTGGTGGGATTTGTGGAGAGGTCCGTGCTTTTGCGATCGAAACAGTGCCTGGATTAAAATCAATCAACCCATCAAATTAACCATGCGTTAACAGAGCTGGTCAGGAATGGCGAGGCGGATGTGTAAGGCGGTGGCGATGACGGTCTCGATGAAGAGATAAAATAGATCAGATTTGATGATGGGTTTGAGTGTGCTGGTTGGCGACGATTTCATTGACGGCGACAATGAGGTTAATCGGCGACGGTGGGCTGGATGAGAGGGGCGGCGATAATGGTTTCAATTGATGTGGGTGATTCCGTTTAAATAATTCTAGTGTGGATGGGGATTAAAATGGTTTTGTGGAGACTTTGTCGAGAATTCCAGAATGGAATGACGGAATTTATGGGCTGAATGCCTAAATCTAGGGGGGATTATGGTGTTAACTGTCAATCCCGTAATTCGGTGCTATTATTTATACTAGAGGTCGGGGTACACGCGATGTGTGTGCAAGTCAGATTTTCACAACATTTGTGAAAATTTGATCAAAAGATAAGTGAGAAGCATTATTACAAAAACGCTGTGAAAATCCAACTTGCACGCTCATCGCGTGTGCCCCGGCCTCTAGTATTTGTTATTAGCGAATACGCACGTTAGGTAGAAGGCATCATTCCAAAATAAGAATAGGTTCAGCAATTTAAAGATTGTACACTGATGTTTTGCCTTCGTTAAACAGTGGTTTTGCCTTAATTATCATGTCTTGTAATTAGTTTTTCTTATTATGCACGGGCAAAATTAACATAATCTATCAACATAACTAAAAGAAAACATACATAATGGTAGCAATAAATATGGAAAAAAATATCCAAACTGAACAGTAACCAAAAAAAAAAAAAACAACTCTTGGTACGATAATGCTAAATTTTGAAAATGAGTTATGATGACAGTCTCATACTCATATTTAAACTATTAAAGCATGATGAACTCCTAAAACAAAATAAACTGACAAATTCAATAATTGGATGGCAATCATAGCATGCAACTCCAAATGTTGTAGAGCTATATAGTTCATCAAATTCCAATCTTCGCTTCACTACCTGCAAAAGGAACACATAAGAACATTTAATCGTTTGTTAGTGTATGATTTGTATTGAAGTAAAAATTAACTAAATGGGTAACAAACAATTTTTTCTTAAAAAATATACTATTATTACCTTTTGCCGTGGTTTTTTTCCCTGCTTCTCCTCTTGTTTTGTAAATTATTGCTCCATTTCATCCAAAACTTCCGAAACATATGATATCAGTCTCGATCTTCTCGAGCATAGCTCCCAATGCTCTCATATCCATGAAATTTAGTTTCAAGTTTTTGAAGATTGTTGCTTTAGGCCATGTGGGCGAGAGGTTATTAACTATAACCTGAACCAAATTCTCAATGTTTGCCTTGCAGCCTTTTTTCCTTAGACTATGAAATTGGTTTTCTTTATTTAGAATGTGCACTCTCACAGTTGAGTTTGGCATCATTGGCCCTTGCTCAAACTCCATCCACAAATAGTGGACATTATGCTCGTCTTCCATCAAAGCATTCATCAAATGTGTAGCATTTTCGTTAACATGTCTTTGAAATATTGTTCACTTCGCATGCATCCAGCTTGGTGATAGAAGGTCTACTATTTTTCCTATAAGGTATTGTTCACTTATATTTTCTCCAACGTTTTGCAAGGCTCGACATGCCTCTATTTTTTGTTGAACAAAATTTTCAACTGGTAAGCCCTCCCTCTGACATTTAGATTCAAAATCGTATACTGTATTCTACATATTTAAGTGATCATTATGATGCAAACATGGAGAAAGCCTCATGAAAACCTGCATAAAATGTTAGATATACAATCATTTGAACCTAAAAGTTCTCAAGCGAAACAATTTACGACTTGTGTAAGTTTAAAAGCTTATATTTAGAATCTCTATAGGGGTAAAAAAGGTGTTCATAATCACGTACCAGTTCAGCCTCTCCATAAATCGTATCTTTCATTTCAAGATTTTTTTTTTTAAAAAAAAGAACAACACCAACTTGCATGCATATGTAACAAATTATCTTTAAAATGTGGAAGACAAAGAAAATAGAAGTTATCATACTTTGTTTTTTTCTTTTCCATTGGAACCCCACATGGTTGCTCGTTTTTCTTCCCCTTTGTGGTTGCTCTTTGTCTTTGTTGTGCCATTTCTACTTGCCTTTGATTTTCCTATTAATAATTGAATAGGCAAAAATATTGGTTACAAAAATAATGTTGTGAGCAGCCCCCTCAAGTAAAGGGAATGAAATATAGGGAAATAAGGGCTGTAAATGCATTCAGTCCTACGCTATTTTTTTGGTCACTATCCGTTCTTCACATTTGACAATAGAAAAATATTTGTACTCGCAAAAGGTACACAGTTAAGTAGTTACTACAAACTTCAACTAAAGAAATAAAGCAGTTTCTAATTTATTGTTAATGATGCCGCGATACTTCAGAGGCAGAAACACATAACATTTTTCAAGTTATTTGCATCGAAACTGATATGATTTTTTTGCCAAGTCATTTTGAGATACACATAAACAGAGAACGCCAATATTTTACAGGCCAAGAGTATTAATTAACTATCTAACTACTGTACTTAACCAGCTAAGATTTTCACAACAACTTGCATCATAGTAGTTCAATCACAATAAAATACTATTTGGTGAGCAACTTACATCCGTAGATCACAAATTAGCTTAAAAAATGTGGCAGGGAAATAACATGGAAGTTATAACCATCGTACCCAAGTTTTCTCTTTTCCGTTGGAACCAGTTGCCTTATCTTTTCCCTTGGCTTTTGTGGTTGTTGCTCGTCTTTATTGAGCCATTTGTCCTTACCTTCGATTTTCCTGTAAATAATTGTATAGCTGAAAATTTTGGTTACAAAAATAATGCAGTGAATTAAAATTCCAAATGTAATGTAATAGTAATTTTTCAGATTTAGATTTACCTCTCGAACACGAATGGCATTGAGTTCTCGTTCGTCGTGGACAACAACTCTAACATTTCTTTCTCAAAAGAAGCTGGACTTATGCATAAGAAGTAAGTAGAGTTCATAACGTCAAGTTAACATTAAACTATGTTGTACCTATTAAAATAGCAAAAGAACACTTGGTTACCGTTTTTCTCAAATCATTGTCCACCTGTTCAAAAATAATACTATGTTAAGGCCTTGTTTGATAACAATGATAGATGGTTGAGATTCGTAAGGAGATGAGATTAGGATTGGTAATGAATATGTTTGTTTGAGATGGGATTAGATAATGGGATTATTAATATCATGTTTGTTTAACATGGGATAGAATTGGTAATGATATGAGATTGGTAAAGGCTATTTTGGTATTTGTGCATTGGCAAGGAGGGGATTGGATTGTTAATAACAAGTGGGAGAGGCCCTTCTTGTAAGGACCCGTATTTTTCAGATATTATTTAAAGCATTTATAAATGTTAGAAATTGAGAAAAATGGGAAATTTATTAAGTTTGTATGAATTGGGGTTAATGTGGGAAGATTGTTAGTAGAGGGGTGTAAGTGTAATTGATGCGTGTGCTAGTATAAAAGTGTGGGTATGTGTGTAGAGGAGTATTCTTACTCCTCTCACTCTCTCATCTCTCCCAACCTCTCACCCCTCTCTCGGCTCTCTCTCAATCTCTCTCACTCTCAATCAAAAATCCCCCAATACAACTTCAACCTTTCATCAATCAACCTCAAATCCTTCGCCTCTTTACGTATTGGAGCTCGTATCGCGTCGGTAGAAGCTCGGTGCGTCGTATTTGGCTCGGTTTCGAAGTTTGATGTTCTAGGGCTTGGGGAATCCTTGGGTTTCGGCTTTAACACTCGAGGTAGCGATTTCTCTCACTCTTTATATGTTCTTGAGTTGGTTTTGTGCATGAAATCGTGCCTATGGTTGTTGTGATTGTTGTTGTAGTTGAAACCCATGAGAATCTGTTAAAAACCTGCTCGAAGGCTATTGTTATCGATAACATTTTCATTGTTATCGATAACACCTTGTTGTAAAGCCTAGAAAACTAATTGTTATCGATATCCTTGGTATAGTTATCGATACCTCTAAGTTCCAAAAGCCAGAAATTCACTTGTTATCGATACCCTTGCGTCTGGAAGACTTTTAGTCCAAAGGTATAGATACATTTTCCTTTGGTATCGATACCTGTTGCTTATCTCCAGCATTTGCTGTTTTGCTTCATTTTTCACCGTTTTGATTTTCAATCACTTCTAACTATTCTAAACCACTTCCAAATATAGTCTTTCGCACTCTAATGATCTCTTGGTCATCCTCAGTCATTGGTTCTCGTCGCGTTGAACACAAATATCATATGGAATGAATTATCGTCCTAATGTCTTATTGGTGCGTTCGTTTAACTATTAGTGGTAATGTGAGGTGCTAATATAGATGAAGTGAACATGCTTAAGCTAAATGTGGGTGTTGATGAGATTGAATGATTGGATAAGAGGATGGATAAACCATAAGACGAAATACGAGGACTTGACCCTTGATGCCATATAGTACGAAAAGTGAGTTGGGAAGACTAGTTTGGAAATAAAAATGGGAATATGAATTGGTATGTAGACCGTTTAATTGATATCAAATTTTCTTTATATTTGTAATCATACTATCAGAACCTTAGAGATGCATATGTTGAAAAGTAATGAAAATGGGTAATAGTTGGATGTATGGGGTAGCGAGTACCCGGAACTTGAATCGGATGTACAGGGTCATGAGCATCTGGAATGTAAATTGGATGTACGGGGTCACGAGCACCTGGAAATGTATTATGGGTATATGGGGCCCTAAGACCTGAAAAATCTCTTAAGTTCATTATTCGGTACGTTAATGGAGGAAGAGCTATCTGAGCTCATATTGGAAGTAAATGAGAGATGTACGGGGTCCTTAAGACCTGGAATGTAAGCCAGTAACCGTAGAAGTGTACAAGATGGAATTGATCAATAAGGACACGAAAAAGGATGGCAAATAGATCGATTAATGACAAGTGAAGTGCTCTTGAGCCTTAAGTTCCTTCATGAAGTTACGATGGTTGCATTCTCTATCATTGTCTCCTACTTCATTCTTTTATGTTCAAATCTCCTCATTTGCATATAACGTTTGTAGAGATTTTTCTACTGGGCGTGTGTTTTGCTCAAACCTATCATTCTTTCAGGTACAACTCAAGAGCATTAGCACGGAGTACTTGGCGTGCATATCACTCATCCCTTTTGAAAGTGAACATCAAGGAAACAACTCAGATATCTTTGTAAACTCTTTTGGGAAGACATAAATTGTAATATTCATTTAAATCCTTGGTTTAAAAGTATTGTAATTATTTAACTAACCTTTGTCTGAACTTTGAAACTATTGGGCCAAAGTGCCATTGTTGTAATCTTTTGAATTTGATTGTACTCAAATAAAAGAATATGGGAAAGTCTTTTGGGGTTATTATAAGTATACTGCGGCAGTTTTCCTTAAAAAAGTTATTGTATTACTATGTTAAAATCGAGGGCGTGAGACTTCTCAATACCCCCTAATACCCACCTTGCTAGTCCTAAGGACTAATAATCTCAACTCATTTTGGGTTACCAAACACAGTATTAGTAGTCCCATGGGATTGGTAATCCAATCCCAAGTGCTAATATGGTTATCAAACGGGGCCTTAAAGGCTGGGTTGAAACACCCTCATATGAAAGCAATTTGTGTTACTACAAAATTTATAGAACATCTTACCTCACCGAAAACAGTGACGTTATCCATGTCAGCAAGTTGTTGCGGTGTTGTTTAAGTAGTAGACTGTAGACGTTTGGAAGGAATTCCGGCCTCTAGTCACACCTAAAAACGCAAGAACAAAGAAATTAGACATCATTATTGTTACTACTTTTTTTCAAGGAAAACAAACACGTAATAGCAGAATATAAAAAAATCCATTAACTAAGGTTACCTATTCTAATAAGCACGAAGCTACAAACTGGCTCTAACTTTTCTATGCATTCAAATTTCCCCATAAAGCACTATAGAGATTGGGGCACACGCAAGTCGAATTTGAACAGAATTTGTGAAAAATCAATCAAACATTAAAACGGAAAGCTATTGAAACGCATATTTGCCACTTTTTCTAAATGCTGACTTACAACAATCGTTTTTTTTTTCCTTCCCAAATTGCAAAGGCTACACTTAAGAAAAGAAAAATTGGGAATTTAAAAGGATGCTGATTTTGGCACTCCCCAAAATGAGTGCTATTAACAAATGGGGAGTGCCAAAATCAATCTCTATATGGAATTGATTTTGGCGGGGGTGCCATTAACAAAATGGGGAGTGCCACAATCATTTTCCATTTAAAATAGTAAATGCAAACCCAATACTTGAAGGAAAATAATGAAAAGTAACAACAAAGGAGTAAAAGACACAATCAAAATTGAACCATGGCTGACGAACCTGGAGTTTATTTAGAGATGTTTTTATTTAAAAAAAAAAAACTTCAGTTTTTGTTTTTAGAATAGATTATGAGAGCTATTATTTTCTCTCTCTAACAGTAACCCACTTGCACTGAAAATGCATGTTCCTAAATGTTGAGTAAAAACACATGTCCCTCTATTTTTAAGCAAATTGTAGAGGCTACACTCAAGGAAAAAACAAAGAATTTAAAATAGAAGATGCAAACCCAAATTCTGATTCTAGCCACATTTTGTCAGGGAGGAGTGGTATTCAAAAACAGATGGAAAATAACCACACAAAAAAAAGGAGTGGTGCAGAACAATACTTGTACTTTCTGTAATAGTGGCATTTGACTACTACTTTTGAGAGAGAGAGAGAGAGAGAGAGAGAGAGAGAGAGAGAGTACCTTAATTGGAACAGAGCTTTTAAAATAGAAGATGCAAACCCAAATTCTGATTGTAGCTACATTTTGTTTGGGAGGAGTGGTATTCAAAAACTGATGGAAAGTAAAAAAAAAAGAGGAGTGGTGCAGAACAATATTTGAGAGAGAGAGAGAGAGAGAGAGAGAGAGAGAGAGAGAGAGAGAGATAGTGCCTTAATTGGAACAAAGCTTGTACATAGGTTCACATAGCTTTGAAGCAGATATCAAAAGGTTTTGCATTGGAACAGCCGAAAGAGTTCTGAAATGAATGAGAGGGAAACTGCTGGAAGTTTTGTACAACATGGGTGAAGATGATGTTGGACGGAGCAGTGGAAGGAAAAAGGGGTGTACTGGGGACATCTGGACATGTAGTGGGGTGGTAACTGTTTTTGAGAGTGAGTTTTTTGTGTGTGTGTGTGTTAACATGTCCAATATATCTCCACAACTAACTATTTTGTTTTTTGTGTTTTTTTCTCTTTAGAGGGTATTTTAGGAAAGGAAAATACATGACAGGGGAGACACCAAACTAGTGCTCCCCATTTATATATTAGAATAGATATATAATAAGACATGACTGATTTTGAATCCAAAAGACAACTAACGGTCCAGATTTATACCCTGCATAATTCTCCACCCTCCATTCTACAATGGCAGGCTCGTAAATACTTCACATTTGTCGATTATTTTCCAATCACGCATTCCCCGTTCAATATGGAAATCCAATTTGCAAAATCCAAAGATTTCAAACCCTCTTCCTCCTCCTCCTCCTCCTATCTCTCTCTCTCTCTGAGAATACAGCCAGCCCTTATGCAGCTTAGCCACCGCCTCCCTCAACAACCAGAGACAGACGGCGCCGCCGTTGCTCTCCCCTCTCGCTTCTTTTTCGTTTCTTTTTTGTTTCTATTTTCTGATTACAAAAACCTCTCTCTCTCTCTCTCTCTCTCTCTCTCTCTCTCTTTTCTTTCTCTCCCCTCGCATCTTCTCTACAAGCCTCATCAACTCCTCTAGAAGTATAATCATCGAGTGTTCAGAGTCTTTCAGACAAATAGGAAAGCCAATCGCAAATCTGAAAATGGTAGTATCAAATTTCTCCCCCCTCTCGCTTTTATTTCATTTCTTTTTTGTTTCTACTTTCTAATTTTTGCATTATGCGTTTTCCATTTGGAACTGAAAACAGGGCCAATTAGTGAAACCCATATTGAGCCCGGCCCTCGACCAGTGTTACCCAACCCTAGCCATCTTCATGCTCGTGTGGGCAGCATGCCCTTAGGAAGGATTTTGTTCCTTCCCAAAGCAGGGCCTGGATCGAGGGAGTGCGAGCGCGGTTGGCAAGCGCTTGGTATACAGAGTCGCTACTCGGGTTTGAAGGTCCGACACCCAAGGAACCGTATTTTGAAGTACTTGCCACGCTGTTTTGATTTGAAAAAGTGAAAGCACCAGTCCGTCGTAACCATATTTGGGTTCAGGAGCCAGGTTACGAGATGGGAAGGGTTTTAAGGCCCCCCTCTCGCCCAATCTGAAGATCGGTCTCTTCTTAGGCATTTTGTGAAAATATTTGTGATTCTTCTATTATTAATCAATTTTTAGCCAATTAGGGCGGGAAAACAGTTAATCGGGGATTAAGACTGTAACACTTTGCAGGATGTGATAAAAAATAGCATGGATGGATGGAATGATTATAATAAATGGGGTAACACCCAACATTGTGAACAGATACCAAAATAGTGCCTTGTATGAATTTGACGTGAATAGTGGCCAACTTGCATGCATGGATCTATGTGCATGCAAGTCCTCCAGCATGCGCCAGACCCATACACACGCGTGTGTGTTGACATCCTACCAACAGGTTAGATTTTATCACCTTCTGGGCTCTGGAAGGACCAGTGCTCACCCAGGGGGCAAACTAAGCAGTTTATATGTATTGAGAGCAATTTGAAATTACAAACAGAACTAATTAATTGGAAACACAACCCCTAAACAGTGGGGGTACCAAAATAAGGGCCAGGGGCCAAGTTGCCCATGCAAAAGCAGTCACTGGACATCAGATGACCAGCGCGGCAGAGTGACATAGGCGCGCGCGGATCATGACTGGACTTCTAGGAATTGCTCTTGCATGCCTTGTCTCTGAAACATACTCAGAAGCAACCCAGGAGCATTCCAAAGTAATTAAAATAGCATGCTAAGCTAAATTGATATTTTTCACATGTAAAGCAATAAATTAGGTTTTAACATGCATCACAGTGATTTGAACACAATGAAAATAGGAAATAACTAACTTTCCCATCCTCACGTGGATTGTCGTGCGCTACCCATGAAAGGCGCGCGCGTATATGTGTCCAACGCGCGTGAGAAGGCCAGTGCACGGTTCTTGTAACCCTGTTGACCTTAGGGCCAGGACTGGTATAGATTACCAGCATTGGCCCTGCCAGCCCCCCTCAGAGATCAAAACAGTAAACAATATGTATGTTATACCTTTGCTTAAGTGGTTTGGAAATGGATTGGACAAGGTGGTAGAGCTTATGAAATAAGTGTATGAAGATAACAAGAGTGATGAGATAGCAAGAGTATTAGGGGTTGTATAGTCTTTTTTGCTTTATCTTTTTGTAAACTTGGACTTGAAAGACCAATGGGGTATTTATAGGAGATAGCAGAGTGCTAGGTTGGTGGTTAATTTGGCCATGCAACCAGCCAACAAGGCTGGTTGGCCTTACTTGGTGGAGAAGGGTTCCACCAAGGTGATGGGAGTGGTTGTGAGGGTGGTGCTACCCATGCACCTGCAACAGCTGTTTTGGCGCAGAAAATAGGGTTCTACAGCCCTGTAGACCCCTTGATCATCACAAAATTCGGCTGGAAAAAGGTGATGGGGATAGGTGTTGACCAGTGCACGAGAGCTAGTCAACGCGCGCGTGATCGACCAACTTTCACGCTGGTCAATAGTCAAAGTTTGACCTTTGACCAATCACTGTCAAGTTGACTGACGAACGTGAGAGCCAGATCAATGCAAGCTAGTTAAACCCAAGGTTAGGGTTTTGATTTTAGGGTTTTGGGGTTTAGAATAGGTTCCAATCACTCCAAGTTTAAACCTTTCCATAATCGAAAAATGAAGTAAAACGATTGGGAGACCCCGATGGGTGTCTACAGTAGTCCCTTTTTGACGGCACGCGGCACACCATTGAGCTCGTATGGGTAACATCAAAGATTTCTAGACATCCATCAAATCTGGCCAAAAGCCGATTAATGGAAAGTGCAGGCGAATATATAAAAATACCGTGGACCACTAGATTGGAGAGCGGATCGATTGTTGGTGTGAACGCTCCTGGGGAAAATAAATAGATTTTGATGGATGGATCATCGTTGATTGAAGACTAGATGGATAGATCGTCGCTGATTGATAGTTGAACGGATAAATCGTTGCTGGGACGGATAGATCATCTCGATTGATTACTGGATGGATAGATCGTCGGATTGATGATTGGACGGATAGATCGTCTCTGATTTGAAAATTGGACTGATAGATCGTCACCGATTTTATAATTGGACGGATAGATCGTCGTTGGCGGACCACTACTGGAGATACAAGATGCCATGGATCGAAGATATCATCAAAAAGGACCTTGATATCGTTAGAAATCATAACAAGACCTCATGGACCGAAATGAGACAGATAAACATGATTGGGCCTAGCCAACTGGGGAATTGGGCCTGAGGCCCAACTGATCATCGCACGCTGCACCCATATCGGCGCGCGCAGGAGTCCATCTTAGGGCTCGGATTTGGAAAAGGTCCAGACCCGGTCCACACCTATTTTTGTTCCATATAACAACAGAGGTGCCTCGAAAAATCGCTCGACAACAGTTTTGAATTTCCACAAACTCTCTAACTCTCTCAAAACCTCACAATCCCTTAATTTTGTTCCAAAATCCAGACACCTGTGCATCCAAAACAACCATGGCGGACTACGGTGGTGAGAGTTGAGGCAGAGATGTCATTGATCATCCCCGGGACGAAGAGGGATCAATGGAGATCGAACTAGGGAATCAACAGCCAGTAGAGGCCGTCACGGGTTCTAGTGCAGCGGCTATGAGCGGTGGCGATTGTGACCAAGACCAGGAGCTGAAAGTGGTTGTCAACGTGGTCTGACACGTGTCAGAGGAGGTACCACGCGCGACAGAGGAGATTGGGGCCGTGGGGTCCAACATTGAGCCATTGGGTTTAAATACAGTGGCAAGGGGCTCGACTGTAGTTGGTGGGAGTTTAGGCGGTACCGATGGCAGTGTTACCGAGGGTGGTGATATCGGGCCAAGCGGGTCTCTGTCGAGGGATTCGGCGAGAGGTATGGGTGTTGTTACTGGTGTGGATGAGGAGACCAAGGAGGTTTCAACAGGGCCAGTCGAGTTCCAACGGGCCGAAGGGACGTCAAGCCATGAGCCCCTCTCAAGGAGAGACTTTGCAGAGTTCGTGGATGATGCTACACTCGCCCGGTTGATGCGAGAAAATCCAGCTGTTGTAGCAATAGTCATAACTGTCAGGGAGGAAAGACAGAGGGACATCGCACTGGCTCAAGAGGAGGAGCGCTTGAGGGGTGAAGCTGAGAGGGCCCAGGTTGAGGTTGAGAATGCCCTAAGAGAGATGGAAGATGTTGAGAGAGCCCGAGCTGAGGCGGAGTTACCTAGGCATACAGTAGTGGCGGTAGCAGAGAGCTTGACATGTCCTGACTTTTCAGCTGAGGCATACGTACCTCCCATGCCACACTTGTTCGTGCCATCAGGCTTTGTGGCATACAGGCCACAGTGGACAGAGTACGATGCTGAGCTTGTTCTGAAAGACCCTGAGACTCACATCTCGATCAGCTGAACGGAGGTACATTCTTGGAAAAATTCCCTTTTGCAGTTCAAATTTGTATTTGTTTACATGCATTTGTACCGAGAACAACGTACAATGATCCTTGAAACAAACCATGTCACGATACCCTAGTCATTGTATTGTATACCGTGCATATAATAACTTGAACCAACCATTTGTCATTAGGCTGCATTGATTACCTGGAACTTGAGAATGAAAGCCCTGTATGGTGACACATCCCCTTGTTGCTTATCTTCGTATTTGAAACAGGCGAGAGCAAGGTAGAGAGATATTCGCGGCTTCGGTGGCGCGTGTAGTTCCCTTGAGCTGTATGAGAACTTGCCACAAAGAAAGGTAGTTGGTGGACGAGGTGGGCTTCAGTGAGTTTATACGGACTCTCTCTGGTCAGAAATGACCATGCTGTATTGGTAGCACTTGTAGAGAGGTGGAGGGATACCACTAATACCTTCCACCTACCTCCTGGGGAGATGACTGTAACACCCATGACTTTGCAGCGATCACCGGCCTGAGAGTTGAAAAGAGTCCATCCCGTTTGATTCAGGCATTCACGAGGACCCAACAACACTAGAGTGGTTTCTAGGAGAAGTACCAATAACGACTCTAATTTTTATCAATAAAATTATAAGTTTAATAAAATTTTTTTACTCGGTTATCTTTTCGTTTATTTATTTAAGTATTTATTTATTTTTTATTATTAAACAAATCTTAAATTGGTAAATTTAGATTTGGAGGCCATAATTGATATGCACACACATATATGGAGAGAGAGGGAGCCGAATGGGATTTCTATCCCAATGAATCTACCATCAAGTCAATCTGTACACTGTCATCAGATTTCTTTCTTCCCACTTGCACCATCTTGTCCTCCAATAAAATCTATTAAGAATAGCCTTGTAGGCTAGCAATTTAAGATATAGAGAGTAAGGGTGTGTGTGTGCCGTGTGAGAGAGAGAGAGAAGAAGATGTTGCCGAAGTTGGAGTGAGGGAGAAGTTGGGGTTTTATCCTAATTCACATCAGTCAGACTAAAAACCAGGCTATGACATCCTAATATATATAGCTGGAGAGAGAGAGAGAGTACACAAGAGAATGAGAGAAAGGAAAAGGATATGGGTTATACTAGTGGGTTAGTCTCTTACAAACCCATCTCATATATATACATATATTTATAGCTTAATAGAGAAAAAAAAAAAAGATTAGATAGCCTGGAGAAAAATCTCATCATGAGAGGCCTACCTCATCCTAGCACATAGGTTTATAAGTCTAAAGGAAGTGAGACCAGAGGATAAATGTGAGAAAGAAAGTGTACGCCTATAAATACTCTCAACTCTAACCCACCAACCCCACCAACTTCTTTTCCTATTTTGGAAAATCCTGGGAGAAATAGACAGAGAGAGAACCGAAAGAGTTGGGTTGCTTTTTCAACACTTAGAAACCACCCTCCAGTTAGTCCACTCCATTTTCTTTTCACTTTACATTTTCTTAAGAAGGAAAAACTAAATGTTCAATCAAACTAAGGCTTAACGGAGACGTACCGTTTGCGACCTGAACCAACGCTATCGTAGTCAAACCTCTACCGCCAAAAAGTAAGGTAGAAACCTCATACCTGCTCACCTAAATATAGTAGTGCTACGTGTTCGTTGATTTTCTTTTAAAAGTATTGATCTAGAGAATTTTATAATTACCCGCATAATTAGCGTGTATTAAATTTAAATTATTAACGTTACTGTCGTCAAAATTTTCGTTGTAATCCGTAGAATGGAAACTGGAGAAAATGCTCGTAATGTTTGCATAAAGGAAAAGTGGAATAACCCCTGGAAACTAAAAAAAAAGAGGCTGTTTTGTTTGCATGAAAGAAAAGCCCTCATTTTGCCAAGTGTACTAACTTTTATGAAAGAAAAGTCTTCATTGTACCAAGTATACTGACCTTTGTCTTGACTTGGGATTTTTGACCGAAAGAAATTAGATTTAGCTGTTAGAGCATAACTTAGAACATCACAACTGGAATTAATTACAATTAACTTCGCATGATTATCAGTGAAGTGTTAATAATATTATTTCCTGATCAGGTATAGTCATAACGTTTGATCGACGAATTTGAAAAGCATGAAAGTAGGATTTATTTATTTTTACATGATTGTAGTAAGCCTTGAAAGAATAATGTGTTCGCAAGAAAAAGATGCATGTTTACGAGACACGAGAACCGAGAAAACGATATTCCAAAAAAAATGAAAAGAGCAAAAGATAAATTTTGACATGTGTAAACCTGAGAGACCGGAATGGCGGAACCAGAGTTTGGGTGTGCACGTGTAAACCTGGGAGACCGGAACGGCGGAACCAGTGTTTGGAAGTGTGTAAGTAAACTTGAGAGACCGGAACGGCGGAACCAGAGTTTGTAAATGCATGGTTGACCGTCATTCTGAAAGAGGGAGTAAACGGAACCAGTGCTAAAGGATAAGAGTTGAAAATAAGAGAAATTAACATTTTGACACGAGATACGATACACTATACGAATTTGACACTTGACACTTTTACTCGTACGATATTGTTAATATTTATTTTTATTTAAATTCTGTTTGATGCCTTGTAAACCAGATGTTATTTTTGCTAAAAGTATGGGACATAGGGGTAAGAGTTAGCTACTGAGCTTAAAGGCTCACGGTGTTACTTTTGTAACCCTGGCATTTTATGCTAGACTTAGAAGACGAACATCAGGCGTACTATAACCTGGAGCAGTACGGAGCTGAGCAGAATATCACTGAGGAAGCCAACCACCTTGGAGAATAGAAAATTTTCCGTAGAACCTCTCCCTATTATTAAAGAAGTGTAATATTAATTTGAGAATAATTTGGGATGTAATGACTTATTATTCTACGTTTAATTATTAAATGTTAAGTTTGAATAAAAATAGTTATTATTAATGTTCCCAATATTTGGGGCGTTACAGTACCCAAGATTAAGGAGGGGATGGTGAGGTATGGGCAGTTTGAGAAGTACCTTAGGAAGAAGGTGACAATCGAGCAAGAGGTAGAGCGGATAGCTAGGGCGTACTTGCTATACCTTTTTGGTGCTTCCTTGTACCCAAGCAGGCGGAGCAAACTGCACCTGTCATACCTACCAGCGTTGAGGGACTTGAGGACGGCCTCGCGCTTTGACTGGGGCGGAGCAGCACTTGATGCAGCCTACGGCTTCCTAGGGGACTCGTCGAGGACGGAGCATGGAGCAGCTAGGTATTGGAGGATCTGGGAGATATAATTTCCATATTGTAAAGTACAATTTCCATTATACTTGTCCATTTGATTGCATAGCCGGCCTGACTGCTTTATTATTGCATACCCCATGACTGATGCTTTTGAATGTTTGAAAATTGTACAGCTCTGGGCCTACGAAGTGCTGCGGATGTATCCGCCAATGTGCAAGAATGTTGATCTGAGCACCCTCCCTCGCATGCTGATTTGGAGCAAGAAGAACATGGGGACAAAAGAAGGAAGGGGCGACTTAAATGCCTTCCGGTTGTACTTGGACGAGTTGAGAGCATCACAGGTATAACACGAAAGACTTCCATAATCAGTAATATATTTCTTTCATTGCTTTAATGCTGTCGCTGATCAATTGTGTGCATTGCCTGTTTGTCCTATTCACAGATCAACTGGGATCCTTGGAGAGTAGAGGGGCCAGAGCCTGAGTACTTGGCTAGGAGTAGGGTTGTTACGGCTAGTAGGGTGATATAGAGTCGGCCTTTGGCTGGCAATGGTACTTGGGAGACCGAGTGGCCTACCAGTCACTTGGCTATGCTGAGTTTCAAATGTACTCAAGTAATTGATTCACAAGAGTTTCGTACATAGTATTGGTAACTTGTAGTTGTATTTAAGAATGTAACTTGTAGTTGTATTTAGGAGGTTGAATCCTTGTAGGACTATTCTCCGTAGAGTTAGGATGTTGGATTAGGATCTCAAGGAGTCTTGTCAGAATTGGCATTCCTAGACCAGTTAGGACTAGGAGTCCCATGGGACTTGGGCCTATCCACCAGTTGGCATGCCTTATCCTTGGGAGAGAGTCCTTAGCGTGTTTGGAATTTAGATAAGCTCTTAATCGAGCTCTTGTATTTACTAGCACGTTGTTAGCACCTTGATGGTCAAGGCTTGCTAAGCCTGGCTAGCAGTGACACCTTGCACCCTAGCCAACCGATGGAATCAAAGGCATGAGGCAGGCATGTCTTTACAAGGTGATCCGATGGTGTCGATTGGTATCGACACTGGTCCCTTAGGTAAGTGGTAGTTGTGATGCACATGAAGGCCTGATATCGAGGCAAGGATGCTAAACGGGAAGTAGGCTTGTGGGACAAGGCAATCCAGAAAACGGCTAAGTATTGGGAGCTAGGGTTTGTATACACCTCCCAAACGAGGCGTCGCCATACAGGTTGATCATGCTTGTTTGGTTCCCCTTCATAAACCAAGATCGTGGATATTCCCATGGCTATGAACATTGCCACACAACAACGGTTATTATCAAAACAGACTTGCCACCTAGTTTATAAAAACTAGGAAAAAAACAAGTAGAGATTTCAGGTACGGAAGCCAAAAGTACAATAAGGGGAAGGTGTCAAGCACCCCTCTTTGCTCAGTCAAAGACTGGCCCATAATCGTTCGACAGACAGTAATTGAAGCATGCATTAAAAACAAGCAGAACAGATAGACTGTGCCAGGAAAATAGATTACTCTGTAACGCCCCCAATTTCGGGTACGTTAAATAGATAATTTTATTGCAACTTCAAAGTAAAGTCTGGCTCTTTACTACATCACAACATCTGTAAGAGTACTTTCATTACACAAGGGAAGGGAAACTAAGGTTCCTAACTACAGCTCCGCTTGTTCTTCCATCTTAGCCAACTCTTCAGCTCCAAAAGCCTCTAAGGTGTACAGCTCACCCTGTTCATCTACAAAGTCTGACACATTATACCAGCGTCGCCACCGATATAATACGTCAGGGTCACCAAAGGTAACACCATGGGCTACAAAAGCTCAATAGAATAACCCATACCCACTAACCCTTAGCTTATAAGCAATAGATCATAATACTAATGATTTCCACATAATACATGCATATTTGACAAAACAGTTCACAATGACACATCCACATTCGCTAATCAACTATCGTTTGTGTCCATGGTTTTCTGAGTATCTGTTACGCGACTCATCGTGGACCATGTCACCATTTTCCATTTTTCCTTTTCCAAATCATCATTTCCAAAATCGTTTTTACACACCCAACCTTAGTTCCGCCGCTCCGGTTCCCATTGGCACACAAAATTTGCATTGGCTCCTCTCCACTAATAACCAAGCCATACCTCGGTTCCGCTGCTCCGGGTTCCCGAGGATCCTCACCATGGTTCTGCCGCTTCGGGTTCCCATGGGAACGCACACAACCTCACAATGGTTCCGCTGCTCTGGGTTCCCATTGGCACACAAAATCATTGAATTTGGCATTGGCTTTTCTCCACGGATAACCAATCCACCATTCAAAACCCTTGGTTCCGCCGCTCCGGGTTCCCGAGTATCCCACAATGGTTCCGCCGCTCTGGGTTCCCATTGGGTTTTCAAAAAACACACCCATACAATGGCTACTACGTCCGGCCATTATGTAGTTTCAAAAATATTTTATCCAAGTCAAAACACACATTTTCTTTAACCACACCCTAGGTGTCATGTTTCTACTTTCTCGTTTTTCGTGTCTCATTTTCATGCATTGACTCCACGGTAGGACTTTTCACAAAAGTAATCATAAATCATTCATTGTAATCTTGAAACTAAACTAGTAAGATCATCCAACTTAAAATTCATGTAAGCATGCTCATAACCATTTTAAAGATCAAAATATGAATACTTCTAAACAAGCGATAAGTTTCTATCTTTCAAAAATCCATTCTTTCCTCTTTTGTGGAAAGTTCAAAACAACACATGTTTATAAAGAGTAAAAACATTCTACTTTCTGACATACGATTCTATACGTAGAGTTAGGGGAACAAGGGATTCTACCTTTCTTCTTGGCGGTAATGGCAACTACGAAAAAAATGAGTACGTCGGGCGGAGTAACTTCCTACGGTATACTTCCGGAAGTTTCAAAAGAGAAAGGTTTCTCTCAAAAATTGACCTTGACTAAACTACTTGAACTTTTTGGATCGAAAAGGGATTTTAGGATGAGTTTCTTGAAGAACTTAGGAAGAACTTCAAGAATGCTCAAGAACAAGAAAAACAAAGTTAAAGCACTAATCTTTTTCTAGAGAGAAAAGTTGCTAGGTGAAGGTGTGAGTTTCATGCTTGGATAAGGGTGCTATTTATAGCAAAAGTCTTGGCTATTACCCAAGGAATAAAATTTTTCTTAGCAATTATTGTCCAATGGGTAAAGATTTTTCCTATTAAACTATTCAATTAAACACATGTGTACTTTTGAATAAATTAAGTATACATATATATATATATATATAAATAAGTCCAAGTACACAAATATATATATATATATATATATATTAGTATGTACCATGCAATCTATGTAGATCCCAAATATCCAATAAAAAATTATAAGGTCAAAATCTCTTATTAAAATAATCTAAATTAGCACATGTTTCTTATTAGATATATTAAATTAAGTACTTTAGAAAATCTAGGCTTTAATATAATATGATATATATATATGTACCCATGTCCACATATTCAAATATATAAGTAGGTACCAAGGATCCAATAAAAAATTATAAGATCAAAACCCTTATTAAAATAATCCAATTTGGCACATGTTTTCCTATTATAATAATAGATTTTGTACTAAGAGAATCCTAGGGTATTTTATTATAAAGTACACACATATATATTTATACAAATATATCATCACATGGGAAATCTAGGAAATGATTATTAAATAAAATCCTAGTACTTACTAATTCTATTATCCAATGGGTAATAATTTTCCTAGCAGTTATTGACCAATGAATAAAAGGGTGTGGTACTATATACACTAGAATTATACCATATGTCATTTAGGCATGTGTCTATATACCTATATATAACTATATATTTGTACTTAACAATATAACATAGATACCTTTCTTAATGGAAAGTCCATTGTCCAAAGGATAAAAGTTTTCCTAACTTTTATCATCCAATGGGTAAAGGTTGAAGGTCCAAAGGGTTCCACTAGGGTTTGGAAGGTTCAAAAGGTTCAAGGAGGTTCAAAAGGCTCATCTAGGATTAGGAGAAAGTAACTAGATGAATTAGTAGTTAGGTTCTTCTAACTAAATGGTTAGAATCTAACTATACTTGCTAAGTAGAATCTCTAGTCAAGAAATATAATTTTAAAAAAAAACTAAAATCTAATTATGACGGATTATTAGAAATACAAAAGGAATTTTTGGAAGCGAATCCAAGCATTAAAATAAAATTCAAATTTTTAACGAAATTTTTACTTACTAAAAAATCAGGGTTGTTACATACTCGGCCGGTGAATTGATGTCACGGCCGAGTAATCCCACTGGGTCGATGTATCGGCTGAGGGAATGATTCCCTAGCTGATGTTCTTCCTCACACCAGAATAAATATTTAACAGAGAATCAAAACACTATGATTGTAGTGCAAAAGCATGAAATAAACCAAACCATAGGCCCCTGGGCCTCACCACCTTGATCCCTCAGTTGCTTGATTGCTTCAGATTGAGGGTGATTGACTGATTTCCTTCTCAAAACCCTAGGGTTAGGGTTTATACTTTGGAGGTTTGATCGTCGGATTGCCGCTGCCTTCGAAGTTTTTGGGCTTTTGTAAAGGAGATATGGGAGAGTGTTTTTGCAAGGATTCGTGGCTTGAGAAGGTGAATTGTGTTCTTAATTTCAGAACCAAAGGCCCCTTTCTATAGGCATCGGATGACATCACTTCAACTAACACTACAAGAGAATATGCTATTTACGTCAACCTATTTGTGTCGGCAGGGACACCATTTGCGACGGGAAGAGTCTTTCACGTTGGCAATGCGTCGGCTGTGGGGGGCACGTAAATGGTGGGGTCTCAAAAAGTTTTTTGCATCGGCAAGTGCTGTCGCATAGTATTTGTCACGCCCTCGATTTATAACGTAAATTAACAATACTATTTGAAATACAAAGTCCTCACAATCGTACGTACAGTATCCCAAAATACAATACAGTTTCCGATTCCATTAATTGGTCTACAAATACAATCTTTCAAAGTAGGAATTTCATAACAAAGTCATTTGTTATACAAGAATAATAAAGTACTCTCCAAAATAGCTTTAATCGATAATGTCAGCATGCACTCCAAGTACTCCATGACCATGACCATGACCTGCAATGAACCTGAAATGGTAGGTTGAGCAAACACGTGCCCAGTAGAGAAATCTACACAACTAGTATATACGAATGGGATGACAGGTGGAATGAATAACAGAAGCAAGGTATGGTATCTCAAATGATGAAACGAAACACAACTAGTAATTTTCCCAAGATCGAAGACATAAATGAAGTACCATGACTACACACCAAAACTCTAATTCAACCATGAGGACTTACTATCTATATGATTTTCTCATGACTGCCACTGTCCCTCATATTACTTCGAATCACCAATCTGATATCTTAACTTATGAAACTATCGTAATCAAAGAATCGCAACAACAATGTCTTTTGTATCACTTACACTTTCACAATGATAGCCCATTTCCATTCACATCGTGTCACAATTTCCTCATCATTCTGTATCATGAGCAAAAGCTCCTGGCGGGCCAATTAAGAAATCCCGATACTCCCCACTAGTTTCGTCGTCACTGATGGAGCTAATTCTAGTCACACATCAAAGGTCACCATACCACAATTCCTTCAATACACTTTACAATTTAGCCATTCATCTCAGTCACATATAATGAATTCACAACGAAAACTTATTCACATAGAAGTAGTACAGATAATTTCATCTCAATCAACTCCCAATCGTTACGTTAGTAATTTCTCATCACCATACAAGCACTCACACATCAAAAGATAAACTCTCACAACGAGTTCATAGATTTCTACCTTGCATCTCGCAAAATCGTATAAGTTACGCAAGAGGTGTACCACATATAAAACACAAGGAAATGTCTCATGTATCCATGCCTAGCATTGTTTAACTCAAAGAAGTGTTCTATGTGTTCATTTTTCACGTCGCATGTCAACACATACAACCTTCGGCCACCTATACTCCTTATATTCTCTAAACCCTCGTTTCGGTGTCAAATGACTCATATGGAACCCAACGACCACTACCAAGTGTCAAGTATACCACTAGCCTCGTCAAACCATTCAACTAGTACTCAAGGGAACCTAAGAACACCCATGTTTCACCCAAACGAAAGTACATTTCCGGTACATGAATTTCGATATAAAATTTGCCCAAAACAGAGTTCGGATAAAAAAGTTATGCCCGTTCGAAGTTTTGCCAAAATGCTGAATTTTTCATTTCCTACCGGTAGGACACAATTTCCTACCGGTAGGAGACCACGATTTCACGAAAATGACAGTACTGGACAGCTTTTCTACCGGTAGGACTGGTAAGACCTGGGTTTTCAGTGCACGATTTACAGACTCCACCAGAACATTTCTAACAACGAAAATAATGATCTAAGGCACGATTCAAACACCAAATCAACACATACAGACATAATAGAAATAAGAAATCCCTACCTCAAGGGTTTTGAGTAAAACCCGACCCTTTGACCCAGTCAACCGTAACTCCATGAGGTCCGATCATGATTTTTCTTGGATATTCGGAAAGCCCATACTCCGAATAGCAACTTTAATACTCGGGCTTTGTCCGGAATCTCACCCTAGGTGAATGAAATCGAAGAGAGAAGAGAGGAGAGAAAGTTTCGGAGGAGAGGAGAGAGAGACAGCCATGAGAGAATGAGAGAATAGGGAGGAGAAATAATTCTCCTGGGAAGAATTATAGAAGTGGGGAGGAATCCCCCGCTCTCGCACCACACACTCACACGTGCACCTTTCACATAATTACCTTTATGTCCTTCTACGAACACATCACACCGAATATCCGTACTGTCTATTTCGACGGGCCGTATGTTTATAAAAGGAAAAATACGACCTCAAAAATACGGGTCTCTACAGTATTTGCGTCGGCATGCACTGTCGCTAATAGCTTTTTTGCGTCCGCATTCTTGCCGACTCAAAAAATTTGGAAAAACATATGATCATTAGCATCGGGAGGCCTAACCATCGAAAATAGCATTATTTTCGTCGGCCTATGCCGTCGCCAATGGAATGGTTCAGGTATAAACTTATTCCTTTTGCGTTCGAGTTTGTGCCGTTGCAAAATTGAAAAGCGTCTGTACATCCTAGGAGCAATCGCTGACCCAAATTTTTTTTTTTATACTAATTACAGATACTAATCTTTATATATAGTCTTCTGGACATATAAAACAACAATAATCCATCCAAAGCTTGTCCTCATCCATTCTAATACAAAAACCATCTTTCATTCAAAAACCAACATTGATTCATTCATTCAATCTCAAGAGGAGATCCATATTACAATATTGCTCCAATTACATGTTCAGGGAATAAAAGCTAAAGTAGGCAATGCTAATAGTATTACAAAGTAGAAACCTTAGTTTCGTTAAACACGTACAACGCCGCAAAATAAGTGGAATCCAAAATATTGCATCTTCACGATCATTGCACACTTTAGTCCTTGACAAACACCTGCAAAAGAAGATAGATATACAAGAATGAAATGCTGACTTATATTCATGTATGCATTTGCAATCAAAAAACCGCCAAGCAACAATGCAGCCAACAGATCTGTTGATAATCCCAATACGTGCCCATGTCCAAATTTGCTACTAATGCATTAGTAAGCGGAATCTTCCTAAGTATAAATATCAAAACTTCAATTTAAGAGGCTACTGACTCATCAGTCAAGACCACAAGCAAAGTAGTTTTACCTTCACTATATAGCTCATGCTCTAAGATTTGTAACAGAAACAAATAGATTGAAAACAAGAACCTTAGATTGAAAGTCGGTGCATGGCTTATCAGTAATTACAAAGTGCATAAGATCATATACAATAGACCAAAACATGAGCTAGCAATGTGAAACACCAACAGGGACTACTCTAACTAGTACAAGGTATGCCAATGCCAAGACAAGTCCTTTAACTCCATTGTATAGCTAAACAGTGTATCTTTCAAATCCTGCACCTCATTGTACAGCTTCCTATTTTCAGCCAGGATGTTATGGTAATTCTCAGCAGCATCGATTAGTCCTTTGAGCTTCACCCCTCGCCACGTTAGAGGCTGAAAACATGAGGAATGTCATGCCCATAACAAATGCATAAGCTTAAGCAGTAGAGAAATCCAATTTTAAACTATCAGTTAAGCACTCCTACCTTAAAGTGATTAAATTCTTCAAAGTAGACCTTTTGTGTCTTCAAAACTTTTCACTTTATGATTCAAGAGGCCTCCCTTAGATCCAAAGTAGTTCAATGGAATGACTTCTAGTCACAAAGTAAGCAAAGAGGGAGTAACAAAAGTGACAGTCGTAATGAGTTTGTGGTAATCCGGTTGTGTGCTGTCAAAGTTATTTAGCTTCATATAAAGAATTCTCCCTATCCATATACATAAGCTTTGTCTCCAGTGAACTTTACATGGAGAGAAGAATTCAGAGAGTAATGGAGTATCCATCTTAATTTAGTATTTAGTTTGCTGCAGAATAAATGGAATGGTCATTCTTACTTTGGCCTCTCAATGGAATGGCCATTCACTTAAATTGGTGAATGAGAATGAAGATAACTTAAATGGCCTCAAAACTAACTCAAATAAAGGAAAACAAATTACAAGTGATAAATTGAGTCAGACCATCCAGGAAACAAGAAAACAAAAGGCATCTAGAATTTCCATCTAATTGGAAATGGTTTCCCCATTTTCGATATATGCAAGTTGTAACGCCCCCAATTTTGGGTACGTTAAATAGACAATTTTATTGAAACTTCAAAATAGAGTCTGGCTCTTTATTACATCACAACCTCCGTAAGAGTACTTTCATTACACAAGGGAAGGAAAACTAAGGTTTCTAACTACAGCTTTGCCTGTTCTTCCATCTTAGCCAGCTCTTCGGCTCCAAAAGCCTCCAAGGTGTACAACTCACCCTGTTCATCTACAAAGTCTGACACATTATACCAGCGTCGCCACCGATATAATATGTCAGGGTCACCAAAGGTAACACCATGAGCTACAAAAGCTCAATAGAATAACCCATACCCACTAACCCTTAACTTACAAGCAACGATCATAAATTCAAAGCTTGGCACATATATATTATCAATGACACATCCGCATTCATTATTCAACTAACGTTGGTGTCCGTGATTTTTCGAGTTTCTCCTACGCGACTCCTCGTAGACTTTGTCAATATTTTCCACATTTCATAACCATATCCACTTTTCAAAAATCATTTTTAACACACCCAACCTCGGTTCCGCCGTTTCGGTCTCCTGAGTATCCTCACAATGGTTCCGCCGCACCAGGTTCCCATTGGCACACAAAAACATTGAATTTGGCATTGGCTCCTCTCCACAGATAACCAATCCACAATTCAAAACCCTCGGTTCCGCCGCTCTGGGTTCCCGAGTACACCACAATGGTTCCGCCGCTCCGGGTTCCCATGTGGGTTTTCGAAAATCATTAAACCAATTGTGTTGGCTCCTCTCCTCGGATATCCAAACCACAATTCATCCCTCGGTTCTGCTGCTCCGGGTTCCTGAGTATACCACAATGGTTCCGCCGCTCCGGGTTCCCATTTGGTTTTTCAAAATCATTCCAAACCCTGGGTTCCGCCGCTCCGGGTTCCCGAGTGTTCCCACAATGGTTCCGCCGCTCCGGGTTCCCATTGGGTTTTCGAAAGAAAACACACACCACACAATGGGCTACCACGTCCGGCCACATTGCGGTTTCCAAAACATTTTACCTTTTCCAAACACGCCTTTTCATTAACCACACCCTAGGTGTCATGTTTCTACTTTCTCGTTTGTCATGTCTCGTTTTCATGCATCAACTCCACGGTAGGACTTTTCACATATGCAATAATAAATCATTCATTGTAATCTTGAAACTAAACTAGCAAGATCAAATCAACATGCTAACTACAACTTAAAGCATAACGCCACATGTACGGACGCATTTGGAGTGAAAATCACTTATGCTTTACAAAAAGGCAAGTAATACAAACAATTCATAATACATGCTCATTTCCATCTTAAAGATGAAAATATGAATACTTCCATGCTTTTCGATATACAAACATATAATATACGTAGAGTAAGTAGAGGTATTCTACATATACTTAGAGCTAGGAGATAAGAATAATCCACAAGATCGTAATTTCATTTCAAGATTATAGTAAAACGAGCTTGCTAACTATTTCTAATACATTACATTGCCTTATCATAAGCAACAATAACTAAAGTTATACTAGGGAGAATGAGTAGAGATTAATCTACCTTGATCCGAAACTAGTCGGGGCCTCATTTAGAGATAGCTGGGAGAGGCCACCTATATTGTAACAGAAAGCTTGTACCAAACCAGAGACCGGCCTCAGAGAAGTGTCCTTCACTAGAAACTGGGTGAAAAGCAGATCAGGCGGGCGCAGATGAAAAGGTGGATGGACATAGATCTGCGCAAACCGACGACGGGGAGAGGGGAAAGAAAAAAGAGCAGTCGGGTGGATCTATGGTGGACAGAGGCCGATCGCACGGACGAAGAAGACGGCGCAGGGAACCGGGGTTAGGGTTTCAAAACAGGGGTTAGAGAGTTGGGAAGGAAGTAGAAACGATGGTTGAAAAATGGTAGATCGAGGGTGGGGGTGAGAGGGAGAGAGGGTGAGAGAGAAAGACCGTGGGTGTAGTTTGCCGGCCGGCGAAGGCCGCCGGAGAGAAGGCAAGGGTTGGGCTAGGGTTCTTTCATTTCAAATTACTTCATTGGGGTTCTTCAGCAAAAAATTTGGGGAAGAGAGGGTATGGTGAGTTGGGTCCGAGATTACCCCGCCCAATGTTTTTAGCGGTAAAATGGATTTATTTATGTCGGGCATTATTTTGCCATTGCAAATAAAGTTTATTTGCCACCGTTTTTTTGCGTCAGAGTAATCACAGACGCAAATGGATATTTTTTAAGACGGGATTGGATGCCGACGCAATAAACTAGCTTTTGCGATGGCATTTTCTGCTGATGCAAATAGGTCGACGAAAAAAGCCTTTTCTTTTGTAGTGCAATCACAATGCATGATTAAATTAGAAGTATATACGCAAAAGATCTCTTTTCAAAATCTCCTTTCATAGCCCAAATGCATCAGAATTTGTCTGCTAGGGATTTGAGCATCGAATCAAACGATTGACAAAACATTCTAGAATATGGGAAAAGGATGATCTGGCAGCCGAGGAAAGGACATTGCGGCCGAGGAATGGACCTGGCGGCCGAGTAATCAATCTCTCAGGGAGATTTTCAAGCAACATGTTTCACGGGTGAAAGAATGAAGTTGTGGCCGTGAGATCAATCTTACGGCCGACAGATGGATTCTCCTAGGATTCTGTATTTCTGTTTGAAAGGCTGTATGGCTCTGAATTGAGTCCTCTAAATGGCTAAAATTACTCACCAAAAGTCCACTAGTTTACGAGAAGTCAATCAGCAATCACTGTATCCATTCATCATCGGGATGGTCCCCAAGGTGGGACTTGAAATAATCGTTAGGCCAAATTGGGGTGTCTACTGATGACCCTCTTTGACTGAATTGGATGGATCACGAGACATGTTTAAGTAAGAGTCCAAGCCGTAAAACAACTTCAATTTAGTCGAATAACTATTCCAAGGGTTTTCAAAAAAGGTTTTAGTTATGGTCGGGCCGGGAGGCTGCCTACACATTCCATAAGGGAAATTCAGACCAGTCATAGTTCAGGGGCATTAAAAGAAAAAAAAACTCAGAGGTTTAGAAACAGAAGATGTACCTTCGGGCTTTAAAAAGCTGTAGTGCAGCATACTTGGGTCATGCTAGGATTTTGGCAAAAAGTAATTGAAGGAGCACGGGGATGCCGGGGAAATTTTTGCGGAGAGCATCTTCAGTATTTTGGGGTAGATCAATAAACAGCGGGTGAGTCGATTACTTTTCATGATCATCCTTACTTTGACTGAGGGGAGCTCGGTTGGGTAGCCTATCCTTGTGAATGAGCTTGATGGAATTGATGTAATTGGGGTGGAATCCAAACCATCTTTTGAAGATAATTGGATGCCGATTTTGAGATATGGGGCACAAGGCAAGAAACTGGAGCTTAAGATGAGAGAACTGAGGCACAGAACCAGTATCAATCATAAGGTAAGAGCTTGAGGGTCGGAGCCTGGAGCTTTGAATTGATGGAACCGAGGCATGAAGCTAGTTGCAGTCATGAGGCAAGAGCCTAAGGAGTCAGAGCTTGGAGCTTGAAGTAATAGAACCGTGGTGAGGAGCTGGTTACAGTCATGAGTCAAGAGCCTAAGGAGTTGGAGCTTGGAGCTTGAAGTGATGGAACTGAGGCATAGAGCCAATTGTAATCATAAGAGCTTAAAGGTCTGGGCATAGAGCTTTTCCATCTTCCACAAATTTTGGCATAGAGCCAGAAGATCAAGGCATAGAACCGATCAATAAAACCGAGGTGCGAAGCCGGTTGGGCTCAGGGTTGACCTGTTTCATGAGAGAGATAGATGCAAAACATAGTATGTGATGATGGTTAGATGTGAACAGATATGATGATGAAGAGACTCGATGTGATAATCATCACGCACTTGATGCTTATGTGCACGGGCCCATGCATGTGTGTTTATTTCAAGTGTAGAGTTTCTTTCAAGTTCTGGACTTGAGCATTCAGAGCTTAGAGCTCGAGCATTCGGAGGGTAAAGTTCGACCGTTCAAAGTATAGGCTTTGAGCATCCAGTACACGGTGCTTGGGCATTCAAACGTAGAGTTTGATCATTCAAGTGTAGAACTTGAGCATCTAGTACACACAATGGTTGGGCATTTGAAGAGCTTCGAGCATTCAAAGTGTTGGACTTTGAGCATTCAAGCATAGAGCTTGAGAACAGATGATATCTTGGTGATTGTTACAACTTAGAGCCAGTTGAGATAGTAGGCGTAGAGACGCTGAGATGGTTACGGGCGTAGAGCTGCTGAGATAGTGGGCGCAGAGCCGCTGAATTTGTGGGTGTAGAGCTGCTGAGTGATTTGAAGTTGCTGATAGTGAGTTCACGGGCGTAGAGTTGCTAATAGAGCTATGGGGATGACTAGCACGGAGCTATTGAGTAACTTGAATTACGAGCGTGGAGCTACTAAGATAGTGAGCATAGAGCTGCTAAGTGAGTACGGGCGTAGAGCCGTTGGATGTATGGGTATGAGTGTGGAGCTGCTGAGATAGCAAACGTAGAGTTGCTGAGATTGCTATAGGAGTAGAGCCGCTGCTAAGTGATCACGGAGTTGTGAAGTGGTTTGAGCACAGGGCTGCTGGAATAGTGCACATGGAATTGCTAAAATAATGGGCTCGGAGCTTGAGTTTCATGTGTTAAGGATCCCTGGATTTTCGAGCAGGAGCTCAGAGTTGTTAATTCTCGAGGGCTAAACAACCAGTAGTCTGCTGTTACGACATTCTTCATGTTCGGGGATGCCCCCAAGGCTACTTCCAACCATATTGTACTTGTTCAGGAGTGTCCCATCATTGTTTTTGTTGGTCACGGGCCTAGAATTTCTTAATTGCTTGGGTTGGTGCACCGGCCAAGATCTGATGTGGCTATGTAGACACCTCCCAAACGGGGCATTGCCATACAGATTCTTTCATAGTTTGTTTTGTTTGGTTGTTTGCTTCATAAACCAAGATCGTGGATATTCCCAAGGCTAGGAACTTCGCCACACAATAGTGGTTATTATCAAAATAGAGTCGCCACCCAGTTTATAAAAAAAAACTAGGAAAAACAAATAGAGTTTTCGGGTATGGGAGCCAAAGGTACAATAAAGGGAAGGTGTTAGACACCCTTCTTTGCCTAGCCATGAGATTGACCCATAATTGTTCAACATACGATTAACACATGCCTTATTTAATTCTAACACATAGATTTGATTAATTAGTCTTTACACGGTTAATGGCGAGCCGAGATGATAATTGAAACATGCACCAGAAAGAGGGAATAAGACAAGATGTCCCAGGGAGATGGATCTCGTGGCCGGTGAATGAATGTCATGGCCGAGAGATCCTCCTAGTTCAATGTACCAGCCGATGGATCGAAGATCTAGCCGATGCTCTTACTCACACCAGACTAAATAATTAACAGAGAATCAAAAAGCTATGGTTAGTATGCATAAACTATAAATAAAATGAACCAAAGGCCCCTAAGCCTCACCACCTTGATCCCTCAATTGCTTGATTGCTTCGGATTAAGGGTGTTTGACTAATTTTGCTTCTCGAAAAACCCTAGGTTTAAGGTTTGTACTTCGGGACTTAATCGTCGGATCGCGGCTGCCTTTGGGAGGTTTGGGCTTTTGTAGATAGGATATGAGAGAGTATAGTGGCAAGGTTTCGTGGCTAGAGAGGGTTTATGAACATATTAATTTCAGAACCTCCGGCCAATCAAATGGCATGAATTAATAAGGAATTCTAGAGCAATAAGATCTCTAGACGATTCTGCTTTCGTAGCCTGAACGCATCGGAGAAAGGCTGCTACGATTTTGAGGATCGGATCATTCGTATGACAGAACATTCCAGAATCTAGAAAATAGACGAACTAGTAGCCAGTTAAAGGATCTGGCTGCCGAAGGATATATTAGGCGGCCGAAGAATATGTTAGTAGCCGGGAGATTTTCAAGCAACATGTTTCACGGGTGAAAGAATGATGTTGAGGCCATGAGATCAATGTTTCGACCAAAAGATAAATTTTCCTAGGATACTGTATTTCTGTCTGAAAGGCTATTTGGCTATGGACTAGGTTCTCTAAGTGGCTAAAAGTACTTACCATACGTCCATGGGTTCACGAGAAGTCAATCAGCAATCACTGTATCCATTCATCACTGGGATGGTCCCCAAGGTGGGATTTGAAATAATCGTTAGGCCAAATTCGGGTGTCTATGGATGGCCCTCTTTAACTGAACTTAGACGGATCGCGAGATATGTTTATGTAAGAGTCAAAGCCGTAAAACAACTTCAATTTGGTCGAACCACTATTCCAAGGGTTTTAGAAAAAGGTTTTAGTTATGGTCGGACCGGGAGGCTGCCTACGTATTCCACAAGGGAAATTCAGACCAACCATAATTCGGGGGTAGTAAAGAAAAATAAAATTTTGGAGGGTTGAGAATAGAAGACGTACCTTCGGGCTTTTAAAAGCCGTAGTGCAACGTACCTAGGCAATACCAAGATTTTGGCAGAGAGTAGTTGAAGGAGCGCAGAGCTGCCGGGGAAATTTTTGTGAAGACCATCTTTGGTATTTTGGGGTAGATCAATACACAGCGGGTGAGTCGTTTGCTTTTCTTGGTCATCCCTACTTTGACTGAGGGGAGCTCGGTAGAATAACCTATCCTTGTGAATGAGCTTGATGGAATAGATGTAATTGGGTGGAATCCAAACCATCTCCTAGAGATAATCGGATGCCGATTTTTGAGATATGGGGAGCACAAGGCCAGTAACTTGAGTGCGAAGCTTGAGATGAGAAAACCAAGGCATGGAGCTGGTTGTAATCATAAGGTGACAGCTTGAGGAGTCAGAGTTTGGGCTTGAGGTGATAGATCTGAGGCGCGGAGCCGGTATCAATCATATGGCGAGAGCCTAGGATGTTGGAGCTTACAACTTGGTAGAACCAAGGTGTAGAGCCGGTTGTAGTTTGAAGGTCTGTGCACGGAGCTTTCCCATCATAAATTTTGGCGTAGAGCCAGTGGATCGAGGTACTAGACCAATCAATAAAACTGAGGCATGGAGCCGGTTGATTGCAAGATTCACCTGTTTCAAGAGTGAGAAGAGAGATGCAAAATATAGTTTGTATATGATGTTGATGGTTAGATAGTGATGTAATTGATGCAGACTCGATGTGAACAATGCAATATGTGCACGGGCCCGTGCATGTGTGTTTGTTTTTAGCGTAGAGCTTCTTTCAAATTCTAGACTTGAGCATTCAGAGGGTAGAATCCGACCATTCAAAGTACAGGCTTTGAGCATCCAATACGCAGTGGTTGGGCATTCAAACGTAGAGCTTGAGCATTCAAGTGTAGAATTTAAGCATCTAGTACATAGTGGTTGGGCATTCGAAGAGCTTCGAGCATTCAAAGTGTTTGGACTTTGAGCATTCAAGCATAGAACTTGAGAACAAATGATATCTTGTTGGTTGTTACAGCATAGATCCAGTTGAGATAGTAGGCGTAAAGCTGCTGAGATAGAGGGCTTAGAGCCGCTAAGTAATGGGCGTAGACCGCTGTGATAGTGGGCGTGGAGCCATTGAGATAGTGGGCGTAGAGCCGTTGAGATAGTGGGCTTGGAGCCGCTGAGTAATGGGCTTAGAGTCGCTGTGATAGTGGGCATGGAGCCGCTGTGTGAATGAGATGGCGAGCGCGAGGCTGCTGAATACGAGGCTATAGAGCTCGAGGTGTAGAACTTGCTGGAATGGTAGTGAGCAAGGGCGTAAAGCCGGTGAGTAACTTGATCATAGAGCTGCTGATAGCGAGCATAGAGCTGTTGTAGACACCTCCCGAACGGGGCATCGCCATACAAATTGATCATTGTTTGTTTGTTTGCTTTGTAAATCAAGATCATGGATATTCCCATGGCTAGGAACATCGTACACGATAACGGCTATCATCAAAACATAGTCGCCACCCAGTTTATAAAAACTAGGAAAAACAAGTAGAGATTCTGGGTGCAGGAGCCAAAAGTTCAATGAAGGGAAGGTGTTAGGCACCCCTCTTTGCCCAGTCGTGAGACTAGCCCATAATTGTTCGACATAAGATTAATTCATGCTTTATATAATTCTAAACACATGGATTTGATTAATTAGCCTTTACACAGTTAATGATGAGTTGAGACGATAATTGAAGCATGCATCAAAACGACAAAATAAAACAAGATGTCCTAGGGAGATGGATGTCACGGCCGGTGAATGGATGTCACGGCCGAGAGATCCTTCTGGTTCAATGTACCGGCCGATGGATCAAAGATCCAGCCGATGTTCTTCCTCACACTAGACTAAATAATTAAGAGAGCATTAAAATGCTACGATTAGCATGCATAAACTGAAAATAAAATGAACCAAAGGCCCCTGGGCCTCGCCACTTTGATCCCTCAGTGGCTTTATTGTTTCGGATTAGAGGGGATTGATTGATTTGCTTATTGAAAACCCTATGGTTAGTTTTTGTACTTCTGGGTTTGATCGTCGGATCGCGACTGCCTTCAGAAGGTTAGGGCTTTTGTAGAAGGGATATGAGAAAGTATATTTGCAGAGTTTCGTGACTAGAGGGAGTGTATGAACATATTAATTTCGGAACCCTAAGGACCCTTTATATAGGCAATTGATGACTCACTCCGGTCAATCAAATGGCGTGACACTCCAATCAATCAAATGGTGTGAATCAATAAGGAATTCTAGGGCAATAAGATCGCTAGACGATTCTGCTTTCGTAACCCGAACGCATCGGAGAAAGGCTGCTAGGGTTTTGAGGATCGGATCAAACGTATGACAGAACATTCAGGAATCCGCAAAATAGACGATCTGGCAGCCGGTTAAAGGATCTAACGGCCGAAGGATAGATTAGGCAGCCGGAGAATAGATCTGGCTGCTGAGGAATTGATCTCTCAGGTAGATTTTCTAGCAACATGTTTCTCGGGTGAAAGAATGATGTTGAGGCCGTGAGATCAATGTTACGGCCGAAAGATAGATTTTCCTAGGATATTGTATTTTTGTCTGAAACGCTATTTGGCTCTGGATTGGGTCCTCTAAGTGGCTAAAAGTACTCACCATAAGTCCATGGGCTCATGAGAAGTCAATCAACAATCACTGTATCCATTCATCATCGGGATGGTCCCCAAGGTGGGACTTGAAATAATTGTTAGGCCAAATTAGGGTGTTTAAAGATGCCCCTCTTTGACTAAACTTAGACGGATCACGAGACATGTTTACGTAAGAGTCGAAGTCGTAAAACAACTTCAATTTGGTCTAACCACTATTCCAAGGGTTTTTGAAAAAGGTTTTAGTTATGGTTAGGCTGGGAGGTTGTCTACGTATTCCACGAGGGAAATTCAGACCAACCATAGTTCGGGGGCAATAAAGAAAAATAAAAAGTTTGCAGGGTTAGAAACAGAAGACGTACCTTCGACCTTTAAAAGCCGTAGTGCAACATACTTGGACTGTGACAGGATTTCGGCGGAGAGTAGTTGAAGGAGCGCAGAGCTGCCGGGAAATTTTTTTTACGAAGAGCATCCTTAGTATTTTGGGGTAGATCAATGCACAGCGGGTGAGTCGTTTGCTTTTCATGATCATCCTTACTTTGACTGGGGAGAGCTCGGTAGAGTAGCCTATCCTTGTGAATTAGCTGGATGGAATTTATGTAATTGGGTGGAATCCAAACCATCTTTTGGAGACAATCGAACGTCGATTTTGAGATACGGGGGGCATAAGGCCAGTAACTAGAGCGTGGAGCTTGAGATGAGAAAATCGAGGCACAGAGCCGGTTGTAATCATAAGGTGAGAGCCTGAGGAGTTGGAGTTTCGGGCTTGAGGTTATAGAACCGAGGCGCGGTGCCGGTATCAATCATATGGCGAGAGCCTAGGATGCTTGGAGCTTGATAGAACCGAGGCTTAGAGCCCGTTGCAGTCTGAAGGTCTGTGCACGGAGCTTTCCTATCATAAATTTTGGCGTAGAGCTAGAGGATCGAGGTACTGGACCGATCAATAAAATCGAGGTGCGGAGCCGGTTGATTGCAGGATTTACCTGTTTCATGAGTGAGAAGAGAGATGCAAAATATAGTATGTATATGATGGTGATGGTTAGATGTGGTAATGGTAATGGTGATGTAATTGATGCAGACTCGATGTGAATAATGCAATATGTGCACGGGCCCATGCGTGTGTGTTTGTTTGTTTTTAAGCATAGAGCTTCTTTCAAGTTCTGGACTTGAGCATTCAGAGCATAGAGCTCGAGCATTTAGAGGGTAGAATCTGAGCATTCAAAGTACAGGTGTAATGCCCCGAATTTTGGGTACGTTAAAGAAGACATTTTATTACAAAAACAAAGTGAGTCTGGCTCATTAATACATCATAACTCTCATGATAGTACTTTTATTACACAAGGGAAGGGAACTAAGGTTCCTAACTACAGCTCCGTCTGCTCCTCCATCTAGGCCAGTCTTCAGCTCCAAAGGCCTCCATGGTGTACTGCTTGCCTTGATCATCTACAAAGTCTGACACATTATACCAGCGTCGCCACCGATATAATATGTCAGGGTCACCGAAGGTAACACCATGAGCTACGAAATCTCAATAGAAAAATCCTTACCCACCTATCTTAACTTACAAACGATAGGTTATAATAAAACATCAATTTTCACATGATACGTATATACACAGCTACAAAAGACAATATCAATAACACATCCGCAATCGCTATATAACTATCGTTGGTGTCCAAGATTCTCCGAGTTTCTCCTACGCAACTCATCGTAGACCGTGTCTCCATTTTCATTTACAAATCAACATTTCAAAAATCCTTTGTTTAACACACCCAACCTCGGTTCCGCCGCGCCGGGTTCCCATTGGCACACAATTGCATTGGCTCCGTACCGCGGATAACCAAGCCACACACCGAACCTCAGTTCCACCGCGCCGGTCTCCCGAGTATCCTCACAATGGTTCCACCGCGCCGGGTTCCCATTGGCACACAATTGCATTGGCTCCGTACCGCGGATAACCAAGCCACACTTCAAAACCCTCGGTTCCGCCGCTCCGGGTTCCCGAGTATCCCACAATGATTCCGCCGCTCGGGGTTCTCATTGGGTTTTTCACAAATCTTTCTTTTACACACACACACACACAAGTCACATTATGCAACCAAAATCGGTCATAATGTAGATTCAAAATATTTCCTTCCTCGGAATACATTTCCTTTCATTAATCACACCCTAGGTGCCATGTTTTTACTTTCTCGGTTCTCGTGTCTCGTTTACATGCAAAGACTCCATGGTAGGACAAAAGTAAGAATGAAACATTCTAACAAGATCATCCAACTCAATACTACTTATCATGCTCAATCACCACTTATAGCATAACGCCATATGTACGGACGCCCTTGGAGTGAAATCACTTATGCTTCATCACACCACAAGTAATACAAGCAACTCATATATGCATACTCATAACCATCTTAATTATCAAAAATACAAATACTTCGAGATAAGTAAGTAAGGATGCACTACATATAATTAGGAGTAGTAGATAGGGAGAATCTACCGTTCTTCTTGGCAGTAGTGACAACTACGAAAGGCAAGTCGGCTATCGGACGGAGTAACTTCCTACGGTATGCCTTCCGGAGCTTCGAAAGAGAATGGTTTCTCTCGAAACTTGATCTTGACTAACACTACTCTACTTTATGGATCGAAGGGTGGTCAGGTGGCGGTTTAGTGGCAGCTTTGGATGAGTTTCTTGAAGAACTCAAGAACACTCAAGAACAAAGTAAGAACAACTAGAACACTAGGATTTTCTAGCGAGAGAAGTTGCTAGGTGAAGGTGTGAGTTGAATGAGAAACATGGGGGGCTATTTATAGCCAAAATCTTGGGCTCTCCTTCCCCTCTCATGGCCGGCCCTCTCTCTCTCCAAATCCTCCATGGATTTGCTCCATTAAGTTGTCAAATCACATCACATGTCATGCCATGCCTTGTCCTGTCCAATCATATCTTAAGTGTAAGGCTATAGAATCAAGTAAGATCTTAGGCTTTTTAGGTAAATCTAGGTAATTACAACCTAGGTCTAGCTTGTAGCCAAATCTTAGGCTAACAAAGGCTAGGATTGTGTCATAATGGCCAATCAATAGGTTGTCATTAGGCAAATAGGCTTGGGGCTATTAAGTAGCTTGGAGTGTACTACACACTAGCACACACCTCACTTACTCTTTCCTCTCCCAACCGGCATCCCTCTCTCTCTCTCTCCCACGGCTCTCTCTCTGTCTCTCTCATGCTAGTATACACACACACACACACACACACACACACACACACACATATATATATATATATGTATATAACCAAGTACAACTACAATTAAGTACTATATGAATCTTTCTAGATTACAAGTACAAGATTCCCTCATCAAAGAAATCAAATAAGCACATGTTTTTATTAAACTATAATATTAAAGTACAAAAGAATCTCAAGGTACAAGTTAAATCTTCTAGTCTTTCAAGTACAAGTCAATCAAAGAATGACTAATGGTATTAACCAATGGGTAATAATTTCCCTAATGGGTAAAAACCAATGGATAAAAGAAGTACAAGTACTTTTATACTTAAAAATAAGATTTCTTAAAAGACTATATGCCCTATATGTACTTTTAAACAAAATATACTAATGAAAAGGTTATTAACCAATGGATAAAAGTTACCCTAATATTATGGACCACTGGATAAAGAATAAAGTAAGTTTGATGAGAAAGTTTGAAGTGACAAGGTTGGCTTCTAGGAAACAAGGTGCAAGATTCCTTTATTATGACTAGTCAAATCAACTTTATTGGAAGATTCCCTAGTCACATCGGTACTTATTGGTCATAAGACTCTATTACCCAAGGGTCATTAACTTCCCTAACGGTTATTACCGAATGGGTAAGGGATCCAAGGAACTAAGTAGTTGGTTTCTAACTAATCGGTTTAGAATCTAGTTCTATGTGCTCGGGAAACTACTTAGCCAATGGTTAAAATTTAGGGATGAAAATCTAATTATCACGAAATATCGGAAATATAGAAGGAATATAAAAAGTAAAAATAAAATTCAAATATTTAACGAACCCTATCTCTACACTCAATTTTGGTTCTTAAGTTGTACATAAGTACAAGGAATGGGGGCTTTTTTAGTCTTCAGTTTTTTCATTGGATTTTTTTTATACGTGAAGATCCAATTTCTTTGAGTATTCTTACATTTTCTGCAATATCTGAAACTAAACAGTTTGTCACATGCAGTTCAATGATGATGTTCATCATGAAAGGCTCAATGTTAACAAGGTAGGTTGTATTACAGTATTAAAGTTTTGATATACTTTTGCTGGGATTTTAATACTATTTTCTGTATGTCATAAAGCTGCTTCAAAATTATGTGCTTTGTGGAACTATATTCCATCTGTATACAAAAGCGAAGTACCTTTCCGAATTACATTTACTGGATGAATAGCCAAAAAAAAGAAGGAACAAGGAACAAATCAATTGCCCTTAAGGGAAGGATATGGCTTATAGAATGTATACAATTGAGAGGTTTTACTTTGTAGAACAAAACAAAAGGCAAATGGGAGTTTGAATGCGGATGGAGGAGGAAAGGCACATAGTGGAGTAAACATAAGGATCACCTAGGAGGAACTGACAAATTCTTTGCATAAATATGTAGATATATTAAAAGTACCTATTTTCATATGTATTACTATAACAACTCCGATTTTTCATTCAATAAAAATCTCGTTGTTATTCGAAATTTCTTAATTTCTCTTAACTACTTGTTGGTTTTCTTATTAATTCTTTAACGGTTAGTCTTTAAGAAATCGAACGCCTTATCATCTTACTCCTCGACTAGAAATCCTAATTACACTTTAGCCCCTCGAGAATCGTTTCTTGACTTTTAATCTCTACTTAGCAAGCCTAGTTAGCTTCTAACCAACTTGAGGGAGTAACCTAACTAGGAAGTCACCTAGTTACTTTTTCCTAACCAAAGATGGACCGTTTTGCCCATCTTGAACCTTTTGAACCTTTTCAAACCCTAGACTAAAAATTGTTTATTTATTTTCTTTTATTGTTTTGATTTTATTCTTTATCCTTTGGATGATAAATGTTAGGGGAACTATTATCCATTGGATAATAGAAACCCAATTCTTTATATTAAAAGGATTTTGAAAGATTTGAACAAGTACTTTGATCTTTTAAAGAAATGACATTTATAATTATTTTGAAAAGTACTTTTAATTATTTTTTCTAATAAAAATACCCTAGTAACTTTGGACCATTGGACAATAACCGTTAGGGTAATTTTTACCCATTGGACAAAAGCCTTTCCTTTGTTTTATTTGGTAAGTACATATATATATATATATATATATATATATATATATAAACACATGTGTAATAACAAAAGAACATGTAGTCTTTTCCAAAAACTTAATTTATGATTTAAAGTGCTCATACCTTATTATCCTTTGGTTAATAACCGTTAGGGATTTTATTATCCATTGGGTAATAAGCTCATCTTTCAACTAAGTACTTGACCCATTAAAATAGTATTTTGTTAAGATTCCCGGGAGTACAAAAGTATATTATTTTATTAATTAAAGTACGAGTACCTTTTGTATTAGTTTATTGGGTGAATCTTGACCCTTTAAGACTAAATTGCCCTTTTGTACAAAAGTACCTATTGTTTATTGTATTCTTGCATTTTAGTACATACATATACATATGTATTTAGCTAGTGCATGAGAGAGAGAGAGGAGAGAGGAGAGAGAGAGAGCCGTGAGAGAGAGAGAGAGGAGAGAGGCCGAGAGAGAGAAAGAGGGAGAGGGAGAGAGAGAGAAGGAAGGAAGAAGGAAGGAGAAGAAAGATGGGACATGTACTTTGATATTCTTCATCTTTTCAAACTTGGAAGATGAATATCTTCCATATCTACCACCATTGTCCTCCTTTGTGCCACTTTCAATTGTTTAAACCAAGAATCTTGTACCAATGTCTCCTCCTTTCCAACATATTTTCCAAAAATCCCATCCAAGGTACTAAGATTAGCCATGCAAGCCTAAAACTAGGTGGTTAGAGTACAAGCAAGCCATTACTTCATCCATCAACCTTTCAATCCACCATGACAAGTGAAAGAAAAGTGAGAGAGAGAGAGAGAGAGAGAAGTCTTGGCCTATAAATAGAAGCCATTCCAAGCTTCAAACTCACACCTTCAACCATTGCTCTCACTTCTCTCTAGAAATTCTAAGTGTTCTTGCTTCCAAAGTTCTTGTTTTCTTATGTTCTTGAGTGTTCTTGAGAGAAACCACAAAACCACCTCCCAAAACCACCGTTAGATCTTTTAAAGTAGCTTAGTTGGTTAGAAAAGTTATTTCTAGGAAAAGAAAGAACATCTCTTTTCCTTTCGAAGCAAACCGACGCCGTTACGCCGCCGAAATCCAAAACCGACGATCGAATCTTCGTAGCCGACCACCGCCAAGAAGAACGGTAGTTAATCTTACCTACTATCCCGAATATAAGTAGTTTTGTATCATAACTCTAAAATAAGTTCATTAGAAAGTAACTTTGATCGTTATATTTGAAGTAGATAAGGTTATCTTTTGTGAGAATATATGAGATGCATGATGTTGTTATTATGATTCAAGCATGTTATGTGGTCAAGAGTTGGATAATCTTGTTGTATTCATTTTGGAGTTGATAAATGCTCGTTTATGTGGAAAGTCCTACACCACGGAGTCTATGCATAATAACGTGACACAAGAATCAAGAAAGTAGAGACATGGCACCTAGGGTGTGTTAACGAAGATGAAAATGTGTGTAACCGAGGGAGGAAATATTTTTGAAACTACATAATGACCGATTTTGGGTGCATTATGTGAGTTATGTGTGTGTATGCCAATGGGAACCCGGCGCGGCGGAACCATTGTGAGGATACTCGGGAGACCGGCGCAGCGGAACCGAGGTTGGGTGTATGCTTGGTTATCCGCGGTACGGAGCCAATGCGGTTGTGTGCCAATGGGAACCCGGTGCGGCGGAACCATTGTGAGGATACTCGGGAGACCGGCGCGGTGGAACCGAGGTTGGGTGAGTTAAAAAGGAGTTTTTGGGTAAAAAGGAAAGTGGAATAATAACACGGTCTACGATGAGTCTAAATAATGAACACAACGTTAGTTGAGTAAGGAATGTGGATTAGAATACTTGTTTGGATTATATGCATGATCTAAGTGGAATTGTTATTATGTTCTTTCATTCATAAGTTAAGGGTTAGAGGGTTTGGATTATTTTATTGAGCGTTTAAGCTCATGGTGTTGCCTTTTTGGTGACCCTGGCCTATTATATTGGTGGCGACACCGGTATAATACGTCCGACTTCATAGATGAACAGGGTGAACTTTACACCTTGGAGGCCTTCGGAGCTAGCCGTGATGGAAGAACAAGTGGAGCTGTAGTTAGGAACCTTAGTTCCCTTTCGTTTGTAATAAAAGTACTTCCTTTTTGTTTTGTTGTAATAAAGAGCCGGACTCAGTTTTTATTTTAATAAAATATTTTATTTAACGTACCCAAAATCCGGGGCATTACAATTACATATAATTAACAAATGAATTATCAGTGGACACAAGATATGAGTTAAAATTTTTGAAAGTAGCATTTCCTCATCTCTTTTTTTAACTTGGGATCTAGATGTTGTCCATCCAAGTTTTAACCGTGATACTATCTCGATGGGAGTACACCACCATTGTATTACTACGACATCCAACATTGTCATGGTAGTTGTTCTGCTTTTTGGTACTTCCTGATCAGCCATAAAATTGGAGAAGGCAAGATAGTGAATTTGAATTTTTAAACCCTATATATAATTTATCAGTTAGCACTAGGTCCATGAGGCACTACTCACCTATAATTTGGTCCTCCCTTTGTGATATATAAAAGTGTAGGTCTTAAAGTTATATACATCAAATGCTATATAAGACTCTCAGAGTTAAGCTATATAGATATGCGACAAGTTTGGTGTACTTCAGTCTCTCTGCTTCTTTTTTCACTTACCAAAGAACACATTTGGGTTAGACTTACTAGCTCTTAGCCTATTACTACTAAAGTTACTAGGCCAACAATAATAATAAGAGGACTGGAAAGATGCCGGTGAAATTAAGCTTCTTTGAGATGGCTTTCTATGTAAATATGTGCCTTCCAGTTCAGTGTTTTTACATCTCTATTTTTTGTGGGTTTAGCAAGAGTTAAACTGGACAGAAGGAAAACTTTCAAAACATGTGAAGAGCAACCATTTTTGTACATGGTATGTACCAAATGTTTGAAACCGATAAGCGCAATGAAGAAATCGTGTTTGACTACTTTAATTATAGTGCCAAAAAGTAGTAAAAGAACAACCAAGGTAATATTCAGTCCCCAAGAACACCTTTACTCATAAAACAAAAACTGGAGCATATATGGATAAAAATTTATCGAGAGCAATGTTTTAGTTCAATGTACTATTTAAATTCTGAGTTTTGGGGTTTTCGATTGCTGTTTATGCTTCTTGTTAGTCTGTTGAGTTTTAGTAGTATGTTGATTGCTGTTTATGTTCCATTGTTCATTTTGGTTCCACTGTCAGTATGTCATCTACTATTTGATCTATACATCTTTGATGAGGAAGGCTGTCAAGTCAAATACCCATGGACAACTACTGCACCTATTAACCATCCAAATGCACCTGCTAATTGGAATCCTATTGATGCCTAATGTCGTGCCACCTGTTGTAAGTTTCTTAATACCAGCAAAACTCAAGTATGCATAACTTTGGAGATGATTAGTATTCCCTGACAATTTCCATTTCCATTGTCAGCCACTCTATTCACAAGATGCTTGCCGACAACGTTAGAAACTTGGGACATGAATTCAGATTCCTTAAAAAACTATCCAATGGAGATTTAGTGGAACTGGTACTATTTTTGTATCCTGGCATCCGCTAGCCATTTCGATTGACTCCCATGGGTCAGGTAAGTCGTCTTTCTCTCTCTCTCTCTCTCTCTCTCTCTCTCTCACATACACACATTCCTAACTAACCGTCTCTTCTCTCTCTTTGTTTTAATGGTTGTTCATATTCATTCCACTAGATAGTTGTTACCTTGGATTTTAGGTCCCTTTGTTAAATTTTATCGTGCCTCTGTTCTTTCTTGACTTTTAGGGTTTCTCTCTAGGTCCTTAGTCTCTCGCCCACAGCCTCGACGAAACTGCCCTGAATGCCAACAAGTGGAATGTTGTCTAGGGAGGTGATCTTTGTACTTGTTCTCTGTGTGGGTGTATATATACATATATATAGGTGTATGTACAATTCTTTTTTCAAGAAGCAGTTCAGAGTTGAATTCTGTAAAGGGTGATGTTGATGATGAATTTGCCTTAAAATGGGCCAAGATTGATAGATTGCCTACATTTGAGAGGTTAAAATCATCTTTGTTTGATGAATTAATGGAAGCAAAGTTAATATGCAAGGAAAAAGGGTAGTTGACGTTACTAAGCTTGGTGCTCAAGAACGATAGACGTTTGTTGAAAAACTCATCAAATACATTGAGAATGACAACCTTCGATTGCTGCAGAACATGAGAAATATGGTAGATAAGTAAGTCATTTTTTGGTTATATGTGGATACCCCCATGTTGCATATAGTCATACAGACACACAGGCTAACGGTTGCATAATAGACACAACTACAAGAAAAGTGAGAGTTGACACAGCTTTGCTGGATAGAAGATTTTTGCACATGCGTTATATGTATTCTCATGAATTTATACCATCAATGGAATGGATGTTCCAATTTCTCTTTGTTAGCATTGTTTATTCCTCATCTTTGTTGTTGGCTTTTCCTTTTCATCTCTAATTGTCTTTGTAGATATATTTGTTCGTGATTACCTTTCAAAGATAACCTAATGGGTTAGTGGGGCTTTCATTGATTTTGGTATGTTTGGTGTAGAACTATCGACAGTGGAAGTAAGACATAAAAATCTGCAAGTGGAAACAAAGTGTGAGGTGGTTTGTGGCAAGCCGCTCCCTCCTCTATGGAATTCACTAAAATGCTTTGATTTTGTAAGTATCTAATTTCTTCAAGTAAATTAAAGCTTTCTAAGCCATGTGTGACTGAATTTGGGTGGTTTCTAGTAATTGCCAGTGACTTTTGTATCTTGACTTTGGAAAAAGGGCCTAATGGATATGAGTTGATTTTGGACGCAAAACGACTATACTTTACCTGTTAAATTTCACTCCAGTTTATGGTATTATATTTTGATGTTTCACGAGCGATGAGGATCTTAGTGCCTGTTTCATGAGCGAATGTCAAAAGTTTACAATGTTAACTCATGGAAAACTTCAGCCTGCTTCTATACAGGCTTTTGTTTGTTTTGCAGCAACATGGTAACATGTCATTGAGATGCTTCTCTTTATGTGTGTGTTGATCATTAGAGTCAAATCTGTGTCTCATATTTACTCTAATAGTTTATGCAAGAGGCTTGAACCAGATTGCACTAAGATTTCCTAATTTCCTTCTCCAACTACAATCATAGAGTGTTGAGGCCAATCAAAACAAATGATAGAGTATTCAGAAAACTGAGGGGAGAAAAAAATGGGAGATAGAATTAGCAAGCTTAATCTTCTAACAAAACAAATTTTTGTTTTGGTTATATTTCTTATAGAATATGTAGTAGAACTGCATCGTATTCTGTAACAGTTATTATTATTTAGAGCTTGTTATAATTAAATAGAAATTAACCTTAGGAGCAAGATAGTACTTGTGTGATTGATGGGCAGTTTCTTTAAGGAGTGCAGGTCAAGAACTTTACTGCATACATTAGAAGCATCTAAAACTGCAAGTTGATAAAAATTTCATGCAAAATGTTTAGGTCATTAGTTGCATTTTTTTCGTATTTTCAATGTGAGTGTTTGTCTTATTTGCATTGTGATGCTTCTGTTGTTTCCCTTATCTGCTGGTTTGTTTAAATTGCAAGTCTGCTGTTGGTGTTCATTGATATGCCTAAGTTTGTGTGGTTTTCCACATTGTGGTTTAGACGCCTAGGTCTTCCACCACTTCCCATTTTGCTGCTCTTATTATCAGTTTGCTCTTGGCAGGCATCCTACCAAAACTTCATGGCTTTCAAATTCAAATCCAATTAAATAAGGTCAATTTGCTAGCTTTTTGGAGGCAACAAAACAAAGAAAGGCAGCGGACTGGTGGACCATTTTTGTGTGGAAATTCAATGTATTTGTATGAATTTGGAAACAACTACAAATCTAGACTTTTACCCATCATCAATATAATTGTATACCATACTCTATTTCCGTGATGTTCTTTTTCTATATCATCACTGCAAGAAAAAAACACGATACTTGTATAAATTCTCAACTACCAATTCATCCAAAGAGCATGCGAAAACGTGCAAAGCATGGGCATTAAACTAGTATCATATAACAAACCACTACATCAATATGACACTTACGGCGGGCATCACAACAAACAAAATCTAGCAGAAATCAACAAAGATTTAAGCAAACAACAGATTGTAATTTAGTACTCATTCTAAACGAGAATTACAGAAACCCAATGACACAAGGATTGACAAATTTCAGGTCGATATGTATAGAAGAAAACATCAAATTGCTTCATAAATGCACACTCCACACTTTCACCATATTTTCATGGGATCAGTTCCTCTCAATTTTATGAGGAATGCTAGGCTGGGCACCCCCAAAAAGTTTTACTATCACTGGAAAGTGGGCACACATTTGTAAAATAATCATGAATTACTATGATATATCTTTGAAAAAATACAAAACACACTCTTCTCTGCATCAATACCAAGATCGCTAGATCACCGACTTAGCGAAGTGAAATGGCAAAACAAAGCCGGAGTGTGGTAGATGGCGATGGACTGATGGCATGGGAGGGCAGCAGTGCGACGATGTGGTTGACGGCGACTAGGGGGCTCATCGACGACTGGGGGCGAATGCATCGGGCAGCGGCGGCGGTCACCGATCAAGCGAGAGAGAGATCTGAACTGATGATGGGTTTGACAGTGGCGGTCGGCGACTATGGGGTTGATGACGATGGTGGGGTTGACAGCGATGGCGGGGTTGATCGGCGATCGACGACAGTAGGGCGGAGACAACAGATGTGATCAGCGCTTTGTCAGAGAGAGAGAGAGAGAGAGAGAGAGAGAGAAAGAGAGAGAGAGAGAGAGAGAGAGAGAGAGTGAGAGTGAAAGAGAAAGAGAGAGTTTTTGTTGGGATTTGCATAATCCCTAAAATTGTTGAAATTGCAAACCGTATATGCCATATATATATATATATGTATGTACTATGTGAACTGCGCGTGCTAGCACGCAGAGTCTCATGCCTGAGAATTTTGTGCCAGTGATGTACTGTATGCTTGAGGAAGTTTAAGGTATGTACTGTACGTAGAGTCTCATGCCTGTGAATTTTATTCAACCACATGCACAAGACTTTTGGGGCCCCCCAGGATCTTGTACATTCGTTTGGTTGGTATATTCGTGCAGGGGATGTTCCCCCCTCTCTCCTACAACTTCTATTCGTGCAGGGCACACATTTGTAAAATAATCATGAATTACTATGATATATCTTTGAAAAAATACAAAACACACTCTTCTCTGCATCAATACCAAGATCGCTAGATCATCGACTTAGCGAAGTGAAATGGCAAAACAAAGCCGGAGTGTGGTAGATGGCGATGGACTGATGGCATGGGAGGGCAGCAGTGCGACGATGTGGTTGACAGCGACTAGGGGGCTCATCGACGACTGGGGGCGAATGCATCGGGCAGCGGCGGCGGCCATCGATCAAGCGAGAGAGAGATCTGAACTGATGATGGGTTTGACAGTGGCGGTCGGCGACTATGGGGTTGATGACGATGGTGGGGTTGACAGCGATGGCGGGGTTGATCGGCGATCGACGACAGTAGGGCGGAGACAACAGATGTGATTAGCGCTTTGTCAGAGAGAGAGAGAGAGAGAGAGAAAGAGAGAGAGAGAGAGAGAGAGAGAGAGAGAGAGAGAGAGAGAGAGAGAGAGAGAGAGTGAGAGAGAGAGAGAGAGTTTTTGTTGGGATTTGCATAATCCCTAAAATTGTTGAAATTGCAAACCGTATATGCCATATATATATATGTATGTACTATGAGAACTGCGCGTGCTAGCACGCAGAGTCTCATGCCTGAGAATTTTGTGCCAGTGATGTACTGTATGCTTGAGGAAGTTTAAGGTATGTACTGTACGTAGAGTCTCATGCCTGTGAATTTTATTCAACCACATGCACAAGACTTTTGGGGCCCCCCAGGATCCTGTACATTCGTTTGGTTGGTATATTCGTGCAGGGGATGTTCCCCCCTCTCTCCTACAACTTCTATCAAGCTAGTCCCATGAATTTAATGCATGGAGACTTCCCTTTCAAGGCTAACCAGCCTTAAACCCAACTGGTTACACCCCCCTCCTTCACTCCTTGCCCTATAAATACCCCACTTGCATTCATGTGCAAGGGGTTACCAACATAAGTGCTCTCAAACCTTTCTTCTCCTTTCTTTCTTGGCTTCTTGTTTGCTCATCTTCCATCCATTGAAAGAGTAAGCAAGCAGCCCCTTTCATACACTACTCACACCCAATACTCATCATCCATCCCTCAAGTTCAAGACTCAAACACACCACCAAACTCAATACCAAAGGTACACTACCTTTGTAAGCTTTCTATTTTGACCCCTGAGGGGGTTGGCAGGGTCAAGGCTGGTAATCAATACCAGTCCTGGCCCTAAAGCTAGCAAGGTTTCAAAACTGTGCATGGCTAGGACTGGTGCATGCCAGTTTCACGCACCTGTACGCCAGTAATGGCTGTACATGCAGTACTAGCGTGGAGATCAGTGTTTAGCCATTTAATCCATATCTTTCTATTTTATCACCTTATTGCATGCTAAAAATTAGTTTACAGCTTTCTGTATTTAGAACTGTGTAGTTGTAACTTTCAATATGTGCTTTTGTTATTTTAGAATGCCTCTGGGATCTTTTTAGTCATGTTTCAGAGCCCAGAAAGTGGAAAGCGAAGCACTGGACAAAAGGGTGTAACTGGTGTATGGTATCTACAGTATCTACATACCGGCGTACGGTAGTTAGGTCTAGTCCAGTGGCTGGCCATTGCATGGTAACTAGGCCTTGGCCTCTGTTTACTCCCACACATTGTTTATGGGGTATTCTATTTATTTCATGGCTTTAAAGCCATTTTTAAATGTCTGTATCTAAATATAAACTGTGATATAAACTACGTGGTTTGTCCTAGGTGTGCACTGGTCCTTTTCAGAGCCCAGAGGGTTGAAAATAAGAGCTGTGAGTTTAAGTTTACTGGAGTATGCTGGTCCATGTGTGGCATACGCAAGTCAGGTCTGCATGCAGTGACTTGGTCAGTGCATGCTAGCTTTCTTCCTACGCACCTACCTTTGGATCAGTGTGTTCCAGTCTATTTAAAATGCTCACAGAAGTCTGTTTTCAATCTTTATTACTTGTTTCAGTAAAGCAAAAATACTATTTTATCACATCCTGTCAATTTGTTACAGTTTTAATCCCCTTTAACTGTTCCCCCGCCCTAATTGGCTAAAAAATGATTAATGAGGAAAAAATGCAAACGTTTTATAAAATGTCCGAGTAGAGACCGATCTCCGGATTGGGCGAGAGGGGTGCCTTAAAACCCTTTCCGTCTCGTAACTTGGCTCCTGAACCTCAGATATCGAAGGTGACGACCGACCAGTCTGTGCCTTTTTCAAAATCAAACAATGTAGGAAACGTTTCAAGTTCAGTTCCTTGGGTGGTTTACCGCAAAATCTGAGTGGCGACTCTGAATCGAAGCGTTTCACTGCGCTTTTCCAAAAACAAGGGCGCACGCGAAATTTTCAGGGGCGTGTGCCCACAATGGCGACTCTGTTGGGGACTTATTGCATTGGTCTATACTTGGAAATTAATACTCTCGAGAATAATCCTTCAAAAAGTCTATCAAAATAGTATGCTTCGCTCTGCTGAAGAACATAATGGTGGCTTAACAGGATCTCCGCATCCGACCAATCCGAACTGGGACTTTTCCGATTGTTCACTTGTGTAGTTTTCTCCAACTATCGATTAATGAAGGTGAGCCAAGCTTAAAAAGGCATTTTTCAAAACGTTGCCATTCTCTCTCATTAATCAATCTTTAGCATTCTTCATTTGCATCGATGTTAGCTAGTCTCGTTGAGATGTTTTGGGTAACCGACACAGTTTACTGAAGCCCGGGGTCCTCGAACGCCCAACAACCTTGGACGATGATGAATGATTTTGCTGTTTCAACCGTTGCACTGCAATACGCAGGCAGCGGGAGGTATATCTTGACTTTAGTCAGAGGAACCCCTTCAAGCCAAAACCGGCCTCTTCATGTACAAAGCACTAGAACTCTCCAAACTAAGACAGGTACCCGCAGGGTAAGATCTTCTTGCATCTAACCCCATATACTGTCTATGTGTTACTGCTTTCCTATTGCATGCACAGTACATACATACCATTTTGCATAGGAGTATGATAGGGTGGGTTTTAGGTTGTCTTTTTTCGAGTTTGTCTTATGCCTATTAATTAGGACACTGCTTTGGCCCGATGACGAGTCGTGCATCTCTATTTTGCACGTTATCAATTTTCAAAAGTCCTTGGATCATTGAGACTTTGGGAAATCAATACTTTCTAAGCCCCTATCTAACGCCCAGTCGAGGTTTCAAATAGAAAACTAGAAACAACAGAGAGAATGCCGTGATACTTACACCATCTAGGTTAAAAGTGCTAATCACCTATACTGCTCAGGCTCCGGCACAGTGCTGCTTATGCTGCTTCGGTTAAAAGTATTGCGTCATCTACACCAAGTTGTTTTGACTCCAAAAGTTGAAACTTTGAGAATGGAATAGTCAAAGGCTTAGACTATTTTTGACATCTCTTAGTGTTAGTCAATTCAAACAAGGACACATCATCGGAAAGAATATCCGAGGATTTTTGGCAACGTTCGAATGTCATGAGACAAACTCTATTTAGTTATAGAGTCTAGGAGAACACCGAAGATGTTGACATGCATATTTCCCATTCTTTCAATTCTTTCAAATAAATTGCTGCAAGAGTACCACTGAGTTCTAATTTGCTTTACTGTCTTGCCATGAACCATTGCACCACCGAAGAGAATTCCGAGAACAAGAGCCAAACCTACTTTGGAATGTCCACCGGGTTCGTACAGAAGAAGACTTGCAAGGCTCGATTCTCAGTCAATTACAATGGAAGCTCAAGCTGGTTCATTGTTAGTGGGAGATTCACCACCGACTACGCCACACGAGACCCTTCCATCTTCTCCTTCTCCGACATCGTCACTGAAAGTCACTTAGGCACCCATCATGATAGAGACTCCTCAGGATCAAGCTGCTATTCTAACAGGCCTCCAGCACAACATGGCCATCATGCAACAAAGGGCCGATCAGGCCGTGGCTTCTATGGCCAATTTGCACGCATTGATCAATGAGCGACTCCCAGCAAGAGGGGAAAGAGTCGAAGAAGAAAAACTTAATCCCGATCTTGAAGAAGAAATTCCCCACACCGAAGTGGTTGTACCTAACCCAGAAATAGCGGTCCTAATTGCTAAGATGGCTAAACTCGAAGCAGCTATCTCCAAATATGAAAAGGTTGGTGCCGGAGGATTGGACATGGACCGACTTTGCCTCTTCCCAAATGCTAGGCTGCTCGAAAGATTCAAAATGCCAGACTTTACTGAGTTTGACGGGACCGGCGATCCTAAGACTCACCTTTTGGGTTATCATGGTGCCATGAAGCTCCTTGCAGTCGAAGATGACGCAATGGCACAAATGTTTCTGCAAACACTCTATGGTCGAGCATTTCAATGGTTTCTGTCTCTTGACGTTTCCAAAAGAAGAAAATGGGAGGACATTGGAACAGCCTTCAATGCTCAATACAACTACAACTCTAGCTCAAGATGACCACCCGAGAGTTGGAGTCTACTAAGATGAATGCAAAGGAGTCTTTCGCAGACTTCATCAAAAGGTGGAGAGCCAAAGCTGCCCTAATGACAGATCGTCCAAGTGAAAGGGATCAGATCCGTATCATCTCCCGCGATCTGCAGTCCAACTATGCTAAGAACCTTGTGTTGGTTCAGGGAGCCAACTTCGAGACATTCTTTGAATCCAGACTAGCCATCGAAGAAGAACTACAAACTGAGGTTCTGCCAAGAAGCAAGCCTGCCTCTCCTACCTCAGTTCAAAAAGCTAAGCCTTGTGCTTACATAGGAAGCAGTACAACATTGTTTGGCAGGAACAACTACGCCAATGCAACCTCCAGTGGAAACAATGCCCCGGCTCAGAGTTCCAACCGTGTTGTCGACGTCAATCAGGTCCAAACTCCACAGAAAAGCCAAAATCGAAACCAACAACCCCGAAACTTTGCTATCTTCGAGGCACCTCTATCTTCGGTGATGGAAAAGTTAGTCAAGTCCGGCCATCTCAGGCCCTTGACTCCGACCCCTCTACCTCAAAATCCACCTCCAAGCCATAATCCCAATGCCTACTGTGTCTTTCACCAAATGCCCGACTATTTCACTGACTCCTGTTATCGCCTTCGTCATGCAATTCAGGATTTAATTGATGATGGTACTATCCAAACCCCACCTTCCAAACCCAATGTCATTTCCAACTCTATGCCCAAACACAACTTCAACCCTCAAATCAGCCAGATATCCCTAGCCTCTACTCAAACCAGCCCAAGTTCCACCAAATTCAACCCAACCCACTACATTGTCCTAGAAAACCACCCTAAGTCAGTTGTACCTATTCCCTCCGAACCAAGCATTAACATGATGGCAGCCGGTTGGGCCATGGAAGATAAAGCCGAAGAATGGAAAGAGCTCTCTGAGGATTGGATTGAGTAATACAATATGAGTTTCCCTACATATCCTCATGTCAATCAAATATGGTTAAACTAGTGGGATGGAAAATGGAATGCAACGTAAGCTGATCCTTTGGGTGATCTATCTTTGTTCATGCTCTACCATCAACCTAAACTGGACCAACTCGAGGAAGAAGTCGAAGAGTATGTGTGGGATTCACAACCCGAAGTGGGACAAGTAGAGTTGGGTCTTAAAGCTGATTTAGACCAGAGCATGTCAATGAAGAGTACCTCTGGGACGTGCCGTTTGTTATCAACCCAGGAATACCTTTCGAGGATGTTGCTGCTCAAGACCCTACTTTTTGGGAAGGATTGGTTATGGAGGATTTGGCTACGGATTTAGCTCTAGGGCAAGATGCGTTATCAACGGTAGCTTCAGTTGACAAGGGAAAGTGCAAGTTGGAAGAAGTTCTTGCTGATCTATGGATTTCGACAATATGTATTCTTTGTCGCCTTGGCCTTTCTCTGTTTGGGGCATTGATGTCATCGGCATGGTTAGGCCTTCTGCTTCGAATGGTCACAAGTTTATACTAGTGGCGATAGACTACTTCACTAAATGGGTTGAGGCTGAATCTTACAAAACCTTAACAACGGTTCAAGTCGCTCAATTCATTCGGAAGAACATCATCTATTGGTACGGTGTCCCACAAGCATTTGTATCGGATAATGGGTATCATTTCAAGGGTAGGGTTTTGGAGCTCTTTGAGGAATTCAAGATCCAGATCCATCATTTGACAGTCTATCGTCCACAAACAAATGGAGCAGTTGAGGCCGCGAACAAGAATGTTGAGGTGATCATTAAGAAAATCGCTGAGTCTGCAAGAGACTGGCACGAGCAACTGCCTTTAGCGCTTCGGGGTTATCGAACGTTGATCCAACTTCAACTGGTGCAACTCCCTATTCTCTAGTTTGTGGGATGGAGGCAGTACTTCCCATCGAGCTTGAAGTACCGTCACTGAGAGTCATGGTAGAATGTGGTCTCACGAAATCTGAATGGCTCAACGGGAGGTTTGTAGAGCTGATGCTGTTTGACGAAAGGAGGCTCCGTGCTTTATATCATGTTCAAGGGTATCAATGGCGAATCGCTCGTGCATTCAACAAGAAAGTGAAGTCCAAGGACTTAATAGAAGGGGATATGGTTACAAAGGAAATTCGTGCTCCGGTGTTTGATCATTTCGAGAAGTTCCGACCAAAGCGTTCTGGGCCTTACATTATCAAGACCATCCCATCCGGGGGTGCTGCTAAACTCATCGATCTCGATGGAAATGAATTCAATACTTTGGTCAACTTGGATAAACTCAAGTGTTACTATCCCTGAGAGATGCTCGTTGGACCGAAAACCACAAGGGTGGGCAGTTCCAAGCAAAAGTTAGAGCAGCCTACTAGACCAAAAACCTAAGGAGGCAGTCTAGGCAAAAATAAATAGGCAAAAAGTCAAAAACTCGCTAGACCGGAAACCTGAAAAGGCAGGTCCAGGCAAAAAGGAGAGGTAAAACACACGAGTAAACCTTGGCCTGAACTACGTTCTGACCTGATTCCTTGAAAAGGGATACGTAGGCATTCTCTCCTCTAGATTCGGTCACAATCTTTCAAGTCGATCCATGGTTTACACATTTTGGCACATATCAAAGGTCGAGAAGGTTGAGAACAAGTCAAGTTACGTTGGAGAATCAGAAGGGGGAAACCTTTCGTCTTTCAACTTTATTGCAAATTACTACTTTTAATACATAAACTGAGCATAAAAGCCTTAAAACATTTGAAGCATGAAAAGCAGAACAAAATGCTAGAGAAGTCTAACTGCTCACAAGTTATTCTAAATATAGCAAAGTTAGCTCCGAACTCAATCAACGTTTTGTCTTTTGCTTATCTCTGCTCACGGCCATCTTTTATACCGATTCATTAACGTGGGGATGAAATCTGGATTTACTGCTTGGATATCTCTAAGACCCCAACGCCTTTGGTATCCATTAAGTGTCTGAGCATTGAAGTTAGGAAGACGGAAATCCCTGGTGCTAATACTATTGTTCTCCAAGGAAATGCCAAGCTGGCGAAGGATGCGGCCAGGGATATAGAACGTGAACCTTGTCAATCCATCAATTACCATCCTGTTAAACCCGTCCAAATGAGTGGCCATGTCAGGTAAATCCAACCAAGTGCACCTCCAAGCAATCTTATTGGGCTGCACATGCCACAGAAATTCATACCACTTTTCCAAATTCATCACGGGGAATCTCATCTGCCTTTGATGAATTCGTCATGGAAAGAGATTCCAGCCTTCCTCCGGAGGGTGAAGTAGCCCAACCTTGTCCGATAACCACAACTACATGAGCAAAAAGACAAGTAAGGAGCCAGATAAGGCCTGAGCGAGAAAACAAGTAAGAAGCTAGGAGCAACCTAAGTCGAGTGTCAAGGTAAAATAAGAAAGTGTGAAAACTTGAAAAAGGAGAGTTGAGTGAGTTTACCTGAAGAAGAAATGGACTGCCACTGAAGACATTGGTTTGACCGGTGCTTATCAAGTCAAGGCCCAAAAGCATCTCTGTAAGAACTAGAGGCTCTACGTTCTTTCGAGCCCCCATTTGAGTGGCCACGCTCACCAAAAGAGTATTGACTCGTCCATCGGCAGGAACTGGTAGGTAGGCAGCCAATAGACAGATCACCAAGGCAAATCGATGCTTGGCCTGCACCGCATCGTCATCCAAGTTGCCATTGGGACAGTACCTTTCAATTAGGCAGAGAATGTTGATTTGACCACCTTCAAGCAAAGTGTTGGCCAAACCTCGAGAAATGTTGAGTGAGGTCACCAGTAGCCCTGGTATGCTCACTTGATAGGGTGGGACAACAAGTGTATGAGATGTGAAGCTTTGAAGATAGGCTTGGAACTCCTCGACAGTCAGACACATTTCATCATCGCCAAAGCAAAAGACATGGACATCGGGGTCCTGAAACCTAAGAGCAGCTCTCAGAAGCTCAGGACGGAGTGGCACATGCCTAAGGTATCGGAATTAGGCAAGGCTATGAGATTGGAAGTTCAACCAATCAATGGACAGAAATTCTACTAACCAAGGTTTGATCAAAGTGGGGAGTGGATTCTTCATCAAGGATGCAAAAGGTTGCTGAATATGAGGAGTGAGAATGTGGGTTTAACAATGCTTGCACCTTTCATTTATAGGCAAAAATGAGCCTCGATTTGCATGTCGAAGTGAAAACCAAGCATTAGTGTCCAAACAACCCTAACAAGCAAGGACACTGCCTTCTGATACTCAGAAACCGTGTTCAAACCATGTAGGGATGACAACAAGGTGTTTCCTGAAAAAGGATAGTTGGCTAGCCAAGTGGATCTACAACAGGTTTTACCAGCGTACGCTAGCACATTACTGGCGTGCACGTATCCCCCCATACTGGCGCACGCAGATAGTAGCTGGCGTACGCCAATTCAGTGTACCAAAAAATAGTTTCAGACAGCCACTGCCTCCACATGGTCGTTTTGCATTCCAAGGCCTATTTTGCACTTTTGATGGTTCCTGTAAGTCATGAATGGTAATTGGGACTATGTCGAAGTATCGAATTCCAAACGTCGCGCTTAACAAAGATTTTGGACTTCCAACGGCCCGTTTCAAGTTCAAATCAAGGTTTCGGAAGCTCGAAATCCATTCCGAGGACTTTTGCAAGGTTTTGTCATACCGTACATGTCATATTGACCTAATGTGACTGTGCAGAGGTGTCCCTTTCAGTCCGGGACTAAATCGAGTCATCTTTTGTGTCTTATGTCCATTTTTGAGGCATTTTTAGCATTTTCCGGTTCATTTCTCATCTCAAGGTGTTTTTCCCGATTTTGTCGGTTCGTACAGGTCATTGTACGTCTATATGGCCTTACAAAAGTGTTGGTTTCCCTTGTTTAGGAGAATTTTGAATTTTGGCTCATTAATGCCCAAAATTTAATTATTTTCCATGTGTCCTAAGTTTCGTATTGTATCCTGGGACTTTTCTTTCCATTTCTTTCGAGCTAAGTCAAGTTTTGTACATATACTCACGTGTTTGTTTGTCGATTCAGATCACTCAATCAATGCAAGTTGGATATTAGTGGTCGGTTTATACATTCTTTTATCAATTTTCTTTACAAAAGAGAATTAAAAAATGGAAGATGCAACTTTTATATACTGCTATGTCAATATCCAAAAAGCAAAAGGGTGGAACAATGTATGAAGCAACACAACGGCCCAAGCAAAAGGTGACATCAACAAGGCACATATGCCGAAAATTCAAAGAGGCACGCATGCCTAGCTATCCTTCAAAATATCAAGTCTAGGGCATGCCGGCCCGCCATAAAGTTTATCTACGTGGGGGCGCAGGCCCAAATCAAAAGCAAAAGACTGTAAAACAAATGAGCTCTGTGATAGCCCTTAGTCATCAAAAAGGTACTCGTTGTCGTCGTCCTCCTCGTCGTCATCTCTTTCTCTTGGATCCATCTTGTACTTGGGGTCATCGGCGGAGTCGCTGCTGAAAGGCAAGCGCTCCTCTTCTTCTTCCTCTTTCCCTTCCTCTTCTTTTCCCTCCTCGCTCTTAGTCTTTTGTCTCATTTCTTCTGTGCAGGCCCCTGAGCTGGCCTCTTCCTTAGCTCTCTGTGGAACTGTAGCTCGCCGCTAATCGAGATGATCTCTACTCCCGTGGCTGCTCGTCGTGAAGCGCTCGCCTATCTCTGGGCTGCGGCAGGAGTGGTAGAAGTGCTCACCATCTTCTGTTGTGGAGGAGGCTGCACACTCTTTCGCCTAAGAGCCACCCTAGCCTATCCCTACATTATCAATTCATTAATATCATATCAACATATATTGTGCATATTAAATGCTAAAAACAGGGATTAAGAGCAGGTCTATCAAGCAGAATTGAACAAGTTTCTGGGATCATACTTGAGGCCTCGTCTGTATAAACGCCGGGATTGGAGTCATCGGTGGATTCTTCAATCGCAGAGGAGTGCCGCTTGCTATCTTGTGAAATTCTTTCTCCATGGCAAGCATCAAGCGCACAGCCTCCTCCTCCCATTTTGTTGGAACCTGAGAGACATTTTGGGAACAAAATTCAGCATATAGTTCAAATATAATAGAAGGAAATAATACAGGCTGAAAATACATCATACCGGTCCTGTGACCCCAGCAGGCTCATTCCTGGCTGGCTAGAACTCGATTATCACAGCCTCTCCCTACGCATCCCGCTGTAGACACTCCAATTTGGATCTCCCAATTGATTTACTTTGTTTTTCGGTTTCTTGTTTCACCGATGATGAATTGGATCAAAAGCAGTCTGAGAACAGAAGGGTTTGAACTTGGCGTGATTGGAACCCCTTTTAAACCTCTATGACCCGCAAAACCCTAAGTCAAAACCCTAACCTTAGGTTTGACCAGCCTGAATTGAACTGGCTTCCACGCGCGTGTGTTAGCTTGCCAGGTGTTAATCAAAGGTCAAAGCTTTGACTGTTGACCAGCAAGCGGGTAGGTGGCTCAAGCGCGCACCAGTCTCATTCTTACGCGTGCAGGTCAACACCTGTCCTTATCACCTTTTTCCAACTAGATTTTGTAATCATCAGGGGGTCTACAGGACTGTAGAACCCCGTTTTCGTCGCCTGAACAACGTTTTGCAGGTGTTTGGGGTGCACCACCCTTACAATCTCTCCCATCACCTTTTTCAACCCCCTTCATCACCAAGCAACCACAACCAACCTTGTTGGCTGGTTGTATGGCCTTGTTTGCCACCAACTACCCTCCTTCCAACCTCCTATATATACCCCATTGGTCATCCAAGTCAAGGGTTAAAAAAAATCTCAAAGGCTAAAAAATCTTAAAGGTTACCAAAGATCAAGCTAAAAAACGGTTACACAAACCCTAATACACTTGATATTTCATCACTCTAGCCATCTTCATACACTCATTTCACAAGCTTCATCACCTTGTTCAATCCATTTCCAAAACCACTCAAGCAAATGTATAAACACTTCTTTTTGCTTATTGTTTTGATCCCTGAGGGGGGCTGGCAGGGCTAAGGCTGGTAATCAATACCAGTCCTGGCCCTAAATTCAGCAGGGTTATAAGAACTGCGTGACTAGCACACCCACGCGCGATGGAGACATTCATGCATGCGCCCGTCATGGGTTGCACCCGCTGGTTCACGTGGGGATGGTGATGCTAGTTATTTCCTATTTTTATTGGGTTATAAATCACTGTGATGCATGATAAAAGCTGACTAGTTGTTTTGCATGTTAAAATTGTTAATTTAGTTTAGCATGCTTTATTGTTTGCTTTGGAATGCCCCTAGGTTGCTTTTGAGTATGTTTCAGAGCCCAGGCATGTGAAGCCAATTCCTGGAAGTCCGATCAGAACAAGCGCGTGCTTGTCCATCATTGACGCGTGCTTGTCAACTCATTTCCAATGACTGGTTCTTGCATGGGCAGCTTGGCCTTTGAGCCCTGTTTAAATACCCCCATTATTTTTGTTTACATGCTTGGTTTGCCCTCTGGGTGAGCATTGGTCATTCCAGAGCCCAGAAGGGGATAAAATTCAACCTGATCATCGGACATCAACACACGCACGTATGTGTGGTTTTGGCGTGCGTTGGTGGCTTGCATGTACGTAGATCCATGCATGCAAGTTGGCCACTATTTACATCAAATTCATACAAAGCACTATTTTGATATTTTACCACAGTGTTGGGTTTTATCCCATTTATTACTCAACATTTCATCCATCCATGCTATTTTTAATCACATCTTGCAAATTGTTATGGTATTAACCCCCGATTAACTGTTTCCCTGCACTAATTGGCTAAAAATCAATTAATAAAAGAAGAATCACAAACATTTTCACAAAATGCCTAAGTAGAGACCGATCTCCATATTGGGCGAGAGGGGTGCCTTAAAACCCTTCCCCTCTCGTAACCTGGCTCCCAACCCAGATATGGTTATGACGGATTGGTGCTTTCACTTTTTCAAATAAAAAACGACGTATAAAGCGTTTCAAATTTGGTTCCTTGGGTGTCGGACCTTCAAACCCAAGTGGCGACTCTCTAAATTACGAGCCCTCGTCCCGCTTAGCACTCCCTCGGTCCTGCATTTAAAAGGAACGGAATCCTTTTAAGGGCACGTTGCCCACAGTGGCGACTCTGCTGGGGATATCGAACAAATATTACTCCATACTTAGAGTTCAATACACTTATGAACAATCCTTTATAAGTCTGTCAAAATGGTGAGCTTTGCAGTGCCGAAGGTTGGAATGGTGATTTAACAGGACCTTGTGTCCGGCCAATACGATCTGGGACTTTTTCGATTGATCACTTATGTAGTTTCCTCTAAAGATGGACTAAATAAAGTGAGCCAAATTTGAAAAGGCATTTTGCGGCATTGTGATTTTTCTTCTTCTTAATCAATTTCTAGCATTTCTCATTTGCATCGATGTGGGATAGCCCTGTTGGAGTGTTTTGGCAATCCGGCGCAGTTTATTGGAGCCCAGGGACCCCGAACGCCCAACAACCTTCAATGATGATAAGTCATTCTACCGTTTAACTGTTGATCTGCGGTTACGCAGGCAGCGAGAGGTATATCTTGGCTTTAGTCCGAGGAACCTGTTACAAGCCAAAACCAGCTGTTGCATATACAAAGCACTAGTACTCTTGAAACTAGGACAGGTACCTATAGGGTAAGATCTACTTGCATCTAACCCCTATATACTGTCTACGTGTTACTGCTTTCCCTATTGCATGCATTGTACATACATTCCATCTTGTGTAGGGGTATGTTTTAGGCCGGCTTCTAAGTTCTCATTCTTTCGAGTCTGTCTTAAACTTATTAGGACACTGTCATGGTCCGATGACGAGTCATGCATCTTGTTGGTGCATGTTATCAGTTTTCTAGAGTCCTTAGATCAGTGAGACTTTGGGAAATCAAAACTTTCTAGGTCCTTATCTACCTGATATAGGTTTCAAATAGAAAACGAGGAACAATGAAGAGAATGCCATGATATTCATACCAATTTGGCTATCGTGCGAAGCACGTACACCACTTAGGCTAATAGCGCTGTGCCGCTCATGCCACCTTGGTTCCAATATCAAGTCATCTACACCGCGTTGTTCCAATTTCAAAATTAAAACTTTAAAAATGTGGTAGTCAAAGGCCTAGTCTATTTTGACATCCTCTTGTTTTGTTCGATTCAAAGGATACATTATCGAAAAATTTCTGAGGGTCTTGACAGTGTCTCGACATTTTGAGATAGGCTCATCTCCTAGTTTTAGAGTCTAGGGTGACACTGAAGACGTTGATTGCATTTGCGCTCTATTGTTTTATTTAGAAGCTATTGCTGCAGGACATCTTTTGAGCCTTTTTCTTACTTTACTGCAAGCAAAGTTCTGAACCATGGCACCGCCAAGGAAAGCACTGAAGCAAAGGGGCAAACCCACTTGGGAATGTCTGCACCAGAATCCAATTCAGAGGCTTGTCAGGCTCAAATCCCAGTAAGTCACGACGGAAGCTTCTCCGGGTTCATTGCTAGCTACTTTACAGTCAGCTTCTCCATCGTTTTTACAAGAAACGACTCCGCCAGCTTCCCCATCTTCATCTTCAACTTCTTCATCAGGCTTATCTGTGAAACCAACAATGGCAGATCAACCACTCAACCTAGAAACCATGCTCACGAACCTCCAGAACAATATCACTACTATGCAACAGAGGGCCACTCAAATAGATGCTAACATCACTCGCCTAAATGACCTTATCAACACTCGTCTTCCACCAGCGGTCGAAGAGGAGGACGAGGACGATGAGGATGTTCATGCCACCCCCGTCTTTGTCGAGGATCCAAACCATGCAGGCCGACTCATCGTTCAGCCCGCCCCTAGAGAGGCTCGTGTGCCTACACAAAATCCAAACCTTGCTGTTGTTAGGCTGTTCAAAACCCTGACATAGCTGCTCTCTGGCTAAGATGGCTAAATTGGAAGATGCTGTCACAAAATTTGAGAAGATTAGTGCAGGGGGAATTGACCTAGATTGTCTTTGCTTGTACCCTAATGTTAGGCTTCCTGATAAATTCAAGATGCCTGATTTAGTTAAGTTCGACGAAAGTGGAGACCCCAGAATCCATCTCTTTGGTTTCCATGCTGCCATGAAACTACTGGGTGTGGAAAGTGAGGCTATGTCACAACTTTTCCCTCAAACTCTCTCTTGACCTGCATTCCATTGGTTCCTGTCGCTCGACATCTCCAAAAGACGGACTTGGGAAGACATTGGGGCTGCGTTTATTTCACAGTACAATTACAATTCCCAACTCAAGATGACTACTTAGGAGTTAGAATCCACCAAAATGGAGGCTAAGGAGTCCTTCGTGAATTTTGTCAAAAGATGGAGGGCCAAAGCCGCTCTAATGACTGAGCGCCCAGGCAAGAGAGATCAGCTTTGCATCATCTCCTGTAATCTCCAACCTGACTTTGCTAAATACCTGGTGACTATTCAAACCTCCGCCAACTTTGAGACCTTCTTCGAATCTGGCCTGGCCATTGAAGATTCGCTACAAAGTGGGATTCTGCCAAGGGGAGAATCTTCTAACCCTCCAAAATTGAAGCCTCGGGCTTACGCTGAAAACACCAATGCGCTCTTTGGTGGTAATAACTACGCCAATGCAGCATCAACTAGTGCCAACGCCTCATCCTCCAACACTGTTAACCACATTGTGAACTTCAATCAAGTGCAAGTGCCGCAGAACAACCAGTCTTGCACTCAACCCCGCAGCTTCTCTGCTTTCGAGGCACCACTGTCCTCTGTTCTGGAGAAGTTAATCAAATTAAGGCATCTCAAGCCCCTCAATCCAACTCCACTACCCAAAAATCTACCAGCCAATTTCAAACCTAACCTTTACTGTGCCTACCATCAAGGGGCTGGCCATCTCACTGATTCTTATTATCGCCTCCGTCATGCAATTCAAGACCTCATTGATGAGGGCACGCTGGAAGCTCCCCCTCCACCACCTGAAAAACCCAATATCATCTCCAACTCAATGCCTAACCACAAAGTTGTCCCACGCATCAGCAAGATATCCCTCAGCTCCACTCATATCAACCCTAACTCCATTATATTTAACCCTACCGACCATATAATCTCAATTCACCAGCCAAAGCTGGTTGTATCTCTTTCCCTTGAGCCCGAGGCTGAGCTCATGGTCATTCGGTTGGAAGGACAGACAACCTATCCTAATGCAACCCCAAAACGTCTGTAAAGGGGTTTGACGACATTCAATGCGGTCATCGGAGATCTCCACAATGATCCTACTCCTTCTGTGTAGCTCAACTCTGCTTCTACTATCCGTAACCCGTATTTCAATGTGACCGACCCTAACCCCACTCCAAGTTTGGTGAGCCAGTTTAGATCTGCTATGCCAACTTTGTTTGAGCTGAGCCCGAGATTGACATGCAAGCTGCAGGTTGGGCCATAGCTGATAATAGTGACTATGCCTCTCCCATAATCAATGAATGGGCTTAACTTGGGCTAGACGGTTTCCCGCAGGATCCTAAGAATGTCCCTTTTGATCACACCTGGAACGAGGCATGGTTGTCTTGGTATAACCAAGCAATGCTTGATCCCTTGGATGACATCTCCTTATACATGGTCTTTCTGCAGCCCGAGCCTATAGCCCCCGAAGTCGAATATTTTTAGGATCCCGAGCCAGCTTGGCAGGTTGCAATGGATTTGAATCCCAATCTCCTTCAGGGCTATTATACGAAGGATTATCTAGCTCACTACACAGAGGAGGATCTTGTTCAAGAGGACCCGTGTGTCTTAGGAGATTCCAGTTCCACTTTCAATTCAATTCTCAACTTGGTGTGCAATGATGAGCACAACCCCTGTCACTACATTACTAATGGGGAATTCCCACGCCCTCTTCCCCCTTTACGCGAGGATAGGGATTGTAGTATCATGGTTACAGATTTGGTTCAACCTACTGATCTTTGGGGAGTCAACGAGATAGTCGACGTTATGGTTGGCACGAAAGTTTGGGCTGTTAACTGTTCTCTATTGTATGGTGGACTTTGGGATGTTCCCACTGTTGTGAATCTCGCCCCTGTTACAAAAGAAGTGGCAGTCAAGGATCTTAGCTTTTGGGACTCACTACTAGTGTAGGATTTGGCTGATGACTTGGGTTTGGATATGGAAGTGCTTGTAGCAGCTCCGATTAGTGATAAAGGGAGCGTAAACTAGGACAGATTCCCACCGATCCCTAGGATGTGGATGAAGATCCTCAGGTGGTCCCTGTATTTGGGAATGTTCATAACGTTACAAGGAGTGGATGAATTTTTCAGCCTGCTAATCTGCAAGTCGGAAACTCATCCAACCTTTCTAACCAAAGGAACGAACCACTTGCAAGAAATGCTCCATTCGAAGCACCAGCTGGTCCTCCAGATGCAGATATGATTCAGAAGTAACTCAAGCAGATTCCCACTCTTTTGTCGATTTGGGGTTTGATATGCTCCTCTCGTGAACATCGCCAGAGGCTATGCCATGCCCTCTCTCGCCTGGAAGTGCCTATTGATATCAATCCTGAGGTCATGATTTCCCTCATGTTACCCCTACCTCTAAGCATACTGTTGTCTTTACCGACAAGGATCTACCTGTTGAAGGTTTTGATCACAACTACTCCCTTCATATCACCATCAAGTGCCGAGGACTTTGGGTTTCGACCGTCTGGGATTCACTAAAAAGGACCTCGTACCTTCAAACTTAGCCGTTAAGGCATATGATAGCACTCGTCAGGTTGTCGAAGGAACATTGCTTCTAAAACTCGATGTTGAGGGTTTTGAGATGGATGTTGAGTTCCATGTTGTAGACATTCCCGCTACTTTCAACGTGCTGTTGGGCAGGCCTTGGCTCCATAGGTCAGACATCATGGTTGTGCCTTCTACTCTCCATCAGAAGGTTATGCTTGGCTTACCCTCTAGTACGTTAACTATCTGTGGGGACTCCGGCATCCGTCCACATAAAGAGGATGGCTCTCCTATTTTAGGAATCAACCATGGCAAAGAAGACGTCGATCTCGGAGGATTCTCTTCTGATACATTTGGTTCAATACTTGCCATCAATGTGGACGACGACTTCATTATAAGCTCTGTTGTTTTGGACATAATGAGGAAGATGTCATATATGCCTGGTTTGGGACTTGGAATTAACCAGCAAGGGATCCCTGAGTTCCTTATCTTTTCTTCCTTTGAGGGCCGCTTTGGTTTAGGGTATGTTGCTCCAGTCAAAGATGCCAAAAAAGGGAAAGGTATGGGAAAACCTCGAACCCTTTATGGTGATCCAGATAGCTACTTCGTGCGAGAAGGGGGAAATGCTGCTTATACAGGACAGGCTGAACCTTTTTTGGATTCCAAGACTGGGGAGCTTCTACTTGGTTTTAAGATTTTTGCTGCGGACACTTGGTCAGACAGTGATGAAGAGCCGGCAAAAGCAGAATTCAAGAGGAAGCTAGGCCCGGTTAAGTTGAAGACTGACTGGCTGGGATTGTTTGATCAAGGAAACTTAGAGCTGCTATTCCAAGAGTTCTCCCAATTGGGTTTTGTTGAGGCAGCTGAAGATGCCGAAGTGTTCATGCTCGGGCCCCGACGCCCTCGAGGATCCTACTCCTCTCATTGTTGAAGCCAAGGGTAGTATTAAAAATTGCATTTTCAAACCGTGCCTTACTTGCATTGACGACACTTCTGAGTCTGAGTCTAAGTCTAGCTCTGAGTCAGAGTTTGTACCACTTGGCCCTCCATGTCATAGCTTTTATTTTAAGTTTGACTTTGCTATACTTGGTAACCCTGAAGGGTCTTATGAAATGAAAGAATTTGCTTCTGACTACTTCAATGATTTATACATAAATTGTGTCGACCCAGACGATGAAGGGATAGATTTCGATGCGAATATTCCCAAGGAAATCCATGCCCTCATCAAGAGGGAAGATGAAAGACATGCTCAGCCATTAAATGAAAAAGTAGTTTCTATTAAAGCACTTTACCCATTCGGGATGTCCTGAAGTATCAAATACGAGCATATAACTCATACCGGGCCAATTAAAGGACTCCGATGTCCTCTGCCAGGCACTTTATCGATTGAGATGTCCTGAAGTGCTCTCATCGTATCTCTAAAGTTTCAAAATCCCTCTATCGTCATGTTTGTACCATTCAAATCCAAACTTTTATAGAAAATGATTTTCGTGAAATCAAGTTTAAATGAGCATTATGGTCATGGATACATTCAACGAAGTCATTAAGTACGAGTAATTGGGTTAAGGGATCATTCGAGAAGTGTTTGGATAGGTTCGAAGTGATTAGAAACCAAAACGGTGAAAAATGAAGCAAAATAATGAAAGCTGGAGATAAGCAACAAGTATCAATACCTAGCACAAAGGTATCGATACCATTTGGTCGAAATTGGTTCCAGACACAAGGGTATCAATAACAAGTGATTTTTTGGGTTTTGAAGCACAAAGGTATTGATAACAATAGTGAAGGTATCGATAGCAGTTCATTTTGAGCAGATTTTCTGTAGATTTTCATGGGTTTAACAACAACAACAACCATAACAACATCAACAACGATCAATGGCAAGAATCAAGCTACAAGAAATACGTCATAAACATATATTGAAAGTTAGAACTCCCTACCTCAAAGATTGAAGAACAAACTCAAAGATTTTCCAAGCCCTAGCCCCAAATTTTGAAACCAGATGAAATGCACCTCCACCAAGCTTAATCCGACGAGAAACGAGCTCCAATACGCATAGGAATGAAAGATTGGAGGTGGGTTTAAGTGGGTTTTGAGGTGGTTTGGTGGAAAATAGGTGAGAGTGAGAAAGAGAGGGAGAGACCGAGAGACAGAGAGATGGACGGGAGAGAGGGAATGAGGGGTGTGAGTGTGTTTCTCACACCCCTCCCTATATATACTCATACAAATGCATATTACACATTCACTCAAGTCTTCTAAACTTTGGCACATTGAACCCCTAAATCAAATATTCATATTATATCGTCAATCATCCTTTACGAAACAATTTAACTTTATTAAATGAAATTACGAGTCTTCACATCACGTGTTGGTCATCGACTATTTACCAGGTTATTATTGGCGCACGCAGGTTCCTTACAGGCGTATGCCAGCCAAAGGCCAGCTAAGTCACCTTTATTCAACCACGTGCACAAGACTTTTGCCCCCCCCCCCCCCCAGGATCCATTACATTCGTCTGGTTTGTATATTTGTGCAGGGGATGTTCCCCCCTCTCTCTTACAACTTCTATCAAGCTAGTCCCTGCATTTAATGCATGGAGACTTCTCTCTCAAGGCTAACCAGCCTTAAACCCAATTGGTCACACCCCCCTCCCTCACTCCTGCCCTATAAATACCCCCTTGCATTCATGTGCAAGGGGTTACCAACGTAAGTGCTCTCAAACCTTTCTTCTCCTTTCTTTCTTGGCTTCTTGTTTGCTCTTCTTCCATCCATTGAAAGAGTAAGCAAGCAGCCCCTTTCATGCACTACTCACACCCAATACTCATCATCCATCCCTCAAACCCCAAGTTCAAGGCTCAAACGCACCACCAAACTCAATACCAAAGGTGTACCACCTTTGTAAAGCTTTATGTTTTGACCCTTGAGGGGGGCTGGCAGGGTCAAGGCTGGTAATCAATATTAGTCCTGGCCCTAAAGCTAGCAAGGTTTCAAGACTGTGCATGGCTAGGACTGGCGCATGCCAATTTCAAGCACGTGTACGCCAGTAATGGTTGTACATGTAGTACTGGCATGGGGATCAGTATCTAGCCATTTAATCCCTATCTTTTTATTTTATCACCTTATTGCATGCTAAAAACCAGTTTACAGCTTTCTGTATTTAGAAATGTGTAGTTGTAATTTTCAATATGTGCTTTTGTTATTTTGGAATGCCTCTGGGATCTTTTTGGGCATGTTCTAGAGCCCAGAAAGTGCAAAGCCAAGTACTGGACAAAAGGGTGTAACTGGCATACGATATCTACATACTAGCGTACGGCAATTAGGTTTAGTCCAGTGGCTAGCCATTGCATGGCAACTAGGCCTTGGCCTCTGTTTACTCCCCCACATTGTTTATTGGGTATTCTATTTATTTCATGGCTTTAAAGCCATTTTAAATGTCTGTATCTCAATATAAATTGTAATATAAACTGCGTGGTTTGTCCTGGGTGTGCACTGGTCCTTTCCAAAGCCCAGAGGGTTGAAAATAAGAGCTGTGAGTTTAAGTTTACTAGAGTACACCGGTCCATGTGTGGCTTACGTAGGTCAAGTCTGCATGTACTGACTTGGTCAGTGCATGCTGGCTTTCTTCCTGCGTGACTTCCTTTGGATCAGTGTGTTCCAGTCTATTTAAAATGCTCACAGAAGTTTGTTTTCAATCTTTATTACTTATTTTAGTAAAGCAAACATACCATTTTATCACATCCTGTCAATTTGTTACAATTTTATTCCCCTTTAATTGTTCCCCCACCTTAATTGGCTAAAAAATGATTAATGAGAGAAAAATGCAAAGGCTTTATGAAATGCCCGAGTAGAGACCGATCTCTGGATTGGGTGAGAGGGGTGCCTTAAAACCCTTCCCCTCTCGTAACCTAGCTTCCGAACCTCAGATATTGATTGGGCGAGAGGGGTGCCTTAAAACCCTTCCCCTCTAGTAACTTAGCTTCCGAACCTCAGATATCGAAGGTGACGACGAACCAGCCTATGCCTTTTTCAAAATCAAACAACGAAGCAACGTTTCAAGTTTGGTTCCTTGGGTGGTTTACCGCAAAACCCGAGTGGTGACTCTGAATTGAAGCGTTTCGTCGTGCTTTTCCAAAAAGAAGGGCGCACCCAAAATTTTCGGGGGCACACGAAAAAAAGGGCGCACCCAAAATTTTCGGGGGCGTGTGCCCACAAAACGTTAGTTTTCTCTTTCGACATAGTGCTCTTAACTCGCAAAGAACAAGAGGCAAAAAAATGAATCTAACTAAATGTGGGAATAAAATAGAACAAAAAAATGAATCTAACTAAATGCGGGAAGAAAATAGAGAAGGCACCACAAACTCAGTAACTTAGAGGCAAGATTAGCACCCTCTTGTAATTGTTGTGAGCTATAGCAGAACAAGAGCTTAAAACTTGAGGGCAATGATGATTTGTTGCGCTTGGATGGCTTGCTAACATATATACAGCATCAAGTTATAAGCAGAATTTTAATTATGGCACAGGCACCATTATCCATGGCTCTGTGATGGTAGTCCTGTTGTGACCTTGTAGAAATCGCTTACTCCCATGTGGCAATACCTATGCAATAATCACGGCATCACCAAAGAATAAAGTGGAAACAACAAGAACTACAAGAATAGAATTGCTAAATAAAAGACAATAAGTTAGAGAATCAAACCATTAAACCAGTCAAATGGAGGTCTATAATTTCTGCCAAATACCAGCTAGAACCCACACTCAAGAAGGAAAACTTTTCTTAATAAGATAATAACTACTAATACAACTCTTTATGAACACAAGAAAATCTAATTTTTTAAACTACTAAAAGAGGAAAGCAATAAAATAAACACAAAACTTTAATTAATCAAAGAAAAGGTTAAGTGAATACCAACATTACTTTCATGCACAAATGAATTATGAGCGATAGCATTTAGCAAAACTACCAAGGAGGCCTCCGAAGTCCAGTGTGAATCGACACCCAATCCCAGTCGATCAACATAGTCACAAACAAATCTGTAGTGTGCTTTGGAAATGGTGCTGTCATTTTCTCCTGGGTATGATGTTGCAACAATAATTTTTTTCGACCGCAGTAGTAACAAGAAAATAACAATCACGAACACCAACTCTTAGAATTGGATGCCTTTCCATAGTCCAGCAAACATATGGAGAACGAATGACCATAGTGCTGTAACATATATATACAACCCAAATTAGCAACCAAAGAACAAACATACTTTCAACAATCGTTTTTTCCAACACTTAACTTTCAAATCATACAATAGATGATCATTACAACCAAGAATACACAAATCATACAATAGATGGTCATTACAACAAATAATAAAATATAATAGTATAATAAGCCTGAATAACTCTTAATTTGCATTCTAGAGTTAATAGTCAAGGCCACTTCACTAACTCACCAACTTTGTACTTGGGTTCTACTGTAGGCACTCTTTGCAACTAAATGAAAAAGAAGATCTTAAAAGACCAGAGGCAAAAGAACAGGAAAGTTGGGGGTTGCTGCTCAAAGACCTAAATTTGGGTCTAGATCTGAAACCTTCAACACAGACACAAGCGTTCCAATCGTACCTTGCTAAAACAAACATAGATTGTCCTATCTATAAAATAAAACAGCCTAAGAGAAAGAATGGCCCAAAAAATTGTGTACTTTCCATATCTTTCAAGAAAAGAGAAACGATGTACCTTCCAAGTGAAACATTCAGATCTAAGGTACCTTCCGAGTGAAAGTTGTACCTTCAATTTCATCGAGGGAAACTTCCTCATTATCAATTTTTTTATGTGTGTTAAAAGGTATATTTTGTCCACCTGCACATCATTGATAAGATATCTTAAGACGGTAAACTATGTGTACACAGGAGTAGGGAAAGCAGATTGATTTTCTAAACGTCTGATTTGAAAGTTATTGCGTCCTCTTATTTAGTAAATTGCTCCTCATTCTACAAGTTGTCAAGCTAATCTAGTGTTTCCAATCCTTCTACTTGAACTTAATGATTAGTAGCAACTAAGCTAATCAAAGACAGCATCATATTCCTCCAAAATTACAGAACCATACCATTAAGCTAGTTAGATCATGGTTCGAGATGTGTGCTAAATACCAACAATAGCCAACACCTAGAAGAAAGAAGTTTCTTTAATAGAAAGTAAAAAACTATATATACTTGCAAGCAATTCTAATTTTTTCTTCAAATTAATAAAGCACAACAACAAGCAAAAATATATAAATTGTAATGACTTGAAATGCTAGATAAATACCAGTAGTGCTATATCGCACAAATGAATTATGCATAATGGCTCCAACCAAATCACTAAATCATTCTCTGATGTCCATTCAAGATCACCATCCAACTCTAACAAATCACTATAGTCACGCAAGAATTTGACATATGGCTTATAAGTGATCTAGCCGTGGTTATTTTCTCTGTAGTATGACACAACGGCTACAGTTTTCTGAGCCGCGGCAGTAAGAACATAGTAAAATCCATTATCAGTGGGGAAACCTAAAAGTGGACCAATTTTCTATGGCTAAGTTAAAAATTGCATATTGATGACAAATACCCCTGAAGTCAAACCTAGAACCCCTCCAATCTGGGGGCTTAATTGGAAAAACTAGACCAAATATCGCCGCCCATTCAAAGTTCTTTTATTAACAGGTTAGATAACAATAAAATTATCATAATACTCTAATGGAAAACAAACCTAATAGCAAAGCAATCATCCAAGGTTAAGAGGGAAATTGCATATAAAAAAGGAAAAGGTACACTCTTTTCATAGTATTTTAATTTTTTTGTCTATCAAGTTAGATATTCTCCTATCATAGCATTGAGGAGGAAGACAAAAACAAAACTAACAACTATCGGTACAGTGAAGTCATCACTCTAAAGTCCTGAGAAAATCCAAAAAATGAAATCTAGCCTCCATAAAACTACCAAGCTATACGTGCATATGAACAAAAACATATAGTTAATTACTTGGCCACAATGGTAGATTCTAGTGAAAATAGGATTCACTATTATAGAAAAAATTTTGAATTGCCAATTTGTGACAACAACAAAATAAGTTATGGTACACAAATAACAAAAATCACTCACAATATATCATCCATTTTGTGATTTTAACTTCTCCTTCACAAGACATAATACTCACCTAAATAACAACTTGCACGTAGCCAAATCAAGAGGAAAAAAATATGCAAACAGTAAAAAAATTACCTTCCGACTGCTTGAATCCCTGATCCTAGTGATGCAAATCAGAATAGAGCTTCGGTTGAAGAGAGAGTGAGAAAGGCTCGAACCACCGGGAATACACAAAACGCACCCCAATCACAACTCATTCCACAAAAAATAAAGCAAAACGAGCGGAAAAATTTACCTTTAATCAAAGAAACACCAAACTTACCTAGCGAACCGATTAACACTACGAATCAAAACCTAGGAATCGATACATCCATTCACACCCTAGATGAAGAACTTACCTAGTGAAAACGATGATTTTTTATGGCAACGATCTTGGCCTGGGGCCGCAACGCAATATCTTTGAAAGCGGAGAAATACGGTTGCTCTCACATCCCACGACACTGTAGCAAAAGGGCAAAGGGCGACGACTATGGAGGAAACGCACAAATCGGCCCTTTCTCTCTCTTTCTCTAAAGGAAAGCTGGAGAAGGGAGTGGAATCTAGAACACGCGGCTAAGGACTGGAAGGGTAATTGGTAAAAATCAAAGGGAGAAATCTTCATGATTCTTCTAGATTTGCAACAACTTGGAGGAGGGTTATTTCACATTTTTCCCAGAGCGGTGTACTTTAGAGAGAGAGAAGATTGATACTTCTGAAACCCAGGTATTCTCACTTCCCTAACACACCATGTGTCCCACATTGCAAAACAGCTGAAAGATGAAATTACCCCTAGATTTATAAGGGGAGGATGGCCAATTGAGGGGCTCAATTGGAAAAATTGGGCAAAATTTGGCAAGTGGTCCAATTGACTACAAGGCTCTTAATTTTAAAGCTTTAGATATCTCAATATAGTAATATCCCTAAAATTGTGGGAATTTGAAACCGTATATCCCATATATATATATATATATATAAATGTATTAGTAATACATAGATAGGGTATAATGAGTAATATGACAATTTGGTTTAGTTTTTGTTAGGCCTATTTCAGTTCCTCCATGTGGTTTGGAGAAGAGGGTCTTCGATGGTCAGGCAGGCCGGTGTATCCAAGATCCTATTATCTCTGTAACTTCGTGTTAATGAGTTAATGAAATTTTTTTTGCTGATAAAAAAAGGTGAGTTTTCCCTCTATCGTGAGTAATGAAATTGTTTTGTGTGTTGTTCTTATTTTTTGATATGCTTTCCCTACATCATCAATTTTAGTCGCATATTTGATAGGTAGGCTCATTTGTGGTGTTTATGTACATCAAAGTGAAAATATGAAGGATGTTGGTGGTTTTTGACAATGCAGAAAAATGGTTGGTAACGTAACCATTATAAGAGAATTTTGTCAAGACTTTTTTACAAAAATTCTAAAAAATATGTTTTAAAAAAATTAAACGACTCTGATCATTCGTGTCGGACTTCAAAATGGGTCCCACGCAAAACTTGTGTCAACTTCTGTGTAAGGGAACCAACCCCTATATATCCTAGTGTGATGCATTGTGCTTCGCACCTTTTCACTTGCTCATTGGTGTAATTGGTAGTCAAGAAGTTAATGTATACATATGTTGATTGTTCTTGTAGTGATGATAAATAGAAAAAAGAACAACACGAATATGGATGTATCTACTTATGATTTGAATAAATGAAATGAGAATCAATCGACGGAGTGAGCTCTAGCATTCCAAACTCATCATTGTTCTCTTCTCCAAAGAGATTGACTCATCACCTTTGATAGAAATTCCCCTTCTTGTGGCAGTTCTACAATCAAAGTTAGTCTGGATGTGGATTTAATCTGATTTTTACTCTGGCTTCGAGTCATAGAATATCAATCTGTTGAAGCAATTACAATTGTAAAGGTAGAGGAACAGAAGAAGGAAAAGAGAACTCTTCACACTTGTTTGCTTATGCAACCAGCTTGAGAGAGAGACAAAAAGACTAAAATATTGAACTCAGTCACATGAAAAAAGCTACCTTAAGTTTTGTACTTCTCAAAAATGTGAGAGAGTTCAGAATAATTCGATGATGTCAAACACTAAATCAAGGCCAAATTCTTCAGTTAGATTAGAGGTAAGCCAAACTCAAAAACAACAGTTTAACAGTAGATCAATAGAATAAACTCAATACTAAATAGAAAACATGAGTGAATAATCTCAGTTCAAAGGAACATTGACAATCAGCAGAACCTATCCCTTAATTTTAAAGCTCAAGAGCTATCTAACTGCATATGACAATTGCATATTAGGCCCCAGCTTAAACAACAAGACAGAGATGAAAAAAGAAAGAAAGGAAAAATAGATGACTTATATCCAAGGAAGAACCAAGTTGAACAACACCATGACCAAGGACGGCAATAGCTGCAACTATCTGCGAACCAAACACTTAACAGACCAATAGAAAAAGGGATATAGAATAACTTAAGGGTTAGAAGTTGTCATACCCTTATCCTAGCTAAAAATTGTTGACACACTTGGTTTGAACCTAAGAGAAGGCACAAAAACATGTCATATTAATTTCCACAACACGTAAAAAAATGAAAATACTTACGATTTGAAGGAGTTCTAGCAAAATCATAGTCTAGGATTACAAAATCTAAAAGAATCTGGCCTCGTACTTGCGTCTGTCTTCGTGTGTGAGAATCTACAATTGAGAAACTAATGCGTCCATATTTGTCTTTGTCTTCGTCTGAAGTACAGAGGGGGTCTCTAAGAGAGAGATCGGGAGAGAGGAGGAATGGAGAGAGAGAGAAAGAGAGAGAGAGAGAGAGAAAGATCGATAGGGATTTCTTTCTTTCTAATGATCAAATTGAGAAGATGTATAAAGCCTTTTCTTCTTGATGACAAAGCAAAGAAGGACCTAAAATACACTTGAAATGCGTTTTCTCCTTGACTAAGCAAAGGAGGACCTAAAATACCCTCAAAAAGCCTTTTTTCCTTGACTAAGCAAAGGGGGACCTAAAATACCCTCAAAAAGCCTTTTTTCCTTGACTAAGCAAAGTAGGACCTAAAATACTTAAAATAACCTCAACTTAAGACATCCAAAAGAAAATTGAAAGACAAATCCTACAAGGGTAATGTGGGCAACGTGCCCTTAAAACGTAAGGCGGATTGAGGAGCACTGGGCAGACGAGCGCTCAATTCAGAGTTGCCACTTGGGTTTAAAGGTCCAACACCCAAGAAACCAAACTTGAAACACTTTCTACGCTGTTTTGATTTGAAAAGGTGAAGGCACCGGTCTGTCATAACCATATTTGGGTTTGGGAGCCAGGTTATGAGAGGGGAAGGGTTTTAAGGCACCTCTCTCGCCCTATCTGGAGATTGGTCTTTACTTAGGCATTTGTGAAAACATTTGCGATTCTGTTTGAACAATAAATTCTTTAGCCATTTAGGGGCAGGGAATAGTTTAATGGGGATTAAAGTTGTAACATGTTTTGCTGGATGTGATTGATAGCATGGATGCAAAAGCGGTAAATAAGGTAAGGGCCATGTTCTGTTCAAAAAAGCAAACCCAGTGCCCTATTCAAAACTTGACATGCGCAAGAAGGAACTTGTCTGCATTGACCAAAGCCACTGCACATAGTTACAACCTGCGCGCGCCAATATGAATCATGCGTGCGAGTCTGCTTTTCTCACAGCTTCTGTTTTTATCCTCCTCTGGGCTCTGGAAGGACTAGTGCACACCCAGGACCAAACTAAGCAGTTTATAGAGTTTACACTGCACAGTTTAAAGGCTGAAAAGCCATACAAATTAATAAAACACCCCATAAATAGTGTGGGGACAAAATAGTGGCCTAAGGCCAAGTTACCCATGCAAAGGCCAGTCACTGGTCAGAGGAGAACCTGTGCACGCAGGGAGTCCACAGACGCGTGTGGGTTTAAGCCTGCAAACCAGTGTTTGGTTCTACATGTTTCTGAGACATGTCCAAAAAAACCCCAAAGGTACTCCATAGCAGCAGATATACATATTGAAATAAAACTAGCAATTTTAACTAAGGAAAGTAGTAGACTGGTTTTTATCATGCTTGTAGTGATATGTATGTTGGTAAAGACATAAAAGAAGCAACACACCATGGAGTGGCACGCGCGTACTGATGACTGACGCTCGTTGGTTCATACCACAACGATTTTTGAAACCTTGCTAGCTTTAGGGCCAGGGCTTGGTATTGATTACTAGCCTTGACCCTGCCAGCCCCTCTTAGGGATTAGAACAAAGAGTAGTACAAAGGTGTTATACCTTTGGTTTTAGGGTTTGAGTGGTGTTTGAGCTTTGAGTTGAGGTTAGATGATGGCGTTTGATGCTTGTTGAGTTGTAGTAACAAAGTACAAGGTAGCTTGAGTTTTGTGACTTAAGGCTAGGGTTTTTGTATCCTTAGAAGCTTGGGATTTTTTGTAACCCTAGATGTGTGAAGTTTTTGGTAACCCTTTGAAAGAAAAACAATGGGGGGTATATATAGGAGAAGATGGAGTAAGAGAGAGGAGTTCAGTCAGTTAAAGGGGCTGGCCTTGCTTCCCTCCAAAGGTTTCCCTCTCATTGGATGAGAGGAAAAGGTGAAATAAAGGTGATGGGGACAGGTTTGACTAGCGTGTGCAGGCCTCAGACTGGCACGCACGTGGGTCAATAGTCAAGCTTTGACTGTTGACCAACACCTGGCAGTTTGACCCGCGTGCGCTGGGTCTCAACCAGCGCGTGTCAATAGGGTTCTGGAAAAGTTTAAGGGTTTTGTTCAAACACTCAAAGCTCAAACATGCCATCATTCTTGGGGTGTTGTTGATCCGTTTCATCATCAGAGAATCAAAAACCAAAAGTAAACTAATATGGAAAATCCTAATTGGGGTGTCTACAGGTAATTTTGTCATTGCACATGGTGGCTTGGCTTGCCACTCTTCTTCGTTATTATACAAGTGTATTGATTGATATAGAGCATACAAAGAGTTTCCACAGAAATTGAGAACACCAACTCTATTCGATCGGTCTCTACACTTATACCCCTGGCCCCTGATTTACAATTATCAATCTCTTAATTAATTAGTACTGGAGTAACGTAGCATGTTTGGCGACTACGTTACTATGTATCTTTTTTATGCAAGTCAGAGGTTTGTGCATCGAATAAAGAGCATTAATCTATTCAACATGATTACATATTACATTTTGTTTATTGACGATGAACAAGAATTAGTTTTAGGGTGGAGCTTTTGTAAGCATCAAAAGTCAAAAGTTAAAGGTGACGGGAGAGGGAGGGCGATCCAATCAAGTGACCGCATGAAGTGACCCACCTAGCTGGTTTCCAAAATCACAATGAGAGAGAGAGAGAGAGAGAGAGCGCATGGAATTCTATTGGGTGATTTGCCGGCCGGTCCAAAAAAAGGGATCAAAACTCCACTATGTCCAAGTCCAACCCAAAATGCATGCATAAGGATACAAACAAAAAAGTTACCAAAAATACCCTCAAAATAAACCACGGGCACCTAACCTCCTCATTCTCTCTCTCTCTCACTCTCTCTCTCTCTCTCTCTCTCTCTCTCTCTCTCTCTCTCTCTCTCTCCTAGCTTGCTCTCTCTTTCTGCAAGATAATCTAACTATCGATTCCCAGATCATCCTCGCGATTAAAGGTTTAGTTTCCAGATAATCGAAGATTCAGTTGTCATCGCCCGAATTTTGGATTTCGATAGTTTTGAAGCAAACAATCGACCGAGAAGATGAGGAAAAAAAGTAAGAAACCTGAATCCCTCTAATCTATTCAATACTCACAGTGCATTGAGCAAAGCAATCAACAACGGAACCATAAATCGTCTTAAAATTACGATCCTAAATCGCGAACCCTAAATCACGTTATAAATTCACCTAATCTGTTCATTAATTATGTTGTGTACCTTATATGTATGTGAATTGTTTCTCTGTAAATCCAGAGTTATATGTATGTGAAATTATTTATCTGTAAATCCAGAGTTATATGGCTGTGAAATTGTTCATATGTGAATAAAAATAGAACAATTTTGCAGACCTTTGTAGGGTAATTGTCTAGTGTTAAGGAATGAGCACTGAACATTCTTGAATTGATGTGTAACACATATTCATAGCTTATATTTAATCAGTTCATTATTTATGTTGAGTACCTTATAATGGTATATTGTTTGCAGGTATAGCATTCAAGAAGAAACCAACGAAATCTTTTGTTGCAACACCACCTGTCAACATCATCATCAACAAACCGAAGAAAATATGGTAGTCCTTATTTAAAACGTTCGCCATATAGAGTAAATCTGTAGGTTGCAATAAAATACATCCCAACAATTAAAGTTAGAAAACCATAGCTTGAGCTTTTGAAGGAAACACCAATTTGGGTGCTAATACATGTATTGAAGGAAAACTCCTTGAAAGCAGAGGAATGTAAAAAAGTAGATATTTCTTTGGAAATGATATTGAGGCAATATGATGGAAACGAGCGATTCCTCATAGGTTCAAAACTAATTGAGCTTCGAGTAGCAGATATTCAATTGATATTTGGGATAATTTGTGGCAACAAATAGGTTTCTGGTTGGTATTCTTCAAAGAGTAAAGTGAAGATTGAGAGAAGAAAGGATTTACAAAAAAGATTGGACTAGCAAGGAATTAAAAGTTTGATAAGTGAACAAGTTCTAAAAAGTAATAAGAAGCAAGATGTTCATGATGTTGCTCAACTTGTGTGCCTATTTTTATGTGCAACTCTTTTTTTCACAAGTAGTGCAAACACATTATCGTGGGTGTATATTAAGCACATGGACGACTGGAATAAAATGAAGAAGTATAATTGGTGTAGAGTGATAAAGGACATGTTGATCAGATCAATAGAGAAAAATATCTCTGACCCATGGAAAGTACAAGGATGTGCCATTTTGCTATTGGTAAGTGAAGAATAATGTTTTATTTTTACAAAGAAACAATTTTATGTTTGTGTATCAAATATTATATTCAATTTTTTGTTTTCAGTATTGGTTTTGTGAACACACAAAAATAATGCAACAAAAAACCGAGCCTGCATGACCAAGATTATTGAACTGGGACATATCAACATTGCATTTGAAAGATTTTCGGATCGAAAATATTGTGGATGAGCAAGTACAAAAAATACTAGATTCATTAGCGTACTAGTTTGCTCTGTTTCTTGAGTTATATTAGTGGTCTTTTGTTTAAAAAAACCTTTCCACAGGGTTTGCGAAATTAGGAGTTCTACTATTTTTTTATACTAGGTCAATGAAGATGAACTTACAACAACAACAGAGGAAGATTTGATTTATAAAATACACATTGAAGAATGAAGAAGAACAAGAAGAAGGAGAAGGAGAGGAAGAGGAAGAGGAAGAGCAAGAGGGAGAAGAAGAAGAAGAAGAAGAAATAGGTCAACAAAATGAACTAGAACAAGAAGTAATACACATTGAAGAAGAAGAAGAAGATGAAGAAGAGCAAGAAAAAGGACATGAAGAGGAAGAGCAAGACAAAAAGGAAGAGGAAGAAGAAGGAGATGCAACAGCACTTGAACAACTTGCTTAAGAAGGAGGAGTTGCACGAACTGAACAAGAAGTACAAGTTGAAGGAGATTCAGCAGCACTTTGTAGACACCCCAATCTGGTTTTCCAATTGTTTTTGCTTTGTTTTTCGGTTTCTCGTTTCCCCGATGATGAATCAGATAAAAAATAGTCTTGAGAGTGAAATGGTTTGAGCTTGGAATAAGTGGTACCTATCCTAAACCCCAAAACCCTAAGTCAAAACCCTGACCTCAGGTTTGATCATCGCGACCATCGCATGACCTATTGGATCTTTCGCGCGATGTTCCATCTGCCAGGTGTTGGTCAAAGTCAAAGCCTTGACTGTTGATCATCGCGTGGGTTGGTTCAACCATCGTGTGATGGAGTCACTCCCTCGCGCGATGGTCAACACCTATCACTTTCACCTTTTTCCAGTTGGATTTCGTAATGATCAGGGGGCTACTGACCTGTGGAACCCTGTTTTCGTCGACTGAACAACGTTTTGCAGGTGCATGGGTTGCACCACTCTCATAACCACTCTCATCACCTTGTTTGCCTATTTCACCACCAAGGGAAGCTAGCCAGCCTTGTTGCTAGTTGCTAGGCCAAGTCCTCCATCCACCATACACCTCCTCTTGCTCTATATATACCCCATTGGTCTTCCAAGATAAAGGTTACCAAAAAAATCAAGGAAAAAAGGCCACACAAACCCTTATACACTTGATATTCTCTCACTCAAGCCATCTTCATACACTCATTCTCTAAGCTCTACCACCTGCTTCAATCCATTTCTAGATTACTCAAGCAAAGGTATAAATTCACTACCTATTTACTGTTTTGATCCCTGAGGGGGGCTGGCAGGGTCAAGGCTGGTAATCCATACCAGTCCTGATCCTAAAGTCAGCAGGGCTACAAGAGCCGTCGAACAGAGAAGCCCTAAGCAGGTTCAGTTCAGTTTTTCCTTGATTCTTGCCCAAATATGGGCTAGGGCTTTAATAATCAATTCGATTTTTATGTCATCTATTAGGCCTTCGCTATTTGCCTAGAAAACGCAGGATTATTTTTGGTTTTATATTTTTCCTTCATCTGATTATTATTCGGGCCGCCTAAGGATTTGCATGCTACCCTAAAAAAAAACACTATCATTTGTAGTGTACAAAAATATCATTTGTGGGCCAAAACAGTCATTTATGGCTAAAAAGACACTTAAAGTGTCGCGGGGCACGCTCCCAAGCCAAAACTATTAGTCGAATCCTCTTCCAGAAAATTAAGTGGTGCTTGCTTGGTGGTGGTCGTGGTCCATTCTAGAATATGGCTATAATGGTAACAATTACATTTTAATAGAAACAGGCAATCGAAGGGGTAAGCCTTAACAAGATGTTTCAACACTTGGTCTGATCATTGACGACGACGATGATGACGAGATAACTAACGTTAGAGGAGATTTTGAGGGTATATTAGTGTGAATTATGTACATACCAAGGTAAGAAAATGCATTTTAGCTTGCATATGCGTAACTTACATTTGTAGTTCTTATCGGTTAAACATGATTTGTATTTGTTAACTCACTTTTCTGCGTATCATATTTATACCTGACTATTTAGTTCCTCCATAGTGTTGGTTATGGCCATATCAAAGTCGTACTCTTATAAGATATATGTATCAATGTATGGTCTAATACCAATTTTATTCTCCTTTTAAGGATGGACCACGTGAGTTGTGTAGCAAACAAACACCAACAGGTCCAACACAAAATAAGAACATGCCCAAAGTACTATCAGAGCTGGTACCACCTTCTCTTTCAACTCCTGCAGTTCCTGAACAAGTGTCACAAAATAAAAAACGTAAAAGAGGTCCAACCAAGCTAAAAACCATTATTGTGAATGAAAGTAGTCGACTTCAAGTCTTGTTCGACGACAATGGTCAAGCAGTTGATGAAGGATCAGTGAAGTTATCTTCTTTTTTAGGACCTCTAGTTCGAGAGATTGTACCATATACACTTAAAAAATTGGAGATACCTTCCTAGTGGGATGGTAGAAGTCAAATGGCAGTCAATTAAGGTATAGCATAATGCTGAAATTTAAATCTTGTGGCAGTGTAAATGATAGAAATTCACTTGTGTCAGAAATAACATTGCAGGTAAGATTCAAGTTGGATAAAGAATGGGAGAGCGACAAGGTCTTTAAGCAAATGGGTGGACTCTGGAGAGCTTCCAAGTCAAGATTAGTGAGTGACGTAAAAACGCTGCAAATGAGGAAGAAAGGTTGCAACTCCAGCCCGACAACATCAAATCGGTCCACGATTGGATGGATTTTGTGAAGGAAAAGACTAGTCAAGAGTTTATGGTATGTGAAACTTGGTATAAGTTTAAAATTTTTATTAGCAAGAAAGTGATTTGTTATCAAAGAATGGATACCGTTTAATATTATGATTGAATTGGAGAAAAGTGACGATTTTAAGATAAGAAAAAGACAACTCCCGCATACTCTGAGCTGCAAGGTATATGCACAGTTGACCAAAGAAATGGTAGTATCTCAATTGTTTTAGTTTGTTATTGCAGTTTTTTTACACTTCCTAATCATGTATTTGTTATTGTAGAAAGAAAAAAGAACGAATCCCTCATCCATAACAAGAGTTAAAGTCTGGGCTTGAAATCTGTAGTTTTCAGTGCACTTTGGTTGACACAGTTGCTGCATTTTACTTGACACACTAGCTGCATACTCAGTCCATGTTATGAAGCACAAAAACTAGCACTTTGGTTCAACAAAACCATTTATTTTTGGTTCAAATCTGGGGTTGAAATCTGTAGCTTTCATTGCACTGAAAATGCACTTTGGCAAACACAATAGCAACAAAATCTAAACATGATAGCACCATTTTTTTTTTTTTTGGCATTATTGAATATGACACGATCAAATTGGACTCCAATAAGTAGTAGCAACTGTACCAGAATTTGAGTAAGATTGCCAATAGCAAACACCAACAATACCAATAGAGATATTGATACCAAGTGCATTAACATCAACATGAGAGCCAAAGCAAAGGGGGCAAGAAGCATATGCCAGCACTTGAGCTATCAACAGTAATAGATGCACCATAGGATAATGAGATAGCAAATCCAAATAGCACAATATAATCAAAGGAATGGCAGTTTGATAGCCAATCTAGATAATGAAAAACCAAGCCAGGTTAAAGATATGAAAGACTTGAGACCAAGGGAAACAAACTAAGAAACAAGTCACGCAACTAAGAAGAGAATCAACTTAGCCAAGGAAGAAGAAACGTTGCAAGGGTTAGGACTTAAGATGTCAAAATTATCAAACAGGTCACCTAGCATCTAAACACATAGCATCCTAACATGTATTGTCATTCAACACATAGTCAAAATACACGTCATTCACTTAACACATAACTTTTTCAATGTTATTAACTTACACATAAACACCCAATCATAAAAACACTTTCATCTAGCATGCAACACTACAATTAAAGTAAAGTACCCATGGCCCTATGGTATTCTAACCTATAGCTCCAAGCACATAGTCCAAAAACACAATTTAACAAAAAGCACATATCACATCTAACATAATAGGAGAAAGGCGCCTAAATGAGACTAAGTCTCCTCCCACGGTTCCTAGGTATTCAAACCTATAGCTCTGATACCATTCTGTCACGACCCGCCCCTTTTTTTTACAAATAAACTTCAAAATACCCTATATAGTACGCACTTAAATAAAAGACTAGAACATATCCCATGATTCTTAAGCCTTCGGATCCATCTTGAAACCTGAAAAATTTGGGTTGCAACAATATGAGCCACAGCTCGAGCAGGAAATATGCTAAATGAAAAGATATGAACATGCAAAGCTTGATATACAAAATATACTCTTTTTATATACAAGTATTGAAAAGTTTTCTTGCTTCTTTCTTCTTCAATATTTATGAGGAAGTTAAAAAAATCCCAATTCAAAGTCAAACTAACACAACAAAATAATCTATGCATTATATTAAGTGTTTTCAATTTTCCCTTCCCTTCAAATACTCAAAAGGATGCTATTAAACCACGAACTCAAATCAAGTCCCGAATAAAGGAAATTACCCATAAAAGTCGATACGGAAAATAACAAAGCTCATAATAGAATAGCCAACCAAATCGAATATCAAATTTACTCAACACCGAGACATAATATTGTATGAGTTGCTCACTGATGCAATCACCAACCAACCGTGCTAGACGTCTCCAGCACATGCACTTTACAGGCTACTAACCCGAAGGACGAAGCAACCTACCCCGCACCGGTTTACGGACTTTCACCGACGGCATCAAAATTGACCCAGTAGGTTTACGGACTTTCACCTACGGCGTCACAATTGACCCGAGTTCCCCGGTGACCCAACTCAAAATCACAAACTATCATATTCTAAAATATCTCAAATACTTGGCTTTAAAGCCCAAATCAACTAAAATTCCTCGAATACTCACCCAAATCCGTCAACTTCAACTAATATTAAATATACCCGATATATTCTCCACAAACACAAAAAATTATTCCAAACAGCTCACATATATGCAACGAGTATACAGAATCATATATCAACAAGTCCCTCTCCTTAGCCTACTAATTGCATTGGGTAAAAATAATCCACCTGTTACAAAACAAAAATTGCCCATTTAAGTTACAATCTTTTCATCAAACACATGGTGTGCGTGTCCATAACCAGCACTTGTCCTAGTATCACTTAAAATGCATGAATTTCCACTTTAAAAGAAAACCCCATACCAATCAAGATCAAAAATACCAAAAACTAGTATAATTTCGATCATAGCCACGAACAACATTACCAATCTCTGACCTAACCTCGTGTACAGTGAATATAACCAAATACATAAACTAGGGTTTACTCTATTAATCGATTTACTCTAACCAAAGCTCTAATTAAGTGCACACCAAGGCATATACACACCCATATTTAATCACTTAGCATAAATCCTACCTCAAAGAGAGAAATCCCCAAATTGATGAAATCCTGAAATTTGACCAATTGAGATTTTGTTCGGATAGATGCGTAGCCCTTTGTCCGTAGATCACGTTTTCTTTTTGCCTTGTTGTGAGATTCTCGAACCTTGGCCTTCAATTTAGCATTTGAACCATGAGGGTTTGAGAGAGGTAAAAGCGACAGAGGAGAAGACGCAAGAAAAAGGAAAAAGAAGAAATTAGAATTGGCCGGTCTCTCTCTGATCCTTTTAAGTGTAGTTATTACACTACACCCCCTCAACTACCTTAAGCACTTTCTCAAGTCCTAGAATTTAATAAGTAGCTACACTAATACCCCATGAGCTATAAAAATAAATAGTAACTACTCATAAAAATTAACCACCGCGGGTCTCTCAACACTCTCGTCCTATGGCTTACGAACTCGGGCCCACATGACCAAACATACATCTTCATATACAAAATAAAATTCATTGCGCACAAAATTATCTAATTATAATTCCACGTACCAACATCAATAAAAAAAAATTTAAAATTAAACACGGGTCTCTACAATAAACTTGGCAAAAAAGTAAGCTTCAAATAAAGAACATCTCCTTGGGCGAAGAATTGGGGTACTTCAATGAGATGGCTGCCTAGTTTAGGATTACATTTTTCGGGAAAGAGAGATTACATTAGTGTTTTTTTTAGTGTAATTAGTCTGACTCTTAAATGTAGTTTGTGCTAAAAAATTATTCTTCAAGCTGTTGTAATGAATCTTCGGTTGAATTATTTATCTTTCATTGAAATTGTATCACGTTTGGATGTACTTTGGTGTTGAATGGAATGCAGATTTTCTATATGAAAATACTAGTATATTGGCTTTTGTAGTATTTAAAAAAAGAAGAAGCTAAAATTGGCTAAGATAACATTCAGAAATTGCTATTGTTTATCTTTAATAGCATTCATTGCATGATGTAAAAAGAAATAAGATAACAGGCAAAAAACGCTATCAAAGGTACAAAATACAACAACGGATAATGGAAGCTATAGAATGTTTTTTAATAGCGGGCAATGAATGCTATAGAAAGTTTTTAACAACGGGCAATGAACACTATAGAAAGTTAGGACTTTTAATTGCATGGGCTAATAAGGTGTTCTCCGGAACGCTATCTATTACCTACTATAGCATTTTTTGCATGCTATTAAAAGCGTTTTTTGTTGTAGTGAAGCTGAAGTCTAGGGACTTGGTTGAAAGAGACATGGTTACGAAGGAGATTCAGGCGCCTGTATTCGATCCCCGTGGCAAATTCCGTCCGAAGCGTTCGGGACCTTAGATTATCAAGACCATCCTTTCTGGGCGAGCAGCTCAACTCATAGACCTCGACAGCAACGAGTTCTCCACTTTGGTAAACCTGGATCAACTCAAGCGTTACTATCCCTAAGAGAAGCTCGTTGGGCCAAAAACCACAAGGGTGGGCGGTTCTAAGCAAAAATTAGAGCAAGCCTGCTGGACCGAAATGAGAAGGCGGTTCAAGAAAAAATAAATAGGCAATATTCAAAAGCTCGCTAGGCCAAAAATCCGAAGTGGTGGCACTAGGCAAAAGTTAGAGTGCAAAGGAGAGTCAAAAATACTAGAGCGAACCTAAGCTTGAACTACGTTTTGACCTGATTCCTTAAAAGAGGATACGTAGGCAGTCTCTTTGTGAGATTCGGTCACATTCCATCAACTTGATCCATGGTTTGCCATTTTGGAGTTTTTCTTCAACGTTCAAAGCGGCGTGGAGCTCAACATTTGGATCAAAAGGAGAATGTTTTAAATCTTTCGATTTTATTCAAACCACTACTTCTATTACACAGCTGAGCAAAGTCTTTCAAACAGTTAAGCATAAAAATAGAATAAAATGCTAGAGGCCTTAACAGGCTCATAGTTTATTCTAGATCATCAAAGTCTATCGGGTGTCAGTCGTCACTTTGTCTTCTCGCGATTTCCCTTCTTAGCCACGCTTGGTATCAATGCATGAGCTTTGCCAAGTTGCCTCAGGCCCCAATTGTGCTCATATTCGGCCAAGTTTTGTGCAGTGAATGAAGGGATATTGAAAGGTTTGATTCCGGCTCGGTGTAGTCCTTGACTTATCCCTAGCTGACGGAGAATGCAACCGGGAATGTAGAATGTGAAAGCGGTCAGCCCGGCTATCACCATCCTCTCGAAACCTGCAGAATTAAGGGCCATGTCTGGAATGTTCATGGCCTCATGCCTCCAGATGATCTCATTTGGTAGCATTTCCTTCATGAACGTGTACCACTCGTTCACGGACATCTCCGGGTAGATCATCCCACGCTGATGTATTCGACCGGGCAGATGAGGCCAATTTGCCTCTGGTGCTGTGAGCAGTCCAAATTTGTCTGATAGCCATAGCTATATGAGTGGGTGAAAAGACAAGTAAGGAGCCATATAAAACTTGAGCGAGAAAACAAGTGAAGAGCCCCGATAGAGCCTAAGCCAAGAGATGAGGTAAAAGGTAAATGTGCGAAAACTAGAAAAAGGTGAGTTGAGTGAGAGTTTACCCGCAGCAGGAGTGGATTACCGTCGAATATGTTTGTTTGGCCAGTAGAAACCAAATCCAAGCCCATGAGTGTTTCTGCCAGAACCAGCGGCACCACATTCCTTCGAGCACCCATTTGAGCGACAACGCTCACCGATGAGGGGTTGACTCGCCCATTCAGAGATACTAGTAAGTAAGCGGCCAGTACACTAATCGCTAGGGCAAATCGGCGTCGAGCTTGCAAGGCAGTGTCCTCTGTGTTCCCTTCAGGCCCATACCACTCCATCAGGCGCATGATGTTGATTTGCCCCTCAGTTAACAGACTTTCGGCTGCTCCCCTCAAGATGTTGAGACATGTCTGTAAAAGTTTTGGCATACTATTCCTATAAGGTGGCACAACAATCACGCTCAAAGCAAACCCCTGGAGATATGCTTGGAATTCCTCCACAGTTGGGCATAGCTTGTTGTCCCCGAACCTAAAAACATGAACCTCCGGGTCCAAGAACTGTAGGGCCGCCATCAGAATTTCGAGGCAGACCCTCACATTTCGGAGGAAACGAAACATTGCCAACCCGTGGAATCAAAATGAAAGCCAATCTCCGACAACAAAGGCTGTTAACCATGGACTGATTAACACTGGGAGATTGTTTTCCATTATTGGAGTTGTGGAGACTTTAACTTTGAAAGGGGTTGCCTTAGATCTGCACGAGAACAACATTTTTATAGCCAAGTCATGAAAATATCCTCTCTTTCCAAGGCAAATATCTAAGCATGGTGGCATTGCCCCTTCAATACAAGGGCACACCTATGAGCTGCCCCAGAGGTGTCCTGGACGACCAAGGACAATAACAAGGCTTTCAACATCTCAGATTCAAGATGGGTCAAACAAAGGCGGCTTAACAGCAAATGATCATAGCGCGACGGACCCATTTCATCGCGCGATCCTTCTTCCATCACGTGATTGTCCCAGTCAATCGCGCGATGGTTTAGCCTGCAATTTGACAGTTTATAGCAACTACTGACCAATTTTGGTCATTCTCTGTTCCAAGGGGTATTTTGCAGTTTTGATGTTTCCAACAAGTCACTATTGGTATATATGACTGTGTCCAAGTGTCGGATTCAGAATATCGCCCTTAATGAAGATTTTGGACCCTTGGTGGCCCATTTCAAGTTCAAATTAGGATTTCGGGTGGTCGAAATTTGTTTTAAAGGCTTTTGCCCCATTCTCTCATGTCGTACAGGTCATCTGAACCTAATATGACTGGGCGGAGGTGTTGGTTTTAGTCCGGGACATAATCGGGTCGTGTTTTGCATATTATGTCCATTTTTGTGTCATTTTTAGCACTTTTTGGTCAAAACTTTGCTCCGGGATGTATTTTTCAGTTCCGTTGATTTGTACAAGTCATGTTGTACATATTTGACCTCATAGAGGTGTCGGCTTTATCAAAATTGAAGTATTTTGAGTTTTGGTTTGTTGTTGCCCAAAATTTCATTTTATTTCCCGTATCCTCGTATCCTGGTCGTGTCCTAGGATGTATCCTTGATTTTTCTTCTGAGCTAGTCACATCTGCACATATATATGTGTCTGTAAGCAGTCTCAGCATGTCATCAATGCAAGTTTGGTATTAGTGGTGAGTTTTATCTGCTCTAATCTATTGCAAGAGTAAATAAATTGTGAAAATGCAAATTTTATAGCTAAACCATGATCTATCCATGTCAGAATGAAGAAAGCTACCGTATGTTCGGCTCTTCGGCCAATCAAAATCATCATGTCTACTTGGTCACATCTGCTCGGGAATCAAAAAGGCACGCAGGCCACAAAACAGCTATCAAATGTCAGTTGGGGCCTATTCGCCCGCTATCTACCTATCTACTTGGGCACACAGGCCCGAGAGCAAAAGTCAGAAGTGCTGGAAGTAAGATGAAGCTCCATAGTAGCCCTCAATCCTCTCCAAGCCAATCTCCGTCGCCGTTGTCATCACCTATCTCTCTAGGATCTTGCTTGTATTCGGGATCATCTGCAGTGTCGTCAAAACCGCTACCATCGGATGACCCCTCTCCCCCCTCGTCCTCTTTTTCCTCTTCTTCTTCTTCCTCCACTTCGTCCTCCTCCTCAGAGACCTCAAGCAGGATTAGTTGCTTCTTGCGGACCAGCTTGTCTTGTGAGGGCTTCTGACGCAGCTTGATTTGGTACCACTCCTCTGCGCGTGCCACGGCCTCTCTGGCTGCTTCCTCACTTGTGACTACCGGTTGAGAGCCTCTTGTCTGTTGCCTAGAAGTAACCAGAGGAGTAGGAGCCCTCTCAGCCAACTTCCTCTGCGGAGGGTCTCCGACGCTTTTTCTCCTAGGAGCCGCCTGTCTTTATGCCTGCATTGTGAAATTTTAAGCATTAGTATATATGTTGTGCATACTATATATCAAATGTTTAAAGGCAGGTATGATCAGTTTCAAGTTAAGTCCTGTCAAAGCATTTTATGTATTGAAATAAGGTGCATACATCAAGTATCGAAAACAAGAATGTATCGCTTTCTGAAAGGTATACCTGAGATCTCTGGACCACCGGTGGTGAAGTTGGTGCTGGATAGCGCAAGTCCAATGGCAAACTACTTGCTGCCCTTCTTACTCCGTTCTCCAGTGCGAGCATACGATGAATAGTTTCGTTCACCCACTCAATCGGCACTTGCGAAAGTGATTAGGAGTTATCAAAGCAGTTCAGTGATTATTCAATTCTGTTGAAATAAAATAAAAGAGGCTACAATGTCTTATTGGAACAGTAACTGGTGTAGGCTCAGTTCTGGCAGGGGCTAGATGTAGCTCAGCTGGATTGCCCTAGGAGTCTACCACTAAAATATTTTCCACAACAACTCCGGTGGCCCACCTCTCACTGGTCCGCTCAAGCTCCATCTCACACGACCCTCCCCACTACTCCGGACCTCTCTGAATTCTTGAACTCTCAACAGCCTCGCCAAATGCTCTCTCTGGTATGTTGGATAATCCATGTCAGAATGCAAGTGGCGTGTCAGGTCGGTGTCAGGCTGCGTGAACCTCTCCAACTCAGCCAGTGTGTACTCCCCCTGTGTGTGAGGCCCGTGGTGGAAGTGGCCCGGACACCTAGAACTCAGTGTAGCCAAGCGATTGGCGTGTCACCCGGTCACCCAAGTACCACTGCCAACCATAGGCTGACTCTAGTAACACCCTGCTAGCTGTCACAACCCTGCTCCTGGTCAGGTACTCAGGCTCTGGCCCTGCCACTCTCCAAGGATCCCACTGGATCTGCACGCACGACAGGCAAACAATGCAAGTATTGATCACCGATAGCATTAAAGCAATACAAAGGGATGTGTACTGTGTTACGTCAAGTTTCGTGATTATACCTGCGAAGGGTGGATCTCGTCTAAGTATATCCGAAAGCCATTCAGATCACCCCTTCCTTTTTTCTCCCCCATGTTCTTCTTGCTCCAAATATGAGCACGCGGGAGAATTCCCAAATTCAAACTCTTGAATGCTGGGCGGCACATGTTCAAAACCTCGTAGGCCCAGAGCTGCATGGTTCACAAACAAAGCAAATCATCAGTGCATGCAATAATACAATCAAGCAGGCTATGCAATCAATGGATATAAGTGTAATCTGAAATTGTGCTTTACTCTATTGAAATCATACCTCCCAGATCCTCCAATACCCAGCAGTACTCATCTCTGTCCTCGACGAGTTGCCCAAGAAACTGTAGGCCACACCCAATGCCGCTCCACCCCAGTCGAAGTGCGAAGCCGTCCTCAGGTCCCTCAGCGCAGGCAAGTACGACAAATGGACCTTATTACGCCTGTTCGGGTACAAGGACGCACCAAAGAGGTACAGTAGGTACGCCTGGGCCATTTGCTCCGCTTCCTGTTTAGTTGTCACATTTTTCTTGAGGTATTTGGTAAACTGCCCGTACCTCGCCATCCCCTCCTCGATTTTGGGTATCTCTCCCAAGAACCACTCTAGAGCCACCAGATCCTCGTGAATACCCGAGTCAAATGGGATAGGCTCACCCCCGACTCTCATGCCAGTGATTGTCGCGAAGTCAGCAGGTGTCACTGTCATCTCCCCTGGAGGTAGGTGAAAGGTGTTGGTAGTGTCCCTCCACCTCTCTGCAAGTGCTACTAGGACTTCATGGTCATTTCAGACCAGATTAAGGGTTTGGATGAACTCATCGAAGCCCGCTTCATCTACTAACTACCTCACCCTTGCAGGCAAACCCTGGTACAACGCCAAGGAACTACACGCGCCTCCGAAACCACGGATATCCCTCTGCCTCGCTCTCGCCTATTTCAGACACAAAAATAGGCAACAAGAGGGCATGTTAGCATGTAAGGTTTTCATTCTCAGGCTCTAGGTAATCAATGCAACCTGGTAATAGATGGTTGGTTCAAGTTATAATGTTATATGCATGGCATTCGATATGAAGATCATGGTATCGCAATTCGGTCTTTTAAGGATTACTGTGTGTGTTTTGACATTCAAGTACAAATAGGCAAATTCAAATTTGAAACTATAAAGGGGGGGGGGGGGGGGGGGGGGGGGGGGGGGGTCTAGGATTTTACCTCTGTCCAGCTGCTCGAAATATAGGTCTTGGGATCTCTCAAGACGAGCTCAGAGTCGTACTCCATCCGCTGTGGCCTATATGCTGCAAAGGTCGATGGCACAAACAAGTGTGGTGTGGGTGGCACGTACCCCTTTGCTGTAAAAGGGATACAGGTCAGGCCCTCCGCCTCTGTCACTGCCATCACCCTAGGCCCGAACACCCTAGCTCCGGCCCTCTCCTCGGTCTCCATGTCCCTCAGAGCCACCTCCTCCTCGGCTCTCTCCCTCTCGGCCTTCGCTGCAGCCTCTGAAGCGGCTATCTCTCTCTCACACTCCTCCCGAGCCTCCAGAACTGTAACCCCTATTATAGGATTCTCCTCAAGGAGCTGGGCTAGCCTCTCATCGCTCAGGAACTCTGCGACATCTTCCTTGGTGATTGGCCTGTGGCTCGACAATGTCGCTGCTGGCTGGACGAGTACATCCTCCTCTCTGTACACGAACAGAACCCCCGTAGTCTCTACCTCCTCGGCCGCTACACCCTTGCCTCTCGTCAGGTCCCTCAGCGGAGACTCGCTCGGCCCAATGCCATCACTGTAGGGGGATGAAAACAATTGATGCTTCGAATCACCTTGGATTGCAACGGCTTATTCGTGCCTCTTCACCGGAACCCTAATTCGTCCTCTAAACCCTAATCTGCAAAATAGACAGGGGGTGAGTGCACCTTTGCCTCTCGTGGCAAAGGCCCTCCGATGCCTTAGTTAGTATCACGTACTAGCAATCAAACCCTAATTATCAGTAGGAAAGCAATAAGAATGCAGTATATTGCGTACCTTTTACCTCTAGGTTTACTCTGTTTATATAGACATTTGTATGCTTGGCACCCAAGCATCCCTATTGCCATAGGATTCCCAACTCGTATAGGAAACCCTAGTATATCAAGGATTCTCGTTTCCTTTATTAGAAAAGAGTCCATTTAGGATTCTTTTCCATTACTGGCTGAACATCCCATTTTCATTGGGTATCTTTCCCATATCCTATGTTCTTGGGATATTTACTCTCTAATAAAATAACACTGCTTCTGGATCCTTCCAGAGTGTTTGTGCCGCCTCATGAATTCAGGGCAACCTCTTTCTCTGTTGGGCTATCTCATTGCCGAACAGTCCACACGGACCAATGACTTACATGTATCCGGTCCTCATTATTTATATTTAGACAAACGACTTCTCATATCTTTTGTCCTTATCAGCCGAACAGACTGCATAGATTAATGACTTCCCATATCATTGGTCCTTATCGACGTTCACCATACTGCCCGGTGATAACTCCTGTCATATTTACCACGTGCTCCCAATCATCACGTGTTCGGCGACTAAATGTATCTGCTCGGGAATACCTCCCTACCATTGCTCCCCAGCTTCATTTACATGCCACTGTTTGGGGGCAATACATGAAGCTTCTAGAAACAAATGTTCAGACCAGACTCTTTTGATCCCGTGCAGTCATAATTTTAATATTCATTGATGCCTTTTGGCGCCTCCATCATTATACCATTTCGAGGCAATGATTCCACGTGGCGCATGTCGTACGCTTTGCATTAAATGTGAACTGACGATTTGTCTAAACGACGTCAATACATCGTTAGTTGAATCCCTTTATCCCGTTACTTTTTAAGTAACGGTGTGGGACGAGACGTTTCATCTCCATCCCCAGCACTTAAACCCCTGAAAGGGCCCCTTTTGGAATTTTTTACCCAAAAGAACTCGAACTTTTAGTCTTTCTCTCTCTAAGCTTTCCGCCATCGCCGCCGTCTGCAAATTCGATCGCATTCTAGGGAATCGTCACAGTATTCTTGTAAGATCCTCGTTCTTACTCCATTTCTTTTGCTTAGGTTTCCTGCTAAGATTTCTCCTCCACTCCATTAGATTCCATCTGAAATTTTTGTGGGTCGTTTCTAGGGTTTCAATCGTACTTATTTTCAATTTTACTTTCTCTTTCGAATATATCCATGGCAGATAATAATGATAACCCTCCTAGACCCAGTAAGTTTAGGAAGCCCTGCGATACTCCTGCCACCATGGCGGCGTTTAGGACGGAGTATAACGTCCCTAAGAACGTGGTGCTCGAACTCGCCCCTTTAGGTGCAGACAGGGACGGCAGTTCATGGGATAGAATGTGTATCCCGATCGTAGCCATTGTCGAAGGCGGAGTTCGTTTTCCCCTGCATCCACTACTTCGTCAAATCCTAAGCTGGTACCGTATCACCCCTATGCAAGTATTAACAAATGTGTTTAGGCTGATAATGGGAGTAGTTGCTCTGAATAGGATTTTAGGGACCCAGCTAGGAATTTGGGATATTCAGTGGTGGTACAGTATTGTACTAAACCCTGAATACAATACCTACTATTTCAAAGTTATAAGGGCAGAAAAGCGTCTCGTGCTCAACCTGCCAGACTCTACTCGGGATCATGAGATTGATTTCCTTTATGTCACTGGAGCCTTTGAGCCACTAGGAGAGGATGGCCAAGTGCTGGGGCTCCATTGCCCCCACATATGGGGGCTATCCACGTATGCTCTTGCTTTTATCTTTTGCAATTCCTTGTTTACTGCTTTCTCATAGCTTTTCTATGTGTCTAATTTTGCTGTTTCAATTTGGATCTTGCAGATGAAAATGCTAACCATCGTCCCAGACGTGTACCGAGCAACATCCGAACAGAGGATATTAACAAGGTCCTAAAGTATACAGGCGAGCCTGGTACCTCTACAGCTGGTCGGGGCTGGAACGCCAACGTGCTCTTGGGGTACGATCCTTCATATAGAGGGATCATTGATAGAAGACTTGCCCACCCCAGCACTAGTGCCGCGTCTACATCAACTGCTCCCCAGTCTAGGAGCATAAGGGCTAACGCTGGAGTGACAGTAGTTGGTCAACTGGGTGAAATCCCTATTTCTGAAGGAGTTCCGTTACCACGAGTGAGAGTTCGAAGATCCTCACGAAGTCAGGCTGCCTCTCAACCACTATCCGAACAGCCAGCTCCAAGCCGTGCGACTAGCCAATCCTCCTCTTCAGGTTATTCTCCATCTCCTCCTAACTCAAGCACTATGCCACGTTAGCCCTTAAATCTCAGCTCCCTCCTCACTGTCTCTTCTCGGGGACGGGGATCTGGTCGGGTAGCTTCCACAGGGAACGATCCTCCTGTACCTCGTCGTAACAGAGGAGGTTCTACTCGCTCCACTTCATCTACCCGCGGAACGGATTCTGCTCTCGACGCCAGTGACACTCACCGAGATAAACAGCCAAGGTTTGAGGACCCAACTGGTACTGCTTCTCAAGCAGATACTGAAACCCATCATCCTGTTTCACCAATTACCCAAAACCTTCCTCAGACATGGACTCCTCCATTTACTAGGGGGGACCGTCCCGTTCACGTTGGGGACAGTGCTAGTTCATCCGAAACAGCACTCGCCCTAGCTCAAGGGCTGTTACTTCCAGTTGACATGCAGAAGGAATCTGGATCTGCACCTGACTGTCTCGTAGCCACTGGTCTCGTTAGTGGTATTAAGGTAGTGTGATTTGATCTTTCCTTCTGATTATAAGTTCTTACGTACATTATGTATAATGCATTGCTAAACCCGTTATTTACTGTTCGGTGTTTTTGCCAGTTCATCCAAAAGATGGTCACCCTGGGCCAAAAATATCAAGAGGCTGATACTGAAAGAGTCAAGCTGATGAATGACAACACTCGGTTGCTTCGAACAATCTCTAGGTTGGAAAGGGAAAGGGACAAAGCCAAGTCTGACTTTGATGGGGCCAAAGGCAAATTCGAAATTGCCGAAGAGAGCCTAAATCAGGCTTTATCTGAGATTGACAGCACCAAGAAAGCTTCCTATGAAGACGGCTATCAAAAAGGTTTTGATGCCACAACAGCAAGTTATGTCGAGCAGATGCCAGCTCTATAGGATCAGATTTGGATTGCCAGCTGGGAGGCCTGTCTAACCAAATTAGGGGTTGCCGAGGATTCACCTTTCTGGGTTGAAAATGATCTGCCAAGCAGCCGGGCTGCAGCTCCCCAGGAGCAAGAGGTGCCCATAGAAGATGATGTGGAGAAGCAAATTGAAGATTTTGCTGGTACAGAGGAAAATATTCCATCTGGATCTCAAACCGTCCTACCTCCTGCTCGTGATTCAAATAATGAACCCATAATCCTGGAGGAGAATCCAGTCTAAGATGGTGCAGATACTGAGATCAACTCTGACGTTCCAGTAGTCCAGAATGTGGACTGAATTTGGTAAGTATATGAACTATCTGGTTGCTGGTCCTGCATGACTGTAGGCACATTTTGGCCCTGTGAGGCATCAGAACTATCAATACTTTGTTTAACACAGGTATTCGGCCCTTCGTGGCACAACTATGTACATTTGCCCGGCTCCCCTCGTTTTGGTGCATCTGTTTGGATACAATTTAGTTCAATCTATATATTTCGTACGTTTGAACAGTTTTTAATCATATGTTTTGTTTGTTTGCATAAGTGTTTCGTACTTTTAGCAAATCCTACAAAACATGATCTTTTGTATTGAATCTAAGTTTCTCGTACTTGAAATCATTTGTTTCTCAGTTTCTCGTACTGTTTTACAAGTTATTTCATACTTGTATCTTTCACGTAAAAAATACATACAAGTGTATTCATACTTGTATCTTGTAAATCATTCAAGTGTTTTCATACAAACACTTGTAAGGTTAACATACTTTAATAATCATACCGGTGCTCTTAAGTTTCACGTACTTAAGAACAGATATTCAAGTATTTTTATAAGTTTCACGTACTTAAATAAGTGTAGCTAACATATACTCGTTTATGCTTTAAGTCAAGCCAATAAACTTTTACAAGTGTCACGTACTTAAATTCCATACAAGTGTTTTCATGCTTGCTAAGTGTCATGTACTTAAATTCCATACAAGTGTTTCGTACTTGTTAAGTTTCACGTACTTAAATTTCATACAAGTATCACTACAAGAAATTGTGGCTTTAACGGCATTTTTATTACCGGCATGTGTTAAAGTGCCAATAATACTAGTTATTCCCGGCATTAACATTAATGCCGAAAAAAATTAACTTTAAACGGCATTAGTAATAAAATGCCGGTAAAAATTACTCAAAAACGGCATTATTTGAGAAAATGCCGTTTTTAGTTTAGTTATAGACGGCAGTATATTACCACGAACGCGCGTAATTTTTTCTCCCATCCTAAACGATGTCGTCTCTTGTACACATAAAATACTTTTCCCTTTTCCCTCCTACTTTTTCTCATTTCCCTCCTTATTTTTCCCTTTTTCCCTCCCTCGTTCTCTCTTGCTTCACTCGTTAAATCTCTGTAAACAAAATCCCCAAATATTCAAAACCCCAAAAACAGAAGCCCCGACTTCGACGACTTCTGTCTTGCTTCGTACTCCTAAAATCTCTTGCTTTACTTCCCGTGAATTTAGCTCACCAACAACGACTTCGACGAACCCTTCATTCCCGTGATCGATCAAAGCTCTAGCTCATACTCACTGGTCATTGCATGAGATCTCACCATTGCAGGTACACACGATTTCTTCTTCCAATCTGCATTCTAGGCTTGAACTTCGCATCCCATCTCTCTATTTAGGGTTTTGAGTTTACAAAATTTCTGTATTTGTTCACCTTTGAACCTTGAAACCCGTCTCTCTGTTTAGGGTTTCGGGTTTGCATGTAAGTGTTCCAAAATTGATGTCCTGCTTGTGTTCTATTTCTGCCATTAAATTGTAGTTTGTCACGTGATTTGCTAAACTGTTGGTTTTGATTGTGTATAGATGTTGTAGTTGATGGTACAAGAAATTTTGTTTAATTTTTTGGCCGAAATTGGTGGAGACCATCTCAATTTTGTGTATAGATAGCCGTGGGTCTTTCAAAGACGCATATAAACTGTTTGTTGAAATGCATGTTAAGAGCGTGAACACAATGGCCACATGATTGACGTTTTGTTAGTATAATAATCCATTTTTTGGAGCAAATTTTTCTTTTAGCATGAGTTATCCTTTTGTTACGAGTACCAGGTACTTAGTGTTTCAAAATCAGGACGATGACCTTCACTTTTGTTTTTCATGTCTTTATCCTTTTTGCATTTTGGTTAATGGATAAGAAATAGATTAGGGGAAAGAGAAGTGCACAAAAACTTCGCAAACCGTAACACCCAGTGAAAGCATATCTTCAAACTCAAAATCTAATGATTCCTCCTACAATATCTAACTAATGTGGAAAAGTCATAACATTGGAGCATGCTACAAGTATTTTGTTATATACACCAGGAACAATGTCCTGTAAAAGTTTAACTATCTAAATTTTGAGGCTCATCTCAATTCTCAACAATATTGCCTGAGGAACTAATACATAGGATGATCTCAAAAATAAAATCAAACAGCTACCGAAGCCACAATCTCCAAAGGTCATCATCTTATAAAAAATTGAATACTAGTAGTCTAGACTCTAGTACCACTTGACACCTAGTAAATCAAAAGTTAAGAAATATGACATCCATAGGAATAAGCACTACAACAAAAATCACTTTTCAAAGCGGACAAAAAACACTATTGTATGTCATACATAGCGTTCCTAAAAATGCTATGTTAGCCCACATAATTAAAAGTCTTGACATTTAATAGCGTTCATTACCCGCTTTGGATAGCTAGATTTTATAGCGCATGCTGTGGTTAGTAGTATATTATAGTGTTTACTGACAGCTATGTCTAAGTAATATATTGTAGCATACTATGAATGCTATCTTTAAGTCCCCTGTAATAGCATCATGTGAATGCTATCAAAATGAATGCTTCCATTGCATTTCTAACCATCAGAACTCTTTTCAAACATACAACCCTAAAAGTCTCTTAAACTTCTCATTTTGAATAGCAAGATCTAGAACAATTAAATCCAATAGTGAGACATCCATTTGCTACAAAAGAAATACTATTGCATTCACACATTGCTCCTTAGGAAACTACTAGGAGACTATATTCCTCCAACGTCAGTATTAAAGTACAAAATAGAAGGGAATTAATAGGTAGCTATCCTCCACATGCTAACACATTTTCAAAGAGATCATATGCACATGCAAATCTCTCAAAACTAAGTTGCCTAGCAACATGTCTTGTATAAAAATGGAGTTAGCAGATTCCAACCAACACTAGCACTCATATCCATCTTGAGTCGCAGCCTTTCTTCCTCATTTGCAACGTTTTTTACGTCGCTCACTAATCTTGACTTGGAAGCTCTCCAGAGTCCACCCATTTGCTTAAAGACCTGGTCCCTCTCCCATTATTTATCCAACTTGAATCTTACCTGCAATGTTACGTCGCTCACTAATCTTGACTTGGAAGCTCTCTAGAGTCCACCCATTTGCTTAAAGACCTGGTCCCTCTCCCATTATTTATCCAACTTGAATCTTACCTGCAATGTTATTTCTGACACAATTGAATTTCTATCATTTACACTGCCAGAAGATTTAAATTTCAGCATTATGCTATACCTTAATTGACTGCCATAAGACTTATACCATCCCACTAGGAAGGTAACTCTAATCTTTAAGTGTATATGGTACAATCTCTCGAACTAGAGGTCCTAAAAAAGAAGATAACTTCACTAATCCTTCACTGACTACTTCACCATTGTCGTCGAACAAGACTTGAACTCGACTACTTTCAATCACAACAATGGTTTTCAGCTTGGTTGGACCTCTTTTAAGTTTTTTATTCTGTGACACTTGTTCAGGAACTGCAGGAGTTGAAAGAGAAAGTGGTACCAGCTCTGATAGTACTTCGGGCATGTCCTTATTTTGTGTTGAACTTGTTGGTGTTTGTTTGCAACACAACTCACGTGATCCATCATTAGTAGGAGAATGAAATAGGTATTAGACCATACATTGATGCATATAACTTATAAGAGTAGGACTTTGATATGGCCATAATCAACACTATGGAGGAACAAAATAGTCAGGTATAAATATGATACATGGGCAGAAAAGTGAGTTAACAAATACAAATCTTGTTTAACCAATAAGAACTACAAATGCGAGTTACGCATATGCAAGCTAAAATGCATTTTCCTACCTTGGTATGTACATAATTCACACTAATATACCCTCAAAATCTCCTCTAACGTCAGTTATCCCTTCATCATCATCGTCATCAATAATGACCAAGTGCTGAAATATCTTGCGGCCTACAAGATGTATCCACTGTTTCTTCGTACGTATCGAAGTCATAATATCCCCTAGGAGGTGCCTTTAGTACAACATGTTAATTCATTATAGCCAATAAGTACCAAGTTCACATCATTGGGAGGTGGGGAAAGCTTCAGTCTTCTTCTATATTAGAGTATCTAACCAGGTTTATTGTGAGGTGAGGTTTCCAAGGTTTTCGTGCCCTAAACTACTGCTATTATTCTGCCAACACATGTATTCTTTTTAGGCTTTGAAGTGTTGTATTCCTTTTAGGTATTCTTCTCATATGTTCCTCCCATGAAACGGCGGTGCCCATATAGGGATAGGGGTTTAGATGGGAGATTACTATGTAATTTTTATAAGACTATTATGTTTTTTGTGCAACAACAAAATGTATTCTTATCTCTCTTATCTATGTTTCATTCTTATTGTGAGTTATAACCAATACTATGTCATGATATTAATTTCAGGTTTTTTTAAGTTAACTCCTATGGATAAGAGCTGGATTGATATAAGGAATAGGCTAGACCCTACCTATATACAAGGGGTAGAAAAGTTTTTAGAATTTGCTTATGATAAAAAGCATCCAGATTCAAAGATATATTGTCCTTGCAAGAAATGTGTGAACCTTATATTTGGGACAAGAAGTGGCGTGAAAGAACATTTAATTATAAATGGATTCAATACTAAGTATACAAGATGGACAATTCTCGGAGAGTCTTTAGCTTCATCTAGTAGAAATGAATCAGGTGCAAATCAAAGCTCTTATTTTCAAGATGATATGATTGGTATGGTGCATGATGCATTTGGAGTTCCAAGGCAAGATGTTGGGATTAGAGACAATGAAGGACTTGAACATATGGGGTTAGGGCCTGATAAGGAGACTAAGAAATTTTTTAAGCTGCTTGAAGATGCACAACGTGAGTTATACCCCAATTGTAAGACATTCACAGCTCTCTCTTTTACAACTCATTTGTTGCACATAAAAGTGCTCGGTGGTTGGACTGATACCTCATTTGATATGCTAGTTGAGCTATTGAGAAAAGCGTTTCCAGTTTGTGAAACCTTGCCCAAGTCGTTTGCTGAAGCAAAAAAGTTTAATGAGGCCTTAGGCTTTAGTTACGAAAAAATTGATGCATGTCCCAAGGATTGTATGTTGTTTTGGAAAGATAAAAAAGGGCTGCGCAACTGCGAAAAATGTGGAACATCACGATATAAAGAATCTACTGTCTTTTCAGATGATGGAACGGCCAAACTAACACAAATTCCTGCAAAACAAGTAAGGCATTTTCCTTTAAAGCCAGCACTTCAAAAGCTTTTCATGTCAGAGGAAACATCAAAACATATGAGATGGCATGCAGAGGGACGGACCAATGATGGTAAATGGAGGCACCCTGCTGATACACCTGCTTGGAAAACATTCGACGAAAAACACCCTGAATTTGCTAAAGACATTCGAAATGTGAGATTGGGATTAGCAGCTGATGGTTTTAACCCGTTTAGAACAATGAGTATTACTCATAGCACGTGGCCAATCGTGTTGATGCCATATAACTTGCCTCCATGGTTGTGCATGAAACAACCGTTTTTCATTCTGGCTTTGCTCATTGATGGTCCTCATGGTCCTGGAAATGATATTGATGTCTACTTGCAGCCTTTGATTGAGGAGTTAAAAGAGTTGTGGACTGAAGGTGTGCTTACTTTTGATGCATCAACCCAACAAATGTTTCGTATGCGAGCGACAGTATTGATGGGAACTATAAACGATTTTCCAGCATTAGCGATTCTATCTGGTTGGAGCACAAAAGGAGCACTAGCTTGTCCTTCCTGCAATGTGGAAACCCAATCTCTATGGTTGAAGAACTTTAGGAAGTATTGCTATATGGGCCATAGACGCTTCTTGGATCAAGGACATAACTTTCGGAAAGATGCCATATCTTTTGATGGAACTATTGAAACTAGACCAAGGCCACTTCATTTGTCAGGTGCTGATATCTTTAAACAAGTTCAATTCATTCAGAATAATTTTGGGAAGGGTGAAGAAAGGGAGAGAACTGCACCTAAAAAGAGACGAGTACATGTTGATGAGGGAATAAGTGCCAATATTATGGAGCAAGGAGTAGAACATAATTGGAAAAAGAGAAGTATATTTTTTGACTTAGAGTATTGGCCGGATATTTTGATTCGCCACAATATTGACCTGATGCATACCGAGAAGAATGTTTTGGAAAATATACTTGGGACACTACTCAATATTTTGGGGAAAACAAAGGACAATCTAAAGGCTCGACAAGACCTAAAGGTCATGCGTATACGCACGGCACTCCATCCTCAACAACGGCCTGGTGGGAAAGTCTTTTTACCTCCTGCTTCTTTCACAATGAGTAAAGAACAAAAACATATATTTTGCAAAGTGTTGAAAAATGTTAAAGTCCCTGATGGCTACTCCTCCAATATTTCACGCCGTGTAAACCTCAAAGACACAACTATTTCAGGGTTGAAGAGCCATGATTGTCATATTCTTATGCAACAACTATTGCCATTAGCTGCAAGGAGGGCATTGCCTAGACATGTTTGTGAAGCCTTAATCGAGTTGAGCACTTTTTTTAGACGGTTATGCGCCAAAGTAATGGATCCAAATGACTTTGAGGATCTTAAAAAGCAAATTGCATTGACTCTTTGCCGTCTCAAAAAGATTTTTCCACCTTCATTTTTTGATATAATGGAGCATTTACCTATTCATTTAGAGGAACAAGCAAGTGTCGCTGGACCAGTATATTATCGATGGATGTACCCCGTTGAGAGGTGTGTATACACTACTAGACTACTAGTTGACATATTTATGGACAAAAATATAGATATAAACTTCCAACACTAATTAAAAATTTATGTTAATTGTAGGTATTTGCTTACACTCAAGAAGTACGTGCGTAATATGAGCCATCCAGAGGGATCCATTGCAGAAGGTTATTTGACAGAACAATGCTTGACATTTTGCGCACGGTACTTGCATGATGTTGAGACAAAGTTAAGTCGACCAATATGAAACTACGATGGTGAGCATGGAGGTCGTGGTTTAGGGAAAGGAAAATTGTTTGAGCTTGATAACGTTGCTTGGGTGCAGGCACATAGATATGTCCTAGCCAATTCTGATGTTGTAGCCCCATTCCGGGAGTAAGAAATCGATTATACTTGTTACTACATTTCAACAATAGTACCATAGTGCGTATGTAATGATTAGTCGTTTTAACTGCAGGAAACACATTCAAGTTCTTAGAAATGATAGTCACCGGTTAAGTGAGCGTGATCTTATGAGGAAGCACAATGAACAATTTCCTAATTGGTTTAGAGATCATGTAAGTCTTGTCAACATTTGTAGTACTATTCTGAATATCTCTAATCACCATATTAGTAACAAAGTTTCTCTAACCATATATGTTGGGAAAATATAGGTTCAATACTTGCTGCAAGCAAAACATGCGAACATATCCAACGAATTGAGTGTGTTAGCTTCAGCACCAGACAAATGGGCTAGAAGGTATACTGGGTACATTATAAACGGGTTTCGATTTCACACCAAGGAGCGTGAGGAGAGGAGGAAAACTCAAAACAGCGGAGTATCATTGACTGCAGACACACAAAGTTATGCAAGCTCAAGAGATAAACGCCCAATTACAGGAGAGGTCATTTTCTATGGAGTTTTAAGGGATATCATTGAATTGAGATATTCTAATGACTTTAAGTTTGTGCTCTTCAAATGCGATTGGGTGGATAACAACGTAGGAATGAGGCAAGATGAGTTCAAGTTCACACTCGTAAATTTCAGGCACCTTTTGTATAGACACAATCGCACATCAGATGAACCATTCATCCTTGCATCTCAGGCGCAACAGGTTTGGTATGTGCAAGACCCCATTGACGAAGATTGGCATGTCGTTGTTAAGATGACTCCTAGAGACTCATATGACATGAATGGAAAGCAATCTACAGAAGATGAAATAACTTGTCCCCAAGCTGAGCCTTATAGTGGTCAACAGTTAGATGATGCTACATATACTCTTGATAATGATGTTAACTGGGTTAGAACAGATGTGGATGGGGTAACAGTTGATGACGATATAGATGGTGATGATTATGATAATGTTGGTCCAGAAGATGGTGATGAGGAGGAGGTTGATTATAGTGATGAGGAGGATGTTGATTATAGTGATGAGGATGAGGATTGTACTGATGATGATGATGATGAAGAAGAAGATGGAAATCATGACAAGGATGATTAGTTTTTTTTTTTTTTGTATGATGCCATGTTTTCCTTGTTTTTTCACTCCTAAAAAGTGGGACCATATTATGTGCACTTTATTTTTTTTGTATCCAGTACTTGTTTTTGCTTCTACCTTTTTATTCTTTAGTTTTTACGCTATTGAGTTATTCGTTTTTTGATTATGTTGTGTTGTGCTCCTAATGTCACATGCATATCTATATTTCTTTCTAAATTGCTGATAGTGTCTTAATATATTGTAATAATTATTGCAAAAGATGGCTAAGGACGGGAAAATAGTTTTCAAGCCTGGGGAATTGGCCCAAGAGACGAGAAACTACTTGGAAAAAAGAAATAAGTTAATTAAAGAGAACTATGCAAAGATTGAAGCTCTGGGGTGTAAGCAATTGGCAAATCCGTTTTTAAAGAAAAGTACAACTGCTGGAAAGAGAAGACACAAGATGGATTGTGTTCTTAATGATGACAAGGATTGGCAACCGGGAGACAGTGAGGATGGGAGTAGTTCTTGCTTCGAAGATGATGAATGTTCCTTGGAAGATGAAGAATGTTCTGGGGCTCGGTTGAGTAAGGTGATGCATGTTTGTGTGGAATATTAAATAAGAGTTGTTTATTTTTTTTGTTAATGTTTATCCTTGTTACACTATGTCCAATTAAGCAATTTTCACTTTGTTGCATTCATCATATTATTCTAATTTTAATGTAGGTGGCTACTACAAGAAAGCGTGTACAATTGCCAGCTGGACCAATGAGTGCTATATTGCAGCCTTTGCCTCCCACTAATCAAGACCAACATGGAAATCAGCCAGTACAATTGCAGGAGCAGCCGCAAGTGCAAGCAAAGCGAGTGCGATGTCGAGCTGCATCTATGAGTACTATATTGCAGCCTTTGCCTACCATTATTCAAGACCAACATGGAAATCAACCACCAACAAACTATCATGAGTTCCAATCACCATCTGATGAAGGTATATAATTGTTTTATTAGCTTATTTCAATTTCAAATAAACTTACTAATTGTCCTATTACTTTGACAGTTAGTAGGTTTATTATTGCTGAATTTTGTGTCCTTTCAATCACCTAAATTAACACCTAAATGATCTAATGGAAGTGCCATATAGTTTCTCTTGATTTTAATGCATGCTAGTAGAAGTCATGCACTAGATTATCTTGTCCTTGTACTTGATTTCTGCAACTTTTCAATCTGCTAGTCAATCCAGCTTCTTACTCCTAGAGTTTTAGACACAGTAGCATATATGGACAAGGAATAAGGACACGTCACAAACACACCAAACAGAAAATGAATCCCAGCCCACCAACAGCCACCTCCACAGCCCTTCTAGACTGGCAAAAAAAAAAAAAAAGGGTACAAGTTCCACAAGGAACACAGCCTTTGATTCTTGACACTGCACTTAAACTTCCTCCAAGAGCTTAGATAGCTTCTGATATCAGCCAGCACCACAGCAAGGATAGAGTGGACATCCCTCTGTATTCTCTTGAAGATCCTGGCATTTCTTTCTAGCCAAACCTGACATAAAGTAGCATCAACCACCACTTTATATATAGACTGCTGGAGCCCATTCCCAATCACATGTTAACTAGCCCATCTGACTGCTGACCTCCTGATCAAGGCTAACGAGCCCTTTGGAATATCCACACCTCCTCACAACTCTCCCAGAATGTAGGAAGAAAAGGGACATCTAAAAAACAGATGAATATGATTCTCAGGTGCAGAATCCTCTTCACAATACATGTTTTTACATATATCTGCTTATGTTGCTGGTATATTTGCCATATAAAATAAGGCTGGGAAAGTTGGAAACATGTTCTTCCTCATGCTCTGTTATGGCACTGTGTTATTTTGTTGCTGCTGTCCCAATCTTCCACAATCATTTTTTCTTTTTGAACTGATCTACAATCATATGGTCCCCAAGTGATTGCACAAGGGCACGCATCCGTCCTTATCAATCTCGGTCATCTTAGGCAGCATTTGATTCGCGGATAAGGTGCGCTTGGGATAGGACTTATTGTGCCAAATACTATGTTATCCAATGTTTGGTTCCCAAGTGATTGCGCAAGAATGTCTTACATTTATAATTGAATGGTGATTGGGGTTTGATGGTTTCTGAATTGTTCACATTCTACCCAAAAGAATCAGTTTTGTGAATGGGTTAATGCAAAACAATCAAGATGAACCCTGCAAAATATACTAATATTAGTTCTCAATTCGGCTGTAGGTTCTCTCATTTTTCACTTCTTTTTTTTTTTTTTTTTCTAAAATGTATTTCTGGAACTTGAATATGCACCACAAAGCTAGGAGCCCTTTCTTGACCTAATGATATAGTATCGTGCCAAGGTGGATGAACCAAGTTTCTCGTCATTCCAAAATTTAGTGGCTAAAAGTTGGTATGTTTCTATTTTGCCCTTACTAGATCTAAAAAATCTCATGAATAATCTTTATTATAGTCCAAGAGGATGAAGGGGGAATCCTCATGTGCCATAAGCATTGTTCGTTAATAACATATGTGTGCACCCATCTTATCCACAATGTGTCTGCTTCTTAGCAATGGCCCAAAGGTGCCTAGACATGGCAACCTTATTCCAATCTTTAAGGACTCTAAAACCCAAACCTCCTTCAACCTTGGGTGTACACACATCATCCCACTTCACCTTAGCTCCAGTAAATCTGAGTACTGCAAAGGACAGACTTGATAAGCTGCACCCTAGCACCACAAGCAAGCATCTTATTGGCCCATGACTGCACTCTGTGGAGAATTTTATCAACTAGGTACTGATGGTCTAAAGCATGGAGTCTTGTAGTGATTAAAGGCACTCCCAAATACCTCACAAGTAGAATCCCTCCTGGGATGGCAAGAATATCATACAAAACAGCTTTATCTCCATGACTGCACTCTGTTTCTTTGTTACTTTCTTTCATTGACACTAATTGCTGCTCAAAAATAGCATAAAAATGCACTAGAAACCACCACTAACACATATAACACATAGTGTCATGGTGCATGGGCATTTCCAATACCAGCGACACATACATACATACATTCATAGAATTCTTTCTATTGGTAAATCATTGAAGTGGCAGGTCACGTAAATGAGAGAGCCGTGGAGCTAGAATCACATCAACATTCTATGAGCAGTCACACTACTCCAAACTTGCACTCGCTGGAACAAAGCAATGAAGGGTCAAGAACTTCAGTTGGAGCAGGTACGTTCAATTTAATGTACAAAAGAAAAAATATATATTGTTGTTCAACATTTTATTTGACAATGAAATTAAATTATGCAGTTACTTGCATTTACTTGTTTATGTTCATTATTCCGTATTCTTTACTAGATCCCAACTCACAACAACAGAGAGCCAGGGGGAGAGGCTTTGCTCGTCCATATGTTGGGTGGGGTACAGGAGCAAAGTTAGAAGTTAAATTGAATAAAGACGATCAACCAATAGGTAACACGGCAGGTCCCTTACAAAGTCAACTTGGCATCTTAGCAAGAAACGCAACTTTGGCACCCTTAACTTTTACTGATTGGAGAGCTCCAGAGCTATATCCATACAAGGAACGCATATGGGCAGAGGTTAAGGTATTTATTATAGGGAAAAATTCAGATTATGGGCTAATGCTGCTGCTGCTATTGTTTTTTAATCTATCTTCTTAGACTGAATTTTGATTAGTTGAGCTAATGTTGTTGTTGCTATATTGTCGGTGTCTAGTTGTTGATATACTTGTATGCAGGAAAATACAACCGCACCAGATGCTTATAAGCATAATTGTCTGATGTCCGTTGGAAAGAAATGGAAGGATTGGAAAGATGAGCTTAAAAGAACTTTTTATAACTTATATGATAATGATGAAGACCGTTTGGCGAATTGTCCAAATAGGGTTGATCCTGATCAATGGAGAGTTCTTGTTCAATTTTGGGGCACTAAAACAGCCAAGGTAATGCATGTCAATTCTTCTTCCTCTTTATAATGAATATGAACACATATACATGGTATGCTTAATACTGGATTTTATTTGTTATAGAGACGCAGTAAAACCAACCGTAAAAGCAGACACGAACAGAAAATGGGACACACGAGTGGGAGGAAGGGCCATTGTCGTGTAAGGGATGAGGTAATTAACTAACTAACGTGCAGAACTAAATTTAATTCCATGTATTTATATATCAAATGTGTTACTGAACACTTTAGCTTTTTGTACGCTAATAAAGTTGACACAGATTAAGGATGGAGTAGTAGTAGAGCCAGATCGTATACAGGTATTCATTAAGACTCATACGAAGAAAGATGGACAACCAGTTGATGAAGCATTAGCTTTGGCTATAGTATGTATATTTATTTGGTTCATTTTTGTATCTATTTAGATTCATTTTAATGATATGCTTCTTCTATGTCTATTTACATAATAAAATCTTTGCTTTTGTTCTGTTACTCACTATAGATAGGTTTCATTTATTTCAGCGTCGTCTTAATGAGGGAGCCTCTCAGATTCCTGAGTCCTCAGAGTCACCTGCTTTACGGGAGGAGTTATTCACTAACGTACTAAAATCAGATAGGAATGGACGTGTGCGTACCTATGGCCTGGGTCCTTGTCCGAGTCAAGTGTTTGGGACCAAATATACCCGATCTCAAGAGCAGTGTGTCAAGGATCAGTTGCGTGCAGAGTTGCGTGCGGAGTTGGGTGCAGAGTTGCATGCAGAGTTGCGACAAGAGGTGCTAAGAGACGTAAGTGATGAAATCACTCAATTGAAGAACCAATATGCAACCATGGCGGCTTATATGAAAAGTGTAGGACACCCTTTGCCTCCATCACCAAATGGAGCTGGAAATGGAGATGGAGATCGCACACCGTCACTAATGGAGCACAATGGAGAGGTAAATTGGTACATCAAGTGTTTTCTTAGCATTTTTAATCAAGAAGTTAATAGTTTTAGTTTGTTTGCATAGTACGTGGAAGTGTTTTTTTTGGAAGTGCATGCATTTAACATAGCTGGAAGTGTTTGCGCAATTGTAACTATAATTGCAATTTGTGCTGGTTACTTAGGAATTTGTGCAATCGTAACTGTAATTGCAATTTGTGTTGGTTACTTAGGAATTTGTGCTTTGCAATTACTGCTGGTTACAAAAGTCACTTCAAATTACGTGAGGTGCTCGCTCATGTAATTGCTTGGATTAGAACACAACTGGCACTCCTCATTGACAACAGGGGGTTGAGGGAATACGGAGGAACTTGCCCTAAAGAAAAGACACTATCAAGCTTATGGGACAAGTCGTCTACCTTAGCAGAGAGATAGCTTGAATCGCCAACATCATAAAGGCCACCTGATTTGGACAGGGTAGGTGTGTTCCCACCACTGTATGTTGAGGCATAGTGTTGGGAATTTTCGCCCAAAGTCTCAAAGAGATCCCACCCCTCATCCTCGGTTTTCATAAAAAAAAGTGCCCCCACATGAAGCATCAACCATCTAACGGAACCGTAGATTAAATCCGTCATAGGAACTTTGCACCCACTTCCTTGGCAAATTGTTTTTGACAAACTTTTAGAAACTATTGTTTTCTTACAGCTGGAACTTAGCACTGTACGATCCAATGGACTCCCTCACAGTACAATTGGGTTCTTGAGATTAATGGATGTCCAGTTACACTAGTATCCGACTGTAGGGCTAATGTGTCCTATTTGTATATTGAGCTATGTGGGAATGGAAGCTTTAGTCTTGGGTACTTAGTGAAGGACGACGTCCGATACGATTGAGTGTCTGGAGATCTCTTAACTAAATCAGCAAATTTAAGTGTCATCTTTGGGTACGTTGATGTCCCTGTGAATGTACTTTGTTGCAAAACATGTTATGTTCATAATACTATATCTTTGGATATATACTTATTTTGGTATAACATCTAATATTTGATAACTTAGTGCGCCAAACAACTTGGAAATCATGAGCTAGTATTTTTTGTTATTTACTTGGTGAGGAATTCACGCTCTCTTGGAGAATCTGGGCATCATACTTGACATTCTAAATTACACATAGCATGACTAGAGTCACAACTATTCAAGCATATCACTTGCAATATGATTATATTGTATACAATCAACTTTCCTTTTCTCTTCGTAGCATTTCAATTAGGTTCTTGTTTTCTACAATATGTATTTCTCGAATTTGGTGGCAAGGGTTATATGTAAACACTTCTTATGGTGTAAATGTGTTGTTCGGTTGTTCTGCTGGCAGTAATGTATTTAAAGTTTAACCATTTTAATCGCACTCTGAAAGTTGGAGGTTTTGTAACTGTAATTGCAATTTGTGCTGATTACTTAGGAAGGATGCTTGGCAGACTTCAATTAGGTCTTAGTTTCGGGAAGGAATGTGATGAGCACCTATCTGGTCTGTTTTCCACAATGTTCATTTTAATATTTTATAAGATGTCAGATATGCTTTGGCTGGTATATGTAGGTTTGAGGAAAAGGTTGAATCTAAGTGTGAATTGGTCATGGTGGGAGGCGTCTTTATCTCCATAGAGTTTGATTATCATCGGTACGATTAGTTGTGTTGTGGATGCTTTATTTGGAAATAGTTCTGGGTTCATTCAAAATATATATGAATGATGGAATTTACGCTGACACCTCTCCACTAATTGGGAGTAACCGCAAGATAAATTTTTAGCTTGATTTTTTGTTGGCTAAGTGGTGAATTACACAGGTGTGTGACATCCACACAGAGTACGAGCATGCTCTAGATAACAACTCTTTGTATTTTACGGTCATTACTTGATAGTTTTCTTTGAAGCTTTTAAGGGATTGTGTCAATGTGACCATAACCTGCGCATGATAATACTAGATTCTACTAGCCTATGTTTGGTAATATGACTTCTTCTTAAGCCCCGTTTCCCCTACCTCCCCGAACATGTAAAAGTCGGAGTAGAGTAGAAACTTATCAATATTGAAGAACCAATATGCAACCGTGGCTGCTTATATGAAAAGTGCATGACACCCTTTGCCTCCATCTCCAAATGGAGCTGGAAATGGAGATGGAGATCACACACCGTCACTAATGGAGCACAATGGACAGGTTTATTGGTACATCAAGTTTTTTTTTTTTTTTTGCAATTTCAATCAAGAAGTTAATAGTTTTAGTTTGTTTGCATAGTACGTGGAAGTCTTTTCCTGGAAGTGCATGCATTTAACATAGTTTGAAGTGTTTGCGTGCCGTTTTAATCAACAAGTGTTTTATATCTACGTCTAATGGTCAATTTTTTACATTTGCAGGCTCATAACATAGGCGAGCATGCACGATAGGAATGATGGGAGATCTTCATTATGCCAACCGTTTTGGGTCTTTTTGTATGGAAGATTCGCAACCAAAAGTCATTTTATTTGTTGCGATTAGTTTGATCTTTTGTTTTTGGAGATAAGGAATTAGAACCTGTATTTTGTCACTCTGGTTTTTGATCTCCACATTACACTCTATGCCCTGCACTCTTATGCCCTGCACTCTTGCATGATTTATGATTATGTTATGTAATGACTCAGCAGACAGGATACATGTTTCTAGAATATTTAGTTTTATTATATGTAACTTGCATTTTGGTATAGTTGAACTTCAAATTGTTTTTGGCAATTGTGCAGTTTGATATACAGAAAATAGTGGATTGTGACAAAAATGGGCGCAGGTTTATATGAAAATGGATGGATAATGACTAAATTTTTACCGGCTTGTTGAAAATGCCGGCAAAAGAATTAAATAGAAAAAATATATAAACGGCTTTTTACAAATGCCGGTAAAGAGTTATAACATTTACGGCATTTCACTAATGCCGGATATGGATTCTTTTCCGGCTGTTCTACAAACTGCCGAAAATAGTTGTATAATCGTCTATTTATTACCGGCATTTAACAAATGCCAGAAAAAGTAAGAAAAAATGCCGGTTTTATTTCCGGCATTTATACAAATGCCGTTTTTGTATTACCGACACTTTTGTAGACGGCGTTTTCTAATTTCGCCAACAAATGCCGGTAATAGTTTTACCGGCATTTTTTTAAGCTATACCGGCATTTATTAAATGCCGGAAAAAGTCTAATTTGGCGTAGTGTATTTCGTACTTTGTATTTGTTAAGTTTCACGTACTTAGTATATAGATGTCGGTTCCCTGCTCCCCAATACGAATGAGGGAAACCGTGCCCGGAGTTCGTATTTTGAAAACAAATATTTTAACACAAAATTTATACTGCAAAAAATTGATTTTATTCATAATCTGTGAAACTCAAGAGGGCGTGACTCGTACCCCTTGCAACTAAAACAATAAACCTAGAACAAGAGAATTATATTCGTAATTCCCACACAATCACATAGTGCAAATCTAAGACAGAATTTTATGCTTCTAAACAAAGAATTTTCGTAGATTATGAACATTCTAAGGCCTTGGAATTGGATTACCATCCAGATCTGCCAATCTATAGGCTCCTATGCCTACAATCTCGGTTACTCTATACGGGCCTTCCCAGTTGTCCCCCAGCTTGCCTTCGTTGGCCACCTTGGTGGTGCCGAGCACTTTTCGTAGCACGAGGTCCCCAACACCAAATTCTCGAGGATGAACGTGTTTGTTATAGCTTTTCATCAGCTGTTCTTGGTAAGAAGCCAGATGGATCAAGGCCTTTTCTCTCTTTTCCTCGGGGAGATCAAGCTCGATTTCAAGGGCCCTGTCATTGCCTCCACTTTCAACCAAAACGGTCCTGTTGGTCGGAAGACCCACTTCCAGAGGTATGACAGCCTCTGTTCCAAATGCCAATGAAAAAGGGGTCTCTCCCGTAGACCTCCTAGGCGTTGTTCGGTGAGCTCACAAAATTAACGATAGCTCATTAGGCCATTTCCCCTTGGCTTTGTCCAGCCTTTTCTTGATCCTATCAAGGATAGTTTTGTTGGACGCCTCTACATGCCCATTACTCTGAGGGTAGGCTGGGGTGGAATAATAGTTTCGTATTCCGTACTGGGCACAAAAAGCCTTGAATTTCTTCTGAAATTGGGATCCATTGTCAGTAATCAATGAGTAAGGGACCCCAAAGCGAGTGATGATGCTTTTCCACACGAACCTTTCTATCATAGGTTCAGTGATTTTGGCCAGTGGTTCTGCCTCAATCCACTTAGTAAAATAGTCAGATGCTACAAGCAGGAATTTTCGATTCCCAGTTGCTTTGTGTAGTGGACCCATGATGTCCATCTCCCATTGAGCAAACGGCCAGGGACTTGTCAAAGGCACCAGATCCTCGGCAGGTGTTTGAATCATTGGTGAGAATTTTTGACACTTCTCACAAATCTTCACATACACTTTTGCATCTTCTTGCAAGTGTGGCCACCAGTAGCCTTGGGTACTTGTTCGGTGGGCAATAGATCTGCCTCCAGCATAGCTCCCACATGTTCCCTCATGGATTTCATGAAGGAACTTTTGTACCATCTCAGGATGTACACATAGTAAATATGAGCCTGTAAAGGATTTCCTGTATAACTTACCCTCTGGGGACAGCCAAAACCTAGCAAATTTGACCTTTATCTTGTGGGCCTCCTTTTTGTCAGATGGGAGTATCTCGTCTCGTAAGAACTCTATGATTGGGTCCATCCAACTTGGTCCTTGGTTCACGTCCAAAACCAAGTCTACACTCCTCCCAATGCTCGGCTCATTCAGATATTCGACTGCTACCTTCCTTTTGAACTCAGTTGGTACAGCTGCAGCCAACCAAGCTAACGAATCTGCATGAGCATTCTGTCTAGAACTTATCTGTTCAATATATACCTTCTCGAAGGTATCAAGCAAGTCCTTGGCTACCTGTACGTTGGCCACCATCTTTTCATTTCGAGTTTCATATTCGCCGGACAGCTAATTCACCACAAGCTGTGAATCACAATACACCCTAACCCGTTTTGCTTTTAGGGTTTTTGCACTCCTCAATCCAGCCAAGAGTGCCTCACATTCAGCTACATTATTCGATGCACTGAATCCAAACCGAACAGATAGTTCAATCAGAACTCCTTCAGGAGGAAAAAGGACAATCCCAATTCCTGCACCAGTATTACATGCAGATCCATCAACGAATAGCTTCCATTCCTTGGGATCCTGTTCAGCTGCGGGTTGATCCTTCATGGATGATGTCTTAGTCACCTGTTCCTTTCTCGTAGGAGGTAGGGGAGCCACAGTGGGAGAAAACTCTGCCACAAAATCACCCAACACTTGGCCTTTGATTGCTCTGCGTGGCTGATATTCAAGATCGTACTGGCTTAACTCGACAAACCATGTCGAGATCCTTCCCGAGAAGTCTGCCTTTCGTAGCAATGATTTTAATGGAAACTCAGTATAAACCACAACCTTGTGGCTTTGGAAGTAGTGTGGCAATTTCCTTGTGGCAGTCCTAAGTGCCAGGACAAGTTTTTCTAAGGGCAGATATCTCGTCTCTGCATCCAGCAATGTCTTGCTAACATAATAAATACGGATTCGTTCGATCCCCAAATCCCTTAACAGGACTGCACTTACTGCATACTCGAAAATAGCTAAGTACAAAATTAAAGACTCACCTGGCTGTGGAGTTGACAAAAGTGGGGGTTCGGCCAGGTACTTTTTCAGGTCCTGGAAAGTTTGCTCACATTCTGCTCCCCATTCAAATCCCTCCCTCTTTTTCAATAACTGAAAAAAGGGTCTGCATTTGTCACTGGACCTGCTGATGAACCTATTAAGTGCTGCAGCCATTCCAATCAACCTTTGGACTTCCTTAGTGGTTTTGGGACTCTGAAGCCTTTGTAGAGTAGCAATTTGGTCGGGGTTAGCCTCAATCCCTCTCATAGTCACCAAATGGCCCAGGAACTTTCCTGATCCAACTCCAAACGCACATTTCGAGGCGTTGAGTTTCAATTTGTATTTCCTCAAGATTTCAAAAACTTCTTTCAAATCAGCTATATGCCCCCGTTTCTCTTGACTTTTTACCACCATATCATCCATGTAGACTTCCATAGTCTTTCCAAGGAGCTTTTTGAACATGATGGTTGCAAGTCGTTGGTATGTTGCCCCAGCATTCTTCAGCCCAAACGGCATAACACTATAGCAATACAACCCTCGTGGTGTAATAAACGAAGTCTTCTCTTGATCAGGTTCAAACATAGCATTCTGATGATATCCTCGATATGCATCGAGAAAACTCATTCGCTCGTAACCAGCGGTTGCGTCAACCAATTGGTCAATCCTAGGTAGAGGAAAACTATCCTTAGGGCACGTTTTGTTTAAGTCTGTGAAGTCTACACAGACACGCCACTTCCCATTCTTTTTCTTCACCACAACAGTGTTGGATAACCACTCTGGGTAGTAGACTTCACGTATTGCTTTAGCCTCCAATAAACGATCGACCTCCTCAATTACTGCATCCACATGCTGCACGGCTGCCCTCCATTTCTTCTGAATGATCGGCTTGTGCTGAGGATCAATGTTTAAATGGTGACAGATCACATCTGCATCCACCTTAGGCATTTCCTCTGGTACCCATGCAAATATATTAACATATTCCTTCAGAAATCTTATTAATTCAGCCATTTCCTCCGCTGGTAATGATTCTCCAACTAAGAAATATCTTTCAGGATCAGTCTCGTTGATCTGAATCTTCACCAAACCTTCAACCACTTTTTCAGCCGGAGTTCTTCCAACATCCTCAATGGTCGGTTGATCTAGTACTTCTAATGTATGAACATGGTGGACCTTTGGAGCTATTTTGATGATGGAAATCAAACACTGTTGGGTCACTTTCTGGTTGCCTCTAAGTACCTCAATCCCATTCGATCCTGGGAACTTCACCATCTGGTGATAAGTCGAGGAGACTGCTCTCATCTTGTGCAACCATGTTCTCCCTATAATCGCGTTATAGGAAGAAGGGACATCGACTACTAGGAAATCTGTCCTCAACACCACTGATCCAGCCCGAACAGGTAACGTTACCTTTCCGAGAGGCCAAACTGCTCCTGCACCGAACCCAATGAGAGGTGTTGTAGACTGCTCTAAGTCTGTTTGGGCCAGCCCCAGCTTCTTAAACGCATCGTAGTACAATACCTCTGTATAACTCCCTGAGTCCACTAGAATTCTCTCAATGTCATATTTCCCAACTCGTAAGGTTACGACCAATGCATCGTTGTGGGGTATTTGGACCTCTCCCAAATCATCAGCAGTGAATGCTATGCTCTCATTGCACACATCATTCTCTTGCCCTCTCTTATTTCCCAATCGCATCACATGCTGATCGTGCTTAACTTGCCTTTGCAACAGCCTAACCTCATTCCTCGTATAAGGTGTGGCCAACCCATGTATCATATGGATTACGCCTTTAGGGTTTTGTTCGTAACCCAGCTCCATAGCTTTTCCTTTCTCCTTTGGATCCTCCTGGATAAACTCCTTGAGATAGCCCCGAGAGACCAAATCATCAAGGTGCCTCTTGTACATCTCACAATCCTCGGTCATATGGCCCTAATCTTTATGGTAGCTGCAGTTCTGATTCACAGCACGCTTTGCATCTTTGTCTCTGCCTAGACTCGGGGGCCATTTAAAATATGGCTGATTCTTGATTCGATAAAGAATCCTGTAAATTGGCTCCTTCCAAACCGTAGTGATAGAAAAGAAAGATTTGGGGTCAGGAGCTTGCTTATCCTTGTACGGCTCTTTCTTAGCCTACCCATACTCCCTCCTCTCTTTATAAGTCTTGGGCTCTGGTTTATCCACCTTTTTGGCAGGTGCCTTTGGCTGCTCGGCAACAGTCCTGCCATCCTCTCGGAGTATGTCATCCTCCATTCGGGCATGTTGCTCTATCCGTTCCATCAATTTGGCCAGTGTGGCTACTGGATGTTTATTCAACGAGCGATGCAGCTCTCCCCGAACAGGCAAACGAGTCTTGAAGGTAGCAATTGCATACTCCTCACTGCAACTTTCAATCTCATTGAAAGTTTCCCAGTACTTCTTTGCATAGTCCCTGATCTGTTCGTTTTCCTCCTGTTTCATGGTGGAAAGACTTTCAAAGGTCTTTGGGGCTTTTCTGCTTGTCAAGAATCGAGCAGTGAATTCCTCGGCCAACTGCCTCCATCCTCGTATGGACCGTGGGGCCAGTTTATGAAACCAGGATAAAGCCACCTTGCCAAGGCTGGAGGGGAACATCTTTCATAAGATGGCATCATCCCCTTCATGCATAAACATAGCCGGTTGATAATGCTGAATGTGAGTCACGGGATCCGTATTTATCTCGTAAAGTACAAACGCACCGTGCTTCACTCTGCTCGGCAACCTAGCCTCTTGTAGCCTTTTTGTAAAGGGGGAGGCTGCAATATTACTTAAGGCCTTGCGTGCTGCTTCCCATGCAGTCACTGTCCCATCCTCTAGCTCCTTTGACTTGTGGGCCGTAGCCTTGACCCAATCAGCATCAGGCCTTTCATACCTATCTCGATGGTGTTTCCTAGTTTCTTCCTCTTCGGGGGTAGAACTTCGGTCTCCGCTCCTCCTTTTTCGTGAAGAAGCCCTTCTCTCGGGTGTTCGGCTTCTACTTCTTCTTCCCCTTTTTCGTGGAGAAGCCTCATAATGCCCTATAACAGGACTTCTGCTCCCTCTTCTTCTTGAGTGGGTCTGCTTATGGACTACCAGAGTCCGTCCGTCCCTCTGGGAATGCCTACAAGAGAGTCCAAAATCTTCTGAGTGCTCTAGTACCCACTGTAATTCCCAAATCTCATACTCTCGTTTTCTAATCAAACGAGCGTACTCCTCGATTTCCCTTCTCTTCTTATCAAGGACATCGTTATCATCATGTATACTCTTTGAATGGGTAACTGACTCTTCTCTTCGATGAGACCTACTCCTTCTCGTGGAGCCGGTAGCAGTTTTGTCTCCTTTTTCTTTGGAGTTATCTCTGTCATGTCTACCAGTGGGCTTTCTCAGAGCGCCTGGTGGGGATTTATCTCTTCCCCCACCCAACTGGCCCTTTGGACTAAACGGAGTAACTGGATCTGCTTCCATCATGATTTACATATTTTTTTTAGAAAAGTTTGTTCTTTCCCATAGACGGCGCCAATTGTAGGGGGATGAAAACAATTGATGCTTCGGATCACCTTGGATTGCAACAGCTTATTCGTGCCTCTTCACCGGAACCCTAATTCGTCGTCTGAACCCTAATCTGCAAAATAGACAGGGGGTGAGTGCACCTTTGCCTCTCGTGGCAAAGGCCCTCCGATGCCTTAGTTAGTATCACGTACTAGCAATCAAACCCTAATTATCAGTAGGAAAGCAATAAGAATGTAGTATATTGCGTACCTTTTACCTCTAGGTTTACTCTGTTTATACAAACATTCGTATGCTTGGCGCCCAAGCATCCCTATTGCCATAGGATTCCCAACTCGTATAGGAAACCCTAGTATATCAAGGATTCTCGTTTCCTTTATTAGAAAAGAGTCCTTTTAGGATTCTTTTCCATTACTGGCCGAACATCCCATTTTCGTTGGGTATCTTTCCCATATCCTATGTTCTTGGGATATTTACTCTCTAATAAAATAACACTGCTTCTGGATCCTTCCAGAGTGTTTCTGCCGCCTCATGAATTCAGGGCAACCTCTTTCTCTGTTCGGCTATCTCATTGCCGAACAGTCCACACGGACCAATGACTTACATGTATTCGGTCCTCATTATTTATATTTAGACAAGCGACTTCTCATATCTTTTGTCCTTATCAGCCGAACAGACTGCATGGATTAATGACTTCTCATATCATTGGTCCTTATCGACGTTCACCATACTGCCCGGCGATAACTCCTGTCATATTTACCACGTGCTCCCAAACATCAAGTGTTCGGCGACTAAATGTATCTGCTCGGGAATATCTCCCTACAATCACCATCAGCGCCACTACTGTTGGCCTCTCCAGAGCCACCGCCAATCACCACCGAGCCGCCCACGGCCATGTTCAGGTCTAAAAGCTCAACAACGGGCCCCGTGGCCCCAGCTTCTGTAACGCCCCCAATTCCGGGTACGTTAAAAGGGCATTTTATTACATAAATAAGAGAGTCTGGCTCATGATTACATAACAACCTCCATAAGAGTACTTTTATTACACAAGGGTGGGTAACTAAGGTTCCTAACTACAGCTCCTCCTGCTCCTCCATCCTTGCCAGCTCTTCGGCTCCGAAAGCCTCCAAGGTGCACAGCTTACCCTGTTCATCTATAAAGTCTGACACATTATACCGACGTCGCCATCAGTATAATATGTCAGGGTCACTAAAGGTAACACCATGAGCTACGAAAGCTCAGTAGAACAAACCCATACCCACTAACCCACGACTTAGAAACAATAGGTCATATACAACAGACAGTAACAATAACACATTCACATTCGCTATTCAAACTATCGTTGGTGTCCATGATTTTCTGAGTTTCTCCTATGCGACTCATCATAGACTGTGTCACCATTTTTCCTCATTTCATAACCCATTCCTTATTTCAAAAACTCATTTTTAACACACCCAAACTCGGTTCCGCCGTTCCGGGTTCCCGAGTATCCTCATAATGATTCTGCCGCACCGGGTTCCCATTGGCACACAAAACTTGCATTGGCTCCTCTCCGCGGATAACCAAGCCACATTACCAATGAGGCTACCACATCCAGCTCCATTGGCAATCTTCACAATGGGCTATCAAGTCCGGCCACATTGCGAGTTTTCATTCACACAACGGGCTACCAAGTCCGGCCACGTTGAGGTTTTTACAATCCACACGATGGGCTACCAAGTCCGGCCTCATTGCGGGTTTTCATACACACAATGGGCTACCAAGTCCGGCCACATTGCGGTTTCAAAACACATCTCATCATTATCCACACCATAGGTGCCATGTTTCTACTTTCCCGATTTTTGTGTCTTGTATTCATGCATAGACTCCGCGGTAGGACATTTCACATACGAAATTATAAATCATTCATTGTAATCTTGAAACTAAACTAGCAAGATTATCCAACTCTATATTGTTAATCATGCTCAGTCAATACTTAAAGCATAACGCCACATGTACGAACGCCTTTGGAGTGAAAATCACTTATGCTTTATCACACCACAAGTAATACAAGCAATTCATATATGCATGCTCATAATCATCTTAAAGATCAAAATACAAATACTTCTAAACAAACGATAAATTCTATCTTTCGAAATCCGTTAAGGATAATCTACTTATACTTAGGAAAGTGAGTAGAGGTATTCTACCGTTCTTCTTGGCGGTAGTGACGACTACGAAATGTAAGTTGACGGAGTGACTTCCTACGGTAGGCTTCCGATAGCTTCGAAAGAGAAAGATGTCTCTCAAAACTAGATCTTGACTAAACTACTTAAACTTTTTTTGGATCGAAGGGTGGTTGAGGGGCGGTTTAGTGGCGGTCTTGGATGAGTTTCTTAAAGAACACAAGAAGAACTCAAGAACACCAAGAGCAAGGAAGAACAACACAAGCTTTCTAGAGAGAGAAGTTGAAGAATGGAAGGTGTGAGTTGAATGCTTGGACAATGGTGCTATTTATAGGAAAAGTCTTGGCTATTACCCAATGGGTAAAATTTTCCCTAACAATTATTGTCCAATGGGTAAAAGGCCTTGAATGACTAGATTTGTACTTGGTGATCTTTAGGAAGATTTTTGGTGGAAGAAAGGAGGGGTTGTACAAGATTTTGTTATTAAAATATCATAATAGGACATTGGAAGATAGATTTTTGCATAGATTGATAGGATGCAAGAAGATCATGGAAGATCATGGCAAGGACAACCAAATCTCCTACTCTTTTCCTCTCTCTCTCTCTTTCTCTCTCTCTCTCTCCCTCCCCTTTCTCTCTCTCCCTCCTAGTACAAGTACACACACACACACACACACACACACACATATATATATATATATATATATATATATACAATAATGTACTTAGAGTACTATGGGATTTTAAAACTAAGATTTTCCTAATAAACAATGCAATTAAACACATGTGAACATATATATATATATATATATATATATAAATAAGTTCAAGTATACAAATATATATAATAGTATGTACTATGCAATCTATGAAGATTTTCAAACCCAAATAAAAAAATTATAAGATCAAAATTTCCTATTAAACTAATCCAATTTAGCACATGTCTCCCATTAAAATAATAACCTAGTGTACCTAGTAAATCTTTGGGCAATATATAAAGTACATGCATATATGTATATAAATATGGCTAAGGGTATAAAGTACTAGATTTCCAAATCCAATATCCCATTAAAGAATTTCAATTAAATAAAGGGCTAGGATTGTGTTACTAAAATAATCATAAAGTACTAGTGCTATTGTATTACAAAAAGTACTTAGAATCTAGAATATAGATTTACCCATTTTCAAATCCGGAGCACTTTTGTATCCACAACAGTGATCTGCCCGCGCACACTGCAATTTTCAACCAGCGATGATCCATCCGTCCAATTTCAACTCGGCGACGATCCATCCGTCCAATTTTCAGTCAACGACAATCCATTCGTCCATCTTCACCTCAGCGACGATTCGTCCGTCCAATTTCAAATCAACGACGATCCATCCGTCCAATTTTCAATCAGCGACGATCCATCTGTCCAATTTCAACTCGGCGACGATCCATCCATCCAATTTCAAATCAACGACTATCCATCCGTCCAATTTCAACTCGGCGACGATCCATCCGTCCAATTTCAAATCAACGACGATCCATCCGTCCAATTTCAACTCAGCGAAGATCCATCCGTCCAATTTTCAATCAGCGACGATCCATCCGTCCAATTTCAACTCGGCGACGATCTATCCGTCCAATTTTCAAATCAACGACGATCCATCCGTCTGATTTCATATCAATGACGATCTATCCGTCCAATTTCAAATCGGCGACGATCTATCTATCCAATTTTCAAATCAACGATGATCCATCTGTCCAATTTCAACTCAGCGACGATCCATCCGTCCATCTCCAACTCAGCGGCGATGTAACGACCCTGATTTTTTTTGGTAAATAAAAATTTTGTTAAACATTTAAATTTTATTTTCAATTACTTGGATTTCCTTTAAAATTACTTTTTAACTTTAATAATCCGTCATAACTAGATTTGAGACTTATAAAATTATATTTCTTTGCACTGGACAATCTAGTCATTTTCAAAAGATAAGTGTACTTGTAGAAACACTTGTATATTTTCCTAGTGTATAAAATAAAATCTTAAATTATATTTCTTGATTAGAAATCTTACGTGGCAAGTAGAATCAGTTTTCAACCGATTAGTTGGAAGAATCGAACTATCAATTCATCTAGTTACAATCTCCTAACCATAGATGAACCTTTACCCATTAGACAATAAAAGTTAGGAAAACTTTTATCCATTGGACAATAGGAAACCTAGATTTTCTATCAAAGATATTTTGTGCTAGATTTGATAAAGTACTCATATATAGTTGTATATAGACTTATATAGGGAAACTTTTATCCATTGGACAATAGAAAACTTAGATTTTCTATCAAAGATATTTTGTGCTAGATTTGATAAAGTACTCATATATAGTTGTATATAGACTTATATACACATGCCTAAAGGACATTTGGTTATTTTAAATATTATTCAAGTATATATTACCTTATTCCTTTTATTTATCGGTCAAAAAATGCAAGAAAAAATATTATCCATTGGATAATAAGTAAGTGTTACTAACTAGTACTAGGATTTATTAAATAAATCACTTCCTAGATTTTCCCATGTGTTTATATGCATTAAAGATATGTGAATATCTAATTTCCTAGATTTCTAAGTACACTAATAGATATATAAGTACTAGTACTTCTTCAATTATTCTAATAAGAAAATCTTGGCCATATATTTTATTTGTTACTTGGAAATCTTGATGGATTATATGGTACCTAATAGTACCTACATTTATATTTGAAAACTTGGACAAGTGTGTGTGTATATATATACATATATATATATATAATAATAATAATATAATAGGAACATATGCTTATTAGATTAGTTTATTTGGAATTTTTGATCTTATATATTTTTTATTGGATACTTGAAAATCTTAAAAGATTATATAGTACTTTGTAAAGTATTTTACAAAATTTTAAGTACACAAATATATTTATATATGGGTACATGTACCTTTTGGCCTATTATTTTTCTAGGAAAATCTTAACCATTGGATAACAATTGCTAGAAAAAATTTTATTCCTTGGGTAATAGCCAAGACTTTTGCTATAAATAGCACTCCATCCTTGCCATTTAACTCACACCTTCCAACCTTTCAACTTCTCTCTCTGGAAATTCTTGAGTTCTTACTTTATTCTTTCTTGTTCTTGGTGTTCTTGAGTTTTTCTTGAAGTTCTTCTTGAAACTCATCCTAAGCCGCCACTAAACCGCCACCCGACCACCCTCTTGATCCAAAAGTTAGTAGTTTTTAGTCAAGAACTAGTTTCGAGAGAAACCTTTCTCTTTCAAAGCTACAGGAAGCTTACCGTAGGAAGTCACTCCGTCCGATAGCCGACTTACTTTTCCGTAGGCGCCCCTACCACCAAGAAGAACGATAGAATCATCTTATCCCCTATCTCTAAGTATATGTAGAATACCTCTACTTACCTACGCTACGTATATTGTATGTTGTTTGTATATTGAAATGCATGAAAGTATTCGTATTTTGATCTTTGGGATGGTTATAAGCATGCATACATGAATTTCTTGTATTACTTGTGGTGTGATAAAGCATAAGTGAATTTCACTCCAAAGGCGTTCGTACATGTGGCGTTATGCTTTAAGTTGTGATTTGAGCATGCTAAATAACATAGAGTTGGATGATCTTGCTAGTTTAGTTTCAAGATTTCAATGAATGATTTATGTATACGTGAAAAGTCCTATCGCGGAGTCTATGCATGTGACGAGATACAAAATCAAGGAAGATAGAAACATGACACCTAGGGTGTGTTAATGACAAGGTGTGTTTTGAAATCACAATGTAGCCAGACTTGCCCATTGTGGGAATGTGTGTGTGTGTTCCAATAGAGATCCGGATCAGTGGAACCATTGTGAAGTTGTGTGCATTCCCATGGGAACCCGGAGCGGCGGAACCATGGTGAGGAATGGCTTGGTTATCTATGGAGAGGAGCCAATGCAAATTTTGTGTGCCAATGGGAACCCGGTGCAGCGGAACCATTGTGAGGATACTCGAGAGACCGGAACGGCGGAACCGAGGTTAGGTGTGTTAAAATGATTTTGGAAATGTTGATTTGGTAAGTGATAAATGGAGACATGGTCCACTATGAGCCGCGTAGGAGAAACTCAGAAAATCATGGACACCAACGTTAGTTTGAATAGTAAATGTAGATGTGTCATTGTTAACTGTTAATTTTATGATTTAATGTTTGTAATTTAAGGGTTAGTGGGTATGGGTTTTCTATTGAGCCTTCATAGCTCACGGTGTTACCTTTTGGTGACCCTGACATATTATATTGGTGGCGACGCTGGTATAATGTGTCAGACTTGGTAGATGAACAGGGTGAGCTGCACACCTTGGAGGCTTTTGGAGCCGAAGAGCTGGCTAGGATGGAAGAGCAGAAGGAGCTGTAGTTAGGAACCTTAGTTTCCCTTCCCTTGTGTAATAAAAGTGCTCCCATGGGAGTTATGTTGTAATAATGAGCTAAACTCTATTTAGTTTTCGATGGAAAATGTTTATCTAACGTTCCCAAAATTCGGGGCGTTACGAACGGTCTATCCGTCCATCTTATTTATTCCCTAGAAGAGTTTCTTTAATGATTGATCCGCTCTTCGATCCATTGGTGCACGGTATTTGTATATACTTGTTTGCATTTTCCATTTTATCAGCTTTTAGGTAAATTGGAAGGGTGTCTAGAAATCTTTGACGTTACCTGTACCAGTCAATAGTGCCCCGCGTACCATCAAAGAAGGACTACTGTAGACACCCCAATCTAGTTTCCGAATTGTTTTTACTTTATTTTTCGGTTTCTTGTTTCCCCAATGATGAATCAGATCAAAAACAGACTTGAGAGTGAAATGGTTTGAGTTTGGAGTAAGTGAAACCTATCCTAAACCCCAAAACCCTAAGTCAAAACCCTAACCTCAGGTTTGACCATCGTGCGACCTATTGGATCTCTCGCGCAATGTTCCAGCTGCCAGGTGTTAGTCAAAGTCAAAGCCTTGACTGTTGACCATAGCGTGGGTTGGTCCAACCATCGCGCGATGGAGTCACTTCCTCGCACGATGGTCAACACCTGCCACTTTCACCTTTTTTCAGCTGGATTTCATAATGATCAGGGGGCTACTGACCTGTGGAACCCCGTTTTCGTCGATTGAACAGCGTTTTGCAGGTGCATGGGTTGCACCACCCTCACAACCACTCCTATCACCTTGTTGGCCTATTTCACCACCAAGGGAAGCTGGCCAACCTTGTTGGCTGGTTGCTAGGCCAAGTCCTCCACCCACCATACACCTCCTCTTGCTCTATATATACCCCATTGGTCTTTCAAGATAAAGGTTACCAAAAAAATCAAGGAAAAAAGGCCACACAAACCCTTATACACTTGATATTCCCTCACTCAAGCCATCTTCATACACTCATTCTCTAAGCTCTACCACCTTGTTCAATCCATTTCTTTATTACTCAAGCAAAAGTGTAAATTCACTACCTATTTACTATTTTGATCCCTGAGGGGGGCTAGCAGGGTCAAGGCTGGTACTCCATACTAGTCTTGATCCTAAAGTCAACAGGGCTACAAGAGCCGTGTCACTAGCACTCCTGCACACGATGGATTCGCTTCATCGCGTGACTATTCCAGTCAACGCGAGACGGTCCTCGTGGGGATGGGATGCTAGTCATTTCCTGTTTTATAGTATCATAAATCACTGTGAAGCATGATTAATCTTAATCCACTGCCTTGCATGTTTAAATTTGTAGGTTAGCTTAGATTATTTACTTGTTCACTTTGGAATGCCCATGGGTTGTTTCTGAATATGTCTCAGAGCCCAGGCATGCAAAGCAATTCCTGGAAGTCCAGTCAGATCCATCGCGCTGTCATCTCAGTATGTCGCGCGATGGTCATCATGGCCAACCCATTTCTAGAAATTGCCTTAGCATGGGCAACTTGGTCCCTGACCTTTGTTTTGATAGCCCCACTGTTTAGGGGTCGCATCTAGTTCATGTTTTCCTGATTGTAATAATTATTTATTTTCAGTACATATAAACTACTTGGTTTGTCCCTGGGTGTGCACTGGTCATTCCAGAGCCCAAAAGGGGATAAGATTCAATTTGCTGGCGAGATATCAACGCTCGGATGAGGGTATGGGTCGGTCGCGCGATGGTGTACTTGTATGCTTGCAGATCCATGCATGCAAGTTGGCCACTGCTCATATCAAATTCATACCAGTGCACTGTTTGGACATCTGGTCACAGTATTGAATTTTATCCCATTCATTATTCAAACTGTCATTCATCCATGCTATTTTAATCTCACCTTGCAAATTGTTACAGTTTTAATCCCCGATTAACTGTTCCCCTGCCCTAATTGGCTAAAAATTGATTAAATAAAAGAAGAATTGCAAGTATTTTCATAAAATGCCTAAGTAGAGACTGATCTCCGGATTGGGCAAGTGGGATGCCTTAGAACCCTTCCCCTCTCGTAACCTGGCTCCCGAACCCAGATATGGTTATGATGGACAAGTGCCTTCACTTTTTCAAATCAAATAGCGTGGCAAGTGCTTCGAAATGCGGTTCCTTGGGTGTTGGACCTTCAAAACCCGAGTGGCGACTCTGTATTTGCGAGCGCTTGCCATCTGCGCTCGCGCTCCCTCAATTTCGGGCCCTCGCTTTTGGAAATCCAGAAATTCCAAGGGCATGCTGCCCACACACTTGAAAAATTTGCAGAAGAAGAAGGAGTTGCATGAATTGAACAAGAAGAATGAATTGAATCTCTTCATGAACTAGAACAACTAGTTGAAGAAGAAGGAGAACCTTCAGAATTTGAAGAAGAAACAGAAATACCAAGTGCCGATGATAGCGAAATCAATGACATGTTCCATACTGCAGAAGCTGTTGATGAATAATTGAAATCAACAAATCAATCAGCTTTAACATTCGTTCCTGAGTCACAGTTTTCAAATCAAGCTTTTCAAATGAGAGATCAGATTGCAGTCGCAAATGATGATGAATTAGGTGAAAGGGAGAGTCAAGTAAAAAGGGTTTTTGATGAATTGGAAGAAGGAATAATAAAATTGCAGGTTAAGTGTGCTAAACTCGGAGAGGAGAATCTTATTCAAGAAGCTCAAATTGCAGGACTTGAGGAAAAAAATAGTGAATTGGAAAAACAAATGCTGCTGTTGAGGTTAGAGCTAAATGAAGAGTGTCAAGATAGGAAAAAAGTTGAATATGAAAAAAGGAAAATGATTAGGGAAAAGGATGCAGAAATAGCATTGCTGAATCACAAGATAAAATAGCGGACAAATGAAAAGAATGAGATTGAAGTTGAGCATGATGTTCATCAACTGACACAGCAATGGAAGGAGAAATAGCAAAAACAATCTGCATCCACAATTTTGGATTCTATGATTGATGCTCAAATGCATGAAATAACCCAACAAGTGAGGGCAACCATTCAGAAAAGGAAACAAAAAGAAACAGCATCTCGATCCTAGGAGCCAAGCACAGATATGAGACCACCCCCTCTTCAAAAATGCCATACTCAAAATTTTGATACTCAAAGTGAAATGCAAATACATCAATTGACACAAAATTTTGGGATGAAGAAGAATGCAGTTGAAGAAAACAAACAAGTTTCGAAGCAAGTGGAGTCAAAGAAAAGGAAAAGAAATACTGATGCGATCAAAGGTGCTAAAGATCCTAGACAAGCTCAACCGTCCAAGAAGAGAAAACTTTCAAAGAGCAGTCCAGTATTCAAATATCTTTCAAAAGACTAGAAGAAAAAATTGACTTCATTTTGGAAATCAGCTATTGCAACATAAATTCATTACTATAACAGAAAAACGTTTTGATTTCATATTAAATTGTTTCTATATTAATTTATCCTACCTTTTGTAGTGATAGCTTGTGGACAGGTAACCATTATGAAACATCCATTTATGCTGACAAAGTTAGTCACATTCTGGAACAAGAAGCAATAGGAAACAATGTAAGTAATTTAATCTTTTTTACACAAAGAGTGTTCTCTGGTGTTTTGTAGTTAGTCGCATAATTCATGGAATCTCGTAGACGATTGTAGGGGGATGAAAACAACTGATGCTTCGGATTAGTTGTGATTGCAACGGCTTATTCGTGCATCTTCACCAGAACCCTAATTCGTCGTCGGAACCCTAATCTGCAAAATAGACAGGGGGTGAGTGCACCTTTGCCTCTCGTGGCAAAGGCCCTCCGATGCCAAAGTTAGTATCACATACTAGCAATCAAACCCTAATTATCAGTAGGAAAGCAATAAGAATGCAATGTATTGCGTACCTTTTACCTCTAGGTTTACCTCATATTTATAGATTTTCATACTCTGTTGCCATAGGATTCTTAACTCATATAGGAAACCCAGGATATCAAGGATTCTCGTTTCCTTTATCAATTTATTAGAAAAGAGTCCTTTTAGGATTCTTTTCCATTATAAGCCGAACATCCCATTCTCATTGGGTATCTTTATCAGATCCCATATTCTCGGGATCTTATTCCCTTACGGGACATGACTATTTTGGAATCTTCCAGAGTATTCCCTCTGCTCCTACTCTTGATTGGAGCTCTTTCTTTGTTCGGCCATCTCATGGCCGAACAGTCCACATGGACCAATGACATTACATGTATCTGGTCCTCTTTGTTTATATATGGACAAATGACTTCACATGTCTTTTGTCTTTATCAGCCGAACAGACTGCATGGATCAATGACTTCCCATATTATTGGTCCATATTGCCGTTCACCACACTACCCGGCGATAACTCCTGTCATACTTACCACGTGCTCCCAAACACCACGTGTTCGGCTATGAAATGTATCTGTTCGGGAATACCTCCCTACAATTGCTCCCCAGCTTCATTTATTTACCTCTATTCGGGGGCAATATATGAAGCTTTAGAAACAAAACTTAGCTAGACCAGACTCTTCTGATCTCGTGCAGTCATAATTTTAATATTCATTTGATACTTTGGCGCCTTTGCCTTCGTACCATCTCGAGGTAATGACTCCACGTGGCGCATCTCATACGCTTTACATGTAATGTGAACTGACGCTTTGTCTAAACGACATCAATACGTCGTTAGTTGAATCCCTTTATCCCATTACTTTTTAAGTAACGGTGTGAGACGAGACGTTTCGTCTCCGTCCCAGGCACTTAAACCCCTCAAAAGGGTTTTTTCTTGCTTTTCCATCCAAAGTTTCAAATCCTTCGTTTCTCTCTCTAAAACCAGACGAAAATCATCTATCTCTGATCCGCCATTGCTGTCATCTACATTTCGATTGCATCTCAGGTAACAACTACAATAGTCTCGTAAGACTTCTAATTCTCGCCCCTTCTTGCATCTTGTTCTGAGATTTCATCTCTTAGGGTTTTGATTGCACGCAGTTTTCCTGATTTGTCCCGCCCACTTCTTTTGTTTCCATGGCGGATGATAGTGAAAACATTCCAAAACCCAGTAAGTTAAAAAACTCTATGAAACCCCAACTGCCATGGCGGCGTTTAGGACTGAGTATAACGTCCCTGAGAACGTGGGGCTCGAACTTGCCCCTTTAGGTGCAGACAGGGATGGCGGTTCATGGGATAGGATGTGTATCCCAATTGTAGCCATTGTCGAAGGCGGAGTTCGTTTTCCCCTACACCCATTACTCCGTCAAATCCTAAACTGGTATCGAATCACGCCAATGCAGGTTTCGACCAATTTCTTTAGGTTAGTGATGGGAGTAATAGCCCTGAATAGGATCTTGGGGACCTAACTGGAAATTTGGGACATCCAATGGTGGTATAGCATTGTGCTAAACCCCGAATACAACACATATTATTTCAAAATTAGGAAAGCAGACAAGCGTCTCGTGCTCAATTTGCCAGACTCTGCGTGTGACCATGAGGTTGATTTCCTCTACGTAATGGGAGCGTTCAAGCCAATAGGGGAGGACGGCCAGGTGGTGGGTTTGCATTGCCCCCACATATGGGGTTACCCACGTACGCTCCTAATTTTGCTTTGTAATTCTCACTTACTTTCTGCTCATAGCTTTTCTATATGTCTAATTGTATCTTTGAATTTTGCTCTTGCAGCTGAAAACGCTAACAGGCGTCCTAGACGAGAGCCGAGCTACGTCCGAAAAGAGGACATCAATAAAGTCTTAAAATACACAGGCATTCCTGGTACCCGAACAGCCGGTCGGGGTCATGACGCTGATATACTACTGGGATACGAACCTTCGTACAGAGGGGTCATTGACAGAAGACTTGCCCATCCCAGCACTAGTGCTGCTTCTACCTCCACATCAACTGCTCCCCCCCAACCACGTATTTCAAGACTTCAAGCTGGTGTTACCATTGCTGGTCAACCTGGTGAAGTTCCCATTTCAGAAGGCGTGCCACTTCCTCATTTAAGACTTAGAAGATCTACGCGTGGACCAGTTTCTGAACAACAACAGCCCGAACAACTGGTTTTAAATCGTGATACCAGTCAATCTTCCTCTTATGGTTATTCTCCATCCCCACGTGATCCAGGTACAATGACCCGTCAACCCCTTAACCTAAGCTCTTTACTTACTATGTCCGCTCGAGGTCGAGGTCAGAGGAGGTCAATCGGGCACGCTCCCCCACCACCTCGCCGAACTAGGGGGTCTTTGACACGATCCTCCACCTCTCCTCGGGAACACGATAGTTCCCAAGAGGCCACTGATGCCAATCGGAACAAACGTCCTAGGACTGAGGACCAGAGTACTTCAGCCGGACATGCTGACATAATTGGCAACCAGCCCCCATCACCAAACTCCCAAACGCTTCCTCAAATATGGGCCCCTCAACTCATAAGGGGAGATCGACCCATCCATATTGGGGACAGTGCTAATTCCTCCGAGACTGCACTAGCGCTTGCACAAGGCTTGCTACTACCTGAAGATGTTCAGAAGGAGGCTACATCCCCTCCAGATCGATTGGTATCCACTGGTCTCGTCAGTGGAATCAAGGTAATAGGTCTTTTTGTACAAGTTACACTCATAGTTGTGTTTCTGGTAGGCTCTTGATTTCTAATAACTACTAGTTTCTTTCCAGTTCATTCAAAAAATGATGATGCTGGGTCAAAAACTACAAGAGATTGAACCAGAATGCAATAGGCTTTTAAGAGACAACACCAGGCAACTGCAGACAATCTCCAGGCTTGAGAGAGAGAGAGGGATAAAGCCAAAGCTGAACTTGAAGGGACAAAAAGCAAACTCGAAACTGCCGAGGGTAACCTCAGCCAGGCTTTATCTAAAATCGATGGTACAAAGAAGATAGCTTTTGAAGAAGGCTACCAAAAAGGTTTTGACACAGCAACAGCAAGTTACGTAGAACAGATGCCGGGAATTCAGGATCAAATTTGGGCATCTTGCTGGGAGGCATGTCTTACTAAATTAGGGGTTGCCGAGGACTCTCCCTTCTGGGTTGACAATGATCTACCAAGCACTCGTGCTCAAAGCATTCAGGATCCAGTGGAGCATCCTGAAGATGACATTGAGCAACAGATCGAAGAATTTGATAACGCTGGAGGAGAAACCCCAACACATACCCGTGATGCTACGACAGAATGTTCACCTGTCCAGGACCCAGCTAATGAACCCATAATTTTGGAGGAGAATCCAGTCGAAGATGGTGCAGATACGGAGATCAACACTGATGTTCCAAAGGTCCAAAATGTGGACTGAGTTTGGTAAGTATATGAACTTTTTGATATTGGTTGCTGGTCCTGCGTGACCATAAGCACATTTTGGCCCTGTGAGGCACCAGAACTATCAATACTTTGTTTAACACAGGTATTCGGCCCTTTCGTGGCATAACTATACATTTTGCTCGGCTATCCTCATGTATGCATCTGTTCGGATGCAAATAGTTTAATCTTTAAGTATTTCGTACTTTGATCATATGCTTTGCTTGTGTATTTTTCATACTTGTACTTTTCACGTATTCATACTTGTATTCTTTAAATCATTCAAACATACTTTAATAATCATACAAGTGTTTCATACTTGTATTTTAACTTTTTAGTGTCAAGTACTTAAAAACGACGTACAAGTGTATTCATTCTTGTTATAACTTTTAAGTATCACGTACTTAAAAAAGAACGTACAAGTGTATTCGTACTTGTTATAACTTTTAAGTATCACGTACTTAAAAAAGAATGTACAAGTGTATTCATACTTGTTATAGCCTTTAAGTATCACGTACTTAAAAAAGAACGTACAAGTGTATTCATACTTGTTATAACTTTTAAGTATCATGTACTTAAAAAAGAACGTACAAGTGTATTCATACTTGTTTAGTTTCACGTACGTACGTGTATAAGTGCCCGTTCCCTGTTCCCTAATACGAATGAGGGAAACCAAGCCCATAATTCGTATTCTTAAGACAAACACTAAGAACGCAATAGTTATACTGCAAAAAGTGATTTTATTCATAATCCATGAAACTCAAGAGGGCGTTATTCGTACCCCTTGCAACTAAAATAAGAAAACTAGAACAAGGGAATTATATTTGTAATTCCCACACAAGCATGTAGTGCAATCTAAAACAGAACTTAACGCTTCTAAACAAAGAACTTTCGTAAATTATGAACATTCCAAGGCCTCAGAACTGGATTACCATCCAAATCTGCCAATTTATAGGCCCCTATGCCTATAATCTCAGTCACTCGTTACGGACCTTCCCAGTTGGCCCCCAGCTTGCCTTCGTTGGCCACCTTGGTGTTACCGAGCACCTTCCGAAGTACGAGGTCCCCAACACCAAACTCTCGTGGGTGAACGTGTTTGTTATAGCTTTTCAACAGTTGTTCCTGGTAAGAAGCCAGATGCACCAGGGCCCTTTCCATTCTTTCTTCGACGAGATCAAGCTCAATCTCGAGGGCAATGTCATTGCCCCCACTTTCAACCAAAACGGTCCTGTTGGTCGACAGACCTACTTCCAGAGGTATGACAGCCTCTGTTCCATATGCCAATGAATAGGGGGTCTCTCCCGTAGACCTCCTAGGTGTTGTTCGGTGGGCCCACAGCACTAATGGTAATTCATCAGGCCACTTCCCTTTGGCTTTGTCCAGCCTTTTCTTGATCCCATCAAGGATAGTTTTATTAGAAGCTTCTGCCTGCCCATTACTCTGAGGGTAGGCTGGGGTGGAATAATAATTTCGTATTCGATACTGGACGCAAAAAGCCTTGAATTTTTTCTGAAATTGTGATCCATTGTCTGTTATCAATGAGTAAGGGACCCCAAAGCGAGTGATAATGCTCTTCCACATGAACCTTTCTATCATGGGTTCAGTGATTTTGGCCAATGGTTCTGCCTCAATCCACTTAGTAAAATAGTCAGTTGCTACCAGCAGGAATTTTCGATTCCTAGTTGCTTTGTGTAGTGGACCCACGATGTCCATCCCCCATTGAGCAAACGGCCAAGGACTTGTCAAAGGTACCAGATCCTCAGCGGGTGTCCAAATCATTGGTGAGAATTTTTGACGCTTCTCACAAATCTTCACATACACCTTTGCATCTTCTTGCATGTGTGGCCACCAGTAGCCTTGGATAATTGCTCGGTGGGCAATGGATCTGCCTCCAGCATGGCTCCCACATGTTCCCTCGTGGATTTCATGAAGAAACTTCTGTACCATCTCAGGATGTACGCATAGCAAATATGGGCCTGTAAAGGATTTCCTGTATAACTTACCCTCTGGGACAGCCAAAACCTAGCAGATTTGATCCTTATCTTATGAGCCTCCTTTTTGTCAGAACGGAGTATCTCGTCTCGTAAGAACTCCATGATTGGGTCCATCCAACTTGGTCCTTGGTTCACGTCCAAGACCAAGTCTACACTCCTCCTAATGCTTGGCTCATTCAGATATTCTACGGCCACCTTCCTTTTGAACTCTGTTGGTACGGCTGCAGCCAACCAAGCTAATGAATCTGCACGAGCATTCTGTGCAGAACTTATCTGTTCAATATATACCCTTTCGAAGGTATCAAGCAAGTCTTTGGCTGCCTGTACATAGGCCACCATCTTTTCATTTCGAGTTTCATATTCACCGGACAGCTGATTGACCACAAGCTGTGAATCACAATACACCCTAACCCGTTCTGCTTTTAGGGACTTTGCGCTCCTTAATCCAGCTAAGAGTGCTTCATACTCAACCACATTATTCGAAGCACTAAAACCGAGCCGAACAGAGAGTTCTATCAGTACTCCTTGAGGAGGAAAAAGGACAACCCCAATTCCAGAACCAGTATTACATGCTGATCCATCAACAAATAGCTTCCATTCCATAGGATCCTGTTTGGCTGAGGGTTGATTCTTCATGGGTGATGTCTCTGTTGCCTGCTCTTTTCTCGTAGGAGGCAGGGGAGCTACCATAGGAGAAAACTCTGCCATAAAATCAGCCAACACTTGGCCTTTGATTGCCGCGCGTGGCTGATAATTAATATCGTACTGGCTCAATTCGACGGACCATGTTGAGATCCTTCCAGAGAAGTCTGCCTTTCGTAGCAATGATTTTAACGGAAACTCAGTATAAACCACAACCTTGTGGCTTTGAAAGTAGTGTGGCAGTTTCCTGGTGGCTGTCCTAAATGCCAGGACAAGTTTTTCTAAGGGTAGATATCTCGTCTCTGCATCCAGTAATGTCTTGCTAACATAATAAATAGGGATTTGTTTGATTCCCAAATCCCTCAACAGGACTGCACTTACTACATGCTCGAAAACAGCTAAGTACAAAATTAAAGACTCACCTGACTGTGGAGTTGACAAAAGTGGGGGTTCGGCCAGATACTTCTTCAGATCCTGGAAGGCCTGCTCACACTCTGCTCCCCATTCAAATCCCTCCCTTTTTTTAGCAATTGAAAAAAGAGTCTGCACTTGTCACTTGACCTGCTGATGAACCTATTAAATGCTGCAGCCATTCCTGTCAACCTTTGGACTTCGTTAGTGGTTTTGGGACTCTAAAACCTTTGTAGGGCAGCAATTTGATCTGGGTTAGCTTCAATCCCTCTCATGGTCACCAAATGGCCCAGGAACTTTCCTGAACCAACTCCAAATGCACATTTCGAAGCGTTGATTTTCAGTTTGTACTCCTTCAGGATTTCGAAATCTTCTTTTAAATCAGCTATATGTCCCAGCTTATCTTGGCTTTTTACCACCATATCATCTATGTAAACTTCCATAGTCTTTCCAAGCAACTTCTTGAACATGATGGTTGCAAGTCTTTGGTATGTTGCCCTAGCATTCTTTAGCCCAAACGGCATAACACTATAGCAGTACAACCCTCATGGTGTGACAAACGAAGTCTTCTCTTGATCAGGCTCAAACATAGCAATTTGATGATATCCTCGATATGCATCGAGAAAACTCATTCGCTCGTAACCAGCGGTTGCGTCAACAAATTGGTCAATCCTTGGAAGAGGAAAGCTATCTTTTGGACACGCCTTGTTCAGGTCTGTGAAGTCTACGCAGACACGCCACTTTCCATTCTTTTTCTTTACCACCACGGTGTTGGATAACCATTCTGGATAGTAGACTTCACGTATTGCTTTGGCTTCCAGTAATCGATCGACCTCTTCAATTACTGCATCCACATGCTGCACGGCTGCCCTCCGTTTTTTCTGAATGATCGGCTTATGCTGAGGATCAACGTTTAAATGATGACAAATTACACCTGCATCTACTACGGGCATTTCCTCTGACACCCATGCAAATACATCAACGTATTCCTTCAGAAATCTTATTAATTCAGCCTTTTCGTCCGCTAGTAATGATTCCCCTATTAAGAAATATCTTTCAGGATCAGTCTCGTTGATCTAAATCTTCTCAAAGCCTTCAATCACTTTTTTAGCCGGACTCCTTCCAACATCCTCGATAGTTGGTTGATCTGGTACTTCTAACGTATGAACGTGGTGGACCTTTGGGGCTCTTTTAATAATAGAAATCAAACACTGTTGGGCCACTTTCTGATTGCCTCTAAGTACCTCAATCCCATTCGATCCTGGAAATTTCACCATCTGGTGATAAGTTGAGGAGACTGCTCACATCTTGTGCAGCCATGTCCTCCCTATAATAGCGTTATAGGAGGAAAGGACATCGACTACTAAGAAATCTGTCCTCAACACCACTGATCCAGCCCGTAGAAGTAATGTTACTTTTTCAAGAGGCCAGACTGCTCCTGCACCGAACCCGATCAGAGGTGTTGTAGACTGCTCTAAGTATGTTTGGGTCAAACCTAGCTTCTTGAACGCATCGCAGTACAACACCTCTGTACAACTCCCTGAGTCTACTAGAATCCTCTCAATGTCATATTCCCCAACTTGTAGGGTTACAACCAAAGCATCGTTGTGGGGTATTTGGACCTCTCCTAGGTCTTCATCAGTGAATGCTATGCTCTCATTGCACACATTATTCTCTCGCCCTCTCTTGTTTCCCAGTCGCATCACATGCTGATCGTGCTTAACTTGCCTTTGTAACAGCCTAACCTCTTTTCTCGTATAAGATGTGGCCAGCCCATGTATCATATGGATTAGTCCTTTAGGGTTTTGCTCGTAACCCAGCTCCATAGCTCTCCCTTTCTCCTTTGGATCCTCTTGAATAAATTCCTTGAGATAACCCCGAGAGACCAGATCATCAAGGTGTCTCTTGTACATCTCACAATCCTCAGTCATATGGCCCAAATCTTTATGATAACTGCAGTGCTGATTTGTAGCACGTTTTGCATCCTTGTCTCCGCCTAAACTTGGTGGCCATTTAAAATATGGCTGATTCTTTATTCAATAAAGAATCCTATAAATTGGCTCCTTCCAAACCGTAGTGATAGAAAAGAAAGATTTTGGGTCAGGAGCTTGCTTATCCTTGTACGGCTCTTTCTTAGCCTGCCCATACTCCCTTCTCTCTCTATAAGTCTTGGGCTCTGGCTTATCCATTTTTTTGGCAGGTGCCTTCGGCTGTTCGGCAACAGTCCTGCCATCCTCACAGAGTATGTCATCCTCCATTCTAGCGTGTTGCTCTATTCGTTCCATCAATTTAGCCAGGGTGGCTACCGGATGTTTATTCAATGAGCGACGTAGCTCTCCCCGAACAGGCAAACCAGTCTTGAAGGTGGCAATTGCATACTCCTCACTGCAGCTTTCAATCTCGTTGAAAGTTTCCTAGTACTTCTTTACATAATCCCTGATCTGCTCGTTCTCCTCCTGTTTCATGGTGGAAAGACTTTCAAAGGTCTTTGGGGCTTTTCTGCTTGTCAAGAACCGAGCAGTGAATTCCTCGGCCAACTGCCTCCATCCTCGTATGGATCGTGAGGCCAGTTTATGAAACCAGGATAAAGCCACCTTGCCAAGACTGGAGGGGAACATCTTGCATAAGATGGCATCATCCCCTTCATGCGTAAACATAGCCTATTGATAATGTTATATGTGAGCCACGGGATCCGTATTTGTCTCGTAAAGTACGAACGTACCGTGCTTCACTCTGCTCGGCAACCTAGCCTCTTGTAGCCTCTTTGTAAAGGGGGAGGCTGCAATGTTACTTAGGGCCTTGCGTGCTGCTTCTCGTGCAGTCACTGTCCCATCCTCAAGCTCCTTTGACTTCTTAGCCGTTGCCTTGACCCAATCAGCATCAGGTCTCTCGTACCTATCTTGATGGTGTTTCCTAGTTTCCTCCTCTTCGGGGGTGGAACTTCGGTCTCTGCTCCCCCTTTTTCGTGAAGAAGCCCTTCTCTCGAGCGTTCGGCTTTTACTTCTTCTTCCCCTTTTTCGTGGAGAAGCTTCGTATCTTCCTTTGTTAGGACTCCTGCTCGCTTTTCTCTGTGAATGAGTCTGCTTATGGATTACCAGAGTCCGTCCGTCCCTTTGGGAATTCCTTCGAGAAAGTCCAGAATCTTCTGGGTGCTCTCGTACCCGCGGTAACTCTTGTATCTCGTACTCTCGTTTCTTAATTAAACAAGCATACTCCTCGATTTCCCTTCTCTTTTTATCGAGGACATTGTTATCATTGTGTATACTTCTTGAATGGGTGACTGACTCTTCTCTTCGATGAGACCTACTCCTTCTCGTGGAGCCAGTAGCAATTTTGTCTCCTTTTTCTTTGGAGTTATCTCTGTCATGTCTACCAGTGGGCTTTCTCGGAGCACCTGGTGTGGATTTATCTCTTCCCCCACGCAACTGGTCCTTTGGACTAAACAGAGTAACTGGATCTTCTTCCATCGTACTTACTTTTCAGAAAAGTTTCCTCGTTTCCCACAGACGGCGCCAATTGTAAGGGGATGAAAACAACTGATGCTTCGGATCAGTTGGGATTGCAACGGCTTATTCGTGCCTCTTCACCGGAACCCTAATTCGTCGTCGGAACCCTAATCTGCAAAATAGACAGGGGTGAGTGCACCTTTGCCTCTCATGCCAAAGGCCCTCCGATGCCAAAGTTAGTATCACGTATTAGCAATCAAACCCTAATTATCAGTAGGAAAGCAATAAGAATGCAGTGTATTGCGTACCTTTTACCTCTAGGTTTACCTCATATTTATAGATTTTCATACTCTGTTGCCATAGGATTCCTAACTCGTATAGGAAACCCAGGATATCAAGGATTCTTGTTTCCTTTATCAATTTATTAGAAAAGAGTCCTTTTAGGATTCTTTTCCATTACAAGCCAAACATCCCATTCTCATTGGGTATCTTTATCAGATCCTATATTCTCAGGATCTTATTCCCTTACGGGACATGACTATTCTGGAATCTTTCAGAATATTCCCTCTGCTCCTACTCTTGATTGGAGCTCTTTCTTTGTTCGGCCATCTCATGGCCGAATAGTCCACATGGACCAATGACATTACATGTATCTGGTCCTCTTTGTTTATATCTGGATAAATGACTTCACATGTCTTTTGTCTTTATCAGCCGAACAGACTGCATGGATCAATGACTTCCCATATTATTGGTCCATATCGCCGTTCACCACACTGCCCGGCGATAACTCCTGTCATATTTACCACGTGCTCCCAAACACCACGTGTTTGGCTATGAAATGTATCTGTTCGGGAATACCTCCCTACAACGATAGATGCCTATGATGAGATCCTCCTGGAAAAGTATCCAACAACATGTATGATATTGTTCACTCGTTGGTTGGTAAGGCATCCTCTCTTTTTTTCGCTCTTTCTTATTAGGTTTATTAGTAACTTCTTTTTGGTAATTTATTTTCTAACTGCTTGATGGTATGGAAAAAATAGTATCTGGAAGAAAAAGCTGATGAAATAACAAGGAAGATGTATGAAGAGAATTTGAACAATGTGCTGCTATTTGATTTTGTTATTTTTCCAATACATAAAGATGACCACTGAACACTGCTTGTCTTGAATATCTCAAAGGGAATTTGGTTTTTCTATGATTCAATGCATGCAAAATGAAATCAAATGTCATACAGATGCAAGGCAGCAACAATTATTGTAAGGAAACTATTTAGTTTTTGCTCTTCTGTAAAAATATTCACTTCGCAAAATACAAACTAAGAATTTCTTTTGTTTCTATAAAACAACAAAAGCGTGTGACTGGATACCTTAAAAAAAGGTGGGAGCTTCTACCCATTGAGTCCAAAATACGAATTGCATCAGGTTGCCCGCAACAACCTCCAAGGTAAGCATCTATAAATCAATTTTGTTTGATGTTACTCAAACAATGAGATCTGACATTTGTAAAACATATGCAGATCTGATTGTGGGATAATTGTATGCAAGATAATCAAGCATTTTGTTTTAAACGAAGAACTTCAAGATACAATATCAGATAATGAGGGCAACAAAATAAGGGAAGAAATATTGGAGGCATTCATTACAGATGAAGATGGTTCATGGCAATCTCAGGAGTTGTTGTAGTTTAAAAAAATTTGCTGTCTAATGAGGAAAACGAGGAAGAGGAATAGGGAGAAGAACGGGATGGTTAGGGTTTTTTTGGGGTAATTTAGAACCCTTTCATTTTGTTGTTTTGATGCTCTTGAATCATGGGATCTGCATGTCTATAACTATAAAGATCTCCAGTATTTGAATGGTTGAATGTTAATCATAACTTGAAAGATCTGTAACTTTTTCTCCGTTAATTAATATAACTAATGGGTTCCTGGTTCTTGTAATGGTTTAGATTTCTGCTTTACTTTTGCCTCTATTCATATTTATTCATATACTTATATAATTGTTGGCAGGGCTCAGCTTCACAGTGCTCTACGAAAATGTTCACAGAGCTCTACGAATTATTTATATGTGGGATTGAATAGACTAAGAAGTAACAAATCAATTTGATTATGCATATTTTTAATTGCACAGTTCTATGTATTTGGTGTAAAGAAACCAAAAGTATATAAATAAAATAAAAAGAACAACAAAACAAGACTACTATTCTAAAGTTCCATTTTGCATATATCAGTATGTCCACATTTCAACAATTTCGCAGATCTAGCTCTGCGAAATTGTTGAATTCAAATTGCCTCAATTTGTCTTACTACCTGGCTTTATGAATTTTTTAATATCTGAAAAAAAAAAGTTACAGGGCTCTACGAATGAAAATAGAAGAAAACAACTTCAGAGGACTCTGCGAAATTGTTTATATGTGGGCAATCTGATTATACATATTTTTAATTTTCAAGTTCTATATATTTGTAATTGATTTCAATTTCATAGTTCTCTCTCTCTCTCTCTCTCTCTCTCTCTCTCTCTATATATATATATATATATATATATTTGTAATTGAACAATTCATGTATAAATATAAAAGATAGCAACCTTATTTAATATCTGAAAAAAAAATTTCACAGGGCTCTACGAATGAAAATAGAAGAAAACAACTTCACATGACTTTGCAGAATTGTTTATATGTCGGCAATCTGATTATACATATTTTTAATTTCACAGTTGTATATATTTGTACTTAATTTTTAATTTCACAGTTCTATATATATTGGTAATTGAACAATTCATGTATAAATATAAAAAATAGCAGCCCTATTTCATATTAGAAAAAAAAAATCACAAGGCTCTACGAATGAAAATAGAAGAAAACAACTTCACAGGGCTTTGCGAAATTGTTTATATGTGGGCAATCTGATTATACATATTTTTAATTTCACAGTTATATATATATATATATTTGTAATTGAACAGTTCATGTATAAATGAAAAATAAAAGAGTTAATTGATTATTGAAGTAATTGTTAGCCTACGAAATTCTCTATTGTCGTTCTGCAACGACTTCTCAGCACCCATCTGCCTTTGCATGTTCCTATTCAAAAGTTCCATTTTGCACATATTAGTATGTTCACATTTCAACAATTTCACAGACTTGGCTCTATGAAATTGTTGAATTCAGATTGCCTCTATTTGTATTACTACTTGGCTCTGTGAAATTGGCCAATTTGGGATTATCGGTATTTGTTTGACTTGTTGGCAGAGATGCCTCATTGTATTATGCTACAATAATCCTATTTCCAAACATATCAAACACCATTTATACAATAGCCTATGAAAATAACATTTCATTGGACAATTTCACAGATTTCATAGACTTATGCCAACAGAATGCGAAATTGTTAGTAAAAGAAAGGAGAGCAATGGTCTCCCAATTTGGATTTTGGATTCCATACTCAGAAATAACAAAATCAATTTAATGTTTTTTTATTAGTTCCTTAATTTATTATATAAGCAACAATATAAAAAATGAGTGAGTCATTCTACATAGGAAATATAAAAACTAGCAGCCCTATTTATAAAACATGATTGATTAAAAATTACCGTCCCATTTTCTCTTTAAAAAAACTTTCTTATTTTAATAATACAAAAACGAATAGACAAACGTTTCGGGAAAAAAAATTGAGTATTTACATTTCTTAAAAAAAAATTTAAAAAATCAACTCATTTGGAAAGTTATTTACTCAAAATAAAAACAAAGACTAAAAAAAAGAAGTCGACGCCTCCACTGGTGAGCGTAAAAACCCTTAGCTGAGTTGATATACCTCACATTTTCGGTGTTTAAACTTGTCCAAGCCTCTCCGTCTCTTTTTCTCCCCTCTGATTTCTTCGACTTGAACTGCTGAAGATATACATCATAAAAGAGGAGAAACTTCAAGCAAAATGAAGCATAAAAGAGGGCAGAGTTCAAGGAAAATGAAGGGGAAAAGCAGTATGGGACTTTCTCTCGAAACAATGCTTATAGAATTTTTTGTGAAAACTTGTTTGAGTAATTCGTCTGTTTGTTACATAATTATAGTTTTATTTCTCTCGTATTGTAATTTAGTACATATTTTGCTGTAGATATGCTTTCAAATAGTCTGTTTCTTAAAACCCCTAAACTCTAAACTTTGCAGGGCTATTTTGGATTTATTACGAATTTCGTAGACTTATAGCAACAGAATGTGGGCAGTATTATTACATATGTAAATTAAAATACTTCCCAGGGGCTCTGGAAAATTGTTCAATTCAAATTGCTTCTATTGAAATATATAAACAATTTTGCAGAGTAATTGTTTGAGTAATTTGTCTATGAAAACTCGTTTGCATAATTCGTTTGTTTGTTACATAATTATAGTTTCATTTCTCTCGTATTGTAATTTAGTACATATTTTGCAGTAGATATGCTTACAAAATAGTTTTTTTCTTAAAAACCCTAAACTTTAAACTTCGTAGGGCTATTTTGGATTTATTATGAATTTCGAAGACTTATAGCAACAGAATGAGGGCAGTATTATTACATATGTAAATTAAAATACTTCCCAGGGGCTCTAGGAAATTGTTCAATTCAGACTGCCGCTATTGAAATATATAAACAATTTCGCAAAGTTTTATGTATTTTTTAAGAATCCCCAAACACGACCTTTGTAGGGTAAATGTCTAGTGTTAAGGAATGAGCAATGAGCACTGGACAATTTCGTAGATCTTTGTATTGCAATTGTATTATATGGAATTATTCTATTTTATTTTTTTAAAAAAGAGTCATTAACATGGATTGTTTCTTTCTTATTATTGCTATACAGTGGCTCAATACAATAATTTTTTAAAGTAATTTATTTCTGTCACAAAAATATTTGTGTCATTTGAGAACTTATTCTATAACATTCAAGTGGAAATGCATATGAACTCAAAGCCAAGGCAAACATCAATCAGGCAACAGTGGAGGAATCTGAAACTAGTACAACACCAACAAAAAGAAGACAAAATCAAAGAGAAGTTTAATCCAAGAGCAAATTAAACCTAATAAAAAAGAACTGGATGCTGAAGGAACATAGATCACATACCAATCGAACCTGCAAGTGATGGTAAATCTTATGAGAGGTTTACAACTGCAGGAACACCATTTGATATTGCTAAGGACGACTCCATTCTAGTTGCTAATTGATGCATTGAGAAAAGGAAGACTTCCAAATGACATTTGCATGAAGTTTGATAAAGTAGCTTTGAAAATAATAAAGTCCTATGATCATGAAACAAGGACATTCAGAATTGCTGGAGAACGTGTAAATATTCAGACTAACGAGGTAGCGCTGATTTTTGGAATTGTGTCTGGTGGGGAACCAATCTCAAATCAATACCAGAAAGCGGAATGACGTTCAACTTGTAGCAAGAAGAAAACTAAAAACAAAAGGAATGACCAGTAAAATAGTTGCAAATTTGATCAAAAGGTTAATTGGAAAAGTTGATGAGGAAGGCATCAAAGATGTTGTGCGGGTACTATGCATGTACCTGTGTGGGACACTTTTTTTCTGGGCATGGAATTTAGATCAGTTGGAGTTTTGTTTAACTAATGGAAGACCTACCAGCTATGAGCAATTATAATTGGTCACGAGCAATTATAATTGGTCAGAAGCAATACTCAACATGTAGCTACCAGCTACCAGCTACCAACTATGCATGTACTTGCGTATTGGGGCTCGTATCGCGTTGGATAGAGCTTGGTTCGGTGTATTTAGCTCGATTTGGATTCCGAAAGCTAGGGCTTGCTCAATCTTTTCGATTTCGGCTTGGATACTCGAGGTAGGGAATTCTACCTCTCTTTATATGCTATTTGAGTGTTCTTGTGTCATCTTTGAGCTTGTATTGGTTGTTATTGAGATTGGATCGAAATCTGAAAATCTTGTCAAAATCGCCTGAAAAATACTCTCCCTACTGGTAGGAACTTTTCACCTACTGGTAGGACAAGTGAGAAATTCTTCATAACCAGCTCAAACGTACTGCAGCAGCTCAAAATCTTCATTTCCTACCGGTAGGAACTTTTGTAACGGCCCTAATTTTGGGAACGTAAATAGACAATTTTATTAAATATCTAAATAGAGTCTAGCTTATTATTACATCATAACCTCCATACGAGTATTTTCATTACAAAAGGGAGGGAAAACTAGGGTTCCTAACTACAGCTCCCCCTGCTCCTCCATCCTAGCCAGCTCTTCAGCTCCAAAAGCTTCCAAGGTGTATAGTTCACCTAGTTCATCTATAAGATCTGACACATTATATCGGCATCGTCACTATTATAATATGTCAGGGTCACCAAAGGTAACACCGTGAGCTACAAAAGCTCAATAGAATAACCCATACCCACTAACCCTTAACTTACAAACAAACGATCATAAATTCAATAATTTCCACATAGTTCATACATATGCGACAAAACAGTTAACAATGACACATCCGCATTCACTATTCAACTAATGTTGGTGTCCATGATTTTTTGAGTTTCTCCTACGCGACTCCTCATAGACCGTGTTATCATTTTCCACATTTCATAATCATATCAACATTTCCAAAATCATTTTTAACACACCTAACCTCGGTTCCGCCGCGCCGGTCTCCAGAGTATCTTCACAATGGTTCTGCCGCGCCGGGTTCCCATTGGCACACAAAACTTTGCATTGGCTCCTCTCCGCGGATAACCAAGCCATATTACCAATGAGACTACCATGTCCGGCCCCATTGGCAATCTTCACAATGGGCTAACAAGTCCGGCCATATTGAGAGTTTTCATTCACACAACGGGCTATCAAGTCCGGCCACATTGAGAGTTTTCATTCACACAACGGGCTACCAAGTCCGACCACGTTGCGGTTTCCACAAATCCACACAATGGCTACCAAGTTCGGCCACATTGTAGGTTTTCTTACATACAATGGGCTACCACGTCCGGTCACATTGCGGTTTCAAAACATACCTTGCCATTAACACACCCTAGGTGCCATGTTTCTACTTTCTCGATTTCTGTGTCTTGTTTTCATGCAACGACTCCGCGGTAGGACTTTTCACATACGTAATCATAAATCATTCATTGTAATCTTGAAACTAAACTAGCAAAATCATCCAACTCTATATTACGAATCATGCTCAAATCACCACCTAAAGCATAACGCCACATGTACAGATGCCTTTGGAGTGAAAATCACTTATGCTTTACAACAAGACAAGTAATGCAAACAATTCATAACACATGCTCATAATCATCTGAAGATCAAAATATGAATACTTCTATCAACGATAAAGTCTTATCTTTTGCAAAACCGTTCTTTCTTCCTTCATGGGAAATTCAAAACAACACGTGTTTATTAGGGTAAAGTCGATTATTCCAACAAGTTCATACTTCCATTAGCGAAAATAAGTTTACTAACTATCATGCATTTCAAAATTGATAACCTTATCTACAGAGAATCTACTTATACTTCCAACATACGGTTCTATGTTATACTTTGAGTTTAGTGGACAAAGGACTCTACGTATACTTAGAGATAGCGTATATGGGACTCTACGTATACTTAGGGATAGCGTATATGAGACTCTACCTTTCTTCTTGGCGGTAGTTGACGACTATGGAAAGTAAGTCGGCGGTCGAACGGAGTAACTTCCTACGGTAAGCTTCCGGCAGCTTCGAAAGAGAAAGGTTTCTCTCGAAACTAGATCTTGACTAAACTAATTAAACTTTTTGGATCAAGAGGGTGGTTGAGTGGTGGTTTGGTGGCGTCCTAGATTGAGTTTCTTGAAGAACTTAGGAAGAACTCAAGAATAATGAAGAGCAAGGCAAGAACAAAGTAAGAACACAAGATTTCTAGAGAGAGAAGTTGAAGGATGAAGGTGTGGGTTGAAATGGCAAGTGAGGGGTCCTATTTATAGCAAAATTCTTGGCTCTCTCTCCCTCTCCTTGGCCAGCCATATCTCTCTCTCTCTCTCTCCCATGGATTTGCTCTATTGTTTGGTCAAATCAAGCATTTCAAGCTCACCATGACTTGTTAAATCCAATCTTTAGGCATAAGGCTATAAAATCAAGTAGGATCTTAGGCTTTCTAGGTAAATCTAGGTGATCGTAGCCTAGGTTGGCAAGTCTTATAAGTCTAGGGTAGGTTTTGATTAGGCTAAAGAGTAGCCTTCCATGTTTAGTCTTTCCTAGGTCTAGGTGGTAGTCAAATCCTAGGGTAATTAAGGCTAGGTTCAGGGATGATTAAAGGCTACTTTGGAATCAAATCTAGGATGATTAGGGTTAGGATTCTATGATAGAAATTGACTAGAATGAGTTGTCTAGTCAATTGGACTTAAGACTAAACTAGGGCTAAAGAGGTAGCTTGTGCAAGTGTACAAACCTCAAAGCACTCACATGCACCTTTCTCACTCTCTCTCCTCTCTCTCTCTCGGCCTCTCTCTCCTCCCTCTCTCTCGACCTCTTTCTTCTCTCGGCCTCTCTCTCTCTCCCTCTCCTTTCTCCCATGTGCCTAATATATATATATATATATGTGTGTGTGTGTGTGTGTGTGTGTATATATATGTATGTGTAAGACTATGGAGGTTTAGGTCTAAGGTAGGTCATGATTAAGGGTTAAGCTTCCAAAGGTAATCCTATGGACCAATGGTTAATAGTTTCCTAGAAAGTAAGTATATGGTCATGAGTTTCCTAGAAAGTAAGTATATGGTCAAGTAGTCATGATTAAAGTAGGTTATGAGTGCTACTTTTGGTAGTATCATGATTACTATCTTTGTCCAATGGTTCTTAAATGCTAAGGAAAGGTAACTAAGTTAATTGGTACTTAGGTTGGCCTAACTATAGGTTGGAAACAAAATCTTTTACCCAAAGGATAAGAATTACCCTAACTACTATCGTTCAATGGGTAAAGAGAAAAGATACACTAGGAAGACGTAATGATGAGGAATGAAGTCAAAGATTGACTAGTCATGAAAGTGCAATGATTTCCTAGTATAGGGTTGCATTCATGGCAAGGCTAAGGTTGCTTCTTTTAGAAGCAAAATGATGGCTTCCTTTGGTATGACTTGTCTTGTCAAGTCAATACATTCATTGGCAATTTCTAATGTTTATTGTCCAAGGGATAAAAATTTCCCTAATAATTATTGACCGATGGGTAAAGATATAAAGAGATAGGTATGGGCTTGAATGACTAGTCATGGGGTATAATGATTACCTCTAATGGCCTAATGGTTCTATTAGGGTTAGGAGGGGTTCACAAGGCTCAAAGATGGTCAAAAAGGTCCATCTAGGGTTAGGAGTTTGTAACTAGGTGAATTGGAAGTTTGGTTTCTTCAACTAATCGGTTGAAAACTAATTCTACTTGCCATGTAGGATTTCTAGCCAAGAAATATAATTTAAAGATTTTATTTAGCTCGTTAGGAAAATATACAAGTGCTTTTATAAGCATACTTGTCTTTAGAAAATGACTAAATTGTCCGGGACGAAAAGATATAATTTTATAAATCTCAAATCTAATTATGACGGATTATTAGAAACAAAAATGGAATTTTTAAAGAAATCCAAGTAATTAAAAAAAATTAAATATTTTAACGAAATTTTTTTTACCGAAAATCAGGGTCGTTACAACTTTCCTTCTACTGGTAGGCCAAGTACAAAATTCTTACGTTCAAAATGTCGGCCTTTCTGTTTCTAATTTCTACCGGTAGGAACTTTCACCTACCGGTAGGACAAGTGTAGAATTCTCCTCTTCTACCGGTAGGCACAGTGTCTATGAGCTGCTTTTTCCTACATCTTCCAAATCACTTTTTGGAGCTTCTCATCGACTTTAATGGGTTTGTATTGCATTCTTTCAAGTGTTTTGAAGAGTATTACTTGTTTCACACTAAAGTGGTATCCGATGGACTTGAATGAATTTGTTGAGTTAAAAATTGAGAAATGTAAGTTATTGCACGTTGAAATATGAACGATACACATGAGTATGTGAACGACATGCGAACACTCGGTGCCCATCAACGGGTGGGTGCCTGACAGGGGATATCGGGATCCCATAATTGGCCCGGCAGGAGCTAATGCTCGTATTGAACACTCAAGACCTAACCTATAAGGTGGGGAGGCAGGAGCTTCGGCTCAGACACATAAAGGATACGAGATGTTGTGACACAAATAGAATGAACAAGACTTAAGAGTATGCTAAGAAGAAGGATCAGTGATAGTTAGACACTTTGATCATGATAAGTTGTGCTTGCATCCGGTGTCGTTTGGTTTCTATCATTTGTTTTTCCGTATTGCTCATTTGCATATAGAGTTTGCGTAGACTTTTCTACTGGGCTAGTGTAGCTCAAGTATTACATCATTTTCAGGTGCTAACCCGGATCCATAGCTTGCATGCTTTGAGTGCTTGGAATGTGGACATTATTTTGAAAGCTAACCAAAGGAGTTACTCATTCATCTTTGTAAATTTCTTTTTGAAAGATGTATTTGTAACTTAAGTTATAATTCTTTTGACTATGGAATATTTGTAAACCCTTAACTCTCTTGAGACTTGATACTTATGTCAATTTGGGACCGTTGAGGCAATGATGTAATATTTTGAGAACTATTGGACTTTGAAATGCAATTACAGAAATGGAAATGTTGTGCTCTTTTGGGTATCGTACGGATTAATGTGAGGATTCTTATTACGAAATCATTGATATTTATGTTGAAAATCGAGGGCGTGACATAACTTAATGAAATCAATTGAAGTGTATGCTACAAAACCAAAGGATGTTGCTGGATGCGTTATGCTATTGTCGGTAAGTCAAGCAAACTTTATACTCTTATGATTGACTGATGCAAATATTTGTGTTCTCTAATATTATTCTATACATTATGACTACATTGTAGTTTTGGCTTTGTGTGAAGACGAATATAATTGAACAAGAGAGACAAGTCTTCACTCTTCCTAGAATTCTGAAATGGAATTTGCCAAAGCTGAAAAAAATTTGGCAGGGATAGAAAGCTCGGACAATCTCATAAATGTACAGGTGAAATTATTAAATGACTACATTTTGTCTTTACCACTTCTTGTTCATTTGATTACTATTTTACACTCTTTGTCTCTGTAAATTGCTTATTTGATCTTATTTGGCTTTAACAAGTGAACAACTTCTCATGAATATGTGAAGCAAAAGAGAGGAATGGTTTGCCAATCCAGAGTTATATGACTGTGGAATTGTTAATATGAATAAAAATAGAACAATTTCGTAGACCTTTGTTGGGTAATTGTCCAGTGTTAAGGAATGAGCACTGAATATTGTTGAACTAATTTGTGACCTATTCACCTTTGTTGGGGTAACTGTCTAGTGTTTTCTACAATAGGCAATGAAAACAACATTTTGCATATATCAGTATGTTCAAAGTTAAACAATACGCAATGAAAAGAACATTTTGCATATATCAATTAGTTCAAAGTTAAACAATTTCGCAGGGATTTTGTTCCGATGTCTTCTACATAAAACAATTTCACAAGCCTTTGTATTCTATTTGGCATTTGTTATTTACTTTTAATAAATAAACAACTTCCCAGGAGGTCTGCGAAATTGTTTGCATAGATTCCTAACTTCAAAACTATTAAATTGGAGTTGTTGGACGGTAGCCTTCAACAAACAGAGAGGGAGGTTCAAGTTTTTCGTACAGTTCGTAACAAACAAACCTCTAGCAACATAAATCCAACTCAACATTTGGATGGAATCCCAGAAAGGAACGATGATGGAAGCTCAGAAGATGATGATAACGGTGGAAGCCCAGAAAATGATGATGACCATGATAATAAAGCCAGGATGATGACCATGGAACTAATGACAATGATAATGAAAGCCAGGATGGTGAAGATGATGGAAGCGCAGCAAATCATGACCATGGAACTAATGAAAGCAAGGATGGTGAAGATGATGGAAACGCAGAAGATGATGATCATAGAACTAATGAACATGGAACTCCAGTTTATACTCCTTACTTTGGTTCATTAGTATCACAAGACGGGCTTGAGAATTTAGAGTTTAATCAAACTAAGCAGAACATACATCCAAGTGAGGAGCAATCTCCTATTTATTTGGATTCTGCAATGACAGTATTCCACTCTTTATCTGCTTTCAGAAACAGCAGCAATCAAAGAGCCGTCGAGCCTTTTTCTGGATTCTAGAATTACACTGCAAGGTGAAGAGGCGCAAATGAATGGAGTTGAATCACAAGAAGAAGAGCGATCAAGTCTCAAGGATCCATTGGTCAATTCTACAGAACTGGCCTGTTCCACTCTTTATCTAGCTGTAGCACTATCAAATAAGAAAATAGAAGAGCTTCCAAGAGAAATTGATGAAGAGAGACCCCTGAAGGAGAAAGAAATGGAAAACAATAAAGAACTAGTCAAGGAAATAGAGAATATACAAAGGAAGAATGAAACACTTCAAAAGCTCATTGACTTCAACACTGAAATGGCAAAGCAAAATGATCAACAAAAAGCTATCAAGGACAAAGAAATAGAGGAGTTGAAGTGCGAAATAGAAATGGAAAAAGAAGAGATGAAAAAATCAGAAGAACACAAAGGTGTGATGGAGAAGGAGAATGCAGCCCTGGTCAAGCAGATAGAGTGTCTACAAAGAGGGAATGAATTAAGTTGCAACTTACAAGATTAGAGAACTTGAAATTTGAGGTTCAGCGCAAATGAAATGGCTGAGCGAAATGATGAAGAGAGGGCTCTGAAAGAGAAAGAAATCAATGAATTAAAGTGCAACATTGAAAAGAAAAATGAAGAGATTAAGAAATCAGAAGAACAAAGAAGTGTGAATGAGAATGAGAGTGCAGCACTAAAGGAGAAAGAAATGGAGAATAAAGAACTCCTTAAGCAGATAGAGGATCTACAAAGAAGAAATGAAACTGCAACTTCCAAAATTGCAGAACTTGGAAAGCACATTGACAACTTGAAATCTGAGGTGGAGTGCAACATTGAAATGGCAAAGCGAAATGATGAACAAAGAGCTGCAAAAAGAGAAAGAAGTTGAGGAATTGAAGCCGAGATTAAAAAGGAAAAACAAGAGATGAAAAAATCAAAAGAACACAAAGGTGTGATGGAGAACGAGAATGCAGCACTGCTCAAGCAGATAGATGAAGAGAGGGCTCTAAAAGAGAAAGAAATTAAGGAATTGAAATCAATGATCGAAATGAAAAAAAAAAGAGATAGCAGATTGTAGATATGAGATCCATACAAAGGATACAATAGAAATGTCCAAGATTCATCTTACCATGAACAAAATGAAGAGAGAGTACGCAACACAAAATGCTTTAAAAGAGCAAAGAATAAAATCCCTTGAAGAACTAATTTTCGTTGCTTCAGAACCACAAATGACTGCTCTGACACCACAGCACTTTGATTCCGAAGAAGAGTGCGTGTATGATGAAATAGCACCAGAGAAGGATGCTCAGGTTGAAAAAACGATCAAGGAAATTAAACAAAAGTACCCTGATGCAAAAGTACTTGAGAATGCAGTCCACTGAATGAATAAAATGTTCATGCAGAGCCCAAATTCATACGTGAGAAGACTGAAGAAGAGGATGGGAAGAAAAAACATGCAAAAAGTTTAATATCATCATCCACCTCTCAAGAAGCAACCAAGAAAAGAGGAGAGCTGTAGACACCCCAATCCGAACCTCGGATTTGAACATCCCGATGATGAAATAATGGAAACAATACCTTTGAGAGCTTGAATAAAGTACTTCCTTAGTCCAAAAGCCCAAAAAAATCCGAAAACCCAGATAAGCCCAAGAAGCCTTGGACTGAACCTAGAATACCGCACGGAACACTTCTACACCGCGTGGTGTAATAAACTTATTACGCTGCACGCAGTCATGAGGTTAACCGCACGGCATTTTGTGGAAAAGTTCTAACTGGGTCAGTAAGCTCTCGGCCACGCCTGTATTGAGCCACACCTGCAAAATGGCTTAGCTGAAAAAGCACTTCTAGCCCGCCCAGAAAACACCTCCCTCATTTGAATTCAAAATCCATGGCCTTTTGCCTATAAATACACCTCTCCACTCAAGAGAAAGGGATCCTCCCCCCTGTCCCTGAATTTTCTTTCTCTCTCATCATGCTTTTACACCCATTCCTCGCTTCCAAGTCTTAAGAAAGTTGTTCTAAAGACATTCTCTAGGCACTTTCTTTCTCAAAATGCCCTTTTTTTCTCCTCACCATTAAAGTGAGTCTTTTACTCACTTTGAGATCTTACCTATTAAAACACCCACCAACCATTCATACCCGCACTCATCTTTTCTTATCTGATCTTGTCCATATTCATCCATCATCATGCGCCCTTCATTCAAGCTCAAGGCCAAAGGTAAAAACCAAGTTTCCTTGGGATAGACCCTGTCCTGATCCTTGAGAGAACTTTCCTGTAGTCAGGTTTAACCCCTTTTGGTTAAAGACTGACTTAAAAAACTATTCTCACAAACAAAAACAGTCATCGTACTGGACATACCACACCGTGCGGCATTCCGATGCATTGCACAGCGTAGTATGTTCAGGCGCGCAATCTTTCTTTAGTTTTCATTTATTCGATCAAGCTGTTTGGATCATGGCTATTCTCCATTAGGCTTGTTCATATTGCTAAGATATTGTCATCAGTATCTTCAAAACAAGACCATATCTACAAGCCATGTTTTATTTCTTAAACAAGGTTTTCTTGCTTATCTCAAGCAATCAAACATATCAAAACTCATTTTCCGTGCATGACTTAAAGAAAGAGGTACTGTTCTAAGATGAGTCAATAGCTGGGTACTTTCTGATATCTCTAAGGAGTCATGAACGGGATATCTAGAACATCGGGCGTTGGTATGGGAACTAATGATAGTTTGATGGCAGAACAGGTAAGCCACACGGCATGTCATAAGGTCGTGCGCGGTCTTATGATAAGCCGTGTCGTGTGTTTTTTATCCAAACACCTTGTCGATCAGTTATTTCATTTTGCATCATACCATCTACTCATCATCTCTGTACAGATAGCACCACGTGCACGTCAACGTGATATATTTCACATGTCCCTTCCCCTCTTACTTGTTTATTAAAGAGTTTCATTTTCCAAAAGATATTGAAGTTTTTTCCCCTTTTTAGAATGTTAAGTAGAGACCGGTTTGTTTTTACCGGGCAAATGGAGTGCTTTTCAACAAAACCTTCCTCATTCGTAACGTGGCTTCCGAACCCAAAGTCTCAACGTCTTCGCTAGACCAAAAGCTTTTCTTTTCAAAATAAACTCTTGGTTTCTTGGATCATCCAACTCAAAAATCCGGGTGGCGACTCTTCGAGGGTGCGCCGGGCGGGGAGCCCACAGTGGCAACTCTACTAGGGACATTTTATTATTCAAAACTTTGGAACCTTTTTTTTTCAAAGAATTGAATAAGTTTTGAGAGCCAAGCTTGAAAGGCATTTTCAAAGGGGATTTTCAATATCTTTTGTAAAATAGAACTCTTTTATCCTATACACTCTGCACCGCACAAGCCTCGCTAGTGTGTTCTGGCAATCTTGCCCGGTTTGCCGGTGACAAGCTCTCCCGGGATGCCTAGCAACCCTCAACTATGATGGGCCACCGTGCTGCTCGACCATTGTCTTGCAATACACTTGACAATGGGAAGTACATCTTGGCTCTAGTCCGGGGAACCTTGCTAAGACCAAAACCAGCCTTTGCACTTGTACATAACCATAGAACCATCCCAACTAAGACAGGAACCCACGATTAGGACTTATGTGATATATCTTGCTTATGTGCACCCATTTTCTGTACATACATATCATTCATGCATCATTGCATCCTGCAGGAGGATAGGACTTCCTTAGGATTTGGTTGGTCTAGGAGACTCTAAATCCATGGAGTTTGAGATACCTCTAGTGTTTGCCGTGCCCGAATGGCTCCCTTGACCTAGGACTAACCTTAAGGGTGTGCATATCTAGATTTCGACTGTCATATTGCTCTACCTCGGATGGTCAAGGTAAGGAGATTGACTCTGGTTCCGAAGCATTCAGAATTAAACCTGCCTGACAGCACCTACTCGGATTGTTGGAAATCTTCTGTACAAACACCTTAAGTGAGATCCGGATCACGGTAGGTCCTAGGCTTAGTTTCTAGGAGGCATGAGGAAAGGTAGGGCAAGTATTCGTGATGAGTTGAGAGTTTCCTCTTTTTGCTTTGTTGCCAGTTCTGAAACATAGGTCGTTCGCAAGAAGAAGCTGTACCCAATTGGTTTCGTCTGCTCCAAAGGCTGGTTCGCATAGACACCCTGGAAGGCACTCAGTTGTTTGAGGTTTAGGTGGTACAGGAAGGACAACCGTCAACAGAAACACCACAAGACCCTCAACAGAAATACCACTTGAAAATCCCTTACCAATGGTCAACCAAGGAAATGGGGTAGAGGAGCTTAGGCAAAACATGGCCACTTTAGACACCCAATTTAGACAGTCCATCGCCAATGTCGATGCACAACTCAAGACTTCCATTGCGTCCATGAAGAATGACAAGATCATGGTGATGGAGGCCATGCAAGAAATTATTGATAAGCTTCAAACCAAACCTCCTCCACAGTATGAGTAGCTCAAAGAAGAAGCACCAGCTACAGCTCCTAAGCTAGCTGCTCTTATTGCCAAGATCAGTAAGCTAGAGGAGTCTGTTCAAGAGACTAGGCGACTTGGGAAGTGAGAGGTCGACATGAACAAGCTGTGCTTATTCCCGAACGCCAAACTGCCGGAAAAGTTCAAAGGTGTGGACTTTGCGAAGTTTGACGGCGCTGGTGATCCAAAGGCACACTTTCAGGGATATGTTGGCTCTCTCACCATGCGAGGAATTGAAAAGGAAGCCATGGCGCAACTATATCATGAGTCTCTATCCGGTCCCACCTTGCAATGGTTCTTTACTCTTGAACCATCCAAGAAAAGGACTTGGGAAGATATTGGGATAGCCTTTGTAGCCCAATATGACTTCAATGTCGATTTGAAAATGACCACCAGGGAACTAGAAAGTACTAAGATGGGTGAGAAAAAGAGCTTCGCTGATTTTGTAAAACATTGGAGGGCCAAGGTCGCCTAAATGCAAAACAAGCCAGACCATAAGGAGCAAATACGAATCATTACAAAGAACTTGGCAAGCTCTTTTGCCCCATACATGGTTCTTTCCCAAGCCGCCCCAAATTTCAAAACTTTCTATGACTCTAGATTGGCTGTAGAGGAAGCTTTGCGAGATGACACCCTAGAGAAAAAGGAAAGGGGGTCAAAGTCCAAAAGAGCATATTCTGGCAACAACAATATTCTTTTCGGGAATACCAATCAAGCCGGAACCTCATCCGCCAAACCCGCAGAAGTTAACCAAATTATCAAAAAACCAAAACCCCAAAACCGAGCCTTCTCCCAATTCAGCACCCCTAGATCTACACTACTTAAGAAGCTCACAGAACTTGGGGTATTGAAACCTCTTTAAGCACCACAAACCATTCCACCAAACCTGAACCAAAGCGTTTACTGTGAATTCCGCCAAATGCCTGGCCATACCACCGACAATTGCATTCGCCTTCGTCATGAGATCCAAAATCTCATTAACAATAAGGTGATTGACACCCCTCCTCCAGATAAACCCAATACCATTTCAAACCCTTTACCACAACATAACACCCCCTTTTGTATCAACCAAATCACCTTAACCCCAGATCAAACCACCCAAGATTTTGATCCAACCCTTTTCATTACCTCTGATACTTAACCTAAACCGGTTGTGAAAATTCCCGAGGAAACTGCCCTTTGCTTTCTGTGGAAATGGGAAAATACATGGAGAGACCTCATTTCAGATTGGGAAGAATTCAAAGCAGCCAACTTTCAGAAGGATGCTGAACCGCCATTCGAGCTTGGATGGGAGGTTGATTGGCAGAACATTCATGTTGACCCTCTCGATGGACTTTCTCTATACATGATGTTCAAATGCCAGAATGAGAACTATCAGATCCCTCAAAAGTTCCCGAGTGGGAATGGGACCCAACCCCAAATGAGTATCAACTTTTAGCCAGGGATGACCCGCTGGATATGTTTTCTCTGCCTGTAATGTCTACTGAAGAATAACAACCTGAGATGACAGCCTATGGTTGGCCAGAATTTGTTCTAGACTTCAACCATCTCAATATTTTGATGACAACATCGGCCATACCCCATGGCATCCAAATCTGGGGCTCCCAGAGCCAGAGGAAGAGGTGGCCAGTAGTGAGTTTAACCCCATGGATTACATTATGGAAGAAGCAGAGTCAGAACCATCGGTCACCTTCCCGAAGGACATTGATGTTGCCATGATGAACTTATGGGAAAACGAACCGAGAGCCAAAGCAAGATCATGGACCGGCTCTGAAAATGTCAACATAAAAGTAGGAAATAAGGAATGGACTATGAATAAGGCAGTAATGGAAGCTGAGCAATGGAAACCAAAGGACCTTTGGGAAGATCTGGTTATCGCTAATCTAGCGTCCAACCTCCAGGATACCACCATTGGAACCAAGCGCAAAGCTCCCATTGACTTATGGAGTGAGGAATTAAAATACCACCAAATCGATCATTTGACCAGGAGTGGCCGTATCTATCAACCTCCTAATCTCCAAACCAGAGAATCCTTTAACCCCGCAGCTCCACCAGCCAAAGAGCCCTCAAACCCTTTCACTACCCCGACCACAAACACTTTCCAACCTTTTGCTCCATTAGCCAAAAAACCCTCCTATCCTGAGAAAAACCCCGAAGGAATGATCAAACAATAACTCAAGCAAACCCAAGCTAAAATGTTTGTTTGGGATGAACTTGTTCATTCCACTCGCCATCGAGAAAGGCTTATCCAAGCCCTTTCCCACCTGAAAGTTCCCTCCAATATAACCCCTGATGATCTCGTGGCACTCATCAAGACCATACCCATCAAACATGCTATAACTTTTACCGATCGAGATCTGCCCGCCGAAGGAACAAACCACAACAGGCCACTCCATGTCACTCTGAAATGTCATGGTAAATGGGTCTCGGTGATTCTAATCGACAATGGGCTAGCCATCAATGTTTGCCCGCTCTGTGTTTCTTACTGCTTGGGTACAAAAATAAGGATTTCTCTCCCTCAGAAGTCAAAGTCTGAGCATATGACAACACTTGCTGCGATGTGGATGGAACCCTCATGCTCCCTATGACCTTTGGATCTTATCAAATTGAGGTGGAATTTCATGTGGTGAGCATCCCCGCTTCTTTCAACTTGTTGCTAGGAAGGCCCTGGCTGCATCAACCATACATCATAGTTGTGCCCTCCACCCTTCATCAGAAAATCCGTTTGGGACTTGAGACAGGAATGCTCACCATTCACGGAGACTCTGAGATCCGCACACCTTCTGAAGACAATGCCCCATTTTTGGAAATCTAGCATGGGGAAGAAGACATTGCTCTGGGAGGCTTTTCGTTGGATACCTCCAATGCTATTTTTTCAGTCAGGATTGATGACAATTTTGTCATTAGCAATGTCGCCATAAAGATAATGAAGTAGATGTCTTACATGCCAGGTCTAGGATTGGAAAAGAACCTGCAAGGACTTGCAAAGTTTGAGGCCTGCGAAACCTTCATGCACACCACCGGCCTTGGTTATTTGTCCTCAGACGGCAATAAAGTGAACAAGGGAGACAGATTGGAAGACTATTTTGTTAAAGAGAAAGCAAAACAGGTCTACCAAGGTCAGCCAGAACTATTTTGGGATAAATAAACTAATACTCTACTGCCAGGGTTTGAGATATTCGCCAACGATGTTTGGCCGGAAAGTGAAGAAGAAATCAAGGTTGCCAAGGTGCAAGAGAAACCAACTAATTGGATTGCGGTCTTTAAAATAGGGAGTCTAGCGGTCCTGTTCAAGGAGAGTGAACCAATGGGTACAGTCATGGAAGCTAAAGTATTGACGCTAGGATAGGAGGCCCCCAAAGACCCAACTTCGCTTAGCATGGATGCCACAGGAGATTACAAAAACTGGACTTTCATACCAAGTGCAACATGCCAAGGATCTGATTCTGAGTCCGAGTCTGAATCCGAGTCTTCTGAGTCTGTTGAGTCTGAGTTTGTGCCTCTTGGCCCCACTCCTCATGGTCTATACTTTGAATTTGAGTCTACCCATGTGTATGGTGCCCCCGAGGCCTTTGCTAATGATAAAATAAATGAATCTGATTTTGCTTACTTCCCTAATTTTGTAATAAATTATGTCGACCCTGATAATGAAAGGATCGATTTCGATGCGGACATCCCTAAAGAAATCTGATCCTTAGTCGAAAGAAAAGATGAAAGGCATGCTCAGCCTGTAAAAGAAGAAGTTGTTTTAATAAACTTAAGAGATGAAGGGAATCCCCGGATGATTCAGATCGGATCCGTGCTATCCGCAGAAGAGCGTCAAGCTCTCATAAGTTTGCTGAAAGGATTTGAGGATGTTTTCGCATGGTCGCATGTTGACATGCCCAGAATCGATCCCGAAATCGTAGAACATCAGATTCCTCTTCATTCTGATGCAAGACCTGTAAAACAGAAATTGACATGCATGAGACCTGATTGCGTGCTTAAGATAAAAGAATAGGTCACCAAACAGGTCAATGCAGGATCCCTAATAGTAACTGAGTACCCTCAATGGGATGCAAACATCGTTCCTGTCCCTAAAAAGGATGGAAGAATTAGGGTCTGCGTTGATTTCAGGGATCTTAACAAAGCAAGTCGGAAAGACGACTTCCCATTATCGTACATTGATATACTGGTTGACAATACCGTTGGGCATGCTTTACTTTCCTTCATGGACGGTTTTTCAGGATACAACCAAATCCTCATGGCCCCAGAGGATCTCGAGAAGACCACATTTGTCACTGAATGGGGAACTTATTGCTATCGGGTAATGCCTTTCGGGCTAAAGAACGCAGGATCTACTTATCAGCAGGCCGCCACGACCTTACTGCAGGACATGATCCACAAGGAAGTAGAGGTTTACAGTGATGACATGATCGTTAAGGCCAAGGAGCAAGAAGGGCACCTACCTGCACTCAGGAAATTCTTTGAGATGATCAGAAAGTATCGAATGCACCTTAACCCGGCCAAATGCACGTTTGGAGTCACAGTTGAAAAAATGCTCGGATTCATGATTGCCACCCGAGGTATCAAGGTCGATCCGTCTAAAATCAAGGCTATTCTAGAAATGGAGCCACCACGGTCCGAAAAGGATGTAAGGAGCTTCTTCGACAAGGTGCAGTTTATTAGTCGATTCATTGCCAAACTAACTTCAACCTGTGAACCAATCTTTCGCCTGCTCAAGAAAGGTGTGCCATTCAAATGGGATGACAAGTGCCAGAAAGGTTTTGAGGCAATTCAAACTTGTCTGCAAAACCCACCAATATTAATGCCCCCTGTATCGGGAAAACCTTTGATCCTATACTTGTCGGTCACTCCATCTTTTATGGGGTGTATGCTGGCAAAGGAAGGAGACAATGGGGTTGAAAGGGCTGTTTACTATTTGAGCAAAAAAATGGTCGGATGTGAGAAGCATTATACTCCGTTGGAAAAGACGTGTTGGGCACTCGTTTGGGTTTCCAAGAAGTTAAGACACTATATGCTAGCCTATCCAGTAAGGCTATTTTTCGAATGGATCCCCTCAAGTACCTGTTCGAGAAACTGGCCCTTACGGGAAGGATGGCACGATGGCTACTGATGTTATCAGAATTTGAATTAAAGTACGTCACTAGGAAGTCCTTAAAAGGAAGAGCTGTTGCTGACTTCTTAGCCGACTGCCCAGTTGAAAGAGGTGAAAATGCTGAGTTTAAGTTTCCTGATGAAGACATATTGACTCTAGCTGAAGATGTTTGGAAGTTGTACTTCGACAGGGCTGCTAATCAGAAAGGGTTCGAAATTGGCGTGTTGCTCATAGCACCCGATGGGTCTCACATTCCGCTCGCGTTCAAGCTAAATTTTGAGGTCACTAACAATCAAGTAGAATACGAGGCTTGCATTGTAGGTATGGAAGGAGCAATTGAAATTGGTATAGAAAAATTGGAAGTAGTAGGGGATTCCAACCTGGTAGTGTCACAAGCCAACGGTGACTGGAAAGTAAAAGAAGAAAAGCTAAAGCCGTATCATCAAAACCTTGAGGATCTCATCCCTCATTCCAACAAGGTAACTTTTACTCATGTACGAAGGCTCAAGAATCAATTTGCAGACGCCTTAGCAATGCTTGCATCCATGGTTGAAATTCCCATTGGTGTGAAGCTGAGGCCAATTGTGATCGAACAAAGGGACACACTGCTATACCAGAATGTTGTGGTCATTGACGAGCCTGAAGATGGTCACCCTTGGTACTATGACATTTGGAGATTCATGGAAAGAGGAGAGTACCCCAATGAAGCAAGCAAGAAAGACAAAGTCGCTCTTCAAAGAATGGCAGATTAGTACATCATTTGCGGAGGAAATCTATACCGGAGGTTGCACTTTGGCATGCACAAGTTATGCATCCATGGTGCAAAGACAAAAAAGGGTAATGGAAGAAATCCATGAAGGTGTGTGTGGTCCTCACATGAACGACATGATGCTCTCCAAAAAGATCCTCAGGCAAGGATATTTCTGGTCCACCATGGAAACAGAATGTGTGGAATACATACGGCGATGTCACAAATGCCAGATTCATGCCAACCTCATGCATGTCCCACCATCCAAACTGCATCAAATGACCTCGCCATGGCCTTTCTCATTATGGAGAATCGACGTCATCAGAAGGATTGTGCCAGCAGTGTCTAACGGTCATAAGTTCATTTTGGTGGCCATTAATTACTTCACAAAATGGGTAGAAGCTGCTTCTTATGCCGCTTTAACTACAGTACAAGTTGCTCACTTCATCAAGCAAAATGTCATCTACCGATATGGAGTCCCTCAGGCATTCGTGTCCGACAATGGGGTTCATTTGAAGGGACAAGCCAGGGAAGTCTTGGACGAGTTCCAGATCCAAGTACACAAGTTAACAACGTACCGGCCACAAACCAACGGAGTCGTGGAAGCAGCTAACAAAACAATCAAAGCCATTATGGAAAAGACCATTCAATCTGTAAGAGATTGGCATGAGCAGTTGCTGCTAGCTTTATGGGGGTATCGCACGTCCGTATGTACACCAACAGAAGCAACCCCTTACTCTTTGGTCTACGGTATGGAGGCCGTACTTCCCATTGAGTTGGAAGTTCCATCTCTTCGAACTATGATCGAGTGTGAGGTTCAGGAGGCAGAATGGTTAAGCAATTAATCGATTTGAAGAGCTCATGTTGTTCAATGAACGCCAGTTGAGGGCTCTCTATCATATTCAAGGGTATCAAAGGTGAAGCCTAGGGGCTTGTTAGAAGGCGATATGGTTTTAAGGGAAATCCAAGCACCAGTTTACGATCCACGTGGAAAATTCTGACCAAAGTGGTTCAGGCCATACATCATCAAGACCATCCTATCTGGAGGAGCTACGCAGCTTATTGACTTGGATGGAAATGAGTTTTCAGCTTTGGTCAACTTGGATCAACTCAAACGCTACTATCCCTGAGAGAAGCTCGCTGGGCTGAAAACCGCAAAGGTGGGCAGTCCCAGACAAAAATTAGAGCAAAAGCCTGCTAGGTTGAAAACCCACAAGGGCATCCTAGGCAAAAATTAAGGTGTATAATGGATGAGCTCGCTAGGTCGAAAACCCAAAAGGAAGGTATTAGGCAAAATTTGGAGTGCAAAAGGAGAGTGTCAAAACCAGAGCGAACCCTATCCTAAACTACATTATGACCTGATTCATTTGCTATAAGGATACGTAGGCAGCCTTACTCTGAGGCCCGGTCACGATCAATCAAAGTAAAAATTCAAGTTGTGAGAGTTCAAAGCACTGAATCAAAGAGGGGGAAACCCTCCGCGACTCATTTTATTACAACAACTACTTCTAATACATAAGGCTGAGCATGACTTTCGAAAACAAAAAGTGCAACATGATGAAAGCAGGTCCACAATTTATTCCATGGTCAGGGTAGTAGGTTTGAGTCAGTTTCCTTGAGCCCCAGCCCTCGCAGCAATATCCCTCCTGAGCCACTTCCGATAGCTCCCGCGAACCATCACAGATGGGTAAGGGTGCGCATCGGTCAACTTGCGAGCCCTCTAAAATCGCTGATAATTGCAAAGAACGGAGTGACGAAAGAGGGGCAGAATGACATCTACCACAACTTCTGCAGGGGCGTCTTGTCTAAGGCCAAGTTGACGCTGAATCTAGTAGGGAATATAGAAAGTGAAAGCCTCCAAACCAGCAAGGACGACCCACTAGGGGCCCATAAAGTGCACTATCATAGGTGGAAGGTCTAACCACGGGCACCTCCAAGAAATGGTCTTAGCTCGCAGGCGCCTAAAGAAGTTGGCCCACTCAGGAACTCGTTTGTCCACAAACTCAAAGCATCGTAGGGACAGTAGCCTAGCGTCGTACGCTCAATTGCCAGGGGGGATAGTAAGCACATTCGCCTTATCGTAGAGCCAAATCTGCAAAAAGAGAGGAAAACGAGTAAGAAACCATAGAAAGCTAAACCGAGCGCCGAGGTAAAATGAGAATGTGAGAAAAACTCAAAAAAAGGAGAGCTGAATGATAAGCCAACCTATAGGAGGAAAGGACTACCCCTGAAAGTCTCAGTCTCTCCTGAGCGAACCATGTCCAAACCCATCAGTGTCTCAGCCAAAACTATTGGAATCACGTCCTGTCGAGCCTCAATCTGAACGGCAATGCTGACCAATGTCAAGCTAGCGTGGCCGACAGAGGACACTTGGAAGTAAGTTGCAAGTAGGCACATGCAAAGGGTAGTCATGCGCTGAATTTGATAGGTTATGTCTACAAGATCACCGGGAGGAGAGAATATCTCAATGAGCCTCATCACGTTGAGATGACCATCACTGACTAAGTAGCGGGCAGCACCGCCACTCAATCCAAGGACCGCGGCCAAGACCTTGTAAACGCTCTCACATACAGGAGGGACGATGACTTCTCCCAAGCCGAAGCCGCCAAGGTAGGCATGAAACTCCTCCATGGTAGGACAAAGCCCTTGTTCACCAAAACGGAACACGTGGACCTTGGGATCCCAAAAACTCGCGGCTTCCCTTAAGAGCTCGGGGCGAAGACGGATGTTGCAAAGGTACCTCATGGAATAGAGACCATGAGCCCGGAAGTTGAGCCAATCGACACCCTCCATTGAAGCCAACCATGGGCGGAGCGAACCGGTGAGCGAAAGAGCCATTAAGAGGAAGAGAGAGCTTTGGAAGAATGAGAGTTAAACGAGATGGGAAGAATTTGAAGTTGAAGGCTTGAATTTATAGGAAGAGTGGAAGAAACAACTTCAACTTTCAAAGAGCCTTGGGTCTCAAAAGTGCAAATTTTCTATGAGTCTTGCATAGGAAAAGGCTTGGTCATAGCATGGAAGTACAATGCAGACATGCATTGGGTCAGAAACACCTTTGCACAGGTCAAACTTCAACCATCGTGCAATCTGCCTTGGGAAACAGCAAAATGGAGACTGTTAGGAAAACAACCACGTGCGGCATACTGGAGCAACGCGCGATATACTAAAACCAAGAAATCAGCATGGTGTAGCATTGATACCGCACGGAACCTTGTGTCATAACGCATGGCATTTTGAAGAAACGTGCGGCATACTATGTCTGCATTTCTGTAGTTTTTGACAGTAAAGGTATGGAATGGATTCGAGGCATTTTGGGGCATCACCAACCACCAGAACACACTCCAATAAGTACAAGGAACTTCAGGGATGTTTCGCTTTGGGTCAACTCTCAAAATTCGAAGTCATCGTACAAAAAGTCAACAAAATCTCATTTTTAAGCCGCATCGAAATGTCAAATCATGTTTTAAGCCATTTCAAATCATTCCTTTGAGTCACACAGGTCATATTGGTCAAAAGTGACTTAGTCCAAGTTCTAGCTCGAGTCCTGGGTCAAAATTTGAAGTTGTCACCTTTTAAAGTCAACGTTTTCTTAGTTTTCGAGTGTGTCCCAAGTATAAGGTCAAACTTTCAAGTCGCATATCAAGTTTTGAGGGTTGCCATTGTCATATGTGGTCGTGTTTGAGCCTGCAGCAAGGGCATTTATGTAAATTCTCATATGTAGCATCAATTTTAAAGTTCATTCGATTACTCCTTTGATTTCTATTCCTTTGTCAATATATTTCCCATTGTAAACCACGTATTGGACTCAATTTTATGATCTATGGCTAGTTGCACATTCCGGTGAGCATTTTAGCTATTCAATTCTCGTTGAACAGTAGCAATAAAGGAAATTGAACGACAAAAGACAATGGAAGAACACTTTCTGTGCATATGTATAGTCTCAAAGGCATCCATGAGTCAAAGTACATAACAAAACGAAGCATGCAAGTTTGATGCTCAAAATCCTATTAGGGGCAAACAAGCACCCCACAAAAGGAAGCACGCAGGCTCCACCAAAAGATAAAAAGCGAAAAGAGGAAAAACTCAATCCTCATCTCAATCCTCGTCCTCCTCAGAGACCTCCTCCTTTGCCTCAAAGCTAGCAACCTCCTGGGTACGAGTGACCCTAGGCACGGTACTCCCAAAAGTATTCTCCAGGTCAATGTCCATAGGCTTCTCGGTCTCGTCAGAAATGGCGATAGGCTCCTCCTCGGTACCATCGGAGTGTCGCTGTGTTTTCGATGGCCTTTCCTCCCGAGAGCCAGCAGAAGAAGCCTGTTGCATAGGCATGCGAACAGGCTTTCGACATAGCCCTCGTGAAGCCGCTCCTTCAGCCTGCAATAGCATAACATTTATATAGCATTTGCATCATAATCATGGATAAAGGTAATGAAAGTGGGATAAGTGGCTAAGATTCAAGGGTTTACCATCGTCCCTCCGACATGAGTTAGTACCGGTGGGGAATGGCCCATGGCATATTGCCACACAAGCTGCTCTAGGCCCATCATGGCCGCTGCCATCTCCCTAACATACTCTGAAGTCACTTGCGCAATGAAAAAGTTAGTTGGGACGTGCAGTGACAATAGCAAACACACGAAGGGAGTAAAAGCATGTCATACCTGAGCAAGGAACTCCGGAGGCTTAACTGCAAGGTGTGGAATCTCTACCACACCAGGGACTCCCTAAGCAGTCACCACGTCCACTGTCCAAGAAAGCGTGAGCAACCTAGCTCTGCTCTGGCCTGCATCGCCACAATGGCCTCCGCTTCCTCTCCCTCCATCTCCTCTTCTTCCTCCCCTTTCTCTTCTACTACCTCGCGCCTGCTATCACGCCTCCCAGGCAACACAAATCCCAAAGCTCTGCATCAAGTACCAAGCTTGGTACTCTGCGTAGTCAGCACCTGTTTGGAAGAGCGACTCCAGCTGAGGATCCGACTGCATGAACCGCTCAACCTCCTCCAACGTGTACTCGCTCGTCCTCTGCACAAAAGAAGGGAATGGTCCAAGAACTAAGAAAATGTCTAGCCCTAATGATTGACATGATACCCGGTCGCCCAAGTACCACTGCCAACCATAAGGAGACTCCAAAAGCACTCTCCCTCTCATCACTTCCCTGTTTTGAGCCACATATGGGATGTCAAATCGATCCCAGATACGCCAGTACACCAGCAGTCAAGAGCGCGAGATATTAGTATGCTGACGAAAAGTATGAATTAAGTGGTTAAGGAAGCATAGGCACCCGGTCAGGACGTAGCTCGTCCAAGTACAACCGATAGGCATTCAGGTCGCCCTTTCCTTTCTTCACTCCTTGATACTCCTTTGACCAACGGAGCGCTCGAGGAAGTATCACATCGCTGGGACACGACGTCACGAGAGGGTACATGTCCAGTACCTCGTACGTCTAAAGCTGCAAAGTTCGAGGCTAGAATCAACACGGGGTATACAAAGGCTAATGAAGTGCTAACTAACAGTAAGGGAAAAACAATGTTTCGAGCTATAGCTCCCAAACTCACCAATAGCCGCCGAGGCTTTTCCCTGCTCCTCGGGAAAGAGACCCCATGAAGGCATGTGTTTGTACACTCTAGCAAGCTACCTTCTTTTAGCCAACCTCATAGTCAATCTAAGTACAATTTGACAACCCATTCCTAGACTATTTCAAGCACACCATCTAGCCCTTAATCATCCTAGTTTCTACTTACAACTAGACCTAAGATTGACTAAACATGGGAAGATCACTCTTTAGCCTAGCCATCATTTCCTTCTTACTTGCAAGACTTACCAACCTAGGTTATAATTACCTAGGATAGCCTTTAAGTCTTAGAAAATCTCCATAATTACCTATTCTAACACCTAGATTGGATTGACAAGGCTTTGGCACGTTTAAAGGTGAGATTTGACAACACAATAGAGCAAAAAAATGAGAGAAAGAGAGAGAGGAGGGGGGGCGGCCAAGAGAGAGGGAGGGAGAGCCAAAATTTTGCTATAAATAGCACCCCTCACTTACCATTCAACTCACACCTTGAAACCTTTCAACTTCTCTCTCTAGAATTCTTGAGTTTGTTCTTTGTTCTTCTTGTTCTTGAGTTGTTCTTGAAGTTCTTCAAGAAACTCATCTAAGACCGCCACTCGACCACCCTTTCGATCCAAAAAAGTTTAGTAGTTAGTCAAGAATTAGTTTCGAGAGGAACCTTTTCTCTTTCGAAGCTACCGAAGCTTTCCATAGGAAGTTACTCCGTTCGATCACCAATTTACTTGTTCGTAGACGCCCTACTGCCAAGAAGAACAGTAGAATACTTCTAACCACTTTCTCAAAGTATAAAGTTTAGTATACATAGAGTTCCTTGTCCATTATCCTAAAGTATAAGTATATCGTATGTTTGAAATGAAGTAGATTATCCTTACACTCATTTACTCTAAGTATCAATAGAAGCGTGTATATTGTTTGAATGTTTGAAATGCATAAGAACTTGAAAGGTGTTATTAAAGGTTTGAAAAGGAAGGGGAGTATGTTGAATATATCGACTTTATCTTCCGGAAAAACATGTGTTGTTTTGAACTTCCCTAAAAGGAGGAAAGAACGAATTTTTGAAATATAAACTTAATCGAAAGTATTCGTATTTGGATCTTAAGATGGTTATGAGTATGTATACATGTTTACCAGGATTTCCTATTTTGATGTGTGATAAAACATAAGTGGTTTCCACTCCAAAGGTGTTTGTCCATGTGACACTATGCTTTAAGTGTGTGGCAATTGTTTGAATGTGATTCCGTGAACATGAGCATGATAAAGTAACATAGAGTTGGATGATCTTGCTAGTTTAGTTTCAAGATTACAATGAATGATTTATATTATAGTATACAAAGGTCCTACCGCGGAGTCCTTGCATGAAAACGAGACACAAAAATTGAGAAAGTAGAAACATGACACCTAGGGTGTGGTTAATGCAAGGATGTGATTTGAAAAAGAGAAATGGTTTAAAAATCACAATGTGGCCGGACATGGTAGCCCATTGTGTGGTGTGTGTGTGTGTGTGCGCGCGCGCCAATGGGAACCCGGGACGACGGAACCATTGTGAGAATACTCAGGAGATTGGAACGGCGGAACCAAGGTTGGGTGTGTAGCTTGGTTATCTGCGGAGAGGAGCCAATGCAAAGTTTCGTGTGCCAATGGAAACCCGGGACGGCAGAACCATTGTGAGGATACTCGGGAGACCGGAACGGCAGAACCGAGGTTGGGTGTGTTAAAAATGATTTGGGAAATGTTGATTGGGTAAATTAAAGGTGAAACCAGTGACACGGTCTACGAAATGTAGCATAGGAGAAACTCAGAAAATCATGGACACCAACGTTAGTTTGGATAGTGAATGTGGATGTGTCATTATTAGCTATTTTGTCAAATATGCATATACTATGTGGAAATCGTTAATTTTATGATCTATTGTTTGTAAGTTAAGAGTTAATGGGTATGGATTGTTCTATTGAGCTTTTGCAACTCATGGTGTTACCTTTGGTGACCCTAACATATTATATTGGTGGCGACACTTGTATAATATGTCAGACCTTGTAGATGAACAGGGTGAACTCTACACCTTGGAAGCTTTCGGAGCTGACAAGGATGGAGGAGCTGGCGGAGTAGTAGATAGGAATCCTAGTTTTCCCTTCCGTGTTTTAATAAAAGTACTCTTGTGAGAGTTATGATATAATAATGAGGCAGACTCTATTTAAGTTTTCAATGAAAATGTTTATTTAACGGTCCCAAAATTAGGGACGTTACAGTATTCACCTCTTGTGTACACTGAACATCTTGCATGTATATTTTGACACAGATTGTTGGTGCTTATGCCAACATCTTGGTGCTTGAAATGAAAAAGAAAAAAAAATTGAAATCCAATATTTTTGCTTGGATTGGATGCACAAATGTCATACATGTTTACCACCAAATTCATAGTAAGAAACAATACTATTAAATCCCCTGCAGCGTACCAGTTTGTTGATTAAGTTTGTTAAATTAACTTAACTCTATGGGTATGTGAAATCAGTCAATGAAAAGAAAAGAAGGTAGAGCAGATGAGCTCAAACATAATCTGGCAGCTACTTTGCAATGCACATTTATTCATTTTCCATTGGTTCATGCTGACCACTGGACACTGCTTGTACTTAATACACATAATGGGACATTGGATTTCTACAACTTATAGGCGAGACTGCACAAGCAATTGGAAAAGGCAAAACAACTTGTAAGATAACTACTTCCATATTAAATTGTCATATTGTTTGTTTTGCATTACTCGAAATGTTTTAAAATGAATTGTAGGTGACTCAAATTGCAAAAGACATAAATCGCTTCGCAGGAACTCTACATATGACTAACTAGGTCACGAGTAAAGCAAATGCACCATAACAACACCCAGATTCGTAAGTTTTAACGAACTTTGAATTTGTTGGCAAAGTTTAACATTTAATTCACTTATGTCAATGCAATTTTTTTGCAGTTACGATTGTGGCGTTGTAGTCTGTTACCTAATGGACAGAATATCAAGGAACAAGGAAATTGATCCCAAGCTATCAAGGGAAAATTGCATGAGATACTGAGCAAAAAAAACTGTAAAATCATTAACTGATAAACCAAGATCATGGAGTCCAGAAGACAATAAAGAACTGGGATCATGATGTAGAAACACTACCCCAAGGACAGCTTTGAAAGCTCACTCTTGATTTAAAGCATTCATGATGTATATTTTTAGGTTGTTTTGGTAGTTATGATTTTGATATATGAGTTGTTTTGGTTTACTATAAATGATGGTAGTGGTGGTTTTTTTGCAAGGAAATATAGAAATTTCCTTTTTTTGAACACATGTTGTGTGACTTGCGACAAACTCGCAGACTTGTTATATGTATGTGAAATTGTTTATCTATGAATCCAGAGTTGTATGGCTGCGAAATTGTTCATATGAATAAAAATAAGACAATTTCGCAGACCTTTGTATGGTAATTGTCCAATGCTTTGGAATGAGCACTGGACAATGAGCACTGAACATTCTTGAACTGATGTGTGATGTATTCATAGCTATCTGGATCTTAAATTTGGATCTTATATCCACATTATATTTTCTTCTACATGAAACAAATTCGCAGAGATGCCTCATTGCATTATGCTACAATAATCCAATTTCCAAACATGTCAAACATCATTTTCTACAATATACAAAGAAAAGAACAATTTGCATAAATCAGTATGTTCAGTTAAACAATTTCGTAGAGCTTTTTGTATTCTATTTGGCATTTTTTATTTAGTTTTAATGAATAAACAACTTCCCGGGGGTCTGCAAAATTGTTTATATGTGTAGGAAACTATATAAATTAAAACAATTTCCTAGGGGTTTTGCGAAATTGTGATTGTAGTTCTACGGGCTTTCTCTCTCTGTAGATGGTTTTTATGAACAAATTTTGCAAGGCGTATGGTCTGCCAAATTTGGGATTCCATAGACTCACAAGTAAATAACAAAAATAATTTAATTATTATTTATTAGTTTTTAAGTAACAAAAAGTATAAATGAGTAAGTCCTGAAAACCTTCTAGAACTTTCTTCAAAATGAAAAGCCCCTTCAAAAAAGAAAATGAGTTCTACAGTCCCTCTTTTGTCTTTTAGCAAGAAATGGAAATCCCTAAGCGTTTCTATAGTACCTCTTGTTGTCTTTTAGCAAGAAATGCAATGCAGAAAACCCTACGCGTTTGCCAAATATTTTCGTACCTGAATTAATCCCTACTCCTTTCTTCCAAAAAGTGAAAAACCTAACAAAAAAGCGATGGGAAGCCACCTAGAAAAAGTAAGTAAAATTTGCAAAATGATGTACGCCGATACGCGAGTACTGCTACGTGAGGTGAAAAAACTCAGGAAAGAGATCAAGAGGCTAAAAGAGGAAGAAGAGACTAGGAAATTGTAGCTGGAAGAACGTGAGGACAACGACGATGATGAGGACGACGATGAGGACGAAGATGAGGACGACGGGGATGAGGATGAGAAGAAGGAAGAGGATAAGGGAACTGACGATATACACTATCAACAAGTCATCCCCAAGGGACACAAAAGTCCTCTTTCGAATCTGTAAAAGAAAAAGGAAAAACGTAGACATGAATCTGTGGCTAGTTTAATGTTACTGGTTTTTCTACTTTAATGTTAATGGAATCATGAGTTACTGGTTTTCCTACTTTAATGTTAATGGAATCTAGTTTTCTGTTGTGTTTTTCAGTTCGTCTGGTAAATTTCATATCGTTGAGAAGGAATATATGTCTGTGAATTTGTTTTACTACTTTAATGTTAATGGAATCTAGTTTTCTGTTGTGTTTTTCATGGTAAATTTCGTATCGTTGAGAAGGAATATGTTATATCTGCGAATTTGTTTATATCTGAATAAAATACAACCAAAAGTGGAAAAAGAACAAAAAAAGTTGAAGAACAAAAAAACTTCATAGGGCTCTGCAAAAAAGTTTATATGTGGGATTGAATACTCTGCAAAAAAGTTTATATGTGGGATTGAATAAACTAACAAGTAACAAAATCAATTCGATTATACATATTTTTAATTGCAAAGTTCTATGTCTTTTGTAATTGTACAATTCTATGTATTTAGTTTTAAGCAACATAAAGCGTATATGAAAATGAGGAGAAAAGAGAAAAGAATGATAAAATCCCCAAACATGACATATTTTTAAAAATTCACAGGAAGGAAATTTTAATGGAATCATGAGTTGTTCATCTAGAATCATGGGTTCCTGGTGTTTGTATATACTTTAATGCTAAAGGAATCTAGTTTTCTGTTATATTTTTCGAATTCGTCTAGCAAAATACGACAACCTCTTCGAGTGTTGGTGCTGTATAGCCATGACCAACAGAAGAAAACAACTTCACAGGACTCTGCGAAATTGTTTATATGTGGGCAATCTAATTATACATATTTTTAATTTCACAGTTCTATATATTTGTAATTGATTTTTAATTTCACAATTCTATATTACTTGTTGGCAGAGATGCCTCATTGTATTATACTACAATAATCCAATTTCCAAACATCTCAAACACCATTTATACAATAGCCAATGAAAATAACATTTCATTGGACAATTTCGCAGACCTTTGTACCAGTGCCTTCTTAAAAATTCACAGGAAGGAAATGTTAATGGAATCATGGGTTGTTTATTTAGAACCATGGGTTCCTGGTGTTTGTACTTTAATGCTAATGGAATCTAGTTTTCTGTTGTGTTTTTTGAATTCATCTGGAAAAATACGACTACCTCTTTGAGTGTTGGTGCTACATAGCCATGACCAGCAGAAGAAAACAACTTCACAGGACTCTGCAAAATTGTTTATATGTGGGCAATCTGATTATACATATTTTTTATTTCACAGTGCTATATTTTTGTAATTGATTTTTAATTTCACAATTCTATATATACTTGTAATTGAACAGTTCATGTATAAATGAAAAAAAAAAGAGTGAATTGATTATTGAAGCAATTGTTAGTCGGCGAAATTCTCTATTGTCGTTCTGCAACAACTTCTCAGTGCCCATCTGTCACGCCCTCGATTTTCAACATAAATAACAATAACATTTGATGATTAAAAATCCTTATCGGAATTACGATTAATAACCAAAGATAGTTCAGTCCCCAAATCCACAATTCTGCCCAATACATACAAAATCCCACAATAGAAAATACGATACAATGCAGTTTAGTTTACAAAGATAAACAAGCGCTTCCGAAAATAGTTTTAAACAACGACATCATCATGCACTCCAAGCACTCCACAACAGTGACCTACAATATATCTGAAAATGATAGGTTGAGTTACACTAGCCCAGTAGAGAAATCTATACACAAGTTATAGAAAAATATGTCGAGTTATGCATCTAGAGTGAAAGAGAAAAGATAGATATGCCCAAGGTTCATATGGCTATCAACAAGCAACTTACAATGGCCAAAGGATTCTAGACAATCCTATAAACGATACCTATCATCTCACACGCCATACCAGTAACACTAACATTCCCACATCCATCACTATCAAGCAATATTTGGTTCCCAACCGATTCATCACATCACATAAGATTTCACAATCGTTCACATTCTCATAATCGATCTCCTTTTCTCATCGATAGTCATCAACTTCCTCTTTCCCGTGAATTAAATCTCTTTTGTTTCAAACAGGTGTAATGTAGAGAAACACAAGACCTATAATAGTCAAGCTCCGTTGATTCGAGCTTGAATAGCCGGAGTCCATTGATTCTATGCACGAATACCGGAAACCGTTGATTCGCTCAAGAATGTCGGAGGATTTTTAAATCAAAAATCCTTTTCCCTCTAATTAAACAATCCGATTTAGTAAAAAATTAATCTTTCTTTCTTTTTCTCAAGATCTCATATCTCATCAATTAAGGCTTTCGCATGTATCGCACGTACTCCGGGACACATCACATATAAGTGATGCCCATTTATATACTCTAGGACACATCACATATAAGTGATGTCTGGGACACATCACATATAAGTGATGCCCATTTATAAGCTTCGGGACACATCGCATATAAGTGATGCCCATTATGTCATATCTCGATATATCCGAATGTGTCGATCAATCAATCACAATCTAATAATCTCAAATGGTTCTATCACAATTACACTTCAATCATCCTAAATGATCTACCAATCCCTCACATTGATTACATTTCAAAGTGTTCCAAACCGTCAACCATATCATGACTCCGACTAATAAATTAATACATGTTATTCCCTTTAAATATACCACAACACCACACGTAAGGTACCTACCCATCACCACCCTACGGCATACCTCTCGCTAAGATTGACATCTAGACTTTGAGGAAAGCACCAAAGGAAAATTAAAGAAAACTACAAGATGGATCATGAGAACATGGATTTCAGTCTTACCTTTTGGATCACTAGACGGACACCCACCTACCCAATCACACTCACCACAATGCCTCGCATAACCTACGACACCCTTAAACCACCTTACGATACAACCTCTGCTTACAACGATATTAAAGTTACATTTTACGAGTGTCTCAGTAATGAAAACATCAATGAGTCAATAAAGATCGAACAATTGAGTTTCGAGGTCTAAAGACGTTTAAGAAGTGCTAGAAATGATCAGGGGTCAAAACGATGAAGTTTGGAACAAAGCAGCAAAAACTCTCCATAAGCTCCTAGTATCGATACGGCAAAAATGCCGCATCGATATAGCAAGCAAACCAAAATTCTGAAGTTTCTGTTCTCTTATGGTATCGATACGGCAGAAAGCCCGTATCGATACAGTGAGGTTTCAAGCAGATTTTCTGCAGATTTTTCAGATTTCAACTACAACAACAATCAACAATCTAAAGCACGATCAAGGTGCAAAATCAACACATAAACATATAACAAGTGCAAGAAATCCCTACCTCGAAGTCGGAGAGCAAACACGCAAAGAGATAGGGCCATGCGAACCCTTGAATTCGAACTTTGAAATACGCCCAAAACACTCCCTTCCGAGCCAAACCGGATGAGCTACGAACTCAATGGCATGTGAGGAAGATGGAGAGAGGGTTGAGTTCTTTGGGTTTCGTTTTTCCTAATCAGGAAATACCTTTCTAGATCAATCTCGTTGATCTGAATTTTCTTCAATCCTTCCACCACTTTCTCGACAGGGTTTGCTCCGACATCCTCGATGGTCGGCTGGTCTGGAACCTCGATGGCTTGGACCAACTTTGCTTTAGGTGCCTTCTTGATTATAGAAATCAGGCACTGCTGGGCAACCTTCTGATTTCCCCTGATCCCTTCAATGTCATTTGATCCGAGAAACTTTACCATCTGATGGTAAATGGAGGAAACTACCCTCATCTTATGCAACCATGTTCTTCCTATAATCACGTTATAGGAAGACGGAACATCTACCACTAGGAAGTCAGTTCGCAACACCGTTGTTCCTGCCCAAACAGGCTGAGTTACTTTGCCCAATGGCCAAACTACTCTTGTGTCAGTCCTAATTTCTTAAATGCATCATAATATAGCACCTCAGTGCAACTTCTTGAGTCCACCAAAATCCTCTCTATGTCAAACTCCCCAATTCGTAAGGCTATGACCAAGGCATCAATATGTGGTACCTGGACTCCTCCCAGGTCCTCATCCGTGAAGACTATGCTCTCGTTGCATACTTCTTCTTCACGTCCTCTTTTCCTTCCCAACTGCATGACTTGTTGGTCATGCTTCACTTGCCTTTGGAGCAATCTCACCACATTTCTCGTATAAGGAGTGGCCAATCCATGTATCTTATGGATTATGCCCTTTGGATTCTGCTCATAATCCAACTCCATTGCTTTTTCAACACCCTTGTGTTCTTCCTGAATGAATTCCTTCAGATAACCACGAGAGACTAAGTCATCGAGGTGCTGCTTGAACATCTCACAGTCTTCCGTCATGTGACCCCAATCTTTGTGATAACTACAATGCTGACTCGTAGCTCACTTTGCATCCTTATCCCCTCCCAGTCTCGGGGCCACTTGAAAATGGGCAGTTCTTTATTCAATAAAGAATCCAGTAGATTGGTTCTTTCCAAACCGTAGTTACTGAAAAGAAAGACTTGGGGTCGAGGCATGCTTCTCTTTGTACGGCTCTTTCTTAGCCTGCCCATAGTCCTTCCTTTCCCAGTATGTTTTGGGCTCTGGCTTATCAGCCTTCTTTGCAGCCCCTTTGGCTTGCTCGGTAACCACCTTGCCGTCTTCCAGGAGTATGTCATCTTTGTTCCTGGCATGCTGCTCTATCCGTTCCATTAGCTTTGCCAATGTTCCTACTGGACTCATGTTCAGCGATCGGCGCAGCTCCCCCCCGAACAAGCAGCCCAGTCTTGTGCATGGCTATTGCATATTCCTCACTGCAACTTTCAATCTCGTTGAAAGTCTCCCAATACTTCTTTGCATAGTCCCTGATTGGCTCATTCTCCCCCTGCTTCATAACGAAGAGGCTCTCAAAAGTTTTGGGTGCTTTTCTGCTTGTTAGGAACCGCGCAGTGAATTCCTCGGCAGTTGCCTCCATCCTCGTATGGAATGCGGGCCTAGCTTATGGAACTAGTACAGGGCCTCCTTTCCCAAACTTGATGGGAACATCTTGCACATGATTGCATCATCCCCGTTGTGCATAAACATTGTCTGCTGGTATTGCTGTATGTGTGCCATGGGATCTGTATTTGTTTCGTAGAGGATGAACGCACTGTGCTTCACCCTACTTGGTTGTCTCGCCTCTTGCAACCTCCTTGCAAAAGGGGAGGATGTTATATTGCTGAGGGCCTTTCGTGCTGCTTCTAATGCAGACATGGTCCCCTCCTCGCGTTCCTTCATTTTTTTGGGAGTGTTCCTTCCCCAATCAGATTCAGGTCTCTCGTACCTATCCCTGTGGTGTTTCCTAGTCTCTCTCTCCTTAGGGGTGAGACTCCAGCTTCTGCTCCTTTTTCTTGAAGAAGCCCTTCGCCGTTCTGGAGTTTGGCTTTTACTTCTGCTTCTGCTCCTTCTACCTCGTGAAAGAGTCTTCTTGTATTTCACCATAGCATGTTTGTCTCCCCTGGAATTTCTTCGTGAAAGTTCAAAGTCCTTAGGATGTTCTCGGATTTGTTCCAACTCTTGAATCTCATGCTCTCGTTTCTTGATCAAACGAGCAAACTCCTCGATTTCTTGCCCCTTTTTGTCAAGGATATCTTCACTGTTGTGCATGCTTCGTGAGTGTGCAACTGATTCCCTTTCACGGCGGGATTTACTCCTTCGTGTGGACTCTGTGGTCGTCATGCCCTCCCTATTCTTGGAGCCATCTAGGACGGTCAGGGGGTTACCCTTGCTTGTCGACTTCCTCCCATGTCCGCCTTCTAGCTTTTTCGAAACCCCTGGTGGGGATTTATCGCCTCCCCCACCTAGAAGATTCTTTGGGTCGAGCAGCATCGTTGGATTTTCTTCTACCATGGTCGTTTTTCAAAGAGAACTCTTTTGTTTCCCACAAACGGCGCCAATTGTAAGTGGAGAAAAACGAAAGAGGCTCTGAACAGCACAAGAATGTAACGGCTACACGTGACTCCTCGCTAGAACCCTAACACGCCGTCGAAACTCTAATCTACAAAACAGACAAGAGGTGAGCACACCTTTGCCTCTTGTGGCAAAGGCCCTCCGAAGCCTAAATTAGTATCACATACTGGCAGAAAACCCTAAATAATAGTAGGAAGTATCAAATAATGCAACGTATTGCATACCTTTTACCTTTAGGTTTATCTTGTATTTATAGATTCATAGATGCTTACTGCCCAAGCATCCTTGTTGCCCTAGGATTCCTATCTTGTATAGGAAACCCAGGATATCTTGGATTCTCATTCCCTTATCAGTTTATTACCTTAGTCCTTTTAAGACTCTTTTCCATAACTTTCCGAACATCCCATTCCCGTTGGGTATCTTTCCCAGATCCTACATTCTTGGGATCTCATTCCTTAACGGAATACCACTATTTCTGGACCCTTCCAGAGTGTTCCTTGCACATGAGGCTGCTTTCCCCAAATTTCTCCTCCTGTTCGTCCTTCTCATTGTTGAATAGGCTACTTGGACCAGTGTCTTCATATGTCACTGAACCTATATTAATCTTTTGGTCCAACAACTTCTCATGTTTTCTGGACCTCAACCTCATACAGACTTCCTGGATCAATGACTTCTCATGTCGCCGGTCCTCATTGCCGACCACCATATTGCACGGCCACTTATCCTGTCTTAATCAAACCATAGTCCCACGTACCACGTGTTTGGGTCCTATTTGTACCTATTTGGGAATACCTCCCTACAGAAGACTTCATGTTCCCAGATGAGGACATCTTATGTCTTCTAGACGACACCTGGCAGCTTTACTTCAATGGAGCATCAAACCAATGTGGGTATGGCATAGGTGTATTGCTAGTTTTCCCAAACGACTCTCATATCCCTTTGTCATATAAACTAAGGTTTGAAGTCACCAACAACCAAGAAGAGTACGAAGCCTGCATTGCTGGAATGGAGGCAGCCCTGGAACTAGGGGCAAAAAGGGTAGATTCAAACTTAGTGGTGCCCCAAGCGAGAGGAGACTGGAAGGTTAAAGAAGACACACTGAAACTATACCACTCTGTGATGGAAGCTCTAATTCCACAATTCGACTCTATTATCTTCACACACACTCCACGAGTGAGTAATAAGTTCGCAGATGCACTGGCAACATTGGTCTCTATGGTCGAAATACCCCTAGGGTTCACAATGCGGCCGCTAATGATCGAGCAAAAGGTCAAGCCAACATGTGAGTGCACTTTCATTGAGGAAGGTGAGGACGATGGAAAACCATGGTATGAGGACGTAAAGAAGTTCTTGGAAGAGGGAGAGTATCCCTCCGAAGCCACCTCAAAGGATAAGATGGCTCTGCGAAAGTCTGCCGCTCGATTTGTAGTTTGTGGTGGAGCACTATATCGAAAAGCACACCTGGGCCCCAATCAATTTTGTGTCACAACAGAAGAAAGCCAAAAGGTGATTGAGTAAATACATGAGGGAATTTGTGGGCCACACATGAGTGGAGTAACAATGGCAAAGAAGATCCTACTTCAAGGATACTACTGGACTTCGATGGAGGCCGATTGTGCTGACTATGTTCGTCGATGCTACAAATGCCAAATTCATGTTGATCACTTGCGCATTCCCCCTATGGAATTATATAGCATGACGTCCCCTTGGCCATTCTCCACCAGGGGAATAGATGTTACTGGGAGTATAAATCCAAAAGGGAAATACAAGTATCAGTTTATCCTCGTAACCATTGACTACTTCACCAAGTGGGTAGAAGCAGCTTCTTATGCTACCCCCAAAGCCACTCATGTGGCCAAGTTTATTTGCACCAATATCATTTATCGGTATGGTGTACCTCACGAATTCATCTATGACAATGGATCGCACTTCAAAGGGGCAACAAAGAAACTTTTTGCTGAGTTTGGGATACAGAATCATCTATTATCTACTTATTGGTCTCAAACTAATGGGGTAGTTGAGGCTGCAAACAAAAACATCAAAATGATTCTGCGAAAGACTATTGACATTTACACGGACTGGCCAGAAATGCTACCTTTAGCACTATGGGGTTATCGAATGACTGAAAGGACTTCAATTGGGACTACTCCCTATTCCTTGGTCTATGGGATGGAAGCTGTCTTGCCTGTCGAACTGGAACTACCCTCACTAAGGGTTTTGGCTGAGACTAAAATGATCGAAAAGGATTGGGTTCAAAACCGCTACAACGAGTTGGCATTACTGGATGAAAGAAGACTGAGAACGTTATACCACGTACAAGGGTATCAACGCTGCATTGCGCAAGCATTCAACAAAAAGGTGAAGCCAAGAGACATCAAGGTGGGAGATATAGTGCTCAAAGCAATTCGTTGCCACATTTCAGACCCAAGAGGCAAGTTTAAACCAAACTGGGGAGGACCCTACTTCGTCAAACACATGCTGTCTTGAGGAGCAGCATACATTGCAGATTTGGATGGGATAGAATTCACAACACCAGTAAGCATTGACAAGCTGAGAAAGTATTACCCCTGAGAGACGCTCACTGGGCTGAAAACCACAAAGATGGGTAGACCTAAGCAAAAATTAGAGCAGTCTGCTACGTCAAAAACCCGCAAGGGAGGCTTAGGCAAAAACTAAGGCATAAATAAAGAGCTCGCTCTACTGAAAACCCATAAGGGCAGTTTTAGGCAAAATCAAGAGCATAAAAGGAGAGGAAAATACCCGAGTGAACCCTAGCTAAAAAAAACAAACAAATTTCTTTTTGGAAACTACGTTTATGGCCTGATTCCCTCCATGGGATACGTAGGCAATCTCTGGATTGAGATTCAGCCATTGCTATTACTACTACTTCCAAATTTCTGGTCTATCCTAAGAATACTCAAATATCAAACTATGGCAAAGGCATTTTTAATAAAGCAACCAATGTTTTACTATTTCCAAGAAAAAAGGAAAAGCAAGCTTAAACAATTCTTGACCTATGAAAGCTAGAATCAAACATGGAAAATATCATCTTTTTAAACACAAGCAATGTGTCAATCGCTAGGTCTTCCTTCTCTTTGTACTTTTGTCTTCCAAAAGGTTTTTCTCCAACCAATGCTTGTACAAACCAGATAGTGTAGTGGGCCGAAATATCTGAGGGGTAAAAGAGTCCTAATGGGTCGTGCTTGCCTGAGCTCATCACGTAGTTGTCTCAGTTTATCTGTGGATTTAAACGTGAATTGGCATGATACGGTGACCGTCTTCCGAGGGATAAGAAGGTCTTCGTAAGCTTCGCCGAACGTCGAAGAGTTATCCGAGCATATGAAGATTTGATCTTCTTCGGTAAGCTGTTCAGCGCTCGCCAGGACCAATTTGTTCGAATAAAGTACCTATTGTTCGGTGGACAATGAGTTCATTTGAATTGGCTTCGCTCATCTGGAAATAAGTTTGTCCGGACACCGCCTTAGAAGAACCTTCTAGAAGCTTCCAATGATATGTGGGATGTCATCTCTAATAACTGAGATGACATCTCTATATGATGTGACTTCTCTGACACTGACAAACGCGGCTCTGCAACCTTCAGAGAAGTGACGCCTAATGAATGCACTGACATATGACATCATCCCAACGTGGCACACCACGTGGGTTGCAAAACTAGCTTGTGTAGCACTCAATATCTTTGGCTATAAATATAGGACCACCTCCAACAGCATAGGGGTCTAGAAAAAATTTACTTTTTAGTCTCTTCTCTCTCACAGCAAAACTATTCTGACTAAACTTCTTCTTCCTCCCCTACCATACTAACTTGCTCGTCGGACCTTCTTCCAGGAGGAACAGCCCCCTCCGGTTCTGCAGGTACACAAGATCACTTCAACATTCCCACAGTCTATAGAAGAAGGCTCGAGAAAGAAGAACACGGTGAAATCAGCCCCCCACAGATAGCTTGTCAGCGAGGTTCTCAGCAAAATCTTGCATCACTCGATTTGGCCATAGATGAAGCACATTGGAACCAAGGTTGGCATCATGGACCATGGAAGTTGCATACTTAGGATCACCAAGGACTTTGGCTTGTTCAGCCCCAAACTGTCTTTGAAAACGAGTAGGGAAATAAAAGGTTACTTGAGAAATACCAATCACAGCAACACCAAAATGGCTCATTGTGCTTACAGTCATGCTTTCTGTAACGCCCTAAATTTTGGGTACGTTAAATAGACAATCTTATTGCAACTTCAAAATAGAGTCTGGCTCATTATTACATGACAACCTCCATAAGAGTACTTTCATTACAAAAGGGAGGGAACTAGGGTTCCTAACTACTACTCCGCCTGCTCTTCCATCCTAGCAAACTCCTCGGCTCCGAAGGCATCCAATGTGTACAGATCACCCTGTTCATCTACGAGGTCTGACATATTATACTTGCGTCGCCACCAATATAATATGTCAGGGTCACCAAAAAGGTAACACCATGAGCTACGAAGGCTCATTAGGATAATCCTTACCCACTAACCCTTAACTTACGAACAATAGATCATAAAACTAACAATTTTCACATAGATCATGCAAACATAACAAAACAGTTCACAATGACACATTCACAATCAATATTCAACTAGTGTTGGTGTCCAAGATTCTTTGAGTTTCTCCTACGTGACTCGTCGTGGACCGTGTCTCCATTTTCCACTTTTCATTTACCATATCATCATTTCCAAAAATCGTTTTTACACACCAACCTTGGTTCCACCGTTCCGGTCTCCCGAGTATCCTCACAATTGTTCCGCTGCACCGGGTTCCCATTGGCACACAATTGCATTGGCTCCTCTCCGCGGATAACCAAGCCATTCCTCACCATGGTTCCGCCGCTCCAGATTCCCATGGGAACGCACAACCTCACAATGGTTTCGCTGATCCAGATTCCCAATGGAACACGCACAAAATACACACCACACAATGGGCTACCACGTCCGGCCACATTGCGGTTTCCAAAATATTTCACCTTTTCAAAACACGCCTTGTCATTAACACACCCTAGGTGTCATGTTCTAACCTTCTTGATTTTTGTGTCTCGTTGTCATGTATAGATTCCGCGGTAGGACTTTTCATATACGTAATCATAAATCATTCATTGTAATCTTGAAACTTAACTAGCAAGATCATCCAACTCAATATTATACCACAAGTAATACAAGCAATTCATGTATGCATGCTCATAACCATCTTAAAGATTAAAATACGAATACTTCTATCAACGATAAGTCTTATCTTTAGAAAGCCGATCTTTCTTCCTTTTTGGCAAGTTCTAAACAACATATGTTTATTGAAGTAAAAGTCAATTATTCAACATGTTCATACCACCATTAGCAAAACGAGTTTACTAACTATCATTCATTACAAGCAATAGATAACCTTATATACTTAGAGAAAACGGTTAAGGATATTCTACATATACTTAGAGATAGGGAATAAGATGATTCTACTTTCTAACATACAGTTCTATACGTAGAGTTGGTGAACAAGGAATCCTACCTTACTTCTTGGCAGTTGGTCGGTTTTTGAGAATAGGTCGTCGGTTTTGCAAATCGACAGCGTAACGGCTCCGGTTTGCTTCGAAAGGAAGAGAGATGGATTTTCTCTTCCTAGAAACAACTTTGCTAGCTAAACTAGGCTACTTTAAAGATCTAGGGGTGGTTTTTGGAGGTGGTTTGGTGGTAGCTCTCAAGAACTTCAAGAAAACTCAAGAAACTAGAACTTTGGAACAAAAGAAGCTTAGAAATTCTAGAGAGAAGTTGGAGCAAAGAGTGAAGGTGTGAGTTTAAGCTTGGAATGGCTTGCTATTTATAGGCAAAGGCTTGTCTCTCTCTCTCTCCCATCCAAATTCTCTCTCTCTCTCTCTATATATCTCACTTTTTTTTCTTTTGTCAAGCTTGATTTAAAGCTTGATAGGTTAGGTTATGGGTTGCTTGTACAACTCCTACCTAGTTATTAGGCATGCAAAGCTAGATTTGGTACTTTGGATTGGATTATGGAAAGATTGGTGGAGAAAGTAGGATGGTACAAGGTTTTATATTGGTAATTGTACACATAAGGACAATGAGAGATAGATTTTTGCTTGGAAAAGTATATAACCATAGATTGCAAGCAAGTCGAAGTACAATGGAAGAAATCAAGGCAAGGTACACACCAAATCTCTCTCTCTCTCTCTCTCTCTAGTGTGTGTGTGTGTGTGTATATATATATATAGACACACACACACTCCTATAAACATATATATAAATTGTACTTAAAGTACTATATGATCTAATGGGATTACAAATTCAAGATTTTCCTAATAAACTATTCAATTAAACACATGTGTACTTTGTAATATTATAAGTATACATATTAATATATAAGTCCAAGTATATATGTAATAGTACTGTGAAATCTAGTAAGATTTCCAAGTATCTAATAAAAAATTACAAGTTCAAAATTCCCCATTAAAATAGTTCCAATTGGCACATGTTTAATTATAATACTAAATTATGTACTTAGAATATCTTAGGGAAATCTAGGATATATTATAAAGTACACACATATATATCTATACAAATATATCATCACATGGAAAATCTAGTAAATGATTATTAAATAAAACCCTAGTACTTGTTGGTAAGACTAATACTATTATCCAATGGATAATAATTTCCCTAGCGGTTATTGACCAATGGATAACAGGGTGAGGTAATATCTACTTAAATAATGTTTATATATCCTTTTAGGCATGTGTATATATACCTACATATAAATATATCCTTGTACTTAACAATCTAGCATAGATATCTTTTTAATGAAAAGTCTACTGTCCAATGGATAAAAGTTTCCCTAACTTTTATCGTCCAATGGGTAAAGATCCAAGATGACAAGTATGACTTGATTGACTGATCATAAATATATGTGTATGTATATGTATATAATAACCTAGGTCCAAAAGGTTTCATTAGGGTTTGAAAGGTTCAAAAGGCTCATCTAGGATTAAGAGAGTGTAACTAGATGATTTGGTAGTTAGGTTTTCTCAATTAATTGGTTAGAAGCTAACTATACTTGCCAAGTAGGGCTTTTAATCAAGAAACAAATTTCTAAAAGGGCTAAAATCTAATTATGACAGATTATTAAAGTTAAAAAGGAATTTGAGAGGAAATCCAATAAAATTCAAATTTTTAACAAAATTTTTACTTACTAAAAATCAAGGTCGTTACACTTTCAATGCCATACCAAGGACAAACCCATTGAATCCAATCGCCCTTGCGAGTCTCCATCCACGCCTTCCAAGTAGCTTCAGTTGAAAATTTTCTAATCAGACGGCGATCCATGCAGTGGTCTGGGCTATAGGAAAGCCACTCTGGCGCATCCCATACCCTTAGTTTCTCAAAAAGCCACATCTGTAGAAAACAAGGGAAAATTGCAAGTTGTGAGAACATGTGAGTCAAAACAAAAGAGTGATGAGTGGAAAGATAATTTGACAAGCAAATAAAGAGTGAACCTATAGTAACAAAGGACTGCCTGAGAACTGGGCTGTTGGATTAACCTTCACTGCATTGAGACCCATCAAGGTCTCTACTAACACCAAACTAGCAAAACCTACACGTTTACCAATCTGCTGGGCAAAATCAAGATAGAATCAGCATGGCCCAAGGAAGGGCCCAACATATAGTAATGAAGAAGGCAGACACATAAAGCATGGAAGCACGGTTTCTGTTGAGGAATTTGGTAATGAGCTTCGGTTGTACCAAAGCGTTGAATAAGCTGTAGGGTTTTCAACCTTCCATTCACCATAAAGATCCTGGTTTCATGTTTTTGAACTTGTTGCAAGACCATCGAAAGGTCATTGCAATTAAACAAAGGGTTAGGGACAATGAGACCTTCTCTATTTGAATGACCCATGATAGCTGCAAATTCTTCAAGGGTGGGACACAACTCTTCCCTTCTAAATTGAAAATATGAAGAAAAGGATCCCACAAGCTGGTGGCTACACGGAGAAAAGCAAAATTCATAGGAATTTGGTGAAGGGAGAAGAGGAAGTCCATACCGAAGGACTTAAAGTGTAAACGGTATTAAAGGAATTCATCCATTGATCAAGAACCGGTTGTGCCATGTGTTAAGAACTACTGCTGACAAACAATCGAGTTCGTAGAATGCATACTTATAGGCTAGGTTGAGTCCTAGTTTGAATCAAATTCAGATTCTAAATCCATGTTAATTAAATCGGTCTCTTGGCCGGCACATCGATATTGCGGCCGTGGGATCGATTCCCTGGCCTGTGAAAATCACAACCAATTGAAATTAGTTTTCAAAAAGGGGAATCAATTCTTCGACCGCCAGAATGGCCTAATTACAAAGAAGTTTCACGAGTCTGTCCATCTCACTGAATTGCAAATTTCGTGCTAAATCCAAATGCAGCATACACAACTTTGACCCTCTCTATATGAACTCATCCCAAGCCTTAACTATTCTAAGCTGTCAAGGGCATCTAAAGCCATTGAATAACCCACCACCTCAGCCACCTCACGGCCCAAACTATGATGCCAACAAACAGTGCACTTACCATCAACACACTGGGCATGAGATAGACCATTGCATGCGTCTCCGTCATGATATCTAGGATCTCATTGATAGCCAAGCTATAAAGCCACCCAAACCTAACGTGCAATTCAACCCACTCCCCACTCATAATGCTGAACCACCACCTCAAAACATCAATCTCATAAGCCTATCCAACAACTCCACATATAACCCTACCCGATTCATCATCCCAACTACCCAAGCCAAACCATCTTTGATTTTCTCTAAAGATAACAGGTGTCTTGTGACGAAAGAGGAGTTCAATTTCTCTTACATCTGTGTAATTGATGATGGAGATTGGTGGTTGGAAGTACACCAAGCCCTGCCAAGCGATTGTGAAACCAAAAGAATCGAGCCTACTGATCCCTGGAGCACTCAGGAAGAAGAGATAGATCATCTCACCAGAAGTGGAAGGGTGTAAAAGCTGCCCAAGCTTAGTGGAGAAGGCTCGGTTACAACTCAAGTAATGGAGGAAGAAGAAGAAGAAAGCCAAGGAATGGAACTTGAAGAAGACAAGGTATTAAGACAACTGAAGAAAATTGAAGCTGATATCTCTATCAGGGGACTACTCATGTCTTCTTATGAGCATCGTAATTCCTTCGTCAAGACCTTGGGAAAAGCCAAAGTTTCCATCGATATCACTCCTGAGAATCTAGTGGGCCTTATAATGGCATCCAAAGTGCCAAAACCAACAATAGCTTTCACTGACAAAGATCTACCTCCTGAAGGTCTTGCACACAATAAACCTCTATACATCTCCCTTAAGTGTCTCACTAAGTGGATCCCACTGGTTTTGGTGGATAACGGGTCCGCTTTAAATGTATGCCCTCAAAGAACCCTCGTCAAGTTAAGGTTTGATACTACTGATATACGCCCCTTAAGCCAAGGCGTAAAGGGGTATGACAATTCAAAGAGAAGAGTGGTTGGGCGTGTTACCCTACCAATGGAAGTGGAAAAGATCAAAAGAAATGTGGAATTCCATGTCATGGACAAACCAGCCATCTTCAATCTCTTGCTGGGAAGGCCTTGGCTGCATGTCATTGGAGCAGTACCTTCCACTTTACGTCAAAAAGTTAAGTTTGCAATAGACGGAAGGGTCATGACCATTCTAGGCGACTCATCGATCCGAACTCATTCCGATACACCTGTGCAAGAATTAGGGGCCAAGGAAACCTTTCTTACTGGGTTCAATCTTGATGAAGCAACCGCTGTACAAGCTTTGATGGCTGAGAGAAGTTTTTACATAAGCACCCCCGCCATACAAATGATGAAGAAGTAGAACTACTTTCCTGGATTGGGTTTAGGCAAAATATCACAAGGGATCCCGCAACTGGTTAATTTCCCGCACAATCAATACGCTTTTGGTCTTGGCTACACCCTGATAGAGGCCGAGATAGAAAAGAAGAAGAAAGAAAGCATGGAAAAGGCTAGGGCAAAAGGAAACATAATCAAGGAGAAGGCACTTATGGTCCCAAAAACACTCAACGGTTGGTTTGTAAGAGAAGGCAGGGATTTCCCATTTTGTGGCTTTGCAAAAACATGGGAAGATCCAACCACCAAACAAAGGTATCTTGGGATGCAAATCTTCTTCGATCAAGAATGGACCGACAGCGACTTGGAAGAAGAACCAACAAACTCATCTCCCGTCCCCAAAGACTGGATCGAGGTGCTAGCTGGACTTGACCTAAAGATTCTGTTTGGCAAAGAAGAGGGTGAAGAGTATAAAACTATGAAGAGCAAGGAAAAAGGAGCAAACGCCGAGATGCTGCAGTAATTGCAAGATCATGACATGGCAAAAACATTAAACATTACTTTTGTTTCCTAAATCAAGCTAGGACATGTTTTGGGCCCCTGTTTGGGCATTTTCTATGACTAAACAAATTCCAGTTTTATCTTTCCATTTTATGCTTAATAAATTATTTGAATCTTAAATTGCAATTGCCATACACTACAATCTCTTTGTCAAAGAAAGGGGATTTTAAGAAGCAAATTCTTTACGTTGTTAACAAGAAGGAAAGAAAGGACGAGCCTTGATTGCTTAGAACTAGGTTTTTGTCAAAACTTAGAAAGAAGACGCTATCTCTGCAAGAACACTTAGAGTTAGCTTGCCCATCATGAAAGTACAGACACATAGGAGACTCGAAAAAATATCTCCACCAAATTCCTCTCCAAAACACATAAACCTTCTTGTAAGAAATGCTTGTTGGGTAATTCAAACAAACCCAAGCAAAAATAATAGCAAAGGCCTGTTAGGGTAAGAAACTACAAAAAGCACAGCCTAGGCAAAAGTTAAGTCATTCAAAGAAAAGCTCGCTAGGGACTCAACCTCCATTAGGTAACCTAGGAAAAATTAAGAGCATGTATGAAGAAAAACCAAGAGTGGAAACCCAACTTCAAAGGTTGTGATTTTGGAACTACGTGATTCTCTGATTGGGATACGTAGGCAATCTCACATTAAGATATGGCCCAAACATGTGGAGAGAAGGAAAGGAGTCTGTACTCAATGATAGGCATAGCTAACCCGGCGTATTGAGCTCGCAAAAGATGAGTTTCATTGTTCAAAAAAAAAATTGACAAAAACAAAAGGTCACGAGATCAACATAAGGGACGAGATATCCCAAAAATTTTGAAACTTGGCAAAGAGACTATAGGATGTGGCAAAAGCAAACAAAAGGCATAAATCAGATTCAAGTATAAGAAGGGAAGAACCCCACTTGGCTAAAATGAAAAGTTCAGCTTCCTTAGGAAATCAAAATAGCGACCGAAGAATAGAATTCTCAGCCGAGCAATCCATCCCTCGGCCGATGTTTGACTTACCTACCAAAGGGTAGTCCTTCTGCAAAACTATTTTCAGGGTTATCAACCCTCATTGCTCGTTCAAAATAGCAAATATCGGTTCAAAACAAGTTCTAAGCTATTGCATACATATCCCGAAGCATCTCGGGGACAGAACATGAGTTTAAGTTACAAACTCGCCAAACACGCTGAGGTTGCTTCAAAAAATACAAATTCTTGTCTGTTTTGGAACTAACAAATACAGGAACAAAAAGGCAAAACTACTGCTCGCTGACCCTCTTGGGTGCATGTCGAGAGGAGGATGGACAGAAATGCCCAGGAACTGGGACGTGGATCCTCCGCCCTTCACCTCCATCATCAGCCTTAGCACCTCCATCGCCGGCTCTGGTACTCTCTCCCTCACTGACACTAACGCTCTGAGTAGCAGACATCGTCAGCATCCGCTCCGCTTCAAGCTGCAAAGTACAGAATGTAGACATTCAGGTTCATACCAAAATATTGAATGGTAAAGAGGAAATCAAAAGAATACGTACATCAGCTATCTGGCTGCGTTGCCTCCAAACCAAGGCCTCTGCACTCTGAAATACATGCAACCATTCCTGAACTATGTTAGCAAGCACCTGCAAAGGAAATTATGGTGTTCATAACAAAACATACCAAGGAAATCCAAAACAACTGAAATCCACAATATTACCTGTCAAACTCCAGTAACAAGCATGTAGTGCTGAGTGGCACATGGAGTCAGCGTCAAGTGCTCCTCTTCTTCGTTAGCATTATGGAAAGAGATGAAGCTAGGGGCCTGTGGCCAAGTAGGAGGAGCAGCCGCAGTGGTAATACTAAACAAGGCCAGCAAGGCTGGGCAAAAGGCTGAGTAATCTCCCACTACAAGAAAATTTATGGCCAACTGTCTCTCGAGAGCTAGCGACAAGCTCTCTCCCGTTAAAAGGTGAGTCGATCTCATACCAGCTGGAGGAGGAAGAGGAACAAGCTGCAACACCTCTGAGCATGGGAAGTACTGGCTCACCACTCTCTCCCCAAGATACTAAGCTCTCAAGAAGGGTCCCTCCATAAGGAAGTGCTAGCTGTCCAAAGCCCGGGCCGAGGTCAACTCCAGAGGAGCGTCGTCAAGCAAAGCATTCCAGGGATCAAAATGCATCTACTATAGGCGAGATGACATCAGTATAACAAAGTGGAAGGATAGCACGAGGATGAAAGGATAAAACGTGTCATACCTGATCCACCGTCAAACAATCCAGAACCCGTTTCCAAGCTAACAAGTCCATAGTAGTCAACCGCGTCTTTCGAACTCCATTCAGCCAGCGGGCCACCCGTGGAACAAACCTAGGCTCTTCATGCTTGGTCGGAGGAGGGAACTGCAACAAGTGCTCAAAATCCTAGAGCTGCAAGCAAATACAAAGACAAACATAAGTTACAAAAATCAAAGCAATAAAGGAACAACAAAGAAAGCTGAAACATATACCTCGAGAATGTGGTGGTGCCCACCCAGTGAGAGGCTAACACCCCACAAACAAGCACTCAAGTGCCCGTACAGCGTAGCTAAAGTAGGAGTCCCCCAATCAAACTCCGCTATGGTCTCCAGGTTCACCAAAGTAGCCAGAAACTTAACATGCACCAAATTCTCTTTGTTGCAAAACAAGGTCTATCCAAGGAGATAAAAGAGGAAGGCTCGCACCACCTGAGATACAGATACTGTAAGGAGGTATTCCCAAACAGGCTCAAAGAGGGCCCAAACACGTGGTACGTGGGACCATGGTATAGATACGATAGGGACGATCGCCATGCAATACGGTGGTTGGCAACAGGGACCAGTGACATGCGAAGTCAATAGTCCAGGAAGTTTGTGCAAGGCCTTGGACCAGTGAACATGAGAAGTTATTGGTCCAAGAGTTAGATAGAAAACCAGTGACATATGAAGTCACTGGTCCAAGTAACCTATTCGGCAATGAAAAGGCCGAACAGGAGGAGAAATCTAGGGAAAATAGCCTCAGGTGCAAGGAACACTCTAGAAGGGTCCAGAAACAGTGGTATTCCGTTAAGAAATGAGATCCCGCGAATGTAGGATCTGGAAAAGATACCCAATGGGAATGGAATGTTTCGCCAGTTATGGAAAAGAGTCCTAAAAGGACTAAGGTAATGAACTGATAAGGGAACGAGAATCCAAGATATCCTGGGTTTCCTATATGAGATAGGAATCCTAGGGCAATAGGGATGCTTGGGTAGCAAGCATCTATGAATCTATAAATACGAGGTAAACCTAGAGATAAAAGGTACACAATACGCAACACTTTGCATTATACGAGTTTCCTACTGATAATTAGGGTTTATCGCTAGTACGTGATACTAACTTAGGCATCGGAGGGCCTTTGCCACGAGAGGCAAAGGTGCACTCACCCCTTCTCTGTTTTGCAGATTAGGTTCCCAACGACGTGCTAGGGTTCCGGTGAAGAGGCACGAGAAGCCGTTACACTCTTGTGCTGTTCAAAGCCTCTTTCATTTTTCTCCACTTACAAATACCTCTTCCAGAATACTTTCCAAATCATACTATGCCCGGAGCCATGAGTAGGTGACATGACCATTCTCTGATACATCAGGGGTCTTCCCCAAAAGATAGTCAAAAGCACCCTCTTGTTCATGAATTCTTGGGTTGATCGGAAGGGGATCACCACTAACTCTCAAACCTGTAAACAGAGCAAAATCACCAGGTGTGATTGTCATCTCTCCAGCCCCGAGGAAATTGAATGTATTCGTGGTATCCCACCACTGCTCCACCAGCGCTGTAGTCAGCCCCAACTCCGCCTTCAGAAGGTGAAAGCCAAGTATCAAGAGTTCAAAGCCGGCCAAAGCGACCGCGTCCTTAGCACTTTGAGGAAGCCTCTCGTACCACTCATATACCTGGGGACAACTCCCCCACATGCACAGCTTCTCGTTTGCCTGACAAAATGCAAAAGATGATCAAATAACAATAGCATAAAACAATTGCCTATACAAGGGGCAATTCTTAAACCCAATTTCATTTTTTTATCAGTTTTTCACTTTATGAAATCTTATAAAAACAACATTATTGATAGAACAAATTTTACCTTCGCATTGGTAAAACCAAAGTGATGCTCTGGCTCTCTATGCAAAACCTCAGGAGGAGTATCGCTGAGAGGAGGACGATACCACAATGTTCGATTATGCATGTGAACCTGAGGGAAGTACGTGGCAGCATCGAAAGGAGGCAAAGCATCGTTACCCATGTCAGAGGGAGCCTCGAACTTGGTCTCAGGAGGATTTGGTTGCGAAGAACCTCCCCCCCCCCCCCCCCCCCGACAATCGGTGTACACCGACTCGAATGAAGGACACGGGTACTCAAAACCCCACCATGAACCATGGCCTCAATGGCCGAAGCCTTGCCCGAATCTCTCGGTGCGGCAGTAGAAGATGAAGGAGCATCAGTAGTGGTGTCGGCTGGAGATGGAGGCGACGAAGCCATGGCAGCAAAATAAAAAAACGACGGCCGGGACGACCATGGTTGGAAGAACGACGACGGTGAGAGAACGACAACAGTCGGAGAACGGGGACGGAATGGTTTCGGTTCGGACAAGGGAAGAGATGAGGAATCAAATGACCTGTGAAATCGATCGAACTTAACTTAAATCAATTTTCTGACTTTTGAAGTTCTCACGGCCGAGACATCGATTACTTGGCCGAGACATCAATTCTTCGGCCACAGGATCGATTTCCTGGACTCCTAATCAATCTCCCACAGCAGCATCAGATCTTGCTCAGTGCACCAATCCAAGCAATTATGAACCTAGCTGCGTCCGAACAGCAGAAATCAATAGGATTCTTAAATACACAGGAGAGCCCGAAACATTAACAGCTGGTTGGGATCGTGACGCGAATGTCCTTTTGGGCTACGACCCTACTTATAGAGGTTTTAGAGACAAAAGGCTTGCTAACCCAAGTACTAGTGCTGCCTCCACTTCGACCGCTCCCCGGCCAAGGAACTCAAGATCCAACGCTGGAGTGACAATCGCCGGTTAGCCAGGTGAATTTCCAATTTCTGAAGGCATCCCCCTACCTCGCTTGGTGCTTAGAAGATCCTCTCAAAGACAGGCCGCTTCCCAACGACAGCCCGAACAGCCAGTTCTCAATCGTGATACTAGCCAATCATCATCTTCTAGCTACTCTCCATCTCCTCCAAGCTCAAGTACCATGACTCGTCAACCCCTAAACCTTAGTACCCTTCTCACCGTCTCTTCTCGGGGACGTGGTGCTACTAGAAGGGTGTCATCAACTGGTCATGCCCCCCCCCCCCCCCCCCCCCCCCCCCCATCTCGTCAAACAAGGGGGGCTTCAACACGATCCTCCTCCTCTCATCGGGACAAACGCCTTAGGAACCAAGAAGCCGGGGGCCCAGACATGCAAGTTCCTATATCAACCCTGGAAACTCCCTTACCGAGCATCTAAGTAGTTCACGAAACCTGGGCCCCTCAACTTATGAGGGGTGACTGTCTAGTAAATGTTGGGGATAATGCTAGCTCCTCAGAAACTGCACTAGCCCTAGCACAGGGTTTATTGCTACCTGTCGACATGCAGAAAAAGTCCTCATCTCCTTCTAACCGGCTTGTGTCCACTGGTCTCGTTAGTGGAATCAAAGTGACGTGATTCTTCCCATAACTTAAGTTTTAACCTTCTTGTGATAGTTAAAAATTTGTTAACCATAAGCTATCGTCGGTTTTCTTTTTTTTAGTTCATCCAAAAGATGATTACACTGGGTCAAAAGTTCCAAGATGCAGAGACTAAAAGAATCAGGTTGTTGAACGATAATACCAGACTGCTCCGAACAGTCTCAAGATTGGAAGGCGAGAGAAACAAGGCTAAGTTGGATTTTGATGAAGCAAAGCGTAAACTCGCAATAGCCAAGGATATCCTTAATCAGGCCTTCTCAGAAATAGACAGTACCAATAAACCTGCTTAAAAAGAAGGCTACCAAAAAGGGTTCGATGCTGCTATGGCCAGTTATATGGAGCAGATGCCAGCCATACAAGACCAAATCTGGGTTGCTAGCTGGGAAACCTATTTGACCAAAATTGGGGCTGCAGAAGACTCTGTTTTGTGGGTAGAGAACGACCTGCCTAGCAGCCATGCTACTGCCTCTCAAGAGCATGAAGAGACCCCTGAGGATGATTTGGAACAGCAGATTTATGAATTCACTGACGCCAATGAAGACACCCAAGTGGAAACCCAGATGCTTTAACCGATCGTTCACCAACCTGGGAGTCTATTAATGAACCTATTAACGTAGAGGGCAACGCTGCTGGTGGTGATTCTACTACTGAAGTAAGTACAGAAATCCCCAATCAAACTCCCCCGGTGATTGAGAATCTAGACTGATTCTATTGATAAGTACTTCATGTGCTTATAAACTTTTGCAGGTCCTGCGTGACCATAGTTTTTAGCCCTACGTGGCATCAGTACATTCATACTTTCAGTAACACAGGTATTCGGCCCCTTGCTACATAACTTATGTGTTGGTGGCTTTTTAAAGGTTTATCGCTTTGCTCGGCCTTTTATGTTTGCATATGTTCAGATGCAAACATTTTTATCTAAGTATTTCATACTTGGTCAAATTTATGTCTTGGCCCAAGTGTTTCATACATGTGAAGCATATAATGCATGTTCTCGTATGCTCTCCAAATTTCTCATATTTGGTTTACTCCTAAGTGTATTCATACTTAGTTTATAATTTTAAGTTTCCCATACTTAAATAAATTGCATATTCTCATATGCACTCCAAGCGTCACATACTTGGATACATCCCTAAGTTTGCTTGTACTTGGCCAAATCTAAGTTTTATGCACGTATTCGTGTGTAAATCTAGTTTTCCATATTGTCCCATACTCAGACAATTTGCCCAAGTATCACGTATTTGGATAAACATCCACTAAGCGTACTCGTATTTATGGAAAAATACTCAAGTAATCGTCCTTGGATTACTATCCAAATGTATTCATATTTGGCGGAATTATTGTCATTCTAGGTTTATTCGTACCTAAACAAGAAGCTAAGTATATTCGTACTTTTGTCGAGTTTTGAATTTGCTCGTAATTCATACTACACTCCTCTGCTCCCCAATACAAAGCGAGGAAAGGTGATGTATAATTTGCTAGCTCCGGATTTAAACAAAAGGAGGAAGTGGAAATCCATAACCATAAAAGACCATAAAATATTGAAAAAACTCATAATCAAATTTATTATGCATGATCTGATAACTCAAGGGGGCATTATTCGTACCCCTTGCAACTAACAAAGAGTAAAAACAAGGGAAATATGTTCATAATTCCCACATAATCACAATGTGCATCCTAAAGCAAAATAAAAAATAAATTGAAGTCTTTTAAACAAAGAACTTCCTCAAATTATGGACATTCCAAGGCCTTGGCACCGGGTTCCTGTCCAGGTCTACCAATCTGTAAGCCCCTATGCCCACAATTTCTGTAACTCGATATGGGCCTTCCCAATTGGCCCCTAACTTGTCGTCGTTGGCTACCTTGGTGTTGCCAAGAACCTTACGAAGCACAAGGTCTCCAACACCAAACTCTCGTAGATGGACATTTTTGTTGTAGCTTTTCATCAGTTGCTCCTGATAGGAAGCCAAATGCACCAGAGCTCTCTCTCTTCTCTCTTCGGTAAGGTTGAGTTCAATTTCGAGGGCCCTATCGTTACCAGCACTCTTAACTAAAGCTGTCCTGTTGGTTGGTGAACCAATTTCCAGAGGTATTACCGCTTCTGTTCCACATGCCAAAGAATAGGGGGTCTCTCCTGTAGACCTCCTAGGTGTTGTTCGGTACGCCAAATCAAAGAATAGGGTACCCCAAATCAAGTAATTATACTCTTCCAAACGAGCCTTTCTATCATAGGCTCTGTTATCTTGGCTAGAGGCTCTACTTCGATCCATTTCGTGAAATAATTAGTTGCTACCAGCAAAACTTTCCTGTTCCCAGTTGCTTTGTGGAGTGGACCCACAATGTCCATTCCCCACTGAGCAAATGGCCAAGGACTCGTTAACGGCACCAAATCTTCCGCTGGTGTTCGAATAATTGGTGAGAATTTCTGACACTTCTCGCAAATTTTCACATATACCATTGCATCTTCTTGCATGTGTGGCCACCAATAACCTTGAGTGATTGCTCGGTGGGCGATGGATCTACCCCCAGCATGGCTTCCACAAGTCCCTTCATGAATTTCGTGTAGGAATTTTTGCACTATCTCAGGGTGCACACAAAGCAAATAGGGACCTGTGAAGGACTTCTTGTACAACTTCCCTTCCAGGGACAGCCAAAACCTAGCAGATTTGGTCTTTATTTTGTGAGCCTCCTTTTTGTTCGAAGGGAGTATTTCATCTCGTAAAAACTCCACTATTGGGTCCTCCAACTTGGTCCATGGTTCACGTCCAAGACCAACTCCACACTCCTTCCAATGCTCGGCTCAGTTAAATACTCCACTGCTACCTTCCTTTAAAACTCAGTTGGTACGGCTGCAGCCAACCAGGCTGGTGAATCTGCGTGAGCATTCTGTCCAGAACTTATCTGCTCGACGTATACCCTTTCGAAGGTATCAAGTAGATCCTTGGCTGCCTGCACATATGCTGCCATCTTCTCACTCCAGGCTTCGTACTCCCCAGACAGTTGATTAACCACAAGCTGTGAATCACAATACACCCTGACTCGCTTTACTTTCAATGTTTTTGCACTCCTCAATCCAGCTAAAAGTGCCTCATACTTTGCCACGTTATTTGATGCACTGAACCCTAGCCGAACAGATAGCTCCAACATTACCCCATCAGGGGAAAAAGGACAATTCCGATCCCTGGTCCTTTATTACATGCTGAACCTTCAACATACAACTTCCACTCGGGGGGATCCTGTTCGGCTTGGGCTTTAACCTTCTTTGCTGGTGGCCTAGTCACCTGTTTCTCTCTCGTAGGCAACAGGGGTGCCACTACGGGTGAGAACTCTGCCATAAAATTAGCCAACACTTGGCCTTTAATTGTTGTGCGCGGCTGATAGTTGATGTCGTATTGGCTTAATTCGACGGACCAAGTTGAGATTCTCCCTGAAAAATCTACCTTCCGTAGCAATGATTTCAATGGAAACTCAGTGTAAACCATAACGTTGTGGCTCTGGAAATAATGTGGCAACTTTCTTGTTGCTGTCTTTAATGCTAGGACCAACTTCTCAAGAGGCAGGTATCTTGTTTCTGCATCTAGCAATGTTTTGCTTACATAATAGACAGGGATTTGCTCGAGTCCCATATCTCTTAACAGGATTGCACTTACAGCATGTCTAAAAACAGCCAAATACAAAACTAAAGACTCACCTAGCTGTGGAGTTGACAAAAGTGGAGCCTTGGCCAAATAATTCTTCAGATCCTAGAAAGCTTGCTCGCACTCTGCTCCCCATTCGAATCCTTCCCTCTTTTTTAATAACTGAAAAAAGGGTCTGCACTTATCACTTGACTTGCTGATAAATCTGTTGAGTGCTGCAACCATTTCAGCCAACCTCTGAACTTCCTTTGTGGTTTTGGGACTTTGTAGCTTTTGCAAGGCTGTTATTTGATCAGGATTAGCTTCGATCCCTTTAACAATCACAAGATGGCCTAGGAACTTCCCAGAACCTACTCCAAATGCACATTTCGAGGCATTGAGCTTTAGTTTGTATTTCCTCAAGATTCCAAGAGCCTCTTGTAGATCCGCTATGTGCCCCTGTCTTGTTTTACTTTTCACCACCATATTGTCTATGTAAACCTCCATAGTCTTGCCAAGCAGCTTTTTGAACATGATGGTCGCCAATCTTTGATATGTTGCCCCTACATTCCTATGTCCAAAGGGCATGACACTATAACAATACAACCCTCATGGTGTAATAAAAGAAGTCTTCTGCTGATCAGGTCCAAACATAGCAATCTGATGATACCCCCGATATGCGCTGAGGAAACCCATCCGTTCATATCCAGCAGTTGCGTTAACCAACTAGTCTATTCTCGGAAGAGGGCAGCTATCCTTTGGGCATGCCTTGTTTAAGTCCATGAAGGCCACACAGACACGCCACTTTCCATTCTTCTTTTTTACAACCACAGTATTGGACAACCATTCTGGTAGTAAACCTGTAACGCCCCTGAATTTTGGTCAATAAAAATTTCGTTAAATATTTGAATTTTATTTGAATTACTTATTTTCTCTTGAATGGCTATATGATTTCTTATTAATTTTCGTCGAAGTTAAATTTTTGTCTTGGCTAAAACCCTTCGTGACTAATTTGGTTAGTTTCCCACCGACTTGTTGGAGGAACTGAGCAACCAACTTACCTAGTTACTCGATGAACCTTTTGGACCTTTTGAAACTTTTGAACCTTTGCTTTTATCCATTGGTCCATAATGGTTAGGGTAATTTTTGTCCATTGGATAATAAATCTTTTTATTATAAAAGTACATGTAGTCTTTTTTTTAAATATTATTTTAATAAAAAGGTACTTGTACTCTTTTTGTCCATTGGTTATTAAAGGCAAGAAGAATTATTATCCATTGGGTAATAACCATTAGGGAAGTTAGTAACCCTTGGGTAATAACTCTTTTAACCAAATAAAGTACCGATGTGACTAAGGAACCTTCCAATAAAGTTGATTTGACTAGTCAACCTTTTCAAACCCTAGAAATTACTTATTTATTTCCTTTTATTTTTTTTGGTTTTATTCTTTGTCCTTTGGACAATAAAAGTTAGGGGAACTATTATCCATTGGATAATAGAAATCCAATTCTTTATATTAAAAAGTTTTGATCAAAGTACTATTATAAAATTTCTTTAAAGTACTTTTTGATTATTTTAATATAAAAGTTCCCTAGTAACTATTGTCCATTGGACAAAGATTGTTAGGGTAATCTTTACCCATTGGACAATAGCCTTTTCTTTATTATATTTGGTGAAGGACATGTGTATATATACACATGTGTATATATCTCATTTCAAAAGGACATGTAGTCTTTTTAAAAAGACGTATTTTATTATTTAAAGTACTCACCCTTTATTATCCATTGGATAATAAAAGTTAGGGTATTTATTAACCATTGGATAAAAGGATTTCTCTTTTAACTAGTACATGGGTCCATTAAACTAGTCTTTTTCCCTAAATTCCCATGTGATGAAGTACCCATATTTTATTTGGTAAGTACTTAGTAGCCTTAAAACCTAAGATTTCCAAAGTACTTTGTTATTATTTTATATTGGGGTTTTGTATCCAATTGGATTAATCTATTGGGGAGTTGATCTTCCTAGAGTACTTTGGTACCCTAGTTTATTTATTTTAATCAACATGTGCCTAATTGTATTTCTTTAATAGGATTTGATTTTGGAAATCTTGTACTTTGTACATTTCTTATTCTTTCTTGCATTTGTTATATATATATATATATATATATATATAAGAGTACTAGGGAGAGAGAGAGAGAGAGAGAGGGAGAGAGGGAGAGAGAGAGAGAGAATGCCGAGAGAGAGAGGGAGAGAGAACCCGAGAGAGAGAGAGAGAGGAGGAAAGTGAGAGGAAATTGTGTGGTACCTTGACTTGACCTTCCTCATCCTTTCAAATCCTTGGGTGTGTGATCTTCCTAGCCTAAATCTTCCTCCTAACCAAACATAACTTCCATTTGTACTTCTAGGATTTGTTCAAGACTAAATCTTGTACCCTTGTCTCCTTTCCTTGCAACAAATCCTCCAAAGATCAAATCCAAGGACAATCTAGCCATGCATGCCTAGGGTTTTAGACTTTGATCTTCCATGAGTGCTTGCCATTTGTCAAAATTTGAGGAAGAGAGAGAGAGAGGGGGCCGGCCTTGAGAGGAGAGGGAGAGCCCAAGGTTTTGCCTATAAATAGCACCCCATACTTCTCATTCAACTCACACCTTCACCTAGCAACTTCTCTCTCTAGAAAAAAATTGTGTTCTTTCTTTGTTCTTTCTTTTGTTCTTTGTTCTTGAGTTGTTCTTGTGTTCTTCAAGAAACTCAACCTAAGCCGCCACTAGACCGCCACTCGACCACCCTTCGATCCATAAAGTAGAGTAGTATTAGTCAAGATTAGGTTTCGAGGGAGACCTTTCTCTTTCGAAGCTACCGGAGACCACCGTAGGACGTTACTCCGTCCGACCACCGACGTACTTTCCGACCGCCGACTAACCTTCCGAAGCCGACTACCGCCTAGAAGGACTGTAAGGAATACCTTACTCACTTCCTATTTACTTACATTGTATTTACTTACGTATTTAAGTTTAACGTTGTTATTTTTGAATTGCTAAGATAGAACTTATCGTTTGTTTAGAAGTAATTATATTTTGATATTTAAGATGGTTATGAGTTGAATTTATGAATTGCTTGCATTACTTGTGGTGTGATAAAGCATAAGTGATTTCACTCCAAAGACGTCCGTACATGTGGCGTTGTGCTTGAATAAAGCATAAGTGATACACTCCAAAGGCGTCCGTACATGTGGCGTTATGCTATACGTGATGATTTAACATGATAAGTAGTATAGAATTGGATGATCTTGTTAGTGTGTTTCATGCTTACCGCGGAGTCTTTGCATGATAACGAGACACGAGAATCGAGAAAGTAGAAACATGACACCTAGGGTGTGGTTAATGAAAGGAAATGTTTTCGAGGAAGAAAATATTTTGAAACTACATAATGACCGGTTTTGGGTGGCATTATGTGAGTTGTGTGTGCGTATTTTGAAAAGGGTGAAATGATTTGAAAAACCGCAATGTGGCCGGACTTGCCCATTGTGTGGTGTGTGTGTGTGTGCCAATGGGAACCCGGCGCGGCGGAACCATCGTGAGGATACTTGGGAACCCGGCGCGGCGGAACCAAGGTTGGGTGTGTGCTTGGTTATCCGCGGTACGGAGCCAATGCAATTGTGTGCCAATGGGAACCCGGCGCGGCGGAACCATTGTGAGGATACTTGGGAACCCGGCACGGCGGAACCAAGGTTGGGTGTGTAGCTTGGTTATCCGCGGTACGGAGCCAATGCAAATGATTTTGAAAATGTGTGCTTGGTTATCCGCGGTACGGAGCCAATGCAATTGTGTGCCAATGGGAACCCGGCGCGGCGGAACCATTGTGAGGATACTCGGGAACCCGGCGCGGCGGAACCGAGGTTGGGTGTGTGGCTTGGTGATCCGCGGTACGGAGCCAATGCAAATAATTTTTGAAAAGTGTGTGGCTTGGTTATCCGCGGTACGGAGCCAATGCAAATGATTTTAAATTGTGGCTTGGTTATCCGCGGTACGGAGCCAATGCAAATTGTGTGAGTTAAACAAACGATTTTGAAAGGTTGAAATGTTGACACGGTCTACGATGAGTCGCGTAGGAGAAACCCGAAAATCTTGGACACCAACGATAGACGATTATCGAATGTGGATGTGTTATTGTTAAACTGTGTATATACCTATCGTGTGGAAATTGATGTTTATTATAACTGTTGTTTGTAAGTTATGGGTTAGAGGGTAAGGATTTCCCTATTGAGCGTTGTAGCTCACGGTGTTGCCTTTTTGGTGACCCTGACATATTATATGGGTGGCGACGCCGGTATAATGTGTCAGACTTCTTAGATGAACAGGGTATGATATACACCTTGGAGGCTTTTGGAGCTGAGGAGCTGGCTAGGATGAAGGAGCGGGAGAAGCTGTAGTTAGGAACCCTAGAACCCTTTTCATTCGTGTAAATATTGACTCTTATGGGAGTTTTGTTGTAATGAGAGCCAGACTCCATTTGATTTTATGAATAAAATGTCCTTTTAACGTACCCAAAATTCGGGGCGTTACAAAACCTCACGTATTGCTTTGGCCTCCAACAAATGATCTACCTCCTCAATAACATCATCTACATGCTGCACAGCTGCCCTTCTTTTCTTCTAAATAACTAGCTTATGTTGTGGATCAACGTTTAAGTGGTGATAGATCACATCTGCATCTACTCCGGGCATTTCTTCTGGTACCCATGCAAACACATCAACATGTTCTTTTAAAAAGCTTACCAACTCGGCTTCTTCGTCTATTGGCAATGTTTCCCCAATTAAAAAATACCTTTCAAGATCAGTCTCGTTGATCTGTTTTTTCTTCAGGCCCTCAACCACTTTCTCTGCTGGGTTCTTTCCGACGTCCTCGATAGTCGATTGATCCGGTACTTCTGAAGTATGAACATGATGGGCCTTTGGGACTCTTTTTATGACGGAAATCAAACACTGTTGTGCCACTTTTTGATTACCTCTAATTTTTCCAACCCCATTGGATCCTGGGAACTTCACCATCTAGTGATAAGTAAAAGAGACAGCTCTCATTTTGTGCAGCCAAGTCCTTCCTATAATTGCGTTATAGGAAGAAGGAACATCTACAACAAGAAAGTCTGTCCTCAACACTACTGATCCAGCCCAAACAGGTAAAGTTATTTTTCCAAGGGGCCAGACGGCACCTGCACCAAACCCAACCAAGGGTGTTATGGATTGTTCCAAGTCTCTCTGGGCCAGACCTAATTTCTTGAATGCATCATAGTACAACACCTCTGTACAACTCCCTGAATCTACTAGGATTCTCTCAATATCATATTCCCCAATTCGTAGGGTTATGACCAAATCATCATTGTGGGGCACTTGAACTTCTCCCAAGTCTTCGTTTATAAAAACTATGCCTTTGTTGCATACGTCGTCTCCTCGCCCTCTTTTCTTTCCCATCCTCATAACGTGCTGGTCATGTTTAATCTGCCGCTAGAGTAATCTCACCTCATTTCTCGTATAAGGCTCTGTTAATCCATGTATCATATGGATTATGCCCCTTGGATTTTGTTCATAATCCAACTCCATTGCGTTCTCTTTATCCTTGGAATCTTCCTGGACAAATTCTTTAAGGTAACCATGAGAGACCAAATCATCAAGGTGCTTCTTATACATTTCATAGTCCTCAGTCATGTGGACCCAATCCTTGTGGTAGCTGCAATGCTGATTTGTAGCCCGCTTCGCAATTTTGTCTCCTCCCAGGGTTGGGGGCCACTTGAAGTAAGGCTGATTCTTTATTCGATAAAGAATCCTATAGATGGGCTCCTTCCAAACTGTGGTAATGGAAAAGAAAGACGTTGGATCAGGTGCTAGCTTGTCTTTATATGGCTCTTTCCTAGCCTGTCCGTAGTCTTTCTCTCTCGGTAGGTTTTGAGCTCTGGCTTATCTGCTTTCTTCGTAGGCCCCTTGACTTGCTTGGCAACCACCTTACCGTCTTCCCAGAGTATGTCATCCTCGTTTCTAGCGTGCTGCTCTATCCGTTTCATTAACTTTGCCAATGTTCATACTGGACTCATGTTTAGAGATTTACACTGCTCCCCCCGAACAGGCAACCCAGTCTTGAACGTTGCTATTGCATACTACTCACTGCAACCTTCAATCTCGTTGAAAGTCTCCTAGTACTTCTTTGCATAGTTTCTGATCGACTCATCCTCTCCTTGCTTCATAACGGGGAGGTTTTCAAAAGTCTTTGGGGCCCTTCTGCTTGTTAAGAACCGAGCAGTAAATTCTTCGGCCAAATGTACCCATCCTCGGATGGAGCGTGTAACGCCCTGAAAATTTGGAGACATTAATAAAATATTTAAAAGATTATCTTCACAAAAGAAATTTTTAAATTTACTACGTCACAATTTCAAAAGCAAATGTCATTGTTTTACAACTAATTTTAATAAATCAACATATTACAATTTCCAAATAAACTCAGAAGCTTCCAAAATAAAGTTGACTTAAATTAATCAGAGCGACTATGCGCACGGAAACCAAGGTTTTCAGCTTCTTCCTCATTAGGATTTAACTCGATCGAATCGCACGACACTTCTGTTCCATCTTCGGTACCTGGCATTCGAGTTACCAGGGCAACATAGTACTGTGAGCTATGACGCTCATTAGCCAAACCCACCCGAACCCATAACTTACAAGCAATAGGAATATAATTGTCATGCATTAAAAATAACATAAAAAGAGAACAATCAACTTTCTTTCATTACTATCCTTTAACCTATGTGAAATCTCGGATCTTATCCACAGATCCGTTCTTACCCATAACCTCCGGCGTAAGGCACTGGTGTGGTCCGACTCCCCTTTTCCAGATCTGGATGAAAAATACCTAAGTTATATACCCGGTATCCCATCCGCGACCATAAGTTCGGATAAAACTTCACCGGATGCGCACGCGAGCACATTCAAGCCCGGGTTGTGACACAAGCACAATACCACCCTTATGTCCCGTCCCAAACATCCGAGAGCCGATCACCACCATGCCGTACCCAGGGTTTGTAAATCAACACTTGCAACAAATCACCACCGATCAACCTCCAACAATTTAATCCCCGAATTCCTTGTCCGGAATCACAATTCAATCCCCGGATTCCTTGTCCGGAATCACAATCACAGCCTCTCACATTATTCCATTTTCAGTTAACCCTATTTCAACGTTTAAGATGATAAGTCCGCACATCGCAACCAACCCAGGAACCTATTTGTCCAATCTATCAATCCAACAACATTTCACATAATTTAATACTTCTACAAAACATGTAAACAAGCTACAATAATTAATACTACGATAACAACCAATCATGCGATAAATCTACTCATGCGATAAAATTTATCATACCATAGAATTTATCATTTGAATATATTAATCATGCGATTAAACTAACATCAAACCGAAAATATTTAACTTAGGGACTTATATTATTATTTCATATTCTCTAGGGTGGTTTTAGAAGCTATTCAAACCCAATGGTGGAATTTACAAGCTAATCTAACTCAAGGGGTTAAATAATAATTATTCTAAAATCTTTTTAATCTTTCCCGGGCTGTCTTTCTTTTCCTTCCTTTTCTTTTAAAAAGAAAACAAAAACAGAGGCGGCGGTGTGCTGCCTTTCCAGCGGCTGCACTTCTTCTTTCTTTCTTTTCTTTATTTTTTAAAACAAGAACAAAACGGTGGCAGTGGTGTTCGAATATAATCATACCGAAACATAAAAATCATTACGGACACGTTATATACGTAGGGAGGTGAGTTTCGAACTACCTCTCGTCTGACGGAACGATTTACGGAGGGATTTCGGTGGTGATTCAGAGCGATGGCGGAGCCCAGTGGTGCTTGGAGAAGTGAAGTTCGGTTGATGGTGGAAGACTACGGGTGGGAGGTGGAGAATGGAGGCTGCCTTTTCTCTCTCTCTGCCGAAGGGAACTGGAAATAGGAGAAGAAGATGGGGGTTTATAAGATGGGTTTTGGAATTTTTTTTTTTTTTTTGGAGTGTTGGAGTGGTTGGATGGGATAGGAGGCATGGTGGGGGAGTGGGTTTCTGATTTTTTTTTGCAAGCGAAGAAGGTGGGATTTTCGGCTGAAAAGAAGAAAGGAGCGTGAGATGTGAGGTGATGGGTGGAGTATTGGTTTGGGTTAGAAAAATGATTCAGAGCAACTCATGCACACACTAGAAAAACTACTTGCTAGGTACGTGCGCGCACAATCGATTATGGAAATAAAATTGGCGTGACGATATAAATAATATTTTTGCATTAAATAAAATTACAAGCAAAATATTATTTTTGTTTTGGAAATTATTATTATTTATTAAAAATACCGGGTCGTTACATAGCGCGGATCCAACTTATGGAACAAAGACAAAGCTACCTTCCCTAAACTTGATGGGAACATCTTGCACATAATTGCATCATCCCCTTCATGCATAAACATTGCCTGTTGGTAGTGCTGAATGTGTGCTACTGGATCAACATCTATCTTGTAGAGGATGAAGGTCCCGTGCTTCACTCTGCTCGGCAACCTAGCCTGTTGTAGCTTCCTCAAAAAGGGGGAAGACGCAATATTACTGAGTGCCTTCCGTGCTGCCTCTCGTGCAGTCATGGTCTCGTCTTCTAGTCCCTTTGTCTTGTTAGGTCTATTCATTTTCCAATCGGAATCAGGTCTCTCGTACCTGTCCCTATGGACTTTCCTGGGACCTTCCTCAAAGGAGGAGCTTCGGCTTCGGCTTTTTTCCTTTCGTGGGGAAGCCCTTCGCCTATTAAGGCTCCTAGTTGGACTTCTACTCCTTTTTTGTGAAGAAGCTCTCTTCCGCCTTGGGGTAGGACTCCTACTCCGGCTCCTTCTTCCTCGCGATGGACTTTTTTTTTTTGTGTTACTAGAGCCAGCCTGTCTTTTCTGGAATTTCTTCGTGAAAGTCCAGAGTCTTCTGGATGTTCTCGGATTCGTTCTAGCTCTCGAATCTCGTGCTCTCTTTTTCTGATTAAATGAGCATACTCCTCAATTTCCTGTCTCTTACTATCCAAAATATCCTCATTGTTATGAACTCTCCTCGAGTGCGCCACTGATTCTCCTTCATGTTGGGACTTACTTCTTCATGTGGACTCCGTGGTTGTCCTACCCTCCTTGTTCTTGGGTTATTATGGATAGTCTGGGGGTGGCCCTTGCTCGTGGTCCTGACATATCCCCCTCCGGGCTTCTTCGGAGCCCCTGGTGGGCATTTATCTCCTCCTCCACCCAACTGGTCCTCTGGTGTGATTTGATCTTCTTCCACCATGGTCGTTTTTCTCAAGAACTCTTTCGATTTCCCACAAACGGCGCCAATTGTAGGGGGATGAAAACAATTGATGTTCAGAACAACATCAATATGCAACGGCCACTCGTGCCTCTTCACCGGAACCCTAGTTCGTCGTCGGAACCCTAATCTGTAAAACAGACAAAGGGTGAATGCACCTTTGCCTCTCATGGCAACACTACAACACGAAAGGGCTATAGCGAGGAAATATGGCGAGGAAAATGAATTTTCTTGCTAAAAGTATATTATTGGCGAGGAAATTCAATTTTGTCGCCTTTTTTAGCGAGGAAACAAATTTTCTCACCAAAAAGCCTTTTCTAGCGAGGAAAATAGTTTTCCTCGCCAAATGTAACCTTTTCGCGAGGAAATCTTTTCCCTCGCCAAATGTAACTTTTTGATGAGAAAATATTTCTTAAACTTTTTTGGGATTCATTCTTATTTTTATATATAAGTTATTATTAATTATATTCCTATGTATTTTGTAATATCACGACTGTATGACATAATAAACTATACCACTATGATATTTATTAAAATAAAAAAGTGTTAAAAGGGAACAAATAGTTTTCATGACCAATCGCATTGAATTGGTGAAAAAACCTCATATTTGTCACTTTTCTTATTCTAATTAACAATGAAAGATATCTTGAAGTGTAGGTATCGATGATTTTTTCCATAATAGTGAAAAACTCAACAAAAGATAAAGTTAAAAACATCTTAAAGTACTGATGTCGTATTTAAAATATCTCGAAGTTGGATCATCACAATTCTATTTTGAAAACATCTACATAAAAATGCACTATTTTCACAAAAAAAAATACACTATTTCATATGTATTGTGCATTCATGCTATAAATTTTTTTTCCCCGTAAACAATTTGTTGATTTTTATTTAAACCAACATAGGTGATTCTAATGGCATTCCTGTATTACCAGATAAATATGTTAAGTATTAATTTCAAATGCAATTTTGTAAGTATCATGGATACTTTTATTTATACATATACATATTGTTTGTGTGTGTGTGTGTGTGTGTGTGAGATAGAGAGAGAGAGAGAGAGAGAGAGAGAGAGAGAGAGAGAGAGAGAGAGAGAGAGGGCAATTTAAAAATTTTTAAAAATTGTTAAAGATTAAAAATTTTAAAAGTGTTGTCTTTAGTGCTTTTAGGATGATCTTATATGAATATTTATAAATTTTATTCACATTATTATAGCGTGATGAAAAAAACTACGAGTCTATAATACCCTTTGTATTTGGCAAAAAAGGTCAAACTCACTTTTAAAATTAGAAAATGAAGGTGATGCTTCTTGTTATTCATAATCCGATATTAAAATATTAATACTACGTACAAAGAAAACTTATCCTAAATAAAGCAATTAGTGGTTGAGATTCACTTTGATATATAGGGTCCCACACATTAAACTGAATCTCAACCACTAGTTACTGTTTTCGGGGCAATCTGAGGTAAATTTTCTTTGTCTCTAACTTTTTCGTTGAAATATATCTCAAGCTTATGAAAACAAAAATCTCATTCCATAAAAGCTAGGATTATCCCATCAAAAAATGAGAATAATAACACATATTATTAGTCCTTCAAAAGTTGTTAGTTAGATAAAATTGTTGTGCTAGCAAAAAATTAACTTGTTCAAATAAAGTTCAGACACTATAAGACTACAAAAAGTAGAAATGCCAAAATTAATTTTGAAAAAATTACTTTGGAGTGGTGAAAGAGATAATATATAAATAAAGTTTCACCAATTTCACAGAAAGTACAATGTAATGTGGTTGGTAGTTGCTTCGCGTCTTATGGGGAAGGACCAAGGTTCGATTACCAGGAGCTGCAAAAAACGCAGAGAGATTACTTCTGTTTTGGGATTCTTTTTGTTTAGCAAGGAAAAAATTTCCTCGCCTATTGTTTGTAGTAATAAATTCGAAGCATATTTGACAACAAATGGTACTTGCGAGGAAAACATTTAGTGAGGAAAAACTTCCTCGCAACACGTCAAAATAGGCGAGGAATTTGTTTTTCCTCGCTAATATTGGCGCCGAAATTTTTTCTCGCTAATACATTTTGCGAGGAAATCAAGTGCTTTTGTGAGGAAACTAAATCCTCGCTATAGCTCTTTTGTGTTGTAGTGCAAAAGGCCCTCCGATGATTAAATTAGTATCACGTACTCAAGAAAAAACCCTAATTATTAGTAGGAAAATAATACCAATGCAACGTATTGCATACCCTTTATCTCCAGGTTTACCTCGTATTTATGGATTCATAGATGTTTGCTGCCCAAGCATCCCTGTTGCCCTAAGGTTCCTATCTCATATAGGAAACCTAGGATATCTAGGACTCTCGTTCCCTTATCAATTCATTACCTTAGTCCTTTTAGGACTCTTTTCCATAACTGGCCGAACATCCTATTCCTGTTGGTACTTTCTTAGATCCTACATTCTCGGGATCTCATGCATTAACAGAATATCACTGTTTCTGGACCCTTATAGAGTGATCTCCTTACTCTAACACTTGATTGAAGCTTTTCCTTGTTCGGCTACCGCATTGCCGAACAGACTGACTGGACCAGTCACTGGACCAGTCACTTCACATGCAACTGGTCCCTTATCAATTACTTGTACCAATGTCTTCTCAGAAGCTCTCTTCCTGTTCGGCCTTCTCACTGCCGAACAAGTTACTTGGACTAGTGACTTCACATGTCACTGTTCCTTTTTTGGACTTTTGGTCAAATAACTTCTCATGTCACTGATCCATATCGTCGAAAAGACTGCCTTGCACAGTGACTATTCTGTCTTTATTCAAACCATCTTCTCACATACTGCCTGCTCGGGTATCAATTGCATCTGATTTGGGAATACCTCCCTACACTATCAAGTCAGTCAACAACTCCATGTTCATCTATCCAATAGCTCTATACTCCCAACGACACATCAACCCAGTGCCCAAGTTACTCTACAGCACCATAGTCTTTGCACCATCAATAGCTTTACGCTTACTCAGTAGCTCTATGATCAACTACTTCAGCGGCTCTACGCTTGCTACTAGTTCACCATCTTGACAGCTCCACCTCATCAACTCTGTACTCGCTACCTTTAAGCTATTCAGTCGCTCTACGCCCATGCTTACCCTCACCATTATCTCAGCAGCTCTACGCCCATTTTCACCATCTCAGCAGCTCTACGCCCATACTCACCAATTCAGCGGCTCTATGCCGGCTATCACTCTGTGCCCGCTAATTAGTAGCTCTATGCTTATTCAACAGCCTCATGCTTAAGTCTCGCAGCAGCGCTCTACGCTCGCTATCTCATACTTCAAGTGGCTCTATGCCTATAACCATTCAGCGGCCTCACGCTCTCTATCCCGCTTCAGCAACTTCACCCACTCAGCAACCATCTTAAGAGTTTCACTACCTCCCAGCAGCTGTAGACACCCCAATTTGGCTTAACGATTATTTCAAGTCCCACCTTGGGGACCATCCCAAAGATGAATGGATATAGTGAATGTTGATTGACTTCTCGTGAACCCATGGACTTATGGTAAGTACTTTTAGCCACTTAGAGGAACCAATCCAGAGCCAAATAACCATTCAGACAGAAATACAATATCCTAGGAAAATCTATGTTGCAATCGTAACATTGATCTCACGGCCTCAACATCATTCTTTCACCCGTGAAACATGTTGCTTGAAAATCTCCCTGAGAGATCGATTCCTTGGCAGCCAGATCTATTCTTCGGCCGCCTAATCTATCGTTCGACCGCCAGATCGTCTATTTTTTAGATTCTAGAATGTTCTGTCATACATTTGATCCGATCCTCAAAACCCTAGTAGCCTTTCTCTGATGCATTCGGCTATGAAAGCAGAATCGTCTAGAGATCTTCTTGCCCTAGAATTCCTTATTGATTCACGCCATTTGATTGGCCGGAGTGAGTCACCAATTGCCTATTAAAGGGCCCTTAGGGTTCCAAAAATTTATATGTTCATACACTCTCTCTAGCCACGAAACTCTGCAAATATACTCTCTCATATCTCCTCTACAAAAGCCCTAACCTTCTGAAGGCAACCATGATCCGACGATCAACCCCCGAAGTACAAACCCTAACCCTAGGATTTTCGAGAAGCAAATCAGTCAATCCCCTCTAATCCGAAGCAATCAAGCTACTGAGGGATCAAGGCGGTGAGGGCCAGGGGCCTTTGGTTCGTTTTATTTTCAGTTTATGCATTCTAATCGTAGCGTTTTAATTCTCTATTAATTATTTAATTTGGTGTGAGGAAGAACATCGGCTGGATGTTCGATCCATCAGCCGATACATTGAACCAGGAGGATCTCTCGGCCGTGACATCCATTCACCATCTGCGAGATCCATCTCCCTGGGACATCTTATTTTATTCTGTCCTTCTGATGCATGTTTCAATTATCGTCTCGACTCATCATTAGCTGTGTAAAGGCTAATTAATCAAATCCATGTGTTTAGAATTAAATAAAGCATGAATTAATCTTATATCGAACAATTATGGGCATGTCTCACGACTGGGCAAAGAGGGGTGCCTAACACCTTCCCTTCATGGTACTTTTGGCTCTCGCACCCGGAATCTCTACTTGTTTTTCCTAGTTTTTATAAACTAGGTGGCAACTCTGTTTTGATGATAACCGCTATTGTGTGGCGATGTTCCTAGCCATGGGAATATCCATGATCTTGGTTTATGAAGCAAACAACCAAACAAACAAAAAATGTTCAATTTGTAAGGCGATGCCCCGTTCGGGAGGTGTCTACAGTTTTTGGTGACTCTGCTGGGGACTTGAGAGCCATAACCAGAAAGTTCGACATAGGATTAACACTTGCTTTATCTAATTTTTTTATCATTTGCATCGAGTGGGCAACCTTGTTGAGTTCACCTAATATCTCGGAATGTCACGGGCTATCTTAGGAGTTCCAGCAAACTCCACAATCACTTGTACCTAGTGGTATATCAAAAAAAGGGAATCACCCGATTACCGCCTATGATGGGCTCTGGTTAAAAGACTGGTGCCCTTTTGACAACGGAGCACCCTTAAGACTACCTAAGCCTTTCATGTGTCAAAAAGCCATAAAACTTATCAAAATAAGACAGGAACCCGCAGGTTAAGGGATTTTTCTGCATTTTGCTTTGAAGTTCTTCCTCACACCCTGTATCATTTATTGTAACATCTCTTCTTTTGCAGAAGGGTTGGGACTTTTAGCCCAAATCCTAACCCTATACAGCCAAGTACTGACTTAGAGGTATTTTACTTTAAAGCAGGCACGATAGGTAAGCCAAGAAAGCAACCACAACCAATTTTATACTCTTACAACACCTGAAGTCTGCCACGCCCTCGGATGTATACAAAAATAAATAACTCATTTTATTGAAAAGTCTTCGCATAACATGAATAATACCCAAAAGATTTCCCATCCACTTAACTTTACAAACAAGTCCCCAAGTTTAAAGATTTACAACTTTGGCACTCCGACCCCAAATAAACTTAAGTGCTAGTACGAACAAGTTGACAAGTTTCAAAAGGTTTTGTCAAAGGAAGTTCTTGAATGAATAGTTACAGACCCATCTTTATCAAAAGAAAGTCAATTACAAAGATGTTTAAGTAACTACATGAGGTTAGCTTCCAAAAAGTCTGTCATTCCCAAGCACACATTGCATACGAGCTATTGACCAGCGTTTGAACCTGAAAAGAAAGATTAGGTTGAGCTACACTAGCCCAGTAGGAAAATCTCTACCAATTCTATGTATGAATATAATGATACGGGTAGAAGGAATGAAGTCAAGAGATTCAGCTCAATCAATGGTCAACAACGAACTCACAAGAGTGCCAATAAGATCATTCTAAGATGTGCCTTTGTCTTAATATGCCAACTAGTTCACAAGACATTAAGAACTCTAGCAATCTCGAAGCAGCTCTCTATCACCAATTTCCACCATCGGTATTTCCACCCCTTGCGTCACCGTATAACAATCATGAAGGTTATCGTATTACCACCCCTTGCATTACGTAAACCCTAACAACTTGGATCACCGTATTACCACCCCTTGCGTTACGTGACCCACTTAAGTCTCCGTAGTACCACCCCTTGCGTTACGAGACTCCCTACCCCAACTTCCGACACGTATGACTACTCTCTTATTCACTATGCTAGCTATGCATTTCAAATGATCACACTCATACAAGGGACATCTTACAACATGTCAACAATGTCACAAACGAGCCATAAACATTCACAAGTAACCAACAATTAATAGGATGCATTATAACGAAGTCTTAACCATGTAATTCTCTATTCGTTTCTTACTAACGGAAGACCAATGGACCAAAGATAACATTAATCAATTGTAGAAATTTAATTGAATATGCTTGAGATAGGTTTGGAAGTGTCCGAAATGGTTTAGAAACGATTGGGGTTCCAAACCATGAAGGAGAAAACTTTTCAAAAATTTGGTACATGTAGCAGTTAAAGGTGCTACATGTACCCAGTGAACAGAATGAAAAATCTGGGTTTTGGTACATGTAGCAATTAAGGGCGCTACATGTACCCGGCGAACAAAAGATGCAATTTGAGTTTGGTACATGTAGCAGTTAAGGGTGCTACATGCACCCAATGAACGAAATCAAAGAAATCTGGGTTTGCTACATGTACCGGGGTAAACGTTGGTACATGTAGCACCTGGGTTTTTCAGCACGAATTGACAGCTTTCAAGGGCAAACACAAGGCTTCCAAACAATGATCCAAAGCAAGTTTTGGACACCAAATCAACTCATAAACATACATAGAAAGTTAGAAATACCTACCTCGTGACAATAACCAAGATCTACGAGATTTGAACGAACCCTAGCCTCTTTGAACTTCAAAGCTCCGCTCCAAGCTTGACCCAAGGATTTTCGAGCTCAAGAATGTGATTGGAAGGTCGAAGGGAGGTTAATCTCTGAGATTCTTGAGGTCTTGAAAGAGTTTTGAGTGAGAGGGGAAGAGAGAGAGAGATACACGGCTAGAGAGTGAGAGAGAGAATGGGAGATATAATTATCTCCTACACACACACTCCTATATATACTCCTATATCTTTAAATCACACACACACACCCTCAAGTTTCTATTCTCTCACTTCAATCCTCAATTCAAATAACCACCAAATAAAATCCCATTTTCCCGATTAGGCATTTAATAAGCACTTCAATAATTAAAATTTTCCAGGCCTCTTTAAAGTCACGCCAAATAGAGGTCTTTGCAGTTGTCTCATCTGTCACCTTCACCTATCAAAACGCCTTCACCGCAATGGTCCCAATCACTTCCGGGGACTTTGCGGTCATCTTCTTAGCGAACCCGATCATCTATCAAATCCCAAGCTTCACCAAGCAATCCTCCCACTCCCATGGTAGAAAACGATGCCACTATTGCAGATCTCCAAGCTCAAATCGCTACTTTACTAGCAGAGAAAGCAGCAAGAGATGCTGAGGACGAAGAAAAATCCATAGAAGATGAGAATCCTCTGAAAGTAATAACAACAAAAAACCCTGAATTAGCCAAACAAGTCAATGAAATCAAACACGCTCTGGCCCGTTTAGAGGGGGACCAAATTCTAGGCTTTGAGGGACTCTGCCTCTTCCCAGATTCTCAATTGCCTGAAAGATTCAAATTGCCAAACATTGAGAAGTTCAATGGAACAGGCAACCCTACTAGCCATGTCCACCATGTTATCAACACCTTGAAGCCAATGGGCTTGAATGACTAGCTCATTGCTCAATTGTTTCAAAGGACTCTCACTGGAAGTGCCCTTGATTGGTTCCTCACCCTTGAATTCGTGCATTATCACACTTGGCCAGAAATTGCCAATGCTTTCGTCAAGCAGTATGCATACAATATCCAAATTGAGTTAACTACTCAAGATTTGGAAATGACTAAGCAGGAGTCGAGCGAAGATTTTGTCACTTTTGTGGCTAGATGGAGAGAAAAGGCTGCCAAAGAATCGTCCCTCCAAGGAAGATCAAATGAGAATAGTTGTCAAGAATCTATAGCCTAAGTATCTGAAGCATATCTACACTCAAGCTATAACCGATTTCAAGCGCCTACGTGCTACTGGGCTGCAGATCGAAGAAGGGATCAAACTGAGACTCACTGGGAAAGAAGAAGCTCATTCACCCAAGAAAACCTTCCCAAACCATGCATCTCATGCTTCCGTAAACACCCTTGACCCAGCCTTGCCGCAAGACCCTTTCCCAGCCAGCCCTTCCCAAAACTCAAATCAACCTCACCGCAACTTTAATCCTTTCTACATGACACTCTCCCAAGCCTTAACCATTTTAAGCCATCGGGGACATCTCAAACCCCTGAACAATCCACCTCCTCAACCACTCTATGGCCCAAACCATGACACTAACAAACAATGTGCCTACCATCAACACTCTGGGCATGAGACAGACAACTGCATGCGTCTTCGCCATGACATTCAAGATCTCATTGATAGTCGAACCATAAAACCCCCACAACCTAATGCACAAACCAAACCGCCCCACAATACTGAACCACCCCAAAATATCAATCTCATAACCTTGTCTCACAACCTCATATACAATCCTAGCCAATACATTGTCCAAAGCACCCAATCCAAGCCAAGCCAACCCTAACCTTCCCAGAAGAGGATGGATGTTTCATGATGGAGGAAGAAGAAAACAATGAGTCCGATCAATCGGAAGTGATCAATCCCGACATGTCTAACAAGAGTGACAGAGAAGAACAAGCAAAGGAAGCAAAGCTAAGGAAATGGAAAGAGCATTCCTAGGCAAAACACAATTTGGAGGATCCCGACATTCCGTTTGTAGAGGATGATGATTGGTTGCGTATCTGGTTTGAAAACAGGAAGTAGGAAAAGGAGAGGGTCATCATGATGAGAAGGCATGCTCGCTTCGAACCTGCCCAAATATTGGTACCCATCAATCGCCCAAGATTCCCAACACCTCCAGTTGTCTGGGAAACAATTAACCTTATAGAAGAAGTGGATGAGTTCCAAATGCAGCGATGGGTCAATCCCTACAAAGAGTGCGACTATAGCCAATGCATAGAAGAAGGAGAAGATCTAGACTTCATATACACAAATCCATACAAAATAGAAGAAAATGGCTTTAACGAAATGGAAGGAGAATATGACAATCCGCTTGATGGGATCTTTTTGGCGTCACTATTTGATCAAATGGAAGTAGCTAATGACTGCGCAACCAATAGAGAAGTAACCCGGGCAGACATTTCCATCTAGGGACTGCTCATGTCTCAAAGAGGTAGCCACCATGCAAGCTTCAAAGATGGATCCAGTTTAAAGGCTCTGTTTGGCAAAGAAGAAGGTGGACAAGAGTATAAAATTGTGAAAGGAAAAGAAGATGACCCCAAAATGCTGCAGTAGCTGAGAGGTCACAACATAGCAAAGAACAATAAACATTGCTTTTGTTTTCTAAGTCAAACTAGGACATGTTTTGGGCCCTTGTTTGGGCATTCTATCTCTGCTAAATGAATTCCTATTTTATCTTCTAAACTATGCTTAGTTACTTGATTCCCAAATTGCAATTGCCATATGCTACAGTCTCATTGCCAAACAAGAGAAAATTTAAGAAATCAAGTTCTTTGTGTCACTGACAGAAAAGAAAGTCAGGATGAACTTCAATTGCTTAAGAAATTAGGTTTTTGTCAAAACTTAGAAAGAAGACTCTATCTCCGCAACAACACTTAGAGTTAGCTTGCCCATCATAGAAGTACAAACACGAAGGAGATTCAGAAAATGTCTCCGCTAAGATTCCTCTCCAAAACACATAAGCCCTCTTGTAAGAAGTGCTCGTTGGATAACTTGAACATCCAAGCAAAAGTAAGAGCAGAGCCTGCTAGGACAAGAAACCACAAAAGCGCAACCTAGGAAAAAGTTAAGGCATTTGAAAGCCCGCCAGGGACTCAACCTCCATCAGATAACCTAGGCAAAATTTAGAGCACTTGGAAAGAAAAACCCAAGAGTGAAAACCCAACCTCAAAGGTTGTGGTCTTTGGAACTATGTAAGAGGTCTGATTCCCTGAATGGGATACGTAGGCAATCTCATATTGAGATGAGGCCCAAATATTTGGAGAGAAGGAAAAACATAGAGAGATTTGTACTCATAATAGGCATAGCTAACCCTGCGTATTGAGCTTGCAAAAGATGAGTATGCTTTTTTTTTTGAGGAGTTGACAACGGCAAAAGAAATAAGAACTATCGTTCATCCCCTCTGACTTAAGAGTCATTGACACAATAAACAGGGTATCTCAAAAGATTCCCAAATTTGGCAAATGAGGCTATAGGACATGACAAAAGCAGGGCGTAAGTGAAAACCAAGCATGAGAAGGAAGAGAAAAGAGGATACCACTTGGCTAAAAACAAAATCTAGTTTCCTTTAGAAAATATAAATAGCGGCCGAAGGATTGATCCATCGGCCGAAACATAGATTCTTCAGCCATGAAATCAATTCATCGGCCAGTATTACTGTCTATTAGTAAATACTTGTTCAAAACAATTTCAAAAGCTATGTTCTGACTGTCACATGCAAACTCAAGACATTTAAGGGGCATGAAAAGCATTTCTCATTCCATGAACAAAAGCTTGTTTACAAATCATCGCTTTGGTTGCTCTTGCTATGTAGGTACAATTTCTACTAGTCTTTTTAATAACTATGAACAGGAGAAAATCCTAAAGCTAATCATGATGGCGCCTTCGAGATGACCTCTCAGACAAAGATGGGGATCACTCATTAGTCCCCACTAGCAGTTGGTGCTCGCTCTGCCTCAAGCTGCAGCAGAAAGAGGAACACAAACACTTAAAATCAAGAGATGGTACAGAGCAAATAGAGTACATGGGCAAAACTATACCTCGAGGATCTGACAGCGTTGCCTCCGATCTAGAGCCTCCGCACTCTGATATGCATGCAGCCATTCCTGTACTATCTTAGCAGACACCTATGTAAATAACAAAGCATTTCAAACATGGGAACGCAAGATGCAATGATAAAACAGGGAAACAAAATTAGAAATGAAGTGAAACCTGTGAAACCTGTGAAAACCCGGCTGGCAGTGTGTAAAGCTGGGTCGAAGAAGGAGTAAGTGCTAAGTGCTCCTCGTCTCCACCATCAGAATGGAAGGAGACAAAGGAAGGGGCCTGTGGCCAAATATGAGCAACTAGAGGAGCAACAGGCAGGGTCAAGAAAAGGTGGCAGTACTCCATATAGTCACCCGCTTGGAGAAGCAAGCTTACCCAGTCTCTGATTCGAGCATTCTTCAAATCTTCCTTAGACATCGAGGAAGTGGATCTCATCAACATCGGAGGAGGAGGAGGAGGAATGAACTAAAAAGCCTCTACACGTGGCCACCACTGGCTAGCCACCCGATCGCCCAAGTACCTAGCTAGGCAAAAAGGACCCTCGAGCAAGCTACGAGCACGATCTAGAACTCTGGAGCGTGCAAGAGGGGCATCTTCTGGGACACCACCCCAAGGGTCAAACCGTACCTACAGACCAAGGGTAAATCAGCCACAACACAAGGATATGGAAATCTAAAGTTAAGAAATACAAGGGAATAAAGAGAGGTATCGGATCAACCATCAACTGGTCCGAAACTCGTCGCCACTCAGGAAGGCTCAAAACTTGTGACCGTGGCTTCCGTTGGCCCATCAGCCATCGCTCGTAGTGAGGAACACAGTTCGCATCCTCATGCTTGGTATCAGTTGGAAACTAAAGAAGATGCTCAAAAGCCCAGAGCTAAAAAGTTAATTGGTAAACGGATTCAGTATCAAGAGAAATCAAAGTGAGAAAGGAGAAAAAGGAAAGAAGGACATACCTCAAGCACTCGGTAGTGACCACCATGGATGAAGCTCTTATCGCGTGAACAAGTTCCAAGGTTGCCGTACAAAGTGGCCAAAGCAAATGACCCCCAATCAAATTCCCAAACAGCCTCCAAATACTTCAAGGGAGCCAGAAACTGCGTATGCACCGAACTATCCTTGTTGCCAAACAAAGTTTGCCCAAGGAGGTAGAGGAGGAAGGCCCATGTCAGCTGCTCAACGCTCACTTGAGTCAAAATATTGGCCTTCATAAAAGTCTTTCTTAGCCAAGAAACGTCGAGAAGACCTCACGAGTGAAGAGGAGGCACCTTGCCCAAGAACCACTCCAAAGTCCCCTCCCATTGCCAAAGCTGGGGAACAATCCGAAGAGGGGTCCCACCTACCCGTAAACCAGTCAGAAGGGAGAAATCATCCGGCATGATCATCATCTCACCAGCAGAAGGGAAGTGGAATGTATTGGTGGTATCCCACCATCTCTCAATCAGCGAGGTCATCAGCGACCAATCGATCTTTGGTAGGTTGATGCCCAAAGCAGATGCCTCAAAGCCTGCAGCACGCATCAACTCCCGGACTTGTTCTGGCAACGTCAAGAACCACTTGTGCACCTCTTTACCTCCACCGCGAGCCTCCAATCTCCTATTTCTCTGCAAAGTTTTACCAAAAAGGGAGTTAAACTCATGATTGCATAAACAAATGAAAAGCCAGGGGCATCAAGTTGACATCTAGAAAGCATGCATTGTCTAAACAGGGGGCATAAATATTCTAAATCTTTTCAAATTTTGACCCTACTATGGGTCCCTCTCATTCATGCCCTTGGCTAGTAGGGATTTCATCCCACAAATAAAAATTCATCTTACACAACGTAACTATGAGTTAACAAAAGTAAACTTTTTGACTTTTAGGGATTCGGGAAGCTTATCGGAACATTGAGAACGCTCAGGTGCTGCTCAGGCTCTCTATGAACTATCTCGGCCTCAGGACCACCAATAGGAGGGTAGTACTGCAAGAATCCACCAGAGCCCAACCTACACGAAAGAAAGAACATAGTTGTGGGCTACCACAGCCCTGGGTGAGATCGGGGAGGCCCGAAAAACACATACCGCTCCATCGAATTGATTTGAAAAATTTGAAGAGTCGCCACCCGAATTTATGGTTTGCCACCCGAGAAATCATTTTTGATTTGAAAATTGATTGATTTGAATTGAAAACCAGAGATCATTTGAGGGTTCGGAGGCCATGTTACGAGGGGGGAAGGGTTTTACAGCAGCCCCCTCGCCCGACGCGATGTCGGTCTCTACTAAATGCTTGTGGGATTTTTCAAATGGATTTTTGTTTTGTTAAACATGTAGCAAGTATCCACAGGTATAGCAAATAGAAGGTGTATGCTGGTGCTTGTGTACAAGGAGTGATGAAATGATGATGGACACATGCATGATGGCAAAGCAGTATAAATTGCTATTGGATCAACTCTCGAGCGCTTGAGAGTACTATCGAGTGCTTGGGAGTAATACTGACCCAATCCTACAGAATTTGTTAGTCTCAAATAGGATGCCAAATAACGGTGTACACTAGTGCATGTGTATGGGAGGGTGATCATGTGATGAAAGACAGCAAGATAACAGGGAATGAAACACTTTTCACTGGCTTCACTCTCGAGCGCTCAAGAGCACTCTTGAGCGCTTAGGAGTGTCTGAAACCCCACCTGCACTTTCTGTTAGCACTGACACAACACAACGTAAAGACTGCAAAACGAAATACTATTACACAGACCATTGGCTCAGCAAAGGACTTGAAAGACTGAGATAGGACCTCAAATTTTCAAGTCATGTATCCTTGCCATTGCACGAATAGATCTACAATTTTAAAAGAGCAAATGTACACATCTATACATGCAGAACCTCAGAAAACACAGAAAATTGGGAAAGTGAAATGCAATGGCATGCATGCACTCCCAAGCGCTTGGGAATGGATTCGAGCGCTTGGTAGTGAGCTGCATGCCAGCTTACTCTCAAACAAAAAATGGCACTGCTTCATCATGCTAACACCCTTATCTAAGTTTTTAACAAGGGAGGATCTCATTTTTAACTTAGAAAAACTTTATTCTTACTTGAAATTCGTAAGAAACATTTCTGTTTTAGGAAAAATGATCTCCTGTGTCTGCATGCCAGAATAAAACCGTTTTGTTTAAGAGTGCATCTTGTCCCAGCCTACTACTTAACAAAATGCCATGCATAGGACTAGAAACAGTCCAGAGTGCTCAGGAGCACTCTAGAGCGCTCTAGAGTGTTTCCAATAGGGGTTTTGAGAAAGCATCATTCGTGGATTCTTTGCTCTTGCTCTTTCACTAAGGTCTCCCAACCATGCACCAGTATTAAGGACTGGGACAAGCTGAGAGACCCCCCTCAGAAGGGAGAACAGCCTCTTGATTTGAACCAAAGATGGAAATGTTTCTACCTTTGCTTGACACTTTGCTCCTTGGATGGTTTTGAAAGGTGAATGTGGAGATCAGAAACTAAGGGTATTCTGGATTTCTTGCCTTTTTCTTTGATGATTTTGAAAAAGACCTTTGAAGTTGGGAAAGAAGTTTTTGGTTTTTGAGACCTTCTTCTTTGAACAAGAAAGAGAGAAGAAGAGGAGCTTTTAGAGAGAGAATTTTCGTCCCCCCCTCTTTGCTGAAAGACAAGGTATATATAAATAATAGGATATAACCCATGGTTTTGAAAATCAAGTGATTTTGAAATAAATCCTTTCTTTAAAGAAAGAAATCTTTCATCTGATCTCTTCTCTGACTGAGGTTGAGTGTTGACTCACCTCAGCCGGTGCAATGATGGCTTGCATGGATAGTGGGAATCTTTTTCCCCCATTGGGCACTGGGAGAGGTCTCGAGTGCTCGGGAGTGGTTTCGAGCGCTTGAGAGAGAGCCAGGCTAGTGGTTTTTGGAAAACAGTTTTGAGCACTTGGGATTGATTTTGGCCATTTCTTTCAAGGAGCAACGTCTCAATTGGTACATGGCTTGTTCTGATCCATATTCATCGGGGAGTCTCAGGGCCACAAATTAAGGAAATTCGACAAGTCCAAATTGGGGTGTCTACAGTTGCCCCTCTTTGGACGACGCTCGGCATCATGTTTGGATGCGAGTGTCGTCCAAAGATCGAGACAACCCAATTCGAGCCAAATCAAATCCTCAATTTACGAATCAAATGTAAATAAAAAGCATAAAAGCACTCAATGCATGAAGTCGTGTCTTTTCAGACTGCCTACGTACCCCGTTTGCAGGGATCAGACCAGCGTAGTTCTTCGGGGCAAATGCAAACACGTGCAATGCATCCATTGGAAAGAATTCGACAAATGCTTTGACAATGATAGAGACAAGAAGCGGGGCCCATCCTTTACTCTATTCGGTGGACAACATGATAAAAGAAATATTATGCGTCGGGTAAAACTTCTTGCGAATACATCAACAATTGCAAAATTTAGACCTTTACTCTATCGACCACTAAGCAGAACCTTTTGGGTAAACTAGGATGATCCAAAATAGATCATGAAACAAAATCCGCCATCGATTGCTCTGTCTTGACTCGGATTTAAACAGGACTGAGATTGATTTTGTAAAAATTCTTGAAGGACAATGATCATTAGAAATGTATGAGCTTACGACAAGCAACGAAAAGAGTCAAGCACTAGTGACCCACTCCCGAGCGCTTGGGAGTGATGTCGAGCGCTCGGGACCGTCGCTGGGGTCCACCGGCCCTTCATCTTCCTCTTTTGATATGGGGGTTAATACCCTGGTTCTCGAGCGCTCAAGAACCAGACCGACGACTGTTCTTACTCTCTCAACCACTCTCATTCTCTTGACTCTCTCACTCTCTCGACTCTCTCACTCTTCTCCTAGTCCTCTCGACTCTCTCACTCTCTCGATCCTCTCCCAATCCTCTTGACTCTCTCACTCTCTCGATCTTGGTATGGCGAGGGGGAACGAAGACGGGGCGGTCGGCGGCGGTGAAGGGACGGAAGTCATCGGTCAGAAGGTCACCACCGGTGCCACGGTGGTGGCAACCGGGGGGAACGGTGGTGGCACAGGGACGGAGGCCCGCGGTGGGGACGCCACGGCCGATGCCACGGCGGTGGCAGCTACTGGTGACCCGGGGGTCACCGGAGGGAGTTCAGTGGTGGCCGCTGCCGGTGAGGGTGTAGAGGTGGTAGCAGTAGAGGGCTACGGCAGCGGGGACGGAGGTTCGGGCAGGCCTCTCACTCCTACCGTGGAGGAGTTGTTTGCGGCTGCCAAGCGGGCGAGCAACGGGGGGGTAGCCAACCTCAGTGGTGAGGAGGTGGTTGTTAGACAGTTCAGCAAGACGCCGGTGCTGAGAACGGTGATGGTGTTGGAGCCGAGGAGTGGGGATAGCGGCATCGGGTCCTCACGCCTCGTTCCCTTCGCGGATGGGGACTTCCTAGAGGGCGCGGAGCCTCGAGGTGTCTTGAACGCGCTTGGTCTCGACTCTGTGGTTGCAGCGGTGCTGAGGGACGCTAGTACGCCTGAGGACCGGGCTTCGGCTCCTCTTTTAGGGGCTTTGCTGAGCGGAGCGGGCTCAGGCGCTCAGGAGGTGGTTGTACCGGAGGCGGAAGAGTTAGGAAGGGATAGGGTGGATGCCGAGGCGGCTGCTTGAGGTGCGGGTTACCGCGGTAGACGAGGCGAAAGCCTATCTGGAGGAGCTGCGAGCTTACCTGGTGAGGGAGCGGCCCGAGTTCACTCTAGCTACGTATGCTCCTCGACCACAATTCTTTGAGCCTGTGGGGATGATAGCTTACATCCCTGGCCACGCTGACTACCCTGAGGAGATGCTTCTCCGGGACTGAGCTTCACACATCTCCTCTGGATGGGTCACGGTGAGTTTTCGATCACTATCTTTTCTTGAATTTCGCAAATTACTTGAAATTTTATTTCCCGTTTGAGATCTGATGCTATTTCTTGCTTTGTTGAAACGGTGCACGACAGACGTGTACGGCCACGGGGACTCAGCCAGCTCACTGGCGCACTTCAGGGCCTTGCCTAAGAGGGTGCGAGCACTAGTGGAGGCAGCAGGGTTCGGACCCTTCGTACAGCTGCTGACGGTGGTGAGGGTGGACCGGACTGTGCTTACAGCGCTGGCGGAGAGGTGGTGGGACACCACCAATACCTTCCACTTCCAATTTGGGGAGATGACGATGACGCCACTCGACTTCGTGGCCATCACAGGGCTCAGGGTTGGAGGAGACCCGATCCCTTACGACTCGAGCCTGGTGCTGGACGGCGTAGCTCTGAGGTGGTTCCTCGGACGAGTGCCATGCCACAGTGGGGGGATGGCAGCTTATGGGCAGTTCATGGAGTACTGGGACCACGAGCCTGCGTCTGACGAGGAGGCAGCCCAGATGGCCTGGGCGTACCTGCTTATACTTGTTCGAGGCTTCTCTATTCCCGAATAGGCGTAGCCAGGTGCACCTGTGCTACCTAGCGGGCTTGGTCGACTTGGGGCAGGTGGGACGCTTCGACTGGGGAGGTGCTGCTCTGTGCACGCTCTACTGTCTCCTTGGAGCTGCTTCTCGCGGGGTTAGAGATACTAGTTGGAGGGTACTGGCGGGTGTTTGAGGTATGATTTTGAATTATTGCTTTTGAATCTCTTTCGACTGCTTTTCAACTTGAATTATGCATTTGAGATTAATTTGTCTTGAATAACGAAACTTGCAGCTTTGGGCTTACGAGGTTCTCAGGATGTTCCCGCCCGAGAATACTTGTACGGACTCGAGCTTACTCCCAAGTGGCTTAGCCTGGGGTAAGGCGTACCGGAGAGCAAAGGAGCGATGAGGAGAGGTGATGACTTTCCGGCGCTGGCTGGATAACCTGACAGGGGTTGTGGTATGATCGACATCTCTTGCTTTTCTTTTATCAAACTTTTCGGCGAGTAGACTTATGAACGAATCCAAAATTTTAATTGCAGGTTCGCTGGGACAAGTGGGCGGGGATGGAGGCTGACTTCCTTCCGAGGAGTCGGGAGGTGACACGGAGTAGGGTCCTGCTGGAGTGCCCTCAGGGCTGGCAGTGGTACCTGGGGGATCGAGTGACTCGACAGTCACTTGGTCTTCCAACGTTCGTGGTTCCTGGACTGCTTCCTCCGCGTGTGCAGAGGACTGAGTCCTACACTCGCGTTGAGCTCGAGCTGTTCACCATGCCGGACACAGATCTAGAGAGGCACCTTCGACGCTCTTTGGACTACACTGCTTATGCAGACCGGTACCTGGCGAGGAGCCTGGGGGTGGAGGAGGAGTTCGAGAGACGGGTAGCTGGAGCAGGAGCTTGGAGGGATGAGAGCGGAGCGCGGAGCCACGGTGGTTGCTCTGCACGGGGTCGAGGACGAGGTGCTAGAGCCCCTGCTGGTGGGCGAGGTGCAGGTGCTGGAGGTAGGGGAGAGGGGAGTACGAGGATCCCAGAGACCGTGGAGACTTCAGCACCACCGGGGTTGCCGACGCTGAAGTGGACTATAGGCGTGACGAGCTCGTCAGGCGCACGAGAGGTGATCGACGTGCCACGTCTCCCACAGCCGCCGATGCGGTTTCCTGCTCAGGTATAAACAATATTTCCGTTTGTATATTCTGGGTCTTGGATTATTCTGTAGGTGCCGCGAAGAGTGGGCTGAGCAGGCCGTGATGCTGATGGTGGGGATGCGCCACCTCTTGAAGGATTGTGCTAAGGAGAGAGTTCTTCAGACGAGACCTGCCCCTGTGACTGCTTCTCCTGCTGCCACTCAGGTATGACATGCACACATATTCTATATTTTGATTTGAGCAAAGTTACGTTCGAATATGCGCAAAATGAGAAAATGTTTGTGATATGCAGGCGCAGCCGCGACGTTCAGCTAGGACGCATCCGCGGGGTACCACGAGCCCTCCTGTTCCTGCCAACACGTGAGGTCGGGGTGCAGGACGTGCGCCACAGGCTACTGCAGGTGCAGGACGGTTCGAGGTTTTGCCTCGGGAGGCGTTTCAGCGGAGACCAGCTCGCGTGGAGCCGGAGGAGTCGGAGGAGGAGGCAGAGGAGGGGACAGAGGAGTCCTCTGAGTCACGTGTCTTAGGGACGTTGGACTTGAGTACTGCTTCTGGCCCTTCCGACGACGACGGTGACGACGAGCCCGAGAGTTCTGAGTCCGAGGGACCACGATAGAAGAGAATCCGACGGGTCTGAGCCTCGAGTTTTGCTTCGCTAGCTTTACCTTGTACATAGGCCTGCGTACCAGCATAATTGTAGATTTTGGGCCTGCGTGCCCCGGTAGTCAGGATTTGAGCGCGTGTTTGCCCCAGTTTTTGCACTTTTTTCCTTCACTCATTGTAAACACCGTGTTCATTTATGAGAATTCGCACTTTGTCCTTTTATTCGTTCGCACTGCTGTTACAGAATTATGTTTTATGAAATATGTTCGTCTAGCTTTGAAAGAATGTAAAGAGTACACGAATTTCGACTGATACTCTCAATGTGAGGGATAAAACTTGACATCGACACCAAATGACAAACTTTCGAGCGATCGATCATGAAATTTAGACTTAAGGGCTTTTGATCGTAACCGAGTGCGCTGCGCGGTTGACAATGAGTGCTTTGAGTCGAAGGGACCGGGAGAATTACCCAAAATGTTTTTGACAATCGACACTCGCGTTTAAAATGATGATTTTGGTATAACTGAATGATGAAAGCTTGAATTAAGAGTGTCGACATGTTTTTGGGGCGCGTCAAACAATCATTGAGACCCGTCATGGCTTGAACATGTTGCTTGATTCGGCCAAATGCCCCTGATACAGATCTCGACATGCTCAAGGAGTGAAAACTTTGGCAAACTTATGATTTTTCGCGTAACACCCTTGAATACACGACGAAACACATGGATAGAACTGCTGTACCCCTTAGACAACTGCTGGGAATTGTTAAACTCTCAATGTTGCATGGAAGCCAACATGAGGGAACTGGAATCTGCTGCAAAACAGCAGAACTCTCGAGCGCTTAAGAGTGGTCTTGAGTGCTTGGGACCTCACTCCCGAGCGCTCAAGACATCTGTCATGGATTGTCTCTTGCTGTTTCCCAATGCCACTTGTTGGCTGTCCTTTATTGTTTTCATCTGCTCGCACGTTTTCAATGTACCTGAATGGCTTTGTATTAGCTGCTTTCCCAGGGTAGAATGGCTTTCCAAAGCTTGACTTGTGGTTTTTCCAATGTTTTCCAAGTTTCCAAAGTTTGAAATTTGAAAAGATTTTGAAAATGATAAACTTGATGAGTTTCAAGGCTGGTGGGGAAGTGGTGTTGCCTACTTTGGGCTTCTATAAATACCAGGCTCTTCTTTGGAAAACCATTCACACTTCATCTCATCATCCCCTTCAAAAATCCATTCCTTCCATCACCATGCTAAACCAAGCCTTACTTCGCCCTTGGTTGGACAGTCTTGAAGGCATCGACTAGCTAAACTTCCGAGGGCACTGGCTTTACGCCCTAAGACATCTCCGAGAGGTTGCAATTCGTCCTGTCTTGCTGCATGCGGCGGCGCGCTTCTGGGATCCAGAGGTGCACGTCTTTCGCTTCGGTTCTCAAGAACTGTGCCCCACCGTCGAGGAGTTTCACGCTTATCTCGGAAGCCATGACTCTGCTGAGCCGGTTGTTCCTATGATCAGGGAGAGCATGAAGAATATTCTGAAGGCCAAGCTGGGCGTCAGTGGCAACGTCGCTGAATTTCTTTCTCAGGGTAATGCCATTAACATCGTGCAGTTGTACGAGAGGTTCAGCCCATCTAGGGACTTGACGGATTTCGAGTACCAAGGTCGTAGGATGATGGCCTGTTGCATTTGCCTCCTGGCGGCCTTCTTGTTGGTTCCGTCCGTTGGTCAGCCCAATTCCTCGCTGGTGGGGGTTGCTGCTCAGATTGAGGCTCGCAAAGATGTTGCGCCATTGGTTCTTGCTGAAACCTTGATGGGGTTAGATGCTATTCATGTTGGTCGCACAAGGGTTTTTGGTGGTAGCCCGCTGTTGCTGCAGGTCAGGGACCTCACTCAGCTCTCCTTTTTCTATTTCTCTCATTCATTTTACCTCGACACTCGGTTCAGGCTTTATCTGGCGCCTCACTTGTTTTCTCTCTTTTTGGCAGATGTGGCTTTGTGACAAACTAAATCTGTTGACACCCCCAACGAATGATTGGTGGTATCGTGCAAGTGGATGGAACCGCCCCTTTCAAGCGATGTATGAGAGTGAAGATGATTGGGTTGATTTCCTTGTTTCTAGCGGAGGAAGATGACATTGCTTGGCGATGCCATTAGCTGAGGCTTCCTGCTATGACCGTTGGCAACATGGGCTCGACGCATGTGTTTGTGGCTGGCTTGACAGGCTTCTCCTTCTACTCACCCTTCCGCGTTCTCCATCAGCTTGGACTTAGCCAGGAGGTGCCGCAACCGGGTTCTGAAGTGCTTCGTCTCCCTCCTTTCAGCATTCCGGGCTTCGGAGTTACACTCGGTCGTGGGGGACTCGCAGGACCGAGCCAAGCGACCCACTGTTCTCTATTGCTTCGATCGGAAGGTACCGCAAATGGCTAAGGAGAGATGTGAAAGCAAGGATGGGTTGACTGCTTACTTTGCCAAACTTTGAAATAACGAGTGTGCTTTGATTTTGTGCTTTTTCATTTTCATGCTCAGCTTGTAATAAAGAAATAATCTGAATAAAATTGACTGATTAAGGGTTTCCCCCTTTCGGTTCATTTGATCACATGCGGTTCTAAAAAGTGTTTTGGATTTGTCAATTTGGACTTGATTTGGGATCGGATTTTGATTTTTTAGTAATTAGGACCGAATCTCAGGATGAGATTGCCTACGTATCCCCCGTAAAAGAGAATCAGGCCCGTACGTAGTTCAGGCTATGGGTTCACTCGGGTATTGACACTCTCCTTTTGCGCTCTAAATTTTGCCTAGTACCACCCTTTCGGGTTTTCGGTCTAGCGAGCTTTTCTTTGATTATTTGCCTTAACTTTTGCCTAGGCCGCCCTCTTGTTTTTTCAACCTAGCAAGCTTGCTCTAACTTTTGCCTGGGGCCGCCCGCCCTTGCGGTTTTCGGCCCAGCGAACTCTCTCAGGGGTAATAACGTTTGAGTTGATCCAAATTGACAAAATTCGCAAATTCGTTGCCATCGAGGTCGACGATTGAAGCTGCTCCTCCAGAGAGGATGGTCTTGATGATGTAGGGCCCTGCCCATTTAGGTCGGAACTTCCCTCGTAAGTCGAAAATTGGCGCACGGAATTTCCTTGACTACCATGTCCCCTTCTCGTAGATCCCTTGACTTCACCTTTTTGTTGAATGCCCGGGCGATTCTTCGCTGATAGCCCTGAATGTGGTATAGCGCGCGCAGCCTTCTTTCATCAAACAACATGAGTTCCTCGAACCTCCCGCTGATCCATTCAGCTTCGTCCACTCCGCATTCTGCCATGACCCTCAAAGATGGCACTTCTAGCTCGATAGGGAGAACGGCTTCCATACCGTACACCAAAGAGTAGGGTGTTGCCCCAGTCGATGTACGGATAGACGTCCGGTATCCCCACAAAGCTAGTGGTAGCTGTTCGTGCCAATTTCTTGCTAACTTGAGTAGTCCTTTCCAGAATCGTCTTAATAGTCTTGTTTGCTGCTTCGACTGCCCCGTTCGTTTGTGGCCGATAAGTGGTTGAATGATGTACTTGGATCTTGAATTCCTCAAAGAGTTCCAGAACTTTTCCCTTGAAATGAACACCGTTATCAGATACGAATGCTTGAGGGACCCCATACCGATAAACGATGTTTTGCCTGATGAAGTGAGCCACTTGAACCGTCATCAAAGTTTTGTACGAAGCTGCTTCGACCCATTTAGTGAAGTAATCGACTGCCACCAAGATGAACCTGTGACCGTTAGAAGCTGCAGGCGTGATCTTTCTGATGACATCAATGCCCCAGGCGGAGAATGGCCATGGCGTTGCCATCGAGTGTAACTCCGAGGGCGGGACATGGATAAGGTTGGCATGAGTCTGGCACTTGTGGCACCGGCGTACATACTCGATGCAATCTGTCTCCATGGTAGACCAATAGTAGCCTAGCCTTAACACCTTCTTAGCTAGCATCATCCCATTCATATGAGGTCCACAAACTCCCTCGTGGACTTCTTCCATTACTGCTCTGATGTCGTCCCCGTGAACACACAACTTGTGAACTCCGCAAGGAGATCGCCGGTACAATTGTCCTCCATAGATGATGTATTGAGATGCGAGTCGTTGCAGTGCGATCCGATCTTTCTTAGTTGAATCCACAGGGAACTCCCCCTTTTCAACGTAGTTCCGAATATCGTAGAACCAAGGGAGTCCATCGTCCGGTTCGTCGATGTTCATGACATAGTCGTACACATGTTTTTCCCTTTGCTCAATCATGATAGGCCTCAACTTCACCCCAATTGGAAGTTCCAGCATGGATGCCAAAGTGGCCAGGGTGTCAGCGAAGCGGTTCTTCATCCTCAGTACATGCGTGAAGGTTACCTTTTGAAAATTCGGGAGAAGTTCATCGAGCTGTTGATGATACGGCTTCATTTTCTCGTCTCTAACCTTCCATTCTCCGTTTGCTTGTGATACAACCAGGTTGATATCTCCGACGACTTCTAGCGCCTTGACACCAATCTCCAACGCGGCTTACATTCCTACAATACATGCTTCGTACTCAGCTTCGTTGTTCGTAACTTCGAAGTTCAACTTGAATGCGAGGGGAATATGCGACCCCTCAGGCGAGACCAGCAGTATGCCAATCCCGAATCCTTTCTAATTTGCGGCTCCATCGAAGTACAACATCCACGTTTCATTGACCGTCGACATCACGTCTTCATCCGAAAATTGAAATTCTGTGTGCTCTGGCCCTTCGATCGGACAATCTGCTAAGAACTCCGCCACTGCTCTCCCTTTTACTGACTTGCGAGTGACGTACTTGATTTCAAATTCCGCCAACAAGAGCAACCAACACGCTAGCTTACCGATAAGTGCTAGCTTCTCGAATAGATACTTGAGAGGATCCATCCGAGAGATCAGTATCACCGAGTATGCGAGCATGTAGTGTCTCAACTTCTTTGTGGCCCACACAAGCGCCCAACATGTCTTTTCCAGTGAAGTGTATCGCTCCTCGCACCCTACCATCTTCTTGCTCAAGTAGTAAATCGCCCTTTCAACCCCATCTTCTCCTTCTTGTGCCAGCATGCACCCCATTGATGAGGGCGTGACGGACAAGTATAGGATCAAAGGTTTTCCTGGTGTAGGCGGCATCAGGATGGGAGGGTTCTAGAGATAAGTCCGCATCACTTCGAAAGCTTTCTAACACTTCTCATTCCACTCGAACTTTACATCCTTCTTGAGTAATCGAAATAATGGTTCACAAGTCGAGGTCAACTTGGCGATGAATCGACTGATGAATTGAATTTTTCCCAAGAAACATCGGACCTCCTTCTCTGATTGGGGTGGCTCCATCTCAAGAATGGCTTTGATTTTAGAAGGGTCTACCTCAATCCCCCGGGTTGTGATCATGATCCCGAGCATTTTCCCAGCAGTGACTCCGAACGTGCACTTCTGTGGATTAAGGCGCATCTTGTGTTTCTGAATGCTCTCGAGGAACTTTCTCAGCGCTGGGAGGTGATCTTTCCGCTCCTTCCCCTTTACTATCATATCATCGACGTACACCTCGACTTCTTTATGGATCATGTCATGCAGCAATGTCAGTAGCACCCCTCTGATATGTAGGACCGGCATTTTTCAACCCAAACGGCATAACCCGATAACAGTAGGTTCCCCACTCGGTGATGAACGTAGTCTTTTCCCTGTCTTCCGGAGCCAAGAGAATCTGATTGTATCCCGAGAAACCGTCCATGAAGGATAGTAAAGCATGCTCTGCAGTGTTATCAACGAGTATGTCTATATGCGGCAATGGAAAGTCATCTTTAGGGCTTGCTTTGTTCAGATCTCTAAAATCGACACACACTCTAATTCTTCCATCCTTTTTGGGGACAGGCATGATGTTTGCAACCCAAGTGGGGTATTCTGTTACAATTAGAAAACTAGCGTCGATTTGTTTCACTAGTTCCTCTTTTATTTTTAATACCCAATCGGGCCGCATTCTTCTCAGCTTTTGTTTAACAGGTTTTGCATCGGGATAGAGAGGGATCCTGTGCTCGACGATTTCTAGGTCGATTCCGGGCATGTCTGCATGGGACCAAGCAAAGACTTCTTTAAATTCTTTTAGTGAATCGGTGAGCTCTTAAAGCTCATCCGGAGACAGCCCGGAACCAACCTAAACCAATCGAGGGCCCTCCTCATCACCCAAATTTATCGAGATTATTTCTTCTTTTAGAGGCTGAGCATGTCTTTCATTTTCACGCTCGATGAGGGAATGGATCTCCTTGGGGATGTCTCCATCGAAATCTATTCCTTCATCGTCGGGATCCAAACAATTTATTTCAAAATCCGGCAAGTAAGCAAAGGTGTCGTTCATTTCATTGATAGGCTCCTCAGAGGGAGGGAATACAGCAGTTGACTCAAACTCGAAGTGAAAGCTACGACGAGGAGGGCCGATAGGCACAAACTCCGACTCACTACTAGACGAAAAGTCGGTATTAGACTCAGACTCGGATTCGGTGCTAGTGTCGTGAGTGCGCGTTACAAATGGAACGAAAGTGCAATTTTCATAAGCACCTACGGCGTCCACAATGAGCTTAGAAGGGTCTTCCAATTCATCTTCGCCTCCCAGTACGAGCACAGCTGCATCTTCTATCATACCCTCCGGTTCCTTGCCTTCGAACAGAGATTGGAGACTACCCAAACCAAAGGCTTCAAGCCAATCCAGTGCTTCGGACAATTCTTCCATCTTAGTTACCTCTTCATCATCCTCCCAAGTGTCATTGGCGAAGATTTCAAACCCAGGGTATTTCACTTTTGTCTCAAGATCAATGAAAGGCTCGGGTTCTCCTCGATACGGTGCTTCCTCTTTCTTCTGATTCTTTCCGACTGCATGAGCTCGGGTGCGGTTGCGCCACCTTTTCTCTGGATCACTTTTCTTGAACTCGTAACCCAGGCCGAAGCGTTCGTTGCTCCCGGGGAAATGAGGGAACTCGGGGACTCCTTGCTCATAGAGTCCCAAGCCCATACCCGGCAGGTAATTCATTCATTTCATGATTTCCAATGCCGCAGAACTTACCGAGAAACCATCTTCAGCCTGGACGGTGCAAATCTTTGAGGTCATGACAGCAAATCCCCCTATGGGCACGTCTTCTTCTCCGTGCATGATTTCCAGCAGCGGGGAATTATCTTCAGAGTGCGGACGAATACCGGAACCCCCGTGGATGATAAGAGTCCCAGAATCCAATCCTAGGATTAGTTTCTGATGCAGCGTAGAGGGTACCCCCATAACGTCAGAACGGTGCAGCCATGGCCTCCCCAGTAAGAGGTTGAACGAAACGGGTATATCTAGTACGCAGAATTCCACAGTGGTCTTGAACTTCCCAGTTGCTAGTTCCAGGTTGATTGTTCCTAGGAAATCACGCCGTGTGTTATCATAAGCACGAACACCCAGAGTCGATGGCGCAAAGTCCTTGTTTTTGAGACCCAGGCAGTAAACGGTGCAAAGAGGGCACACGTTGATGGCCGAACCATTGTCTATGAGTATCGTGGGGACCCACTTTCCCAGGCATTTCATCGTCACATGGAGAGGCTTGTTATGATCGGTTCCTTCAGGCGGGAGGTCTTTCTCGGTGAAGGACAAGGTGTGTTGGGTAAGGTTTGGGGTTATGAGGGCAATGAGGGCTTCTGGAGCTATGTCGAAAAGGACCTCAAGCTTGGAGAGAGAGTTGACAAGCCTTCGGCGATGCACGCGGGAAGCCGCCAACACTCCCCACATGGACATGCGGGCAGGGGTTTCATGAAGTTGCTGGATGATGGGGTCGGTATTGGTATTTGGGTTTTGGTGGTGAGAGGCATTTGGGTCTGAGCTGACAAGTGGATTAAGGTGTGTGGGCGAGTTGGGTTGATGTGGAAGGTTATTGGCGTTTGAGGGGTTATTTTGTGGAGCTGGCGAGACAGGGGTGGGGTTAGCGGGATTCTCGGGAATGCGAGGGTCACTCCGTTGAGGGGGGGCTACTTGGGATGAGTTTTCTTGCTGGAGGTTGGCGAGCTGGTATACCCTACCGCTTCTGGTGAGATTACTGACTATCTTAGGGACGGATTCCCACTGAAGATCCTCCCAGAAATCGGAGAGATCGATATTGGCCTTGCATTTTCCCTTGTCAAGCTTTGTCTTCTCCAGGGTGTCATTCAAGAGTTCCATCTCCAGGGTATTCCATATGTTCTCTTCTTCCAAAGAGTTCCAGAAGTTATCGTTGTTGCTATTGTTGACTTGTAGAGAGCCTTCATTCAACATAGCCTTGTTGACAGTTAGCTCTTCACCATCGACCCATACGTTCACCATTTCAGCCCTACCCCAATGGTCTTCAGGATCCAGCACACAGATATGGGGTTTGTCAGGGATCTCAACAACCGGTTGTGGGAAGAATTCATTAATGATGTACTCCTGCGGACAGAAGACATGATCCAAGGTACGGGCGAGGGCGTTAGAATCCCTAGCGATATTGATTATGGCTGAAGTGGAGAGCCCAGAGAATAAGCGGGGGTTCATCAGATCAGGGCCCTGTCCCTCTTCCTGCTCCTAGAACAAATATACCAAAGATGTTTCGTCAAGAGGGTCTGAATCGTCTAGCCCAAGCCACCCACCGGGTTCTGGGTCCCATTCGTCAAACTCCTCGACTGGTTCAGGCTCCAAGAATAGAGCAAATAGGGAATATCCATCGAATGGATCCACCATCATCTCATCCCAAACTTGTCTCCACTCACCATGGTCCAATTCTTCAACTTACTGAGCATTAATTGACACGGGCCACACTCCGCTGACAATGGCTCGTTGTTCCACCGCCAGGAAATCACTTGCTAGGTCCTCCCACCTTCTTTGAAAATCCCACTCCACCGTTTCAAGTGCATAGTTAGCATCCTCTGCAGGAATCTCGACAATTGGCTTGGGTTCGGTGATGGGGATGATATGAAGCCTTGGGTTGAAGGGGTGGCTTAGGGAAATGTGGTTTGTACGGGCGTTTGAATGTTTCGGGAGTGGGTTGGAGACGGTATTGGGTTTTTGGTGAGGCATAGGAAGGGTCTTGTTGTCTATGAGGTCTTGAATGGCGTGACGTAGGCAGAAGCAGTTGTCGGTTAGGTGGCCAGGATTTTGGTGATAGGCGCAGAAGGCGTTGGAATTGTGAGAGGCAGGGAGTTTTTATGGCAGTGGGGTAGAAGCAAGCGGTTTAAGGAGATCACTTTCGACCAACTTTTCAAACACCGCAGAGAGAGGTGCTGAAAATTGGGCGAACACACAGGGTTGGGGTCGAGGCTGACTTGTTTGGGTTACAATCTGGTTGACAGGTTCAGCTTGGGCCATGTTTGAGGAGGTGTTTGGGAGTTGGGTGTAACTGGAGTTTCCGAACAGCGTGCTGCTGTTACCAGAGTAGACCTTCTTGGCTTTGGGAGGAGGTTCGGGTTTGTCGAGGATTCCCAGTTGGACTGCTTCTTCGACAGCCAAGCCTGTGTCGAAGAATGTCTTAAAATCAGAGCAGGCCTGAGCCATTACCATGTGCCTTGCAAGGTTGGGCTGAAGATTCCGGACAATCATCTGGATTTGATCTCTATCGGTGGGCCTATCCTTCATCTGTGCTGCCTTAGATCTCCACCTTTTCACAAAGTCTGCGAAGGTTTCCTTAGCTTCCATCTTTGTAGATTCGAGTTCCCGAGTGGTAACCTCCAGTTGGATGTTGTAATCATATTGCCCCACGAAAGCCGCACATATGTCTTCCCACGAGCGTTTCTTCCTTTCATCCAACGAAGTAAACCAGTAAAGAGCATGTCCCACCAAGGTCTGGGAGAACATCTGGGCCATGGCATCCCTTTCTACTCCCCACATAGACAGTGCTCCGATGTACCCAGTCAAATGCGCTTTCGGATCCCCAGTCCCGTCGAATTTAGCAAAGTCGATTGGTCTGAACTTCTCCGGGAGCTTCGCATTGGGAAAAAGGCAAAGCTTGTTGATGTCAAAACCTGTCGAGGCAATCTTCTCGTTTCTCGCAACAGATTGTTTTAACTGGGTGATCTTTGCCAAGACCGCTGCCATCTCGGCATTCCGTGGAGCTTCCGCTTCGAGGATTGGCTGCTCCGGGTCGGGATTCAGGTTTAGATTTGGGTTTGGATTTGGATTAGGGATTGGATTTGGGTTAGGGTTGGGATTTGGATTTGGATTTGGAAGTCGTCGGGCAACTCCGGTTATCATCATCATGAGTTGGGCGATTTGGTTGTCAGTACGTTCGCCCAGACGCTGAATAGCTTGCGTGATCTGTCTCATTTCTCTATTTGGGATTTCCTGGTTCGGTTCCGGGTTTGGATTAGGATTGGGGTGCAGATTTGGATTCGGGTTTGGATTGCCTTCGTTAGGATTTGGATTGCCTCCGTTAGGATTTGAATTGCCTCCGTTAAGGTTGAGGTTTGGGATTAGATTTGGGTTTGGATTGTCTCCGTTCGGATTGAGGTTTCCGATTAGCAGGTCCATTTCCACCCTCGAATCCGATGCACCGGCGGGGTCTGCCTGAAGTTGGAGCCGTTCCAATCTCTGTCCCAAGGGTCTGATCCAGGAGGGTATGATATTCTTCTTCCTTGGCCCAATTGCTCAGAACTGATAGCAAAGCAAAAACCGTGCTCAGATGTGGTTCCTGCTTACATTTTATGAGATTTGTACATAATTCTTTGGAAAATGTGCGCGTCACGATCACCGTCATCGACTCTGATTTTTGAAAAACGATTGAATATCTGTTATGAGAGGTTGCCTTGATCCTCGAATTTTTAGGGTGCATCCTCATTTAGGAAGCGTTGTTGCCCAAAAGATGCTAAAATAAGTTAAGTATTCGGCTAGTATTTCATCAAGAAATTGACCATCGGTTTGGAATGACTTGGGGTGAACAATGTGATACGATAACCGAAGTGGCGTGAGCAGTACATTTGCTTTTAGCCTAGGCGGTGTCGGTATCACGATGTTCTGTTTCCGTGTCATTCTTCCTTTTGGTTAATTCTCCGACCGAATACTAGTCAAGGACTTGACAAAATCCTAGTTTCCCTTAGGCTTTCGCTTGAGGACTTATACGGTTAACGACACGCAGAAGGGTGCGTGATTCTTCATCGGGTCTCGGTAACCTCCTAAAGACCGCGCGAGCAAGTCTCGAGAACCGTGGCTAACCGCGCGATGACGTGAGATGAAATGCAGCACATAGACAGGATATAGCACATAATCCTACCCTGCAGGCTCCTGTCCTAATTTGGAATGTTCTAAGGCTTGCTAAACACGTTCAAAGGCCGGTTTTGGCTTGAAATAGGTTCTCCGGACTAGAGTCAAAGTATACCTCCCGCTATTGAGCGTACGCCCAATAATGGTACAAACGGTAGAGATGACTCATCACGGTCGAGGGTTGCTGAGCGTTCTGGGATTCCCCATCACCGGCAAGCCGGGTAGGATTGCCGAAACACAACAGCGGGGCTGCACGAGATATATACACAAGAAATAGACAATGAAACAAAATCAATTTGAAAATCCCACAAACGTTTTTCAAGTTTGGCTCACAAGTTTAATTAAACTTTTGTCCCCAGCAGAGTCGCCACTGTGGGCTACCACAGCCCCGAGTGAGATCGGGGCGGCCCGAAAAACACATACCGCTCCATCGAATCGATTTGAAAAATTTGAAGAGTCACCACCCGGATTTATGGTTCACCACCCGAGAAACCATTTTTGATTTGAAAATTGATTGATTTGAATTGAAAACCAGAGATCATTCGAGGGTTCGGAGGCAATGTTACGAGGGGGAAGGGTTTTACAGCACCCCCCTCGCCCGACTCAATGTTGGTCTCTACTAAATGCTTGTGGGATTTTTCAAATGGATTTTTGTTTCGTTAAACATGTAGCAGGTATCCCTAGGTATAGCAAATAGAAGGTGTATGCTGGTGCTTGTGTACAAGGAGTGATGAAATGATGATGGGCACATGCATGATGGCAAAGCAGTATAAATTGCTATTGGATCAACTATCGAGCGCTTGAGAGTACTATCGAGCGCTTGGGAGTACTACTGACCCAATCCTACAGAATTTGTTAGTCTCAAATAGGATGCCAAATAACGGTGTACACTGGTGCATGTGTATGGGAGGGTGATCATGTGATGAAAGACAGCAAGATAACAAGGGAATGAAACACTCTTCACTGGCTTCACTCTCGAGCCCTCAAGAGCACTCTTGAGCGCTTAGGAGTGTCTGAAACCCCACCTGCACTTTCTGTTAGCACTGACACAACACAACGTAAAGACTGCAAAACGAAATACTATTACACAGACCACTGGCTCAGCAAAGGACTTGAAAGACTGAGATAGGACCTCAAATTTTCAAGTCATGTATCCTTACCATTGCACGAACAGATCTACAATTTTAAAAGAGCAAATGTACACATCTATACATGCAGAACCTCAGAAAACACAGAAAACTAGGAAAGTGAAATGTAATGGCATGCATGCACTCCTAAGCGCTTGGGAATGGATTCGAGCGCTTGGGAGTGAGCTGCATGCCAGCTTACTCTCAAACAAAAAATAGCACTACTTCATCATGCTAACACCCTTATCTAAGTTTTTAACAAGGGAGGATCTCATTTTTAACCTAGGAAAACTTTATTCTTACTTGAAATTCATAAGAAACATTTCTGTTTTAGGAAAAATGATCTCCTGTGTCTGCATGCCAGAATAAAACTGTTTTGTTTAAGAGTGCATCTCATCCCAGCCTACTGCTTAACAAAATGCCATGCATAGGACTGGAAACAGTCCCGAGCGCTCAGGAGCACTCTGGAGCGCTCTAGAGTGTTTCCAGTAGGGGTTTTGAGAAAGCATCATTCGCGGATTCTTTGCTCTTGCTCTTTCACTAAGGTCTCCCAACCATGCACCAGTATTAAGGACTGGGACAGGCTGAGAGACCCCCCTCAGAAGGGAGAACAGCCTCTTGATTTGAACCAAAGATGGAAATGTTTCTACCTTTGCTTGACACTTTGCTCCTTGGATGGTTGTGAAAGGTGAACGTGGAGATCAGAAACTAAGGGTATTCTGGATTTCTTGCCTTTTTCTTTAATGATTTTGAAAAAGACCTTTGAAGTTGGGAAAGAAGTTTTTAGTTTTTGAGACCTTCTTCTTTGAACAAGAAAGAGAGAAGAAGAGGAGCTTTTAGAGAGAGAATTTTCATCCCCCCTCCCCCCTCTTTGCTGAAAGACAAGGTATATATATATAGAGGATATAACCCATGGTTTTGAAAATCAAGTGATTTTGAAATAAATCCTTTTTTTAAAGAAAGAAATCTTTCAGCTGATCTCCTCTCTGACTGAGGTTGAGTGTTGACTCACCTCAGCCGGTGCAATGATGGTTTGCATGGATAGTGGGAATCTTTTTCCCCCATTGGGCACTGGGAGAGGTCTCGAGCGCTTGGGAGTGGTTTCGAGCGCTTGGGACTTCACTCTTGAGCGCTTGAGAGTGAGCCAGGCCAGTGGTTTTTGGAAAACAGTTTTGAGCGCTTGGGACTGCTTCAGAGCGCTTGGGATTGATTTTGGCCATTTCTTTAAAGGAGCAACGTCTCAATTGGTACATGGCTTGTTCTGATCCATATTCATCATCGGGGAGTCTCAGGGCCACAAATTAAGGAAATTCGACAAGTCCAAATTGGGGTGTCTACAATTGGTAACGACATCGAACGGACCAAGCTCCTCAACCACCTCCTCGCCAGAAGAAGGATACTCACACCTGCATGGAGGGTGCGAGGAAGAGCCCACAACAGATGATGAAACGTCCATAGAGGAAGAGGGCGGCAAGTTGACGGTATCGAAAGATGGCGTGGCCATCACGTTCGAAGCAAGAGAGAAAGAAAGCAAGCAACGGCCACGGCAACGGCAACGGCAACGGCGACGGTGACGGCGATGGCGGCCGACGGTGATGGCGGTGGAGAGCAACGACGAACCGACGGTGGTCAGAGGGGGAAAGGAACGGAGGAGCCTCCGACGAGAAGAGATGTGGAGGAGAAAAGATTAAATGAACTGTCAAATCGATTAAACCGAACTTAAATTGTTTTTCTAACTTTTGGCTTTCTCACGGCCGAGACATTGATTCATCAGCCGAGACATCGATTCATCAACCGAGACATCAAATCTTCGGCTGCGAGATCAATCTCCTGGCCCCCTAATCCATTTCCCACAACAGCATTAGATTTTGCTTAGTGCACTAATTCAAGTTTTAGGTCCACGACCAACAAAACCAATGATAAACATTGATTAGCCTTGCAAGGCATTCCCAAACAAATATAATGGGGTTAGAACCAGCCTTGGGGGCATTCCCGAGTGTATAGAATCTCAAGCATCATTGCCAAACCAACTCTGGGATTGTCTGGACTCTCTATAGCAATTTTACTGCTGCCCAAACACACAATCATTAAGGACTATCAACTCTGAGCTCTTGCTCCTTAGGATCCTTGATCCTCAACTACTGCACTCCAAAAGTATGATAGTTGTTACAGCCTATGTTCACTATCACTCGGCAACCCTCCGCTCATCATCACTGCTCATCCACTCTGCGCTCTCTGTATTGACCATCAGCTCCATACTTAGCACCGCTTAGCAGCTTTACGATTAACAGCTTTGTGCCTGCCCATTACCATCAAGCCATCCAGAAGCCTCACTCATCCAGGTAGCTCTATTCAGCGGCTCTACACCTGCACTATCCATCTCAGCAGCTCTACGCTCGCTATCTCAGCAGTTCCATAGCTCCATGCTTACTCACTAAGCTGTTCCACGCCCGTAACCGTTCAATGGCCTTGCACTCTCTATATCGGTCAGCAACTCTACACATGTGGCTCTACGCTCGCTTTATCAAGCAACTCCGTACTCAAGTCACTTAAGTAGCTCTAAGCTCACTCAGCAGCTCCAAACTAACTATCTTAGCAACTCAATAACACCATGTGCTCACTACCCTCAAGCTTCTCAACTACCTCAGCAGCTCTGCACTTATTATCTCAAATGACCCCGTACTCACTATGCAGCAGCACCGTGTGCCTGTCAAAGCCAATCATTGACTCCCCTACTTCAGTAGCTCTAAGCTTGCTATCATTCAACAGCCCTATGCTCAATAGCTCCATATTCATTCCTCCGGTAGCCCTGAGCTCAAATCACTATGGGCTGCCCTAAGCTCAACAGCCTCGAGCTCATCATCTCAGTAGTTCCATTCCACCGTCTTAGTAGCTCTAAGTTCACCATCACTCAGCAGCAGCTCTATGCCCATAATTGTTTACAGCTCTGCACTCACTTCATGCTCACTATCGTCAAAGCCGTCTCAGCAACTCTACGCTCGCTACCTTAGTGGCTCTACGCGTGCTATCTCAACTGGCTTTGGGCTATACCAACCAACAAGATATCATCTGTTCTCAAGTTCTGCGCTTGAATGTTCAAAACCAATATTTTGAATCCTCGAAGCTCTTCGAATGCCCAACCACTGTGTATTGGATGCTCAAGTTCTATACTTGAATGCTCAAGCTCTACGCTTGAATGCCCAACCACTGCTTACTGGATGCTCAAAACCTGTTGTAACGCCCCTAAATTTTGATCAAGAGGAAAATGGTTACTTGCTGAATTTTTCTGTCCAAGGGAAATCGGCAAACCATCATGCTTAGGAGAACTTCTGGGGCAGGAAATTATAACATACAAACTCATTCATATGTCTCAAAATACAACACAAAATCACAATCATTATATTGACAGGTCCATCATAAGAAATTACACTGACTACTTAGCTTTGATTCCTTCAGACTCTCAGAAGCGTAGATGCAGATTCATCTTTTGAGCTCTCTTTGCCGTATTTCTTCCTATTCCCCAAATTTGGAAGCATTTAGATTTGTTGTTGTTGTTCACACCAAGAACATACCATCAAAACCCAATTGAAAACAAGGGGAAAACCCTGGAGACAGAGAATAATAAACCAAAACACCACAGTAGTAGCTCCAAATGCACACAATAATGAGTGTCGATGTGGGGTAAGTAAATACCAAATAATCGTAAACAAAATCAAGAGGGAAAACTGCACAAATCACAAGCTGAAACAAAAAAAAAAGGCAAAAATTTGGAAAACCCAAACTTGGTGGTGAAACATTGTCGCCTTTTAGACAACCAAAATTAGAACTACATTACCATACCACACAAGTCACAAAAACTAAAAACGAATGTAGATTTACCTCCAGAAAATCGAAACCCCAAATCAGAGCAAAGCATGCAATTTCTACCTTGGAGCCCTAATGAACACAGAATTGAAGTAATAAGTAATGTGGCGTCTCCTATGAAGGACAGCAATAGCCGCTACAACAGTAGATCTGTACTACCGGCTTTGTCACACCCTCGATTTTCAACATAATAATAGAGGATTTCCATAATAAAATCTCACAACAATCCATATGATACCAAAATAATATAGCATTCCCATTTCCATGATTACACTTCAACATCCATTAGTTTCAAAAAAATTACATCAATGGCCCAATGGCCCAAATATACATAAGTACAGAGTATTTAAGGATTACTACATTCCATAGTCAAAAGATTTAAAATTAAAGTTACAAATACATCTTTCAAAAGATGATTTACAAAGATGGACAAGTAACTTCTCAATGTTAGCTCTCAAAAGTGTGTCCACGTCCAAGCATTCAATCATGCAAGCTATTGCCCCGAGTTAGTACCTGAAAATGATATAAGGTTTGAGCTACACTAGCCCAATAGGAAATTCTACTCTAACATTATATGCAAGAGAAATGCTAAGATGATCTCAAGGTAGGAACATGAACAGAAACCACAGGATAATCAATAAACTTGGATCAATAGACTCGAACGACCACTAAACGATCATAATGCAACTCAAACTAGAACCATTCCCATCTATCATGAGTCCAAAATCCTTTCGTCATATGTGTCATGAGCTGAAGCTCTTGCCGGGCCAGTTAAGGGATCCCAATACCCTCTGCCAGGGTAGGTCCTGAATGTAACCAATATGAGCATTTGCTCCTGCTGGGCCAATTAAGGGATCTCGATACCCCCTGCCAGGCACCCACCTGTCGATAGGCCCCGAATGTCCTCGTTGTGTCCAAAAGTGTTCAAGAATCACATATCCTCGCAATGTGTCATTTCAATTCAACCACAGTTCATATAGCCATCAACGTCAAATTCTACTGAACAAGGACAAGAAATGCAACGATACTCCATGAACTCAACGAATATGATTAATCATGTTATGATTTGGAAGTGTTTAGAACAAGTTAGAAGTGATCGGGGGTCAAAACGATGAAGTTTGGAACAAAGCAGCAAAAATGTCCATAAGCTCCTGGTATCAATACCGCCAAAATGGCCATATCGATACAGCAACCAAATCAGAAATTCTAAAGCGTCTGTTTTCTTATGGTATCGATACGGTAAAAAGCCCATATCAATACAGTGACGTTATGAGCAGATTTTTTGCAAATTTTTGAGAATTCAATTACAACAACGACGACAACAACCATAGGCATGATTTCAAGGCTAGAAAACACTTCTTTTACATATATTGAGAGGTAGAATTCCTACCTCGAGTCTTGAGAACGAAACCCACAAGATACGAGCCCGAGCTTTTTCAAAAACCTTGATTTAGCCGAGATACACCACACTGAGCTCTAATTGACGAAGAGCAAGTCCAAAATCACGCGTAGAACGAGGAATGAAGGTTAGTTTGTGAGGGTTTTGAGGTGAATTAGGTGGAAATTTGGAGAGAGAGCAAGAGAGTGGGAGGGAGCTAAGAGGAGAGAGAAACGTGAGGAAGATGAGAGGAGAAAATATATTTCTCTAGTCCCTCACCCTCCTATATATACTCACATATACACAAATCATACTTTGCACCCTTCCACAGTCAATTCATCACTCTAGCCCCAAATCACATAAACATCATTATCTCATATTTCTTTATCATTAATCATGCACTTATAAAATATTAACATTGATAAAATAAATACGGGTCTCTACAAGCTTGTCGACCAAGCATTGCAAAATAGGGCTAAAATCCAGGTACGGCATCCAGGAAGACCGTTTAAAATTTCATTGAAAAGAGCTCTCTGGCGATAAGAAGAACTTGAAGATGTACACAATGGAAAAGGGCAAAAATGTCTTCTCATCATATGGCTATGCAAAGCACTATTTCCTCTTTTACCCTTCAACAAAATTGTAACGCCCCGGATTTTGGGTACGTTAAATAAAACATTTTATTGAAATAAAAGCTGAGTCCGGCTCTTTATTACAAACAAAACATAAAGGAAGTACTTTTATTACAAACGGGAGGGAACTAAGGTTCCTAACTACAGCTCCGCTTGTTCTTCCATCACGGCTAGCTCCTCGGCTCCGAAGGCCTCCAAGGTGTAAAGCTCACCCTGCTCATCTATGAGATCTGACACATTATACCCGCGTCGCCACCGGTATAATATGCCAGGGTCACCAAAAAGGCAACACCGTGAGCTCAAACGCTCAATAGAATATTCCAAACCCTCTAACCCTTAACTTATGAACATAAAAGCATAATAACAACAATTTAGATCATGCATAAAGTACAAACAAGTATTCAAATCCACGTTCCTTACTCAACTAACATTGTGTTCATCTTTTAGACTTATCGTAGACCATGTGATCAACTCACTTTCCTTTTTACCCAAAAACTCCTTTTTAACTCACCCAACCTCGGTTCCGCCGCGCCGGGTTCCCGAGTATCCTCACAATGGTTCCGCCGCGCCGGGTTCCCATTGGCACACAACCGCATTGGCTCCGTACCGCGGATAACCAAGCACACACCCTACCTCGGTTCCGCCGCGCCGGGTTCCCGAGTATCCTCACAATGGTTCCGCCGCGCCGGGTTCCCATTGGCATACACACACACATCTAACTCACATAATGCACCCAAAACTGGTCATTATGTAGTTTCAAAGTATTTCCTCCCTTGAATACACACTTTTTCATCTTTGTTAACACACCCTAGGTGCCATGTCTCTACTATCTTGTTTCTCGTGTCACGTTTATCATGCATAGACTCCGTGGTGTAAGACATTCCATATATCAAGTACTTTGTCAAATCTCAAAATGAAACCAACAAGAATATACAATTCTAGACTACGCAATCATGCTTGAATCATAATAACAACATCATGCATCTCATATAATCTCACAAAGATAACCTTATCTATTTCACATATAATGTTCAAAGTTACTTTCTAATGAACTTTGTTTGATACAAAACTACTTTATACTTAGATAGAAGGTAAGTATAACTACTTGGGATGGAAGTTAAGGAAATCCTACATATACGTAGAGATAAGGGACAAGGAATTCTACCGTGCTTCTTGGCGGTAGAAGAAGACTAAGAAGATTCGGTCGTCGGTTTTGGATTTCGGCGGCGTAACGTCGTCGGTTTGCTTCGAAAGGAAGAGATATGAACCTTTCTCTTCCTAGAAACAACTTCTAACTTATCTAAGCTACTTTAAAGATCTAACGGTGGTTTTGGGAGGTGGTTTGGTGGTTTCTCTCAAGAACACTCAAGAACTCAAGAAAAGAAGAACTTTGGAAGCAAGAACACTAAGAAATTCTAGAGAGAAGTTGGAGCAAAGTGAGAAGGTGTGAGTTTAAGCTTGGAATGAGCTTCTATTTATAGGCAAAGGCTCTCCCTCTCTCCCTCTTGGCCGGCCCCTCTCTCTCTCTCTCTATGTCACACTTTATTTCACATGTCATGCTTTGATTGAAAGGTTGGAAGCTAAATTGGTAGGCTTGCATGGCTATGTTAGTCCTTGGATGGGATTCTTGGAAGATTTGTTGGCAAGGAGGAGACATTGGTACAAGATTCATGGCTTAAACAATTGAAAGTTGTACAATGGAGGTTAATGGGGTCAAGATTTGGCTAGGAAAGGAATCACCAAGGATTTTGAAGTACTTTGGAAGATCAAGGTCAAGTACACATCAAATCCTTCTTCTTCCTTCTTCTTTCCCTCTCTCTCTCTCCCTCTCTCTCTCTCCTCTCTCGGCCTCTCTCTCTCTCTCTCTCTCGGCTTTCTCTCTCCTCTCTCCTCTCTCTCTCTCTCTCTCCCATGCACTAGCTATATATGCATATATATGTATGTACAAACATGCAAGACTACAAATAAATATAGGGTACTTTGTATAAAAAGGGTAATTTAGTCTTAAAGGGTCAAGATTTTCCCCAATAAACAATTATAAAGTACGAGTATTTTAATTAATAAAATAATGTACTTTTGTACTCCCAGGAATCTTAACAAAACATTAGTTTAATGGGATAAGTACTTTGTTTGGAAGATGAGCCTATTACCCAATGGTTAATAGAATCCCTAATGGTTATTATCCAAGGGATAATAAGGTACGGGTACTTTAAATACTAAAATAAGTTTTTGGAAAGACTACATGTCCTTTTGTAAAATCCCATGTGTTTATATATATATGTACTTAACCATTTAAATAAGGAAAAGGCTTTTGTCCAATGGGTAAAGATTACCCTAATGGTTATTAACCAATGGTCCAAGGTTACTTGGGTACTTTTATTAGAAAAAAATAATCAAAAGTACTTTTCAAATGTCAATCATAGTACTTTTATTTAAATCTTTCAAAATCCTTTTATTATAAAGAAATGGGTTTCTTTTATCCAATGGGTAATAATTCCCCTAACATTTATCGTCCAATGGATAAAGAATAAAACCAAAATAATAAAAGAAAATAAATAATCAATTTCTAGTCTAGGGTTCAAAAGGTTCAAAAAGGTTCAAGAGGGGTAAAATGGTCATTCTTTGGTTAGGGAAAAGTAACTAGGTAACTTCTTAGTTAGGTTACTCCATCAAGCCGGTTAGAAGCTAACTAGGCTTGCTAAGTCGGACTAAAAGTCAAGAAACGATTCTTGAGGGACTAAAGTGCGATTAGGGTTTCTAGTCGGGAAATACGATAATAAGGCATTCGATTTCTTAAAGATTAACCGTAAGAAGATTTAAATAAGAAAACCAACAAGCAATTAAGAGAAATCTAGAAATTTCGAATAACAACGAGATTTTTATTGAACGAAAATCGGAGTTGTTACAAAAATACAAAACTACAAAAGAATACCTCAACAAGTTAAGCCACCAGTAACAAACTACAAAGACAAATTGGTAATTTCACGGTGTGACTTGGCTTGTCATCCTTTGTTCTTTATATACAAGTGTATTGATCTATTACGGTTCCGTTCCCCGGTTCCGTCCTCCATCAATGTTACTCAGTTTTGTCCAAACATGATTAAATGATAATTTACGAAAATGTCAAGAATTTCCACGATGTGTTTGTAGGATAAATTTTTGTCATGATTTTCGTGATGTATTTGTAGCTGTAACTTGATGTATTATATATGGATGATTTTATGATAGTTTTGCAAAAATATGTCATGATTATATTTGGTTGATTTCATGGTAGTTTTGCAGAAATTTGATGTCTTCATATATTTCATGGTAGTTTTCCAGGGTTCATGACATATTTACAGAAAACTATCATATTTTCAAATACTCATCTGTTGAAATGGGGGTTTTCAATTAGGAGAGAGAAAGAATTAAAAAGATCAGGTGAGACAAGGGTTTGAAAGGATTGGAGAGATATCGAGTTAATTAGAAAAAATAAGAGGAGGAAGATTAGGAGAGAGAAATGGTAATTTAGGATTTATCTGAATTTTAGAATGAAAAGATAAGTTTTTAAACCTATTAGGATTATGACTTAAGTATTTCTATAGGAGAAGATCCCTATTTAAGTTCCCATTATTGAAACTACTCATTCTTAATGACCAAGCAAATATGCCAAAAGGAAAATTAAATCAACACAAACCTAAAAACTAAATACTCTAGACTTCCTCTTCTTTTCTTTCTTTTGTAATTGCATGATTTCTGACTGATAAGCACCTAATAATGCCATTATGGGTGCGCGAAGTCCTTAGTTTTAGCTTAATTACGTCGTTAAATTAGTTATTTCATTTACTTTTGCAAGTAAGATTGTTTTGAAGATGTTTCAGGAAAACCATGGGAATAAAGCTATTTTTGATGCCATGGATGACCCCCGAGGGTGGCCAAGTCCCAAGAGCTAAGAAGGGAAGGCCCGGAGGTGACCCGAAGGCATAGAAGGCCAGGAGGAGAACCAAATAGCAAAAGCTGACGTTAAAGGCCTCAGTACCGATACCAAAGCAGTGGAGGTATTGGTACCGAGTGGGTTAGAAGGAAGCAACTTAGTAAGCTCGGTACCGATACCTATGTTGTTGAGGTATCGGTACTGAGGGGCCTTCGTAGCCAAAATTCTAGGGCATCTTTGGGATATTCCGTGCGTGAAATGAGGGCTTGTATAAATTCCCTATGATGTCACAAATCCAAACAATGAGATTACATTGCATTTTTAGATCTAAACTAGATTTACATTTCTTGTTACTTACTCTTGCTAGTGTTCTTCATTTTTTGAGTTAATTATGCATTTTCCATCTTTAATTAGTTGTAGTTTGCTATTTCGCTCTTCATTAAAGTTGTAGATACGCTCTCGATCTATAGTAATCTCAAGTTTATTTCAAGTTTCATTGGTTAAATATATTTTCTAGATTTGACCTTGCTTTTATCTCTCTAGATATGAGTGAGTAGTCTATAAGGCTTGGTCATGGGGTGATTAGCACCTCATGGCTCAGGTTAATATTGTTTTTCTCATCATAAAGTTTCAATCTTGGGTTCAGAAATTGAGTTAGTTCGGGTTCGCTTGTCAAATTGAAATCGAGTTAGTTCGGGTTCACTTGTCAAATTGCTAAGGTGTTAACCTCCTTGATCAAGTGTAGGCAAGAGCGTGCTACTTGCCACTCATAATGCTTGGAGCTATGTCACTTGAGGCATTTGCCAAAAGAATTTTAGAACTCGCTCAGTATTCGAACCACAATTCTTCCGAGTTGAGAACCTTAGTTGTGTATCTCAAACCGAGTAATAAGACGAGAAAAGTTGTCACGCCCTCGATTTTCAACATAAATATAAAAGGTTTCCAAAAATAAAACCTCACATTAATCCATACAATACCCCGAAAAGGTTAGACATTTCCATTTCTTTAATAACACTTCAACATCCAACGAGAGTTAAGAACTTACAATTTTCCTTAATCAAAATATTTACAAATAGAGTTACGAATACATCTTCCAAAAGTAATTTACAAAGATAACTTAGTAACTCTTCTATGTTGGCTTTCAAAACAATGTCCACGTCCAAGCACTCCAAACATGCAGCCACTGCCCTAAGTTAGTACCTAAAAATGATGTAAGGTTTGAGCTACACTAGCCTAGTAGGAAGCTCTAATCTAACAATGTATGCACATGAAATGTAAGGATGATCTCATGATGAACAATGATATTAAGATTCAAAGAATGGACAGTATCAGTAATCAATAGTTCAACATTTTGTTTTCGAAACCAACCATATGACTCAAAGAGTAACCTTTGGAAGTACTACATGTCCAATCGTGTCTCTACAAGTGTCTTAAGCCGTAGCTCCTGCCGAGCTAGTTAAAGGACCCCGATGTCCTTTGCCAGGCACCTTACCCATTGAGAGGTCCTGAAGTATCTAATACAAGCATATAGCTCCTACTGGGCCAATTAAAGGTCCCTGATGTCCTCTGCCAGGCACTCACTTGTCGATGAGTCCTGAATTTCCTTGTCGTGCCAATAAGTGTTCAAGCATCGTGTATTCTCGTATTATGTCATCCCAATTCAACCGTGGTTCATGCGATAATCAATGTAAAGTTTCTACCGAATAAGGGCAACAGATGCAAAGATTCACCACAAACACAACGAATACAATTAATCATGTAAGGAGGTGATTTAGAGGTGTTTAGAACAAGTTAAAAGTGATCGGGGTTCAAAACAGTGAAGTACGAAACAAAACAGCAAAAACTGTCCATAAGCAACAAGTATCGTTACCTAGAAAAATGGTATCGATACCATTGGACCAAGAAGCATTCCAGACACAAGGGTATCGATACCCATAGAGAATGGTATCGATACCAATGTGTTTTCTGGGTTTGGTAATGCAAGGGTATCGATACCCAAGGAAAATGGTATCGGTACCGGGCTGTTCGAGCAGATTTTCTGCAGATTTTCGTGGGTTTCTCAACTACATCAATCTCAACAACAACAAATGGCAAGATTCAAGCTATAGGAAATAGTCATGAACATATATTGAAAGGTAGAACTCTATACCTCAAAGATTGAAGAGTAAAGTCAAGGATCCTCTATGCCCTAGCTCCAATCCTTGAAATCGGATGAGATACTCCTCCACCGAGCTCAAACCAGTGAAATACAGGCCTCAATACGCGTAGGAGTGAAAGATTGGAGGTTGTCTTGTATGGGTTTTAGATGATTTGGGTGGAGTTTGAGTGAGAGAAGAGAAAGAGAGGAGGCCGAGAGAAGCGAGGGATGGACCCGAGAGAGAGAGAAAAGAAAAGGGGAAATTTTATTCTCCACACACACACACACACATATGTATATGTGTGTGTGTGTATATATATATATATATATATATATATTATAGGCACACATCAGACACTCACCCCTCAAATACAACACTTTAACATATTAACCCCAAATCTCAATATTCCAAACTAATTTCCTCTTTTTATTTCTTGTAAAACATTTAAATCAATTATATGAATTTACAGGTCTCTACAAAGATGGTTTGACTCGGGTCGTGGGTGTTAGGATCTCTTTCCGTTTTATATTAGTTAAATCTTTATTCAATTTAGCCGTTTAATTTCCACCGTTTAAAGTAAAACAAAGTTAGCCGTCAAAACGCCGAAAACCTTGCTTACATCTACAAATCCATCCAAGCCATAACAAATATTCCCTTGGGTACGATACCCGGTCATTCAGATTATTATGCTTATCTCAACATATTAAATCCTATGCTTGGGGTGTTATTCCATTATATCGGAGACGACGAAGCATTTTTGGCACCGTTGCCGGGGACTATCTTCTTATGGCTTTCTTAGAGGTTCGACAAACCGCTGTAAGTATCCCACTTTCATTTAGGTTTAGTAGTTTATATTTTGTTGCTCATATTTAATTTAGTAGATACCTCTAACCGATCTTCATATTATAACCTGAGGTGTAACGAAGCTAAACTAAATATCGAGTTTGCTTTTAGTTGTTTTAGTTTCCTTTAGTTGATTGCTTTGCTTAGCTGAGGTGGTGGCATAACCCCTTGTAATTTGTTGAGAATGAGGTGGCGGCATAGCCTCTCTAGGCTGGTAGTTAATTAGTTAGTAGTTTTGTGTATGCCTATGTACCAAAGCCCTATTTTAAATCGTCTTTATCGGTCTTCTTCTCCGTCAAAAATTTGAAGTATTACTCGGGCATATCCCGCACATTCTCCTCCTCGCAAATTATTTCGTCGTCATCGATGTAAAGGCCTAATGGCCAAAGAAGATACTATTCGTACTTTGTGTGAATATCTCAATCCAGAATGAGCTCATCAAGTATCACCTATAGTGATTCCGACTCCTACCACTGGGAACACTTTTGATTTCAAAGCTGAGTACCTCCGTGTGGTTCCTGAATATCGTGGGTGTGAGTTGGAGGATCTGTATTCCCATAGCCGTGAATTTGAGGCTATCCTGCACTCCTTTGTCACTATTCAGGATCAACTCAATCAGGTTTGTCTCAAGCTATTTCCGTTTACTTTGAAGGATAAGGCAAAACAATGGTTCAATTCACTAAAGCCTCAGTCACTATGTAATTTGGAAGAGGTTCAAGATGCCTTCACAACCAAGTTCTTTCCGGCTAGTCAAAAAAAGTTGCTCATGGATCAAATTCAGAACTTTAAGCAGAGGGATGGAGAATTGCTCATGGCAGTTCCACACCATAACTTTCCTTTGTATCTACGGATCAACTACTTCTACATGGGGTGTTCTCAAGAGAGTAAGCAACTTCTAGACATAATGGGTGGTGGTGACTTTATCGGGAAAACACCCGAAGCTACTTGGGATTATTTCGAGTCATTGACGGAGAAAACCCAAACATGGCAATTTGCGGATCCCGGGGAGAGAGCAATGTTCAATCCAGGTCATAATGGTTCAGGGAAGTTCTCTATTGCCGAGCATAGTGCCTTTGAGACTCGCTTGGAAGAAATCTCTCAGAAGCTAGATAAGTTGGAGTTGAAGAGCGCTCAATCTCAAGCGGTCTGTAACGCCCCGAATTTTGGGTACGTTAAAGAAGACATTTTATTATAAAAACAAAGTGAGTCTAGCTCATTATTACATCATAACTCTCATGAGAGTACTTTTATTACACAAGGGAAGGGAACTAAGGTTCCTAACTACAGCTCCGCCTGCTCCTCCATCTGAGCCAGCTCTTCAGCTCCAAAGGCCTCCAAGGTGTACTGCTCACCTCGATCATCTACAAAGTCTGACACATTATACCAGCATCGCCACCGATATAATATGTCAGGGTCACCAAAGATAACACCATGAGCTACGAAAGCTCAATAGAAAAATCCTTACCCACCTATCTTAACTTGCAAACAATAGGTTATAATAAAACATCGATTTCCACATGATACGTGTATACACAGCTACAAAAGACAATATCAATAACACATCCGCAATCGCTATATACCTATCGTTGGTGTCCAAGATTCTTCAAGTTTTTCCTACGCAACTCATCGTAGACCGTGTCTCCATTTTCATATACAAATCAACATTTCCCAAAATCATTTGTTTAACACACCCAACCTCGGTTCCACCGCGCCGGGTTCCCGAGTATCCTCACAATGGTTCCGCCACGTCTGGTTCCCATTGGCACACAATTGCATTGGCTCTGTACCGCGGATAACCAATCCCACACCCAACCTCGGTTCCGCCGCGCCGGTCTCCCGAGTATCCTCACAATGGTTCCGCCGCGCTAGGTTCCCATTGGTACACACACACACAACTCACATTAAGCACCAAAACCGGTCATAATGTAGTTTCAAAAATATTTCCTTCCTCGGAATACATTTCCTTTCATCAACCACACCCTAGGTGCCATGTTTCTACTTTCTTGGTTCTCGTGTCTCGATTCCATGCAAAGACTCCACGGTAGGACAAAAGTAAGCATGAATCATTCATTGTAATCTAACAAGATCATCCAACTCCATAATATACCACAAGTATTACAATCAATTCATGTATACTTGTGGGCACGCGCCCCCGAAAAATCGCAAGATCTTTGGGTTCCCTTTTTAAAGACTGGGCGCGGCCCTTTTTTTTTTTAAAATGTGCGGCGAAACGCCTCGATTCAGAGTCGCCACTCGAGTTTTAGCGGTGAAATACCCAAGGAACCGAACTCGAAAACGTTTGTCACGTTTGTTTGATTTTGAAAAGGCGTGGACCGGTCCGTCGTCACCTTCGATATCTGAGGTTCGGGAGCCAGGTTACGAGAGAGGTAGGGTTTTATGGCACCCCCTCTCGCCCAATCCGGAGATCGGTCTCTACTCGGGCATTTTATAAAAACATTTGCATTTTTCTCTGATTTTATCTCTTTTTTTTTAGCTAGTTAGGGCGGGGGAACAATTAATGGGGGTTAAAACTGTAACAACTTGCAGTTTATGTGACAAAATGTGTATGGATGGTTTGATTGCAATGCTAAATATAAATTGAGAACAAGCACTGAGCAACCCGAACAAACTGCAGTACGCTGTCACAAAGCGACGTGAGCAGATCCTGCCAGCATGCAGTGGCCGAGCCACTGCATGCTGACCTAGACATGCGCACGCCACTAAACAACTAGCGTACTCCACTTGTTTACTTACTCGGTCTTTGTTTGCAACCCTTTGGGCTCTGAAAAAAGGACCAGCGCACACCCAGGACAAACCACGCAGTTCAATATAACAGAATAGACATAGCTACAAGCAGAGGGAAACGACTTTAGGCCATGAAAGAAAGCAGAATACCCCAAAACAGTGTGGGGATAGAAAATAGGCCAAAACCAGACTAAGATGCAATGGCCAACCACTGAATCTAGGCACAGACTGCCGTACGCCAGCCCTATAAGACCGTACGCCACTTTGGTCCCGATCCAGTGTTTGGCTTTGCATCATCTGGGCTCTGGAACATGACCAGAAGAATCCCAGAGGCCTTTCTATAATAGATATGAACAAATATTGAATATTTCCACTAAGCAGCTCTAAATACAGAAAGCAGTAAGCTGGTTATTAGCATGCGAGGGTGATTTGACAGAAATGAAAGTAAGATAAAGGGACGATCCATGTTCCCCATGCCAGTATTGCACGTACTACCAGACCTGGCGTACGGCATACCGTGACTGGCGTGTGCCATGTATCGTCTCATATGATTGCTGTATTTTATCAGTTTAAGGCCAGGACTAGTATTATCTACTAGCCTGGGCCTTACTGACCCCCCTCAGGAGCTGAAAATAGAAAAGAACGTTAAAGGTGGTATACCTTTTGTATTAAAGTTGGGAGGTGGTTTTGAGCTTTGGAGGTTAGGGATGGAGGCTGAGATGATGACTGAATGGCAGTACAGTGTAAGGAAGTGGGTTGATCTCCTTTCTCTTTCAATGAAAGAAGAGAGATAGAGGGCTTGAGGAAAGGAGAGGAAGAGAGATTACACCTCTTTATGTGGCTAACCCCTTGTAAATGAATGCAAGGGGGGTATTTATAGAGGAAAGAGACTGAGATCAGTTAAGGCCAAAGGGCTATTTGGCTGGTGGGAAGAGGAGGGGAGCCTCCCATGCATTAAATGCATGGGACTTGCCTTGATGGGGGTGTAGGAGAGAGAGGGAGCGTCCCTGTCGAATGTAATCATCAGGGACGCTGTGGCCGACTTCAAGGTGGCACAAAAGTCCCGCCCATGTGGCTGAATAAAGTTGATTTGACTGGGTTTGACTGGCGTGTGCCACTATTAACTGGCGTGCGCCAGTAAAAGCTGGGCCAAGGGTCGATGACTGACACGTGGCAGCTAACTGGCGTACGTCACCAATGTACTGGCGTATGCCAGTTGGGTTTTGCTGGGGTCGTTTGGCTCTGGTTTGAAGGGTTTGAAATGGGTTTGAAAGGGGTTCGGGACGCTTTAAAGCTTAAACGCACCAATGTCCTTAGACTGTTTTCGACTATAATCATCATTAGGGAAATAAAAGATCGACAAATAACGTTATCTGGACAGTCCAGAATGGGGTGTCTACAGAAACCCCCCTTTGACGGCACTTGAAGCACCATTGACTGGAGACAAGTAACGTCAAAGGTTTCCTGAACACCCTCTTCAAGGCTATCCAGAATGCATGAATTTTGAAGAACGTGTTCGACTTGGATTTGGACAAGCGAATCGTCGTTGATTTGAAATTGGACGGATAGATCGTCGTTGATTTGAAATTGGACGGATAGATCGTCGTTGATTTGAAATTGGACGAGTGGATCGTCGTTGATTTGAAAATTGGACGAGCGGATCGTCATTGATTTGAAATTGGACGGATAGATCGTCTTTGATTTGAAGTTGGACGGATAGATCGTCGTTGATTTGAATTTGGACGAGCGGATCGTTGTTGATTTGAAATTGGACGAATGGATTGTCGTTGATTTGAAATTGGACGGATAGATCGTCGTTGATTTGAAATTGGACGGATAGATCGTCGTTGATTTGAAATTGGACGAGTGGATCGTCGTTGATTTGAAATTGGACGAATAGATCGTCGTTGATTTGAATTTGGACGAGTGGATCGTCGTTGATTTGAAATTGGACGAGTGGATCGCCGTTGATTTGAATTTGGACGGATAGATCGTCGTTGATTTGAAATTGGACGAGCCTCCGCTTGGGGATGATTTCAACTCGGGTACCAATGTGACTCATGGCAACTTAGAGCACCATTTGAAAATGGACCCTGTGGCACGGGGTGATTTGGGCCTCAGGCCCAGCATTTAACTAGCGTACGGTAGTATCATACTGGCGTGCGCCACTTTGTGGGAAGACCCGAGCCAGATCCGGCCCAATCGCCCTCTTACGTCGCATGATCTCCCGAACCAGTGCAGAAACCGCCCTTCGTTCATTTTTGAACTCCCAGAGACTCCTAAACTCTCTTATCTTCTCAAAACCTCAATCTCTCTAAAGAAACTTCCATTCCCTCCCATTACACACCCAAAAACTGCCCATCCATGGCCGAATCCCGGGGAGGCGGCGGCAATGGTGGTGCCGGAGAAGAGGAAAAACAAACTCGGGAAGAAATCGGAACTTTAGGAGGGCAAATCGACGATCAATCGGCAGACAGGGCCCCGTCGAGTGCTGGTGCAGAGGGTACAGGCAGCGGCGATGGTAATGGTGGCCATGCAGAGGAGGCAGGCGGTGGCGACGAGGGGCGTACGCTGGAGGGGATGGGGCGTTTGCCAGGTTCTGCTGGTACAGTGGGTCCTCAAGTTCGGCGATTGGACCCACGGAGCGGTGTAGAAGGCTTGGTGATCACGGGCTTGGATTCGTCCGGGGTCGGCGGCGGCGGCAGTGACAGTGGTGCCGGCCGTGGTGGTGGTGATGATGGTGGTGATGATGGTGGTGATGATGGTGGCCAGCCGAAGACACCGGTGAGAGATCCGGCGAGGGGCAAGGGTCCCGTGGTTGAGGAGGGTGCATCCGGAGAGGTACCCATGGAGGAGGTGGAGTTCCGGCCAGCAGTGGGGTCTTCGGCGCACGTACCCATTACTCGAGGGGACTTTGCCAAGTTTGTGTCCGAGGAGGAACTCGGTCGTCTGCTCCGGGAGAACCCGGGGGTGGTGGCTGCGGTGTTGGCAGCACGGGAGGACAGGGCCCGGCAAGTGGAGAGGGCGCAGGAGGAAGAGCGCCTGAGAGAGGAGGCCGAGAGGGCCAGGGCCGAGGAGAAGGCCTTTGTGAGCAAGGCCGGGGCAGCAGAGGAGGCTCAGGGGGAGGTGTGGTCCTTTGAGCGGGCGGTGACGCTCGCAGAGTCCATACGGCTGGCACCCCGTGCTAGGTTTGATGAGGCCACGTACGTTCTGCCCGAGCCACACGTGTTTATCCCATCCGGGGTCGAGAGCCTTGCATTTTTGAGGGAGAGCTACGACGCCGAGCTGATACTAAGAGACCTACAGAGACACTTGTCCGTGGACTGGGCACAGGTATTCCTTTGAACTTGCTTTGATATGCATGCCTTGTCGTTTATAACAATATGCAATTTTGAACTGTAGTAGCTTAGCTCGTAATGCATGTAGGCTAGAACCTTGAACTGTAACTTGGCCGAGAAAGTAGAACTTTGAATAGCATGCCTCGACTCTGAAACTGGACTTGAATGATAGGATACTTGAGGTAGTTGAATCGACTTGTAGGATGCCCATGACTTCGACAACACCGTTAGTGCCAAACTCGAATCGACCATAAGTGGCCTTGACTTGATAGGGTTGTCCTTTGAACTTGAACTCGACTAGATAGACTGCCATGACATGTTGAACGCCCGGATGGCGTGCCTCGTAATTTGTATCGACCATATTGATAAGCTGAATACTTGTGAAATCTACTGAGAGATGTACCCTGAGAGAGATAGAGCCTTGGAGCCCGAAACTTGACTGAATAATACCTTTGAATTGACTCGACTGATAGCAGAACTGGATAGGATAATACAAGTGCCCGGTAGCTTTGCTCGACCTTTACGGTTCTTGTTACGATTGTCGAGCTGCTTCTTGAAATTTTGAATTCGACTAACTGTTTGGATTGTAATTACTGATGAAACTCCTTCTGTTGCCTGTCTTTGTCGTGCAGAGGGGAGCAGCCAGCACTCGGGGCCATGGGGGTCCGGCGAGTTTGCTTGAGTTGTATCGTAGCTTGCCTGAGCGAGTCAGGGCTTTGGTTGACGCGGCAGGGTTCCGGCCGTTTATTCTCACGCTGACGGCCGTGAAGAGCGATCACGCTCTGTTGACAGCGCTGGCCGAGAGGTGGTGGGACTCCTCGAATGCCTTCCACCTGCCAATTGGAGAGATGACGGTGACTCCGTCGGACTTTGCAGCGCTCACTGGCCTGAGGGTAGGAGGAGAGCCTATCCCGTTCGACTCAGAGATTCACAGGGATCCCGAGGCTCTGGCGTGGTTTTTGGGGCAGGCGCCGGCGGGTAAGGCGGAGACCGTCCACTATGACCAGTTCAAGCGGTACTTACACGGGAGGGAGCCGGAGTCAGACTTGGAGGCGGAGCAGATGGCGAGGGCCTACTTGCTGTACTTGTTCGGGGCTACATTGTACCCGAACAAGCGATCCACGGTGCACCTGTCCTACTTGCCGGCCCTCTATGACTTGAGCACAGCGTCGAGGTTTGACTAGGGAGGAGCAGCTCTGGGCACCTGCTATGGCTTCATGGGGGCATTCTCGCGCGGAAAGAAGGCGACGGCCGGCTACTGGAGGTTGTGGGAGGTAAGAAACAAGACTTGTCATTTATTTCCCACTTTTCCATCTTTTGCACTTGTATTTGATTTGCATATGAACTGTACTCTGATGCTTTGATTGTCTGACCATTTGCAGCTGTGGGCCTACGAGGTGCTGAAGATGTACCCGTCGGAGAACAAGTGCCCGAACCTGCGGATGCTCCCTAGTGCTATGATCTGGGGTCCAATGTATAGCGGCAAGAAGAAGTCGAGAGGGAGCCTCCTAGCCTTTCGGACCTACCTCAACGAGCTGTCTGGCACTCAGGTATGTAACACGTCAAACTGATTATTCTGCCCTTAGAATTGCTTTAATGCTGTCGCTGATGCTTTACAATCTGTGCCATTGTCTTGCAGGTGGAGTAGAACCCATGGAGCAGTGCCGAGCCTGAGCCTGAGTACCTAGCACAGAGCAGGGTGGTGACAACGAGCCGGGTGCTGTTGGAGTCGGCCTTCGGGTGGCGGTGGTACCTGGGTGACCGGGTGACACGACAGTCACTAGGCGTTCTTGACTTCTAGGTCCCAGGGCCACTGCCTCCTCATGCTTCTCACACGGACAAGTATACTTTGGCCGAGCTGAGGCGCTTCACTATTCCGACCGGGCTTGCTGCTTTTCTAAGGCCCGAGCGTGACTATGCTGTCTACCGGAGGCAGCACTTGGCGAGGCCGCTTGGAGTGTTGGAGCATGTCGCCGTGCAGAGCGAGGCGCTTGAGGCTGGCGAGGAGAGGCGGAGCCGGGGAAGCAGGGCAGCTCACCCGAGAGAGAGGAGCGACTATGCCACAGCAACCGGGCTGCCTCGGCTTTCTTGGACCCTAGTAGTGCGGGACGCCAAAGGAGAGGAGGCCGTAGTTCAGTTCGAGCCTGCCAGGACAGACCCGGCAGAGATCACAGGCCCGGTAAGACATTCCCTATCCCTTTATAGTTTCTGTACTTTACTTTCAACATGTATACTTGGCTTGAATTTTGACTTTGCCCAAAAATTGTATCACAGGCTCCAATGGAATGAGTGCGGGAGGCGGCTCGACTGATAAAGGCCATGGAGAAGGAGTTCCACAAGATAGCTGGCGGAGCCTCCTTGCAGTTGTAATACCCACCTCCAGCTCCGGCTGCTGCCGTGCAGCCTCAGGTATAACTCTTCGTTCTGCTTTTGAATAAAGTTGCTTTTGAACCTTCCTGCACTTTGCATTTCAATATATACAATATGCACAATGTATGTTTAAATGACTTGAATGACCGTGAAGGGACACGCCAGGGCGGCTCCTAGGAGGAAGAGCGTGCGGCCTCCTCCAGCGAAGAAGGTAGCTTCGAGCTCCTCTCAGCCAGCAGCTAAGGTGGAACGGGGAGCACAGACTACTCCAGCCAGTGAGGGGCTCCAGTTCCGCAGAGAGCTGAGGAAGAGGCCTACAGAGAAGAGGCTTGCTGAGGGACCCTCGCAGAAGAAACGGAGAGAGGAGGAAGAAGCAGAGGAAGAAGAAGAGGAGGAGGAGACGTCCCTCAGCAGCGGCTCTGACTCAGCGAGCGATCCCAGGTTCCGTATAGACCCTCGAGAGGTGGAGGACAGCGAGGAGGACGACGACGAGGAGGACCTTTTTGACGACTGAGGGCTATCACCGAGCCTTAGTCTATTTTGCCGGTACTTGACACTTCATACTCTTGATACAGATACTTTGATACTTGGTATTTTGGATGGGGCCTGCGTGCCTCTTGACCTTTGGGCGAGTGTGCCCTGCTACTTTTAGTTCTGCCTAGGCCGTTGTGCCGTTTGATACTTGATACATTCCTACCGTTAGGCTTGTGACACAGTAGTATATAACATATGCATTTTCGGTTTGTTGTTTTTCCTTTGCTTCGATGAGAATTGATAAAGAAATTTGAATAAACCCTCCACTAATATCTAACATGCATTGATGAATGCCCTGAATTGACAAAAGATACTTATATACGTACATGATTGACTTAGCTCGTAGGAAAAATGGACAGGAAAGCCCTAGGATACGACACGTATCCCAGACACGCGGAGGATACGGGAGATTTGGGCGTTAGCAAGCCAAACTCCGAGTTTCTCCCCGGGGAAAGAAACTGACCCTTTTGAAAGGTGACATAGGTGCATAATGACTTGTGCGAGCCATCAAAACTGGTAGAATTGCCCCGGTGCGAGGAAAAATACCAAGAAAAAGCTAAAAAATGCCACAAAATGGACATTAGACGCCAAGGATGACTCAATATAGTCCCGGACTGAAACCGACACCCCACACAGTCACATAAGTCCTATGTAACTCGTATGGTATGACAATACTTGGCAAACGCCTCTGAAACGAGATTTGACCTCCCGTATCATTGATTTTAGCTTGAAACGGGCCACTGAGGGTCCGAAATCTTCATCGAGCGTGGCTTTTGGAATCCGACGCTTGGCCATAGTCTTAAATGACATTTGTGACTTATAGGAACCAACAAACGGCTAAAGCCACCCCCGGAATTGAAAACGAACATGCGGAGGCAGTAGCTGCTGCAAACTGGTTTCAGGTGAACCTTACTGGCGTACGCCAGAAGTTGAGGGCAGTACGCCAGTAGATGGGGGACACGGACACGCCAGTTATAAACTGGCGTACACCAGATTTCTGAGCGCCAGATCCACTTGACTGACCAACTGTCCTTTTTCAAGGGCCACTTTGTTTTTACCCCCACACGGTCTGCACACGGTTTCTGGGTTCTCAGGGGGCAGTGTCCTTTGCAGGTGCATGGCTTGGAGGCTAGCATGATGCTTTGATGGTTTAAAGGTGATGAAATGAAAAGGCCAAGGCCTATAAAGCAGAGGCATAGGCATTGTGGCCTTCACGGCTTGCTCTGCTTCCCCTCTTCATCAATATATTGCAACATCCTTTATGGACAACCCCCTCCCAACTCTACTTAGGCCCTGGTTAGCATAATTTCTAAGCGTTGACTGGCTCAATTTCCAATACCACGGCCTTGCTTCGTTCCGCTTTCTTCGACATGTGCCGCTCCGTCCGGCGTTCCTACGGGTCGCACTCAGATTCTGGGACCCTGACGTCCATGTCTTTCGTTTCGGCGATGACGAGCTATGCCCGACTATCGAGGAATTCCAGGCATACCTCCGAACCTATTCGTTCTCTACACTTGTTGTCCCGCCCTATCAAGCGAGCATGCCCAAACTGCTGGCCAATTCGCTCGACATCTCCTGGGGTTTGGCGAGCGCTATCCTTGAGGGCGGCCAAATGAACGTCATGCGCTTGATTGAGATGTACAGCCCGGATGGCGATTTGGAGAACGACGAAGCTCAAGCGCGTCGCCGCTTTGCCTTGGTAATCTGCCTGCTTGCTGCTTATCTGTTCGTGCCGGCCCACGGGCAGGTCAGCCCTTCACTTGTGAGCATTGCTGCCCAGATGGGGGCACGGAGGAACGTGATCCCTTTGGTCCTGGCAGAGACACTCTTGGATTTGGATTTGGTATATACGGGCCAGTCGGCCGTCTTCAACGGGAGTTCGCTTTTGCTTCAGGTAATCTCACTCAGCTCACCTTTTTCGGTTTTTCGCACGTTCTCTTTTTACCTCGACACTCGGCTTAGGCTGCTTCCTGGCTCCTTACTTGTCTTTTCGCTTAGGCTTTAACTGGCTTCTTACTTGTCTTTTCGCTCATGCAGTTGTGGTTGTCGGACAAGCTGAATCTCTTGCACCCTCCAGTGGCGGGTTGGAATCTCTTTCCAAAGAGGATCCATCAAAGGGAGACGCGGTACCCTGACATGGACACAGAAGACTGGTATGAGTTCATGCAACAAATGCAGCCTGATGAGATCGTTTGGAGGTGCCCCTGGCTGGACCTCCCGGATATGGCTGTTCATTCTAATGGTTTCGACAAGATGGTGATTGCAGGGCTGTCGAGCTTCACTTTCTATATCCCCGGCCGTGTCCTTCGACAGCTGGGCGCCTCTCAAGAGAATCATCATATTAGCATTAGGGATTTCCGTGTCCCGAATTTCAACGCTCAAACACTCAGCGGTTACCAGAGGCGCTGGGGGCTTAGAGCCCTTCAGGCTGAGATGCCGAATTTTACCACAGGGCTAAAGGGTCGCTACAGACAGTGGCTGAGAGCGGATGTGAATGCAAGAGAAAATATTAACTGACTCCGGGCCACCTTGCTATGCTTAGAATAAACTGCGAGCCGTTAGGCTTCTTAAGCATTTTGTTCTGTTTTTCACGCTTCAACTGTTTTTTTTAAGGCTTTTATGCTCAGCTTATGTGTTAGAAGTAGAAATTTTGCAATAAAGTTGAAAGATGATGGGTTTCCCCTTTCTGATTCATTTCAATGCAACCTTGACTTGTGCTCGACCCTCCCAAACTGTGATGCGTACCCAAAATGTCCAACCTGGATCGAACTTTTGATGGAATGTGACCGTATCTCGAGGTGAGATTGCCTACGTATCCCTTTTCAAGGAATCAGGTCAGAACGTAGTTCAGGCTAAGGTTCACTCGTGTATTTTACCTCTCCTTTTATGCTCTAACTTTTGCCTAGTGCCGCCTTTTCAGGTTTTCGGCCTAGCGAGCTTTCGACTTGTGCCTATTTATTTTTGCCTAGAACCGCCTCCTTAGGTTTTCGGTCTAGCAGGCTGCTCTAACTTTTGCTTGGGATCGCCCACCCTTGTGGTTTTCGACCCAACGAGCATCTCTTAGGGATAGTAACGCTTGAGTTGATCCAGTTGACCAGGGTGCTGAATTCGTTGCCGTCGAGGTCGATGAGCTTAGCAGCGCCCCCGGATAGGATAGTCTTGATGATGTAAGGCCCAGATCGCTTTGGCCTGAATTTCCCGCGAGGATCAAACACTGGAGCCCGGATCTCCTTTGTAACCATGTCTCCTTCGACTAAGCCCCTGGACTTCACCTTTTTGTTGAACGCCCGAGCAATTCGACACTGATATCCCTGAACGTGATAGAGGGCCCGGAGCCGCCTTTCATCAAACAACATTAGCTCGACAAACCTCCCACTCAACCATTCAGATTCCTCGAGACCACTTTCGACCATGATTCTCAGTGATGGCACCTCAAGCTTGATGGGGAGTACTGCTTCCATCCCATAGACTAGGGAGAAAGGAGTTGCACCCGTTGAAGTGCGAATTGACGTTCGGTACCCCCAAAGGACAAGAGGCAGCTGCTCATGCCAATCCCTTGCAGACTCGGTGGTTTTCTTGATGATCATCTCGACATTCTTATTTGTAGCTTCGACCGCTCCATTCGTTTGCGGGCGATAGGTCGTTGAGTGATGGATCTCGATGCCGAATTCCTCGAAGAGCTCCAGAACCCTTCCCTTGAAATGACTTTCGTTATCTGACACGAATGCCTGAGGAACCCCGTACTGATAGATGACGTTCTTTCGAATGAATTGAGCGACTTGAACCGTTGTCAGCATCTTGTAAGACTCGGCCTCGACCCATTTGGTGAAGTAGTCTATTGCCACTAGTATGAACTTATGACCATTTGAAGCAGACGGCCTGATCATTCTGATGACATCGATGCCCCAAACAGAGAAAGGCCATGCCGAAGTCATGCCATACAATTTAGACAGAGGGACATGCTGTAGGTTTGCATGGATTTGACACTTGTAGCATCGCCGTACATAATCGATGCATTGTGATTCCATTGTAGACCAGTAATAACCCTGCCTGAGGATCTTCCTAGCGAGCATGACGCCGCTCATGTGAGGCCCGCAGACTCCTTCGTGAATCTCCTCCATTATCCTTGTTGCTTCGGCGCCGCTGACACAGAGCTTGTGCATTCCGCAGTGAGACATTCGATATAGTTTCCCCCCACAGATGATGTACTGAGAAGCTAGCCTTTGCAAAGCCACCCGATCCTTCTTTGTGGCCTCGGCTGGAAACTCCCCGTGTTCCACAAAGTTCCAAATGTCGTGGTACCATGGTAGGCCATCATCGACATCATCAATGGCATTGATATACTCATAAGCAGGCAAGTTCCGCTGTTCAATCACAATCGGCCGCAGCTTAACACCTATTGGAAGCTCGATCATTGAAGCCAAAGTCGCCAAAGCATCGGCGAACTGATTCTTCAAGCATGGGACATGGGTGAAAGTCACCTTATTGAAGCGAGGAATCAGTTCTTCCAAATCTTGGTGATAAGGCTTCAGCTTTTCCTCACGAACCTTCCAATCTCCATTGGCTTGGGAAACCACCAAGTTCGAATCCCCAATCACTTCTAGCTTTTTGACCCCTAAGGCAATAGCAGCCTCCATTCCGACGATGCAGGCTTCGTACTCAGCTTGATTATTGGTAACATCGAAACTCAACTTGAAAGCGAGCGAAATGTGAGCGCCGGCGGGCGTGATCAGTAACACTCCGATCCCAAATCCCTTCTGGTTAGCAGCCCCATCAAAATAGAGCGTCCACACTTCCTCGACCACTGTTAGAACCTCCTCGTCGGGGAAAGTGAAATCCACGTCTTCCGGGCCGTCGATCGGGTGATCGGCTAAGAATTCGGCCATGGCTCGCCCCTTTACAGACTTCCTTGTGACGTGTTGGAGTTTGAACTCAGCTAGCAGAAGTAACCAACGTGCTAGCTTATGGGTGAGCGCTGGCTTCTCGAACAGGTACTTGATAGGATCCATTCGAGAAATCAGTCTCACCGAATAAGCTAGCATGTAGTGTCTAAGCTTTTTGGTAGCCCAAACTAAAGCCCAACACGTCTTCTCGAGGGGGGTATAACGCTCCTCGGACCCCACCATCTTCTTGCTCAGATAGTACACAGCTCTCTCGACCCCATTGCTTCCTTCCTGTGCTAGCAGACATCCCATGGCTGTTGAAGAAACGGACAGATAGAGAATCAAAGGTCGGCCCGGCGTAGGCGGCATTAGTACCAGAGGGTTCTGCAGATACCTCTGAATAGACTCGAAAGCGGCCTGGCATTTCTCTGTCCATTCGAACAGGACCCCCTTTTTGAGCAAACGGAATAACGGCTCGCAGGTTAGAGTTAGCTTGGAGATGAACTTGCTGATGAACTGGACCTTCCCTAGAAAACTACGCACGCCTTTCTCAGACCTTGGCGGCTCCATCTCGAGGATTGCTTTGATTTTGGAAGGATCCACTTCAATTCCCCTTGCGATGATTAGAAATCCCAACATCTTGCCTGACGTGACCCCGAACGTGCACTTTTGCGGGTTCAGGCGCACGTTGTACTTGTGCAGCTTCTCAAGAAACTGCCTGAGCGAGGGGAGATAGTTCTTTTCTTCCTTTGCCTTTACAATCATGTCATCGACGGTAGATCTCAACGGTTTTATGGATAAAATCATGAAACAAGGTCGTTTGAGCCCGTTGGAAGGTACACCCAGGCGTTCTTCAACCCAAATGGCATCTTCACATAGCAGTAAGTGCCCCATTCCGTGACAAACGTCGTTTTCTCTTGGTCCTCGGGCGCCACAGAGATCTGGTTGTATCCGGAGAATCCGTCGACAAAAGAGAGCAAAGCATGCCCCGCCGTGTTATCCACAAGCACGTCAATGTGTGGCAAGGGAAAACTATCTTTGGGGCTTGCCTTGTTTAAATCCCTAAAGTCGATGCAGACTCGGATCTTTCCATCCTTCTTGGGAACAGGCACGATGTTGGCAACCCATTTGGGGTATTCTGCGACCCTGGTGAATCCTGCATCAATCTGCTTGGTAACCTCCTCCTTGATCTTTTGAACCCAATCCGGCCTCATCCTGCGGAGCTTCTGTTTGACAGGGACAGCCCCGAGCTCCAACGGGATCCAATGCTGCACTATTTCAGGATCAATGCCGGGCATATCCTTGTGAGACCATGCAAAAACCTCGGGAAATTGCTTGAGAAGCTCAATCGTTCCGACGTGATTTTCCGGAGACAGATTTGCACCAATTTGCATCATACGGGGGTCAAATTTACGAAAATTACTTCTTCTTTTAGAGGCTGAGCACACCTTTCGTCTTCCTTTTCGATGAGGGAACGCAACTCAGCGGGGATGTCCCCGTCGAAGTCTGTTCCTTCATCGTCAGGGTCGACACAGTTTATATAGAAGCTAGCAAAGTAGTCAGAAGTAGGATCATGCATTTCATAAAACCCAACAGGGTTGCCAAGTACAACAGACTCGAACTCGAAGTAAAAGCTACGACGTGGAGGGCCAAGAGGCACAAACTCCGACTCTGAGCTAGACTTAGACTTGACAGACTCTGTGTCAGATTCAGACTCATCGTCAATGCATGTTAGACGCGGAGTGAAAATGCAATTATTGATACTTCCCTGTGCCTTGACGATGAGAGAGGTGGGATCCTCGGGAGCATTTGATGAGTCGGGCCCAAGCATCAGCACTTCAGCTTCTTCGCCCTTGCCAACCAAACCTACTTGGGAGAACAGCATCTCCAAACCCCCTTGGTCAAAAGTCTTCAGCCAGTCAAACTCTTCCTTGGTCCAACCCAGCTGTTTCTCGAATTCCCCTTAGCAAGCTTCTCTTCGACCGTTCCTCTTCATCGTCGGCCCAGGTGTCCGTAGTAAAGATCTCGAATCCCGGCAACCAAGTAGAAGTCTCCGGATCCCAAAATGACTCTATCTGTCCTGAATAAGTAGAGCCTCCTCCTTCTCGAACAAAGTAGCTATCGGGGTTACCAAAAAAGGTTCGAGGTTTTCCCGTGTCTTTCCTCTTTTTGGCGTCTTTGGCCAGGGGAGTGTATCCTAGGCCAAAGCGGCCTTCGGTAGAAGGAAAGACAGGGAACTCAGCGATCCCTTGTTGGTTGATCCCGAGTCCTAGGCCAGGCATGAATGACATTTTCCTCATCATTTCGAGGACGGTTGAGCTTATGGTGAAATCATCATCCATGGCGATGGCGAGGACTGAGCCAGATGTGTCGAAAGAGAATCCTCCAAAATCTGAGTCTTCCTCCCCGTGCATGATGCCCAAGACAGGCGTTCCATCATCTGTGAGAGGGCGGATCCCAGAATCTCCGCAGATTGTTAAAGTTCCGGTAGGGAGCCCCAACATGACCTTCTGGTGCAAAGTTGAAGGCACCGCCATGATGTCGGCCCTATGTAGCCACGGCCTGCCCAGCAGCAGGTTGAAGGTAGCAGGGACATCGACTACGTGAAATTCAACATCCATTTCGAAACCCTCAGCGTCAAGTTTCAGCATCAGGGTTCTTTCTACTGCACTGCGAGTGCTGTCGTATGCTTTGACGGCCAGATTAGATGGCGTTAAGTCACTCTTGGTGAGCCCCAAGCAGTAGGCAACCCTCATCGGGCAAACATTGATAGCAGAGCCATTGTCGATCAGCACGGTCGACACCCAATGTCCCCGGCACTTAACGGTGATGTGGAGCGGGCGGTTGTGAGCAGTTCCCTCGACGGGCAGATCCTTTTCGGTGAACGTGACAGAGTGTTTAGAGAGGAGTGGCAGCACCAAAGCGATCATGGCCTCGGGGGTGATGTCAATTGGTACTGTGAGCCGGGCCAAAGCAGAGGACAGCTTCTCACGATGCTCCTTTGACGATGATATCAAACCCCAGATAGATACGGCGGCCGGAATCCGTTCAAGCTGTTTCAGAATGGCGTCTTCTTCGGGAACTCCATTCGGAAAGAGCGGATCGTTCCTTTGAGCAGCGGGAGCGGTGGTTTTCTAAGCGGGCGGATTGGACGAGCTTCCAAGCCTGAAGATTGGCTGGCTGAAACACTCGGCAGCTCCTAGTGACGTTGGCCACATCCCACCAAGACGATGAGTCAATGGAATCCCACAGGTCGACCCGACACCCTCCTTGCACTAGATTAATCACCCGACGGGGCTTGGTGGGAAATTGCTTTACTGCCTCGAAACCTTGGATACTTCTGACTATGATCCTTGGCGTTAAGAACCGCCTAAGCACCGCGTATTACCTGAAACAAACAAAACAAAACCTTACGTGCAAAATGAGATACAAATGATATTTAAGGGAATCAAAATGCTACAAATTAGGGAACTAGAGCACCAAGATTATACAATCTTGGTTGCTCATCACGGTTACGCAGGCAGCGGGAGGTATATCTTGGCTTTAGTCCGAGGAACCCGTTACAAGCCAAAACCAGCCTTTGCATATACAAAGCATTAGAACTCTTCAAACTAAGATTAGGTACCTGCAGGGTAAGATTTACTTGCATCTAACTCCCATATACTGTCTATGTGTTATCGCTTTTCCTATCGCATGCACTGTACATACATATCGTTTTGCGTAGGTGCATGTTTAGGGCGGCTTCTAGGTTGTCTCTCTTTCGAGTTTGTCTTATGCTTATTAGGATGCTGCCATGGCCCGATGAAGAGTCATGCATTTTGATGGTGGATGTTATCAATTTTCAAAATCCTTAGATCAACAAGACTTTGGGAAATCAAGACTTTCTAAGTCCTTGTCTACATACCCAATCGAGGTTTCAAACAGAAAATAAGGAACAATAGAGAGAATGCCATGATACTTATCCCTCCTTGGTTATCGTGCACAACACGTACACCGTTTAGGCTACGGCGCTGTGTCGCCTACACCGCCCCAGTTCCGGTATCACGTCATCTACACCGAGTTATTCTGACTCCAAAGTTGAAACTTCGAGAATGGAGTAGTCAAAAGCTTAGACTATTTTGACATCTCTTAGTGTTAGTCGATTCAAACAAGGATACACCCTCGAAAAGAATTCCGAGGATTTTGGCAGCGTCCGAACGTCATGAGACAGACTCGTTTTTAGTTATAGAGTCTAGGAGGACACCGATGACAACGTGTACATTGCATTATTCTAATACATAGCTTGCTGCAGGAACATCACTGAGCTTTCAATTACTTTACTGTCTAGTTTGGAACCATTGCACCGAACAAGAGAGTATCGAAAGGAAGAGCCAAACCTACTTGGGAACGTCTTCAGAATCTGGTTCAAAGACTTGTCAGGTTAGAAACCTAGTTAGTTACAATGGAGGCTTCTCCAGGTTCACTGTTGGCCACCCTACAGTCAGGTTCGCCATTGATATTGTAAAAAGCTGTGCCGCCGGCTTCCCCATCTTCAACATCTTCTTCAGGCTTATCAAAAAAACCTGTCATGGCAGATCAACCGCAACCGCTCACTCTGGAAACCATGCTCATGAACCTCCAGAACAGTATCACTGCTATGGTACAAAGGGCCACTCAGACTGATGCTTCCATCACACGTCTGGATGATCGCATCAACACTCGTCTTCCACCAGCGCCAGTGCTGGAAGTAGAGGACGAGGATGATGAGGATGGTCATGCAGAACTTGTCTTCGTCGAGGATCCAAATCATGCAGGGCGTCTCATTGTTCAGCCCATCTCTAGAGAGGCTCGTGTGCTAACTCCAAACCCTAATCTGGTGGCTATTAGGCCTGTTTAAGACCTTGACATGGCAACTCTCATGGCCAAGATGGCTAAGCTGGAAGAAGCTGTCTCAAAATCCAAGAAGATCAGCGCAGGAGGAATTTACCTAGATTGTCTCTGCCTGTACCCTAATGTTAGGCTTCCCGACAAATTCAAGATGCCTGACTTGGTTAAGTTTGACGGGAGCGGTGATCCCAAGACTCATCTCTTTGGTTACCATGCTACAATGAAACTGCTGGGTGTGGAAAGTAAGGCTATATCTCAATTGTTCCCACAGACTCTCTCTGGGCCTACTTTCAATTGGTTTTTGTCGCTCGACATCTCCAAAAGAAGAACTTGGGAAGATATAGAGGCTGCCTTTATCTCGCAGTACAATTACAACTCTCAGCTCAAGATGACTACTCAGGAGTTAGAATCCACTAAAATGGAAATGAAGGAGTCCTTTGCGGATTTCGTTAAGAGGTGGAGAGCCAAAGTCGCATTAATGACTTATCGCCTGAGCGAGAGGGATCAACTCCGTATCATCTCCTGCAATCTTCAGCCCGACTATGCCAAGCACCTCATGCTGGTTCAAGCATCTACCAACTTTGAGATTTTCTTCGAGTCTGGCCTAGCCATTGAGGATGCACTACAGAGTGGAATTCTTCCTAGGGAAGAGCCCTCCTCACAAAAAGCTAAGCCAAGGGCTTACTCTGGAAATAGTAGCGCGCTATTTGGTAACAGCAACTACTCTAATACAGCTACAAGTGGGAGCGATGCTCCAGCTTTTGACTCTAATCGCACTGCCAATGTCAATCAGGTGCAAAACGCCCAAAGCTTCTGGGCCCGAACCCAACCTAGGAGTTTCTTTGTCTCCGAGGCACCTCTGTCCGCACTGATGGAAAAACTCGTCAAGTCCGAGCATCTCAAACCTTTGACCCCAACCTCCCCGCCAAAAGTCCTACCTTCTGGTTACAAGCCTCACCTCTTCTGTGCCTTCAACCAAATGCCTGGCCATCCTACTGACGCGTGTTATCGTCTTCGACATGAGATTCAAGATCTCATTGACAATGGCACGGTTAAAGTTCCACCAAAGCCCAACGTCATTTCCAACTCCTTGCCTCAACACAACTCTGACCCTCTGGTTGGTCAGATATCTATCACCTCCATTCAAATCATGTCCCAACTCCGATTTTTAGTAAATAAAAATCTTATTGTTTATCCAAAATCCTATAATTTCTCTTGGATGGCTTTGTAATTTTCTTGTTAATTTCTAATAATCCGTCATAATTAGATTTGAGACTCCTAAATTGTATTTCTTGGCTAGAGATTCTACTTGGTAAGAATAGTTAGATTCTAACCAATTAGTTGGAGAAACCTAACTACCAATTCATCTAGTTACTCCCTCCTAACCATAGATGAACCTTTATCCATTGAACAATAAAAGTTAGGGGAACTTTTATCCATTGGACAATAGAAAATCTAGATTTTCTATCAAAGATATTTTATGCTAGATTTGATAAAGTACTCATATATAGTTGTATATAGACTTATATACACATGCCTAAAGGACATTTGGTTATTTCAAATATTATTCAAGTATATATTACCTTATTCCTTTTATCCATTGATCAAAAAATGCAAGGGAAAATATTATCCATTGGATAATAAGTTAGGCTTGCTAACTAGTACTAGGATTTATTAAATAAATCACTTCCTAGATTTTCCCATGTGTTTATGTGCATTAAAGACATGTGAATATCTAATTTCCTAGATTTCTAAGTACACTAATAAATTAATAAGTACTAGTACTTCTTGAATTATTCAAATAAGAAAATCTTGGACATATATTATACTTGATACTTGAAAATCTTGATAGATTATATGATACCTAATCGTACCTACATTTATATTTGAAAACTTGGACATATGTGTGTGTGTGTGTGTATATATATATATATATATAATAGTATACTGGAACATGTGCCCATTAGGTTATTTTAATAAGAAATTATGACTTGAAAATCTAGGTAGATCACATAGTACCTATGTACTTTAATCTATACATACTTGGTCATACTCATACATATTTATATAATATACATTGTACGAGAGAGAGAGAGAGAGAGAGAGAGAGAGAGAGAGAGAGAGAGAGAGAGAGAAGAGGGCCGAGAGAAAGATAGAGGGAGAGAGAGAGAGAGATTGCCGAGAGAGGGTGGAGAGAGAGAGAAAGAAAGAGAGAGGGAGAGATTGGATTGTACCTTGCCTTGATCTTCCATCCTTTCAATCTATGGTTATATATTTCTCCAAACAAATCCAAAGTACCAAATCTAGCCATGCAAGCCTAGAACTAGGTGGGAGATGTGCAAGCAACCCTTGACCTAACCCATCAAGCTTTCAATCAAGCTTGAAAGGTGAAAAAAAAAAATCAAAGATAGGAGAGAGAGAGAGAGAGAGAGAGAGAGAGAGAGAGAATTCGGATGCGAGAGGAGAGGGAAGGGCCTTGGCCTATAAATTGCAAGCTATTTCAAGCTTAAACTCACACCTTCACTCCTTGCTCCGGCTTCTCTTTAGAAATTCTAAGCTTTCTAAATACCAAAGTCCAAGTTTCCTTAAGTTCTTGAAATTCTTGAGAGCTACCACCAAACCACTCCCAAAACCACCCCTAGATCTTTAAAGTAGCCTAGTTTAGTTAGTAAAGTTGTTTCTAGGAAGAGAAAATCCATCTCTCTTCCTTTCAAAGCACTTCGGAGCCGTACACCACCAATTCGCAAAACCGACGATCTATTCCGACCAACCGCCAAGAATAAAGGTAGCGTTCTTTGTCCACTAAACCCAAGTATAGCGTAGAACCATGTGTTGAAAAATAGGATGTCCTTACTCTTTAGTTCAAGTATAACATGAATTATTTTTAAGTAGATAAGGTTATCTATCGCTTATGATGATTGGAATGCATTATAGTTAGTAGACTTGTATTGCTAATGGTGGTATGAACACGTTGGATAATAGATTATTACTTAAATAAACATGTGTTGTTTTGAACCTCCCTCAAAGGAAGAAAGGACGGATTTTAAAAAGGTTAAAATGTTATCACTTCATTGGAAGTATTCGTATTTTGATCGTTAAAGTGGTTAGGAACATGCATACATGAATTGCTTGTATTACTTATGGTATAATATTGAGTTGGGTGATCTTGTTAGTTTAGTTTCAAGATTTAAATGAATGATTTATGATTACGTATGTGAAATGTCCTACCGTGGAATCGTTGCATGAGAACGAGACACGAAAATCAAGAAAGTTAGAAACATGACACCTAGGGTGTGATTAATGAAAAAGGCGTGTTTTAGAAATGAGAAATGTTTTGGAAACCGTAGTGTGGCCAAACGTGGTAGCCCATTGTGTGGTGTGTGTTTTGTGTGCCAATGGGAACCCGGTGCGGCGAAACCAATGTGAGGATACTCGGGAGACCGGAACGACGGAACCGAGGTTGGGTGTGTGGCTTAGTTATCCACGGAGAGGAGCCAATGCAAAGTGTGCCAATGAGAACCCGGTGTGGCGGAACCATTGTAAGGATACTCGGGAGACCAGAACGGTAGAACCGAGGTTGGGTGTGTTAAAAATGATTTTGGAAATGTTGATATGGTTATGAAATGTGGAAAATGGTGACACGGTCTACGAGGAGTCGCGTAGGAGAAACTCGAAAAATCATGGACACCAACGTTAGTTTAGATAATGAATGTGGATGTGTCACTGTTAACTATTTTGTCGAATATGTATGAACTATGTGGAAATTATCGAATTTATGATCGTTTGTTTGTAAGTTTAGGGTTAGTGGGTATGGGTTACTCTATTGAGCTTTTATAGCTCACGGTGTTACCTTTGGTGACCCTGACATATTATATTGGTGGCGACGCTGGTATAATGTGTCAGTTTGTTATAGATGAACAGGGTGAACTCTACACCTTGGAAGTCGAGGAGCCGATGAGCTAGCCAGGCTGGAGGAACAGGCAGAGCAGTAGATAGGAATCCTAGTTCTCTCCCTTATTTGAATAAAAGTACTTTTGTAAGGTTTATGATATAATATTGAGCCAGACTCCATTTAATTTTCAATGAAATTATCCTTTTAACGCTCCCAAAATTCGGGGCATTACAACTTGGTATCAGAGCCTTAGGTTCAAAACCTCAGCCATTAGTATAATGGGTAGAACCATAAGACAGTTTGACCATTGCACAAACGTGAATTGAGTTTAAGTTTACTGTCCTAAATTGGGTGGAATTCTGACAAAACAATCTTCGGATTGAAGCAAGGTGTAGGAAATTGGCAGTACCACCAAGCTGGGAATTCCTGAACAATTGGATGATGACTTAAATCAAGAATCGAATGTGGAACTAAAAACTTGAAAGATTCCTCTAGGAATTAGTAAACCTTTGTCCTAAAAAGTTACTAATTGGGGTTAAACTTTTCCTTGTAGATGAACCAACCAAATCTCTATCAAGCCAACTTGCTTACTGAAGCTCACCATCTTGCAAGCACCCTAAGGTCAATGACGAACCAACTAGTGGGGGACCCTTATGTCCCCTACGCCTTCCCCTACACTCATGACTATTTCCAAAAGCATGGCACCATCATACTTCCCGAGGAGGAGGATGATGCCGAAGCAGTACCCGTCCTAGTCCAAATAGCACCCCCCAATGATGTGGAATTTCTAATTGAAGAAAACAATGCCGAAGCAGTACCCGCCATAGCTCCAATAGCACCCCTTGATAACATGGTTGAGGAAGTCGAGGAGGATCCCGAAGAAGATGTAACGCCCCGAATTTTGGGTACGTTAAATAAGACATTTTATTATAAAAACGAAGTGAGTCTGGCTCATTATTACATCATAAACCTTACAAAAGTACTTTTATTCAAAAAACGGAGGGAACTAGGGTTCCTATCTACTGCTCCGCTTCTTCCTCCATCCTGGCTAGCTCCTCGACTCCGAAGGCCTCCAAGGTGTACGTACATCTCACCCTTGTTCATCTATGAGGTCTGACACATTATACCGGTGTCACCACCAATATAATATGTCAGGGTCACCAAAAGGTAACACCGTGAGCTACAACGCTCAATAGGAAATCCTTACCCACCAACCTTACAACAGTATATCATTTATAACAACACTAGAAATCACACATCCACATTCGTTAATCATCTATCGTTGGTGTCCAAGATTTTCGTGTTTCTCCTACGCGACTCATCGTAGACCGTGTCAACATTTTCACATACAAATCAACCTTTCAAAATCATTTGTTTAACTCACCCAACCTCGGTTCCGCTGCGCCGGGTTCCTGAGTATCCTCACAATGGTTCCGCTGCGCCGAGTTCCCATTGGCACACAATTGCATTGGCTCCGTACCGCGAATAACCAAGCCATACCCCACCATGGTTCCGGCGGTCCGGGTTCCCATGGGAACGCACACAACCTCACAATGGTTCCACTATTTCGGATTCCCATTGGAACACACACAACCTCACAATGGTTCCGCTATTCCGGATTCCCATTGGAGCACACATCCTCACAATAGTTCCGCTGCTACGGATTCCCATTGGAACACACACATCCTCACAATGGTTCCGCTACTACGGATTCCCATTGGAACACACACACCCAACTCACATTATGCAACCAAAACCGGTCATAATGTAGTTTTAAAATATTTCCTTCCTCGAAAAACATTTCCTTTCATTAATCACACCCTAGGTGTCATGTTTCTTCTTTCTCGGTTCTCGTGTCTCATTTACATGCAAAGACTCCGCGGTAGGACAAAATAAGCATGAATCATTCATTGTAATCTAACAAGATCATCCAACTCCAAAACTACTTAGCATGCTTGAAACACCATGAGCGAACATAAATCATGCCTTTCTAACATTTTCAACAAAAGATAACCTTATCTATTTTAGAAAGAATGATCAAAGTTTACTTCTTAATGACGTTCTATTCTCCAACGTATGATTTTATACAATACATAGAGTGAATGGGCTTGGATTCCTACCTTACTTCTTGGCGGTAGTCGGCTACGGGGAATCGGTCGTTGGTTTTGTGATTCGGCTGCGTAACGGCGCCAGATTGCTTCGAAAGGAAGAGAGATGATCTTTTCTCTTCCTAGAAACAACTAGCTAACTTTAACTATGCTACTTTAAAGATCTAGAAGTGGTTTGGTGGTTTTGCTTAAGAACTCTCAAGAACTCAAGAAAAAGCTAGAACTTTGGAACAAAGAACACTAAGAAATTCTAGAGAGAAGTTGGAGCAAAGTGAGAAGGTGTGAGTTGAAATGGCATAAGGGTGGTTCTATTTATAGCCAAAACCTTGGCTATTACCCAATGGGTAAAATTTTCCCTAACAATTATTGTCCAATGGGTAAAAGGCCATGAATGACTAGATTTGTACTATGGATGTGACTATGAAAGATATGGAGGTAGAGTTGTACAAGATTTGGTGTTTAAAAAACAATTCAAGGACAAAATGTGATAGATTTGGAAGATATTCATCCCAAAAGTTGAAAGGATGAAAGAATAACAAGGTACAAGTTAAATCTCCTAGTCTTTCAAGTACAAGTCAATTAAAGAATGACTAATGGTATTAACCAATGGGTAATAATTTCCCTAGCGGGTAAAGACCAATGGATAAAAGAAGTACAAGTACTTTTATACTTAAAATAAGATTTCTTAAAAGACTACATGTCCTATATGTACTTTAAACAAAATATAATAATAAAAAGGTTATTAACCAATGGACAAAAGTTACTCTAACATTATCGACCAATGGATAAAGAATCAAGTAAGAAAGTTTGAAGTGACAAGGTTGGCTTCTAAGAAACAAGGTACAAGATTCATTTATTATGACTAGTCAAATTAAATAAGCACATGTGTACCAAGTCAATTCTTTAATCATCCAAGTACAAATATAATATTCACATAGGTACTAATGTAATCTAGGGAGATCATCTTCCCATTAAATTAATCCAATTGGGTACAAAATCCCAATATAAAATAATACAGGAGTACTTAGGAAATCTTAGGGTTTTAAATCCCATAATAAAATATTGGTACATCATCACATGGGGATTTAGAAAATGATTTGTTTTTCAATCCTTGTACTTAGTTGAAAGACTAACCTTATTACTCAATGGATAATAAAATCCCTAGTATTTATTGTCCAATGAACAAAAGTAATAAGGAAGCTTTTATACTAAAATAATCAAAATGTCCTTTTAAACAATTATAAAATTCTATTTTTTTTATAAATATTAGTACTTGAACAAATCTATCAAGGAACACTTTTAATATAAAGAATGGGGTTTCTATTATCCAATGGATAAAAGTTTTCCTAACTTTTATTGTCCAATGGATAAAGAAGAAAACCAAAGTAATAAAAGAAAATAATTAATAAATTTTCAAATCTAGGGTTTAAAAGGTTCACAAGGTTCAAAGATAGGCAAAAAGGTCCATCTATGATTAGGGAAATGTAACTAGGTGACTTCCTAGTTTGGTTTCTCCAACAAGTTGGTTAGAAGCTAACTAGACTTGCTAAATAGGGCTTAAAAGTCAAGAAATAAATCTTGAAGGGCTAAAATGTAATTACGACAAACTGTAGGAATTAAAAGGAAATTTTTAAAGCAATCCAAGTATTTAAAAGAAAAAAATTTAAATATTTAACGAAATTTTTATTTACTGAAAATTAGGGCCTTTACAGAAGATCCCGAGGAAGAAGATCCCAAGGAAGAAGATCCCGAAAAGTTTCCCAAGAAGGAACCAATATCTGATGATGAGGGAATATTGATTTACGAAGTGGAACCACCAGAATGGGCTATGCCCGACTTCATGGACATACCCGCTGACTTGGGAGATGTACCCCCACCACCTTTCGAGACCGACATAGGCGGATATAGGGTCGAATTCCCGAAAATCTTTTAGACCGGTTAGGAAGGCTTAGCAAGTGGTTGGATCTTTTGTTGTAATCAAGATGCAGTAAGAAGTTTAGGCTAGTAAGCCATCTATGTTGTACTTTGTTTTATTAGTAATGAAAGACTTGTGTTTTATTGGTATATGATCATTGTTATGTGTGTACTTGTATTTATTTGTGATCAATCCACTCATTACACCGTTAAGTCTAATATATAATTTTCCTTATTGATATAGATGTCGAACGTACCACAAGGAGGATGCCCACCTTTCGCCCACGAGTCTTGGCCAACTACCGGTCATTGCTAGCACCAGAGTACACAGGACCAACATTTCCATCCAAGGATGACATGGAGCTCTATGATGTCCCAATCACTTGGGAGATACCCCCACCAGTTGTGACTCTCGAGCCCCTTCCACCCATCCAAGTCCCTGCACCACCTATGCAGAATTTCGTGCAACCATTTGACCATATCATGTCCACCTTAGAATTGGAGGCTGCAATGCTGAATCTCTCCCAGTACTACCTAGAACCACTGGAGGAACCACCCGTCCTCACTATGGGTGAGCTACTCACACAGGAACATGAGCGTCTTCTTAGAGAAGAGACTGTTGCTTAGAGTAGCTACAAGATGTGGACGAGAAAAGTCTTTGGAATCAGTCCACCCTAGAGTGTTGTGGCCATGGAGTAGAATAAAGCTTTGTAAGCCGTAAGACCATGTTGTAGGAGCATGTAGGATCGTTTCAACTTGTATTAAGAAATCTTGTTTTAAGTCTACTTGTCTTATAGTAGAAATCTATGCTTGTGATTGTAATATCCTGCTTATCTATGAAAAGTTTGCTTTGTTTTTACGAGTACAGTTTCATATTATTGGATAAATTGCGTTTAACTTCTAGAAAGATATACCATTTACAAAAGGAAAATTGTTAAGTAGACTAAAACCCCCCTTTTTCGATTTCAACTCGTAGATGATGAATCGACGCAACGGATTAGGATACGAGAACGGAGAATACTCTAACCCTCACCCTGACCTAACCCAAGTCATGCAAGCATTTGTAACTGCTTTGAATGCCAACCGCCGAAACCAAAATCGCGATGATGAACCTATGACCCGAACCCGTGCGATGAACGAATTTTGCAAACGCCGACCCCCAACCTTCAATGGAGATACCAACCCCACCGTGGCTGAAACATGGCTGAAAGAAGTCAAAGTGATCCTGGATACCTTGGAGATTAACCAAGATGGAGATCGTGTAGCCTTAGCCACATATCAATTGAAAGGAGAAGCCCGTTATTGGTGGGATCTGATGGAGGCAACTCATGCCATAGCCACCATGACATTTGCCGAGTTCGAAACCCTGTTTCTCGACAAGTACTTTCCCACGCCTCTTCGTTTGGCCAAGGAATAAGAGTTCCTAAACCTGAAATAAGGAACAATGACCGTTACCCAAGCGTTGTGAAGTGTGCGAAAGGTTTGAGTGGGGGCTGAACACTGCTAGAAGGGCTATGGTAACTCAGGCTATTCCCACCTATACAAGCGTTGTGAAGTGTGCTATTCGACTGGAGAGTGAGGAAAATGACTTCAAAACCCGATGGAGGAAGGCGACAGGCAGCACCGGCGGACCAATCCGAACTCAACCTTCCAACAACAACCGCGAACCATACCCTACCAAACCCTTCACCCCAACCCAAGGCAATCAACCATGGAAAACTGCTGCATTAGGGCATGGTGGACCCCAGAGGGGCAGCCAAAACAAGGCGTTAGTGCAATGCTTCAACTATCAGGCCATGGGTCACTACAAGCGTGAATGCCCCCAACCCCAGAGAGAAAGGAATGGGAACTTTGGAGGCCAGAAAGCTCTACAGCCGGGACAGGCCGGATTTGGGAAGCAAAACCCCGGAGGCCTATCATAGCAGCTGAATGGGCAGAACAAGAGGAAACAGCCCATGGGAGCACAGCATAGCACTGGAGGGCGCATCTTCACGCTACAGTCAAAGGAGCAGGAGCAGGATCCCTCTGTGATCCAAGGTACGCTACTATTGTATAGTACCTGCGTGCAAGCATTATTTGACTCTGGAGCATCACATTCGTTTATATCCTCTGCCTACATAACTGCTCTAGCACTAAAAACAGAACCCCTAAGTATGAGTACGAACGTCACATCACCGTTGGGGGGGAGTATAGCTGTTAATCTAGTGTGTAGAGGGTGCGAGATAGAAATAGCCAACCTACGTCTGACCTGCGACCTCAAGGTGATCGACATAGCGAATTTTGATGTAATCCTTGGAATGGACTGGCTATCAGCTCACCGAGCGCTCATAGACTGCCACCAGAAGACGGTGACGGCAACTGCTCATACCTCTAAAGGGACTCGTTTTCAATTTAAGGGGGATAGACAAACGGCAAGTTCAACGACGAAGAGATCCAGGTGGCAGAATCAACTGTTTGGATGGCTAGCTAGTCTCCAAATGGAAGAAACCGACCGGATGAAATTGGGATTACCGCACATCATTTGTGAGTACACCGATGTTTTCCCTGAAGAACTTTCAGGCTTACCACCTCAAAGAGAGATAGACTTCCGTATAGAACTCCAACCGAGAACAGAACCAATCTCGATGGCCCTGTACAGAATGGCCCCTGCAGAACTAAAGAAGCTGAAGACCCAATTGCAAGAGCTGTTGGACAAAGGATTCATCCGACCAAGTACATCACCATGGGGAGCACCGGCATTATTCGTGAAGAAGAAAGAAGGAACACTTCGACTATGTATTGACTATAGGAAGTTAAACCAAGTCACAGTGAAGAACCGATATCCATTGCCTAGGATCGATGACCTATTTGATCAATTAAAAGGAGCAACCTGCTTTTCTAAAATCGATCTCCAATCAGGCTATTATCAATTAAGGATTCGGGAAGAGGATATCGCCAAGACAGCCTTTCGCACCAGATATGGACACTACGTGTAACGATCCGCTCCATTTTTGTACAATATTGTCCGCTTTGGACACCCAAAGCCCATAGACTTCCCAGTGAGGTCACCCATCCTTAGATTGCTCCAGGATGAGCACGCTTAACTGCGAAGTTCCTATGCGCTTTGGCCCGTCCTCACGGCTTTAAAAGGCCTTGTACAAGTAGGAGAGATCTTTTCTTATAAACCATGACTTACCCCCTTCTGTCCGGACGCTTCCTGTAGTACCGCTGGCCACCGAAAAGCGGGGTGTCACAATCTACCTCCCTTAGGGATGCAACATCCTCATTGCACAGGCCCAGCAACCTTCCCCTGGTGGCCATGGTGTGGCACTTAGTTCTGTACAGCACAATCAGTGTGCTCGTACCAGATTCTAGAGGTGGCCCCCACCATGTAGACCAGTGTTGTGCTCTGATACCATATGTAACGATCCGCTCCATCTTTGTACAATATTGTCCGCTTTGGATGCCCAAAGCCCATAGACTTCCCAGTGAGGTCACCCATCCTTAGATTGCTCCAGGATGAGCACGCTTAACTGCGAAGTTCCTATGCGCTTTGGCCCGTCCTCACGGCTTTAAAAGGCCTTGTACAAGTAGGAGAGATCTTTTCTTATAAACCATGACTTACCCCTTCTGTCCGGACGCTTCCTGCAGTACCGCCGGCCACCGAAAAGCGGGGTGTCACACTACGAGTTTGTAGTGATGCCGTTTGGACTGACCAACGCTCCGGCAGTATTCATGTGTCTCATGAACAAGATTTTCCAACCCTACTTAGACAAATTTGTAGTGGTGTTCATTGATGACATCTTGATATACTCCGCCAATAAGGAAGAGCACGAGGAACACCTTCAGATAGTGCTACAAGTACTCCAAGATAGCCAACTCTATGCCAAGGCAAGTAAATGCGAGTTTTGGCTGGAAGTGGTTAAGTTTTTGGGGCACGTAGTATCCAAGGAAGGAATAGCGGTGGACGAAAGTAAAGTTGAAGCAATAATAAATTGGAAACAGCCGACTTCAGTATTCGAAATCAGAAGCTTCCTAGGATTGGCTAGATACTATCGAAGATTTATACCAGACTTCTCAATTCTCGCCAAACCGATGACAAGATTGACTTAGAAAGGAGTGAAGCTGGATTGGAATGAAACCTGTGAGAAATCTTTTCAAGAGTTAAAGAAGAGACTGGCCAGTGCACCGATACTCATCATTCCCGAGCGGGGTGTAGATTATACGGTTTACTGCGATGTGTCAAAAGATGGCTTGGGATGCGTGCTGATGTAGAATGGGGAGGTCGTAGCCTACGGATCACGACAACTCCGACCGTATGAGAAGAACTACCCCACGCACGACTTAGAATTAGCTGCGATAGTATTCGCCCTCAAATCCTAGCGTTACTATCTGTGGGGAGAACAATTCGAAGTTTTCACCGACCACAAGAGCCTCAAATATCTGTTCACTCAGAAGGAGTTGAACCTAAGGCAACGTCGATGGATGGAATACTTGGAGGATTACAAGTTTACACTCCAGTATCACCCCGGCAAAGCCAATGTGGTAGCTGACGCTCTAAGCCGAAAGGATAGGGCATAGAAGGTCAAGACAACAATTAAGGAATGGGAGATGATGGACACCCTCAACGAGTTCAACCTGCGACCATCATCTGAAAATGGGAACGCACGTTTATATGCTCTCATCGCAGAACTAGCACTTCACCGAGAAATCTTACTAGCCCAAACCTTTGAGTAGGATTGTGAGTTCATTCGATATCGAATCCGAGAAGGAAAGGCGTTGTAATGACCCGAATTTTCAAGTCAATTTTTTTTAGAATAAAATAAAACATTTTATTATAATTCTTTTACAAAAAAAAAAAGTTGTTTTATCATTTATTAAAGTGATTGTATTATAATTTAACCTTAGGAGCTAGCCATTAAAAACCCTTTGATATCATAGAAATTTTATTTTTATTCTTTTCATATCTTGACCCTTGATATCCTTGTACCCAACTATTATAGAACCTTAACTCTACTTCATAATCCTAAAATCTAGGATTAGATTTCATTGGATTTTATTACATATTATTTAGATTTTAATAGATATTATATAGATTTTATTGGATATTATATAAGATATTGTTAGACATATTAAGATTTGATTGGATTTGATTAGATATTATAAAGATTTTGTAGATTTTATTGGATATTATAAGATTTTATAAGATTTGATTAGATATTATTAGATATAATTGGATTTTCTTAGATTTGATTTAGATATTATTAGATTTTATAAGATATGGTTATGATTATATAAGATATGATTTGATTTGATTTGATTTGATCTAGATATAATCTAGAATCTTCCTTCTACTAGTATAAATAGGCATCATCCTCCCCTCCACTCCACACACCACACCTCACTTCCTCACTTCACATTCCAATTGTTAGCTTAGAGAGAGAATAGAAGGGGAGAAAGAGAAAGAGGGAAAGGAAAAAAAAAAAACTATTCTCTTTAAATTCTTCGATCAAGCTGAAATGACGTTACTCCATCCACAATTCACCCGACGTACTCCATAGCTACTCTACCGCCAAGAAGAATGGTAGAAACCTTCTATCTGCTCACCTAAGTATAATGTGGATGTGCTATATGTTTAACTATTTATATATTATTTTTAGGATATCACAAGATTAAATTGTTTAAATTGAAAAGTTGATTTTATCATTGTAAAGCTTAATTAACTGCATGTTTGTTGATGAGTTGTGATGTTATAATTTCCAATGTTATTGAAAATAGAGATGCATGAAATTAGTGATTTATTATTATTGCACGATTGTAGCAAGCTTTGAAAGAATAATGTGAACGCGAGAAAATGATGCATGATTACGAGACACGAGAAATGAGAAGTGGAATACAAAAAGTAAAAAGAAAATGAAATGTGAAAGATTAATAATTGTATGAGCATGAGAACCCGATGGAATCTGAAAGAATGGTTAGCGGAATCATGGCTCGAGTGTGCGTGTGTATGAGCATGAGAACCCAATGGAATCTGAAAGAATGGTTAGCAGAATCATGGCTCAGGTGTGTATGTGTGTGAGCATGAGAACCCGATCGAATCTGAAAGATGGTTAGCGGAATCATGGCTCAGGTGTGTGTGTGTGTGTGTGAGCCTGAGAGCCCGAAGGAACTTGAAAGATGGTTAGCGAAATCACTGCTTTTGGGTGGCAAAAATCTGAACTTAGCCTGGGAGTCCGGTAGGTCCTGAAAGATGGTCAGCGGAACCAGTGCTTGAGAAAATAAAATGGAAAGTGGAATCGATACTTGAAAAATGATGGCACGGTTTACGATACGCTACGATAACTCTGAAAGACGCCGACACATTTGATTATTTTTGTGATGCTAAATTTTTTTTAGAAATGATAAATTGTTATATATTATTTTTGTTAGTGTATGGGACATAGGGGTAGGAGTTAGCTATTGGGCTGAATTGCTCATAGTGTTACTTTTGTGACCCTGGCATCTTATGCCAGAGTTTAGAAATGAACAGGGGGATTTTATAATTTGGAAGAGTTTGGTGCTGAGCAGAATAATGCAGAAGAAGACGGTCGTCCAGAGAAGTGAAAGTTACCTAGTACCCCTCCCTCATCTATTTAAATAAGTGTAACACAAATTTGAGGATAATTTGGCTTGTAATGACGTTATGTTTTGTTTTATTTAATAAATGTTGAAAAATTTACTAAATTAACATTCCATAGAATTGGGGCGTTACACCAACGTTAGACGATTAAGAAATGTGGATGTGTCATTGTTATTTGCCTTGTTGATTATGGAAGTGCTATTTGAAAACCATTGGATTTACATGGGTTAGTATACTATTTCTATGATCTATTGTTTGTAAGTTACGGGTTAACGGGTATGGGATTATTCTGCTGAGCTCCTGTAGCTCATGCTGTTACTTTTGGTGACTCTGATAGATTATACCATGGGCGACGCTGGTATAATGTGTCAGATTTTGTAGATAATCAGGGTGAGCTGTACACCTGGGAGGCTTTCGGAGCTGGCAAGGATGGAGGAGTAGGCGGAGCTGTAGATAGGAACCCTAGTTTCCCTCCCTTTGTGTAATAAATGTACTCTTGCGGGGGTTATGCTATAATAACGAGCTAGATTCTATTTAAGTTTCCAATGAAATTATTTATTTAACGTTTCCAAAATTCGGGGCGTTACAGCTGGGGTTTCAGTGCCTAGCGCAAAGCCGTCGTCCAGATCTCTTTTTTTTTTTTTAAATGTTTTCTTTTTTTGTTAAACAATGAGCCAATTAGTGGAGATGCAAGAGAAATGGCTTTCTATAGTTTTTCATGACGCATTTCTAGATGAAACAATGAAAAGACAGTATTGAAAGACATAAAAAACGAGTAATAAATGCAAGAAAATGATGTAAAAGCTTTTGGACTCTACTGATACTGCAAAAATCAGCAAGTCCTGGGAAAGTTCTTAGCGTGGAGAATAACTCCTCAACGCAAAGGACACACGACTACATTTTTTTTATAGCAAAAGCCCACGATCGCGTTAACCGGTACGTATCTCTACTTTCGGGTCTTGGTTTTCTCAAATGAACAAAAAGCAGAAATGCAGGTAGTTTACTACCTTTTGAGTGTTTGATTGAGACTTTGAGGTTGGATTCGAGTGGCTTGATAGGTCTTTTAGATCAAGAAACAATGAGGGAAATTTTCTGTGTAGAACAATAAAGAAATGGGAGTTTTTAGAGTTGGAATGGAATTTTTCTCTCAAAGCACAGAATATCTCAGAATTTTCTTAGGTGGATATGAGAATAATTCAAAATATAAGTATCTTAGAGAGAGAGAAAGGAATTTTCAAATTTGGAAGAGCTTCCAAGTCCTTGGTTCCTTGGTTATGGTTCTAAGCACTTCTATTTATAGGGGACAAATGGGGTAGGAGTGTATATGTAGGTTTAGAGTCGGCTAGATGCTTTATAGGGGTCATGATGAGATTCTCATAGCTGTTAGAAGCGACAATAACAGAAAGTGATGCCCAGCGGTGCAGACTTATTGTCCAGTGCAAAGGAGTAGGTCAAACTGCCTTGTGCTAGGTAGTCAATGCCTTGGATTATGGTTTAGGTTCTGGGGTACTTAGAAATCATTGATTAAGCCCTCAAATGCATGGTTCTGTCTCATATCATCATTGGAGATCTAAGGCGATTCAGGGAGTATCAAATTGGGGTATTTACAGTACCGAAAGGGTGTTTTTGTACGATACAGTAAGATTTTTTTTTGTACGGTTTGATATGGTATCGTAAGAGTGCTTTAGTACGGTATGGTACCGTAACGGTAATTTGGTGCGGCACAGTTCCGTAAGGGTATTTTTGTACAATACTATATAGTAAGGGTATGTTGGTACGGTATGGTACCAAAACACCATTTTGGTACGATACCATAAGGGTGTTTTGGTATGGTATGGTGTAGTATCGTAAGAGTGTTTTTGTACGACACGATATTGTAAGGGTGTTTGGTACGGTACGGTATGGTACTGTTAGGGTTTTTTGGTATGTACAATACGATATTATAAGGATATTTTGGTACGGTACGGTACCGTAAGTGTGATATGATATGGTATGGTAAAGTAGCATAAGGGCGTTTTGGTATATTACCATACAGGTGTTTAGGTACAGTATAATACCGCAATGGTATTTTGGTATGGTACAGTACAATACCGTAATGGTGTTTTGGTATTGTACCGTAAGGTTGTTTTTGTGTGGTACAATACAATAAGAGTGTTTTGGTACGATACCGTAAGGGTGTTTTGGTATGGTATAGTACCATAAGGGTGTTTTAGTACCATACCGTACCATAAGGGTGTTTGGTTCAGCACGGTACCGCAAGGGTATTTTGGTACAGTACCGTACCATAAGGGTGTTTAGGTACGGTACCGTAAGGGTGCTTTGGTACGATACCGTAACGGTGTTTTGATACGGTACCGTAAGGGTATATTGGTACGGTACCGTATAGGTGTTTTGGTACGATATGGTATTATAAGGGTGTTTGGTACGGTACGGTACCGTAAGGGTGTTTTGGTATGGTATGGTATGGTGTCGTAAGGGTATTTTGGTTCGGTACAGTACATAAGGATGGTTTGGTATGATAGTGTAAGGGTGTTTTTGAATGGTATAGTCCCGTAAGTGTGTTTTGGATTTGTACGGAACCGTAAGCTTGTTTTGGAACAGTACGATTACGTAAGGGTATTTTGGTATGATATGGTACCGTAAAGATTTTTAGGTATGGTAGGATACTATAAGGGTGTTTTGGTACCGTATGGTACTGTAAGGTTGTTTTGGTACGGTATGGTAAGGGTTTTTTAGTACGTTTCGGTACGGTAATGTAAGGGTAATTTAGTGCAGTATAGTTCTGTAAGGGTATTTTGGTACGGTACGGCACCATAAGAGTGTTTCGATATGGTATCGTCTTTCGGTATGGTACGATACGATAAGGGTATTTTAGCACAGTAGGATACCATATGGGTGTTTTGGTATGGTATGGTGCAGTGCTCTAAAAGTGTTTTTGTACGATACAGTACCGTAAGGTTGTTTTGGTACGGTACAGTACTGTAAGGGTATTTTCGTACGTTATCGTAACTGTATTTTGGACTGTAAGGGTATTTTGGTACGATACAGTACCGTAAGGTGTTTTGGTACAATACAGTACCGTATGTGTGTTTTTGTTTGGTACAGGATAGTAAGGGTGTTTTGGTACGGTACGTTATTGTAAGGGTGTTTTGGTATGGTACGTTATTGTAAGGGTGTTTTGGTACGGTACAATACTGTAAGAGTGTTTTGGTATGGTACTATAAGGGTGTTTTTGTATAGTAGGGTATTGTAAGGGTATTTTGGTGCGGTACAGTACCGTAAGAGTGTCTTGGTACAATCGGTACCGCAATGGTGTTTTGGTACAATACAACACCGTAAGTGTTTTTTGTTATGGTACAATACTGTAAGGGTGTTTTGGTACGGTATAGGACCTTAGGGGTGTTTTGGTTCGGTTCGATACCATAAGGGTGTTTTACTTTTACTTTTGTTAAAAAATTGTTATTTCTCAAAATACTGGGTAAAAGTAAAAAAATTACTTTTTCCATTCCTTTTGTCGAGACGAATCAATAACTCACAAATGTTTGGGGCAAAACTAACGAGTGATGCTATTGGTACATATAATATGTACATATAATGTACATATAGATTTTGTGGGGCCCAATTCGGGTCCCACAAATATGATCCGAACCGCTCATTATTTTTAAAACATCTTTTTATGGAGCCCTGTAAAAAATCAGCTCAACTTGATATCGGTAAGAATTTTTTCTGAATTTGTACGGGCGAAACTAAGCAGTTAAGTAGTTTCGCCTCCACAAATTAAGAAAAAATCCTTACCGATATCGGGTTGTGCTGATTTTTTACAGGACTCCATAAAAAAATGTTTTAAAAATAATGGGCGGTTTGAATCATCTTTGTGGGACCCGATATGGGCCCCACAAAATTGATATGTACATAATATGTACATTTCATATGTACCTCTAGCATTTTTTAAAACTAATAGATGCGAAAAAAATTCAAATAAGGAAAAAATTCTCACATTTAAGTTAAGTTTATAAGAACATAGCCTTATAGGTGCTCGATCCAATCGTTTAATTTTTCATTTGGATTTTAGGATAATGAAAAGTTGGATGATTGGATCGAGCACTAATAGTTATTGGATTGAACTGTTTTTTCCCGAGGACCCTTGAAAAAATATTTAACATTTAACGAATGACTCGAATCGTTTGTGTGAGACCCGTAATAAGCACTTACACTGCGATTTGTGCACAAATTCACTGTGTGCGTATCATTTTTGCAATTTTATTCAAGGGGTTTAGCGTTCCACTTTTAGAAAAAGAAGGTTTTGGAAAAAAGAATGTAATTTTAAGGTCAAAAATCACGTGTTTAAGCAAATAATTTTTTTACCAATATGGATCTTGTTTGATAGGTCTCATTGAAATCTTTTAAACGGTAAAAAAAAATTGAAAAATCATTTTTCATTTTCGTTATATTTGAGTTTGAAATTATATTTTTTTTGAAAAAGAAGTTTTGGGAGAAAACGGAATGGAGCCTACCGTTCCACTTTTGTGGAAAAAGAAGTTTTTGAAAAAGAATGCAATTTCAAGCTCAAAAATTATGTATTTACGCAAATAATTTTTCTACCAATATGGATCTTATTTGATAGATCTCATTAAAATCTTTTAAACGGAGCAAAAAATTAAAAAAATATTATTTATTTTTATTATATTTAAATTTGAAATTACCTTCGTTTGAAAAAAAATACTTTTTGGAAAAGGTGAAACACCCCCTAATTGTTTTTTTCCGTGAGGTACAAAGGTAAAAATGTAGGAGTAAAAGATTCCCCAATTAACCGTAATGTGCAAGACAGAAACATTGAGCAAGGGTCACGTCCAGTATGCTTTCAACTAGTCCGGTCTAGTTTGAATCATTGTAGATTCTTTTCGGGTTCATAATAATTATTGAAATCGTTCATTTTTTAGTACTCGTTGGGAATATTGACGACGTCAAAAATCACATTGATCGAATATCGTTTAATATGATATCGAAATGCATTGAGTTTGTAAGAAAAAAGATGTACAACACTAGATTACAACCCATTTGACCAAATATTTGAAGATTTAATACATTTTGAAATCATATCAAACTGTACTTGATCAACATGATTCCGATCATTACTATGGATCCGGAAAGGACCAACAATGCTCCGTTCCACATTCCAAAATATACTTAAAAAATAAACATATTTTCAAATTTAAAATAATAAATTTACAAAAATAATTTTAATTTTTTTTTTAGGGTTTGATAGACCATCTATATTGCATATTTTTTTATTTTAATAAACTTATTATTTTTGGGCTGCTAATTTTGACATTTCATTTTTTGTTAACGATATTCCTCCGTAAATGTATTTTTATGCAAAAATACACTTACGAAGAAATACCGTTAAAAAGATGAATGTGAAAATCATTTTCCTATTCTTTAAGTTTAAGCGGTAAACCGGAACAGCAGACTGATTGGAAAAGCAAACCGGAAGTGACCCGTCCGACCCTGAGTTATCAGTGGTAGTAGCATTGTGGGGCTCTGTTTGTTGCAGATCAGCTTAGACCTTCGGGAAACCAAATCTTCTTCTTCTTCTTCTCATGTATTAATATCAATATTAATATTAATATTAATAATAAATAAATGGCGACAGTATCCAAGTGTTGGTCACTCTCCACCATCAGCTCCTCGCCTTCAGACCTTCGGCGAGCCAATCGGTGAGTAGTTCTCTCTCCTCATTTTCTCTCTTCTCTTTGATTTTCCCCTCCTGTATAAATCCACATGTAATTGAGACCTGTTTCATTGTCAAATTTAGAAGAAAATCTTTTAGCATCTGCTGTTGTATCGTGTTTTCTTTCTTTCTTTCTTTCTTGTTTTTTGTTTTTTAACTCCCCACCATCAGCAGCCAGTCGGTTATGACTTCGATTTCTAATGTCGGAGTGCGAGTTACAGAAGGGCAAGGGAATTTACCCAAGGTCGTGCTCACTCCTCCTCACGGAAGGTAGGCGTTTCCGTGGTTGTGTCGTCTTAGATTTCTATTTTATACCTATATCACGTGTTTCTGGCTATCTGCTTCTGTCTGTATGTGATATTATAGATTGTTTAAGACGGGACAAGGGATTCTCTACAACTTTTGGGGCTACTGTTGTGTGCCAAAGGGGCACTTAATGGGAGAAAAATGCCGTGTTACCACATTTCTTAACTGCCGGTGTCTAAATTAGGGGTTTTGTATAGTAATACAGGTGTTTAATTGAAATAAAGTAAAGTATAGGTATTTAAGCGCGTGAATTGGTATCGGAAGTTAGGCCGGGATTCTGACTTAGAGGCGTTCAGTTATAATCCGGCGCACGGTAGCTTCGCGCCACTGGCTTTTGCAACACTCGTATTGTCGGCACTGAATACCCGATAGAGAGTCGGGATAGTGAAATGAAAATCGAATTTGTATCGGGCTTACCACTTGGCGTGGATTAGGCTCCAAATCACAATGTTTGTCGCACCCGCTTCCTTCGCCACTCCCACGGTGTTTTGCATTGGAGCATTTTCAAATGGTAGAATGAGAAGGGAGGAGAAGATGGTGACGGTGAGGGAGGAGGAAGATGGAGGAGGAGATGGAGGAGGAAGATGAAGCATAAGTAAGTTGTAGTGGAGGAGGAAGAAGTGTAGAGGGTTTAGAAGTTAGAGGTTTAGGCTTTGGGGTGGATAGGTTGTATTTAGAAAGTATAGGGATAAAATTAGTCATTCACACATTTGAGCATTTTGATAAATTTCTTAATTTTAATTGGATTGTATTGAAGGCTCTGTTTGTTTCAATGGAAAATATTTTCTAGTAAAATATTTTTCTAATTTTCCGTGTTTGTTTGCTTATAAATTGGGTAAAATGTTTTCCATGTAAAAGTTTTTCACTCAAATCACCAAAAATGACTTATGAGATGAATCTTGGTAATTTATTTTACAATCCCTTCCCAATCTAAAGTTTCCACTTTCTCACTAGATTTCTACAGTCTACAAGAGGGGAGTTCTCTCTCTCTCTCTCTCTCTCTCCACTTGAGTCAATTCCAATCGGATCCTCCATTTCTTACCCATTATGTATGTATTGTAAGTATCTAATCAAAGAAAAAGGACAAAGAGAGCTTTACGGGTTTTTCTCAAGAACCAATTCAGGTTAGCTCCCTGCTTGTTGCCCGAATTCCCATAATGGTGGGAAAATATTTTTGAACGATTTAGCCAAACACCAAAATTTCCAAGTTTGGTAATTGTTTTTTGAGTAAAAGATTTTTCAGGAAAATATTCTTTCATGTAAAATATTTTATGTCGAACAAACGGAGCCTAAATTTATGGTTGTATTTAAAATTTTCTACTGTAGATGGCTGTTGCAAAAAAAACATGAGCCCCTGGAACCATAGTTATTGATACCGTTCCGTACCGGTCGGTACGTACCGTTTTGACGAAGAACCGGTACCCTAACCCCCCAATTTCGTTCCGGTCCCAATACCGGTCGGTACCGGACTTTTCGGTAAATACCGGCCGCTATCGGGATACTGGAAATTCCGGCCGAAATTTTGCAGAGTTTATTTATTTTTTTTAGCTACGTTTTTCTTTTTCTGAAACAAAAAAAAATTACCAGAGTTTTTTATTTTTATTTTTTAGCTACGTTTTTCTTTTTCTAAAACAAAAAAAAAAAAAACGTTTCAGGCCCAAAAAAATAAAAAAACGTTTTTAAAAATTTTAGCAAAACATGGGCTTAACCATAGCACGTGCGCGAGGCTTAGATCCCGGATTTGCACCCCCCCTGCGCACGAATAACCCGTGACGCGCACCCGGTTAATTGGTTTCCGAATCAGTTTTTCCAAATTGCCTTCGGCCACGGCACATTTTCCCGAGCGCGCGAGACCTCTTATTTGGTTCTCATTCACAAGTTCACTAGTGCGCAAAGTCATTTAAAGTGGAAAAGAGTTTTGCAAACTAAGCAATGTGGGACTAGAGAATCTCTAGTAGAGATATTTTATGATGAATTGTATGATATGGGGGATTTTTTTGAATTATAATTATATATAATTATTATATATATTGTAGTTGCGGTAAATCCGAAACGGTACCGGGGGGGGGGGAAGGCAGTGGATGCTCAGAGGAGTCATTAATTTTGAAATATAGGAAAGGGGAAAACTTATAGTCAGTAATAGAATGGAACAGTCCATGAGTACCGCAAGCAGGCAAGCATTCTCCATCAACGCATCTACACTCCTTGTCTGCTTTGGCACCTCGTTTCTATCGAATCCTTCCTCCTCTGGAAGTTGCTTTCCTATTTCCATTCCTATTTCGGTATTTCCTTATTTTACATATATGTCCTTCTATAATACTAATAGTACTGGTAGTCCTACTCCTACTCTCTCTTTGAATCTCTCTTCTTTTTTTAAAATTTTTTTTTTGAGGAAAGGCAACTATTACATACATAATCGTTAGTGAGTTAGGGCTTGTTCCAGTTTTGGAAGAAGTACTGTTTTTTTTTGGGTCTAAAAAGAAGGCTTGTTCCAGATTTGTGAAACTTCCTATTTTTTAAGAATGTTTGACAATACTCCTGCGTGAAATGACAATACTACCCTTCCCCCATTTTGTCAGCATTCAGCAACCCAACCTAAGGTGAAGTGGAAGGACAATATGGTCATTACAACACTTACCTTTTCAAAAAAGAACTTTGCAGGGTGAAGTGGAACGGATGTTCCTTTTTTGTACTGTTCATGACCAAAAAAAGGTACTTTTCTAAAAAGAACCTAATCTGGAACGGCCTCTTAGTGGGATTAGGAGAGTTGAATGTAAGATTGGATGAACATGGAACAAACACTCATCTACTCAGACTAGCTTGCAAGTTCCGATCTCTCTTTATAAGTGGATAGCAACGGATAGGAAAGTGCTAGTATCTAAGTCTCTTATTTTTCTTCCTAAGCAAGTGATTAGCGACACCACTTGGGCTACAAAATTGTGGGCTACCTAATAATGACTTAAAACCCGATTCGACAAAAGGGGTTAACAATGCTGATTGTTGACCCCTTTTCAGATGGTTTAGGTATTAAGGCAGTTGATTCAAATGATCTACGCAAGAAAAGCAGGGCATTCAATGCTCCTACCAACCAAATCTCCACTTCCAAATCACCGACAGGTGAACAAATCTTACTTCGGTCTACCCCAACCAAATCCTACGATATTTGCAGTAATCGATCTTATGGAGTTCCCTTTCCCAAATCTGTTAACCCCAATCTCCCATCAATGTCAATCAATCAAAATTCAAGTTCGGCAAACCCTAATTCCTATTTTCCACCATCCTCACATGGTGGATCTCTGCTACCTCATGTCCTCACCCCAAGTGCAAGTATGCAGTGCTCATAGTCCACAAAACCCAAGCCCCGCAGGGAAATTGTTGGAGGTATTCCAATGAGCAAGCAACCGATTGGAAGCAGAGGAACGAATATCAAATTTAGTCGGTTCTATCGAAGCAGAAATGAAAGTTCTGGTGTTATGGTTGACTGCTTGGAGCTATGATCTCAGCTTAACCGACTCAAGGATCATGTATCCCCGAAGGATCAGCAAACCCTAAATATTGGTTTCAACCCTACCCTACGTCAGAAATCAGGTCAAGATGGGGTCCCTAACCACAAGAATGATACGCATTCAGGAAACCCTAATCTGGGTTATTCAGGAGAAGAGAAACGAAAGCCCAATCTGAATTCAATTCGCAATCAAGGTAAAACCAAAGACTGGTCTACTCGCAGCTCAAAGTCCCTCAAAATCAATGAAATTGGAGTATTACCCTAAACTCTAAAAAGGAAAACAAGCAGTTGTAGAGATCGATGAATGATCTTGACGACAATAGTTGGAGTCACTGTCTTATTGGGTATTTTCTGGACAACAAAATGGATTTTAATATGTTAGTTTTCTAACTGAGATTGCTGTGAGGTGGAAGCTACGTAGGGGTGTGCCAATGATTAATCTGATTCCTCTTTTGTATGGAATGTTGTCTTGCCTCTGGATGTCAATACTTCCAATGTTCATCAGGCCTTGAGGCTCCTCAATTAACTACAGTTAGGCCAAGTGAACTTGAAGGATCTAGTCTCATTTTGAATCCAGATTGCTATGTCGAAGTGAGGACATCAGTTTGTGTGCACTTGCGATCTCCAAGTTGTTAATTCGGTTGTCTAGTCTTCAAATTGCATCACCATTTCTCTAAGCAAACATGCAATCGTTCTACTTCCTGTTGTAATTCAGTTATTTCGGGTTGTTCCCATGTTGACATTTGTTTCCTCTCCCTCTTTCAAGATGGATTTGAAACATTCGTTTATATAATTTTCCCACTAGTTCTATGTAGCCACTTGGCTTAGGTTCTATCAATTTTATTTTCTGTGTTTTCCTTTTCTTTCCTCCTGGATGCCCCTTGTAAGCTATATATTCGTTTAGCCTCTTTTTTTATTTCATTTTATACTTCAAGCTGGTTTAGGAGTCATTCGTTCAAATCCGATAAAGTTATTATTTTCCACGAAACTCCTGTCTTAGTCTTCATGATTAAGATGCTCTAATGGACATGAAAGTACATACATATATATATATATATAAAAGCATCCAAAATAAAAGGAACATTAATATGCTAATTGAGAACTAAAGCAGGAGAAAAATTAAAGAACACCAAACACCGGAATAAAACACAATACCACGGTGATAATTGGTTGAAGATTCTTTTACCATTGCTCTTGCGCATTCAGGAGGTTGGGATTTAAGGATTAGGCAACTGGATGATGGAGTTGTGTGAGAAGGAATTGCCAAAGATCAAAATGAATTAGCCCGAAGAGAAAAAGATAAGTACACGCCATTCAAACACACTTTTATACACCTCTAGTTAGATTAAACGTTTCTTTGGGAGGGTCTGTATGTAGTATTAGTAGTGGTGTTGGCCTAAATTAATTTCATACTAGGATGATTGAGTGCTTGTGGAGACTGTATCTTGTACTGTCACGCTAGTGAATCTGGCAGCAAAGAAATTCTTGCTTATTCTGCGCCAATCACCATAGATGACTGTATCAGGTCCGAATGCCTCAGAAGTGTTCGAACTTTGAAAGCTGTACATCCATTTTATATTTTTTTAGCTTTCCTGTTTTCATGTAGGAGTTGCTTGTTCTATTATTCAGTGACTTGGTGCGCAAGTTTACTAGATTTCAATGACACCATTAACCTTGTTTGCTAAAGAAGTGCTCAAATATTGTATCTTAACTTTAGGGTTATCATTAGATGACTGACATACTGATTAGCAGATGTTTGCCAACTTCTTATCATATGCGAGATTGTACTATGACATATGGGAGTTAATTAGCGAATTTCATGTCCTTTATGTTTTTGTCTTGTAGGCTATTGCCACGGGCAATGTGTAACTCGCAAAGGATTTATTGTTGCTTTGGGCTGAAAATGGAAGCTTGTGCAAATTCTAATCTTGCAAAAACTTCCCTACTTGCCGGATTCGCGACGGGGTGGTCTAAAACACAATCTTTATACGTAAGGCAACCAGCCAACTGCCACTCATTGCCTTTGGGAGCATTATTGACTTCTAAGACTCAGGGCATATCTTCTAAGCCTTTTACTGGTGATGAGGAGATTGGAGTATTGTTGCTGAACCTGGGAGGTCCAGAGACTCTTGATGATGTCCAGCCTTTTTTGTTTAACCTCTTTGCTGACCCGGTAAAGTTCCTTTATGTGCTTTATCCATCTCAAGATAGGTTTCTCTCAACTATTGTTAGTACTTTTTTCTGTCGTTTTTTCAAATTTTTTTTTTTTGGGTATCTCAGCTTGAAATAAAAAGGAGACTAACCGAATGTACAGCCTACAAGGGACATACCCCAGGAGGAAATGGAAAAAAAATACAGGAAAGGAGTGGTAATTAGAGCAATGCCAAGTGGCTACATTGGAAGGGACGTAACCAAATCCAAATGTTTCCAAGAGCAAAACACTTTAGTGCTACATGATACCTAATGACAATGGGATAGGAACTACATTGAGATGATAGAAATGGGATCAAAAGGTGTAGATACTCAAGGCAATGAGCTGGAGCCAACTTCAATGAGATGAAATAACCCCTAGAACTAGATGTAGTTATCCATAGCTTCAGCTTCATAGAATATCAAAACAAGTCCAGGTGATAATTATGAAATCACACCTACGAAAATCGACCACCCAAAACATATGAGAGACAAAAAACGCCAGTGTAGCAACATCTATAGCGGGTCGAATATGCTGGTTCAGCCATGGTCACTACATTCGGCGGAAGGCCAGGTTAAACTCCTCGATTCTGTCTAATCCGATTGAGGCATTGATCGGGTTGCTAGGTCCGATCAGGATCGGTTCGGCACAAACGGCATCCGGACAAGTAGGTATGAACGATCGGCCTATGCTGAGGTTGACACTCAAGCTCTCTTTAGGCTTGGACACAATGGTTCGGCCATCTCATAATAAGGTTGAGTGGAGTATCGAACTCTTAGGTTTGGATAAATAGGCTTGGCGGCAGCAACATTCGGATATGGACTATCCCACCACCAACTCATACTGAGGTCGACACTCCTTGCTATTGTTCGGACATTGTTGTTCGGCTAACTCATACTGAGGTCAATGCTCCTCGCTATGATTTGGAATAATGGTTTGACCAACTCATACTGAGGTCAACGCTTCTCTCTGTGCTTCTGCCATGAGGTTCGGAATTTTATGTTCGGCGAACTCATGCAAGCTAGATCATCCAAATGAGTTTATCCGCCTTGGACCCTACATTAGTTGTGACATCACCTGGAACCTAAGAAGCATAGATACAGATACAGGATACAGATACAATACGATACGGATATGTGGATACGCAATTTTTTCAAAAAGTAGGATACGATACGTTGGATATAAAATTAAATAAAAAATATTATATATATATATATATAAAATTTTTCATTCCCAAAATTCCATTAATGATTAAATTATTCCATTACAGAAATTCACCATTTCACATGCCGAGCCGAAAAAAAAAGTTCATTTAACATCATCAAAAGTCAAAAGATTGTCATTCTCCGTCCAAAATATTGCTAACAATTTCAATCATCATTCCATTTTCCTTCATCCAGAATATTGGAGTGTTGTTCTTGTTCCACCGATCAACGAGAATTGTGTGAACAACTTCATAGAAGGTAGATGAATCCTCAAGCCGCTTTCCTTCATGCCGATATATTGCAACTTTACCTTCTCTATCATTGTATCCCACATGTCATAGACTAAAATGAAGACAAGGCTTATCCGTGTCACAAGTCCTTAACATATCATATGTGGGAGAAGTAAAGGAAAATATATAATCAATGGAGTCCAACCAATGTCATCTAGCACCTTCTCTTTCACAAACTTTGCTTTTCCCGTATCATCCTCTCTATAAGAATTCCACCTCGGGCTAATAACCATGTTTTGAAGACTAGTTCTAAGAAGCTTGAATGTTTTAAGCATACCAAATACAGAAGCAAAACGAATACTTGCAACTGAGAGCAACTTTAAAGGAACAAAGTCATTGAAGTTGCCAACCTCATGGAATGGTTCATGATGTAATTCTTCATGAATGAAACATCATCCGAGAAGATCGTGATCCAAGAACACTTGTCATAAGTCATTTGATTCTTTTCTACATTCTTTGCCGCACAAATATTTTGCAAGGCAAGTTTGAGAGTGTGGACCACACATGGTGTCCAAGAGTTAGGATATAATCCTTAAATGAGAAGTCCCCCACCGGCACAATTCTTAGCCGTTATCTGTGATTGCTTGAACCCAATTTCCAGGGCCAACCTCCTCTTATCACTTCTTTCAACAATTCACAATGAAATACTTATCTTTTGTGTCACCGGAACAATCCACGGCTTTGAGGAACATAGGGCCCACCCTTCGTCACTGCCATAAAGTTGATCAAAGGCCTTCTTTTTGAGTCACTCCATCCATCACTCACAATGCTTTCACCTTTCTCTCTCCATGTTCCCTTAACTGGTAGGAGCAATCTCTCAACCTTTGTCTTCTCTTGTTGGAGTAAAGTTGTCCTCAACAAATTATATCCCGGTGGCAAATATCCAGACAACGGATTGTTTGCGGCAAATTGATAGGAACTCATATAATAAGGGTTTCTTGCCAAATTAAATGGCAAACCCCTGGAAAAAAACATCCTAGCAATTTCTGCATGCAATTGATCACGTTTGTTCATGTCAAATGCCTTCTCAAGGGGTGATATAGTTTCACTTCTACTTCCACTTGTTCTTTGTTTTTTGGCTCATAACCTTCTAGAACAAAACTAGATGTTCTAGTAGAAGGGGATAGAGGTACTTTCTTTGGCGCATTGTCTTTCATTTTTGCTTTCGCTTCCTCCTCTAATTTCTTCATAGTTGCAAGAATTTCGTTGAAACATTCTTACAAGGTCCAACTAGTGTTGTGATCGTTCAATGCACAGGATAAAAAAAGAAGTCCATGATGTGTTTTTTCCATTTCCATGCATCGAACGGGCACAACGCTAATTTCAAATCGTATATCTATGCCCACTTACATTACTTAATGATCACTTTCTAATGAAACTGGCTAATTTACGATAAAGGAAACCATAACAGATGATTGGAGGTAGGTAGTTGATCTGGAATGAAAATCAATATTCGAACAATTGGTAATTGGTTTGCCAAATTTTCATCCTGAAAGGAGCTGAACTTGAATCAATCTTTGGGTAATTGGTAGTTGGTCCGTCAGATTATTCGAAAGGAGCCGAACTTTACACTCAATGAAAACCTTCAAGAGGAAAAAATAGTATAAACAACATCAAGAGAGGAAATGCGATCAATCAAATTGATCAAAAATTTGAAGTTCTGCGGTTGTGAGTAGGTAGGTAATTATAAAATTGAGACGAACCTTTGAGGACTTGGTAATCACTCCAGAAAAATTTGGTGGGGTGTGTAGTAGAAGGAAGAGATAATAAATTTTAACCATGAAGAGAGCTCATGGTTTAGCAGTGCACGTTTTGGTTGATAAAGGAGTTCGTTTTTTGCTTTTGAATTGAGAACATGTGCCATGGGAGTATGGAAGTGGAAGTAAAAATGGGGGATGGGAGTATGGATGTGGGGTGTTTTTTTTTTTTCTCTTTTTTTCTTTTCTTTTTTCCATTTGGGAATTGAGAGTATGGTTTCAGTTATTGGTATGTGGGTGGAATTGGTGAGCGTGGGCGTTTTCATTGCCAAAAATAAAATTCAAAAATTGAGGAAATTAGGATTCGGAGATTAGAGGCTTTTTGGGCTCACACATATTTGCATAGGATATTGATAGACAGATAGATAGAAGCATTGTGCTCGTTCAATGCATGGAGAACGATTTTTTTTCTTTCTTTGTTACTATCTTGTGCTACTTACTTTATAAGTGATTATTTTTTTTACTTTATAAGTGTGTACAAAAAAAGTAAAGAAAATTTGTTAGTTCACAGTAAAATCATTGTGCCATCATAGAATCTGTTTTTGTTGCCATGCCCCTCCCCTTCCCACGTTCTCTCCCCTCCCACGTGTTCTCTCCCTTACCCTCCCTCCCACCTCCCCCACATTTCTCTCTCTCTCTCTCTCTCTCTCTCTCTCTCTCTCTCTCTATAAACCAAAAAAAGTGAAAAATCTAGGAAATTAGGAATGGAGGTTTGAAAGGTTGTGGGGCTCGAACACATTTCTATAGTATATTGATAGATAGATTCCATTGGACAACTTCAACAAATGGCCCCTAACCCTAGTGTATGAAGTATGAACTCTTTTTGATGACATTGCAAAAATTGCACTGCCACAAAGTATTTCCCCAGCATCACTCAATTTCTCTGATTTTGTAACATAACTCCAAAGAGGATTACTTGTATCCCCTTCATTAGTTTGTGTGGTTGTTTGTGAGGACGAGGAAATAGAACTACTAGTACCAGCAAAATCCATTCATGTACTGTTCAAAAAAAAGAGAGTCTATTGTTAAAAAAAAAAAAAAGTATTTAGAGAGATGACAGACGATATATATATATACACACATACACACACACGCACACAGAGTTCGGATCTCCTAAGAGATCCCGCACGACCTTACCATGCGGGACTCCCCTTTCCCGATTGAATTGCGACGATCTAAGCCGCTCAAAGTGATCAGAACGTGATTTTAAGGGTGTCAGCGAGAAATCAACAAAGAAAATGATCGGGAAGAGCTTGATCCGAACAGTTTTTTATTGAACGGTTCAGTAAAACACTGCTCGGATTAAGCCCTTCTCGATCATTTTTTTTGCTGATTTCTCGCGGGTACCCTTAAAATCACGTTTTGAACACATTGAGCGGCTTGGATCGTCGCAATTCGCTCGGGAAAGGGGAGTCTGCATTTTAAGAGGTCTTCATTTGAAACTTTCCGTGTATATATATGTGTTCATATCCTATGAGGGATCCCTTGCTTACTAAGGTGCAGACCTCCCTTTTCCCGATCAAATTATAATGAACCGAACGTGATTTTAAAGGCCCCTGCGAGAAATCAGCAAAAAAAAAAAAAAAAGGAAGTGCTTCATTCTTGCATTTTTCATTGAACCGTTCAATAAAAACTGCTCGGATGAAGTCCTTCCCAGGCTTTTTTTTTTTTGCTGATTCCTCGTGGGGACCCTTACAGTCGCAATCTAAACACATTGAGCAAGTTCGGATCATCGAAATTTGATCGGAAAAGGGGAGGTCCACATTTTAACAAAATAAGGGATCCCTCACTGTCTCTGTGGTGTATTTATATATATACACAGTCCCCTTATGAGGGATCCCTTAATAGCTTAAGTGCGGACCTCATAGATCCCGATTGAATTTTGATGATCCGAACCGTTCAATGTGATTAGAACGTGATTTTAAGGGCCCCTACGAGAAATCAGCAAAAAATATGACCGGAAAGTCCTTCATCTGAGCAGTTTTCATTGAATGGTTCAATAAAAAACTGCACAAATCAAGCACTTCCCGGTCATAAAAACTGCACAAATCAAGCACTTTCCCGGTCATATTTTTGTCGATTTCTCGCAGGTACGCTTGAAATCACGTTCTGCACACATTGAACGGTTTAGACCATGGAAATTCGATTGAGAAAGGGAGGTCGGAAAAGTTTCAAATGAGGACCTCTTAAAATGCAGACTCCTCTTTCTCGATCGAATTTCGATGATCCGAGCCGCTCAACGTGTTCATAACGTGATTTTAAGGTTATCCGCGAGAAATAAGCAAAAAAAAATGATCGGGAAGGGCTTGATTTGAACATTTTTTTGAGGGTGCCCTCATAAGAAGCTGAGTATGTGTGTGTGTGTATATATATAGTGAGCTTCCATTGAGAGATCCCTTAACTTGCTAAGTTAAGGACCTCATGAGTTTAACATTGTTCCTAATCAAATTTTGATGATCCAAACCGTTCATGCTGTGTTTGGTTTGGTATTTGAAAAGTGTTTTGAAAAATAATAGGGATAATAAGTGGAGAGAGATAGAGAGAGAAATGTTGGAAGTATGGGGAATCTAGAGGGAATTTTTTGAAAAATGCTTTTTGAAAAGGGAAGAGAACACAACATCGACGTGTTTAAAACGTAATTTTAAGGGTACCCGCGAGAAATCTGCAAGAAAAAAGAGCTTGATCCGAGCAGTTTTTTTTTTGTAAAAATGCTATAAATTCATTTTATGAAAAACTATTCGGATCAAGCCATTCCCAGTCATGTTTTTTGCTGATTTCTCGCGGGGACCCTTAAAATCATGTTCTGATCACATTAAGCGGTTAAAATTATCAAAATTCGATTGGGAAAGGGGAGGTCCTTAACTCAATAAGAGATCCCTTATTGGATATACACACACACACACACACACACACACACAAAGTCTACTTCCCATAAGGACCACCTTAACTTAATAAATGCGGACCTCCCTTTCCCGTTTGAATTTCGATGATCCGAGCCACTCAATGTGTCCAGAACGTGATTTTAAGAGTACCCTCATGAAATCAGCAAAAAAAATGTCCGGAAAAGGCTTCATCCGAGCAGTTTTTGTTCGTTTTTTATCGAACGGTTCAAATAAAAACTCTGTTCGAACAGTTTTTTATTGAACGGTTCAGTAAAAAACTGCTCGGATCAAGCCCTTCTCGATCATTTTTTTGCTGATTTCTCGCGAGTACCCTTAAAATCACATTTTGAACACATTGAGCGGCTCGGATCGTCCAATTCACTCGGGAAAGGGGAGTCCCGCACGGTAAGCCCGTGCGGGATCCCTCATTGGATTCTAAGTGTGTGTGTATCTATATGTATATATATATATATACAAAAACACACACACACACATACATACATATACATATACCGTCCCTTTCTACTAAGGGCGCCCTTAACTTAGTTAAGGACCTTAGAGCATCCGCATCGAACTCTTTAAATTTCTGACCAAATTACATCTCAAAGGTCACTTTATTACTTTAGCTAGTCATTTTTAAAGTGTTTACTGCATTAGACTCTCTATTTTAACTTTTGGTCTATTATTATATTATTTCATTCTTCTTCTAATTTAATTTTGAGATGTTTATTTATTCCAAATGTCATACTCTATAATGGCTGTATTTTAAGAGCATCCGCATTAGTCTCAGTAAACTTTCCCTCTAATTATTTCTTTCATTTCTCTATCTATCTCCACTTATTATCCAAAAACCTTTCTCAAAACTCAAACCAAACAATCATTTTTTAATTTTGAGTATTTGTGTGTGCATTTTTCTTATAGTTGAATGTTTTTATTTTCTTAGTGGAAAATCATTAATATGAATCCTCGGTAAATCATTTTATGTATGTACACATATAAATGAGATTGTCTAAGTCATAGTGGCGCTTGATCTCAATTGTTCGTCTCGGCAGTAAATGGTCTAGATTTTAAAAAGTTTCATTAAAATCAGACGCTCGGGATTCACCTCTGCAAACACTTTTTTATGGCACACTTTGTAAAAATGTTTTTCCCATATACATACATGTTGAGAAAATGAAGTAGAAATCACAAGTCTGGGATTTCAGATGTGTTTTAGAGGCGTGACAACTCCACATTTGAACAGAGTTGGAAACCAAAACATTAAATTAATGAGTAGCAAGGGAACAATAACTCATCTTGTATGACGACGAACCGTAGTACTGATAATTAGTAGCGACCCTTAAGCAAGGCTGAAGCTGGACAACTTTTAGAAGTTTTACTCTTTACTTTGACGGAAACAAGCATTTGAAGAGGGAGATGTGGATGCTCTCATGAGTTTGACATTGTTCCTGATCAAATTTTGATGATCCGAACGGTTCGGTGTGTTTAAAACGTGATTATAAGGGTACACGCGAAAAATCGGCAAAAAATATGATCGGGAAGGGCTTGATCCGAACAGATCAAGGATTAAGCTCTTCCCGGTCAAATTTTTTGCCGATTTCTCTCTTTTACCCTTAAGATCAAGTTTTAAACACATTGAAATGTCCGAATCATCAAAATTTGATCAGGAAAGGGGAAGTCCTTAACAAGTTAAGGGCGTCCTTGGTAGAAGTTTGGTGTGTGGTTCCGGGAACCCTTAAAAAAACCCTCCAAATCTTAATCTCGTAGTTTCCGATCAAATTTTGATGATCCGAGCCGCTCAATGTATTCAGAACGTGATTTTAACGGTGCCCGCGAGAAACTGACAAAAAAACTTATCCGGTAGGGCTTGATTTGAGCAGTTTTTTATTGAACCGTTCAATAAAATTCAATAAAAAACTATTCGGATGAAGCCATTCTCGGTCATTTTTTTTGCTGATTTCTCGCGGGTACCCTTAAAATCACGTTCTGATTATATTGAGCGGCTCGAATCATCAAAATTCGATCGGAAACTTGGGAGGGTTTTTTTAAGGGTCCCCGGAACCGCCCCGTATATATATATATATATATATATATATATATATATATATACGGGGCGGTTCCGGGGACACCTAAAAAAACACCTAAAAAAACACCCCATAGCTCCCGATCAAATTTTGATGATCCGAGCCGCTCAATGTGATCAGAACGTGATTTTAAGGGTACCCGCAAGAAATCAGCAAAAAAAATGACCGGGAAGGGCTTGATCCGAACAGTTTCGAACGGTTTTTTATTGAACGGTTCAAATAAAAACTGCTTAAATCAAACATTTCCCGGTCATTTTTTTGCTAATTTCTCGCAGGCACCCTTAAAATCACATTCTGCACACATTGAACGGTTTGGATCATAAAAATTTGATCGGGAACTATGAGAATGAGATTATGGGTGTTTTTTTGGGTGTTTTTTTAGGGTGTCCATTGAACCATTCCGATATATATATATATATATATATAAAATGAACTGTTCAATTAAAAAATGCTCAAAATAAGCACTTCCCGATCATATGTTTTGCTAATTTCTTGCGGGCACCCTTAAAATCACATTCTGCACGTATTAATGCCTTGTTCTCTTTGTTATTTGAAAAGAATTTTTCAAAAGATTCCCCTTAGATTCCTCCTACTTCCAACATTTCTCTCTCTATCTCTTTCCACTTATTATCCCAACTATTTTTCAAAAAACTTTTCAAAACACAAACCAAACACAGCATAAACGGTTTGGATCATAAAAATTTGATTGGGAACATATATATATATATATATATATATATATATATATAATAGCTTCTTATAAGGGCGCCCTTATTTAAGTTGCGGACGTCCCCTTTTCTCTCCTTTTCCGATCAAATTTCGATGATCCGAGCCGCTCAATGTGTTCAAAACGTGTTTTTAAGCGTGCCCGGCAAAAAAAAAGACCGGAAAGGGCTTCATCCGAGTAGTTTTTATTTGAACCGTTAGATAAAAAACAAACAAAAATTGCTCGGATGAAGCCCTTCCCGGTCTTTTTTGTTGATTTCTCGCGGGTACCCTTAAAATCACGTTCTGAACACATTGAGCGGATCGGATCATCGCAACTTGGTAGGAAAAGAGGCGTCCTCACTTCAATATGGTAAGGGCGCCCTTACAAGAAGTTTTATGTATATGTACATATTATATATAAATATATATAGAGTCCCCTTCAGGTAAGGGCGTCCTCATTTTAAATAAAATGCAGACGTCCCCTTTTCTCATCTTTCTCGATCAAATTTCGATGATCCGAGCCGCTCAATGTGTTCAGAATGTGATTTTAAGGGTATCCTCGAGATATCAACAAAAGAAATGACCGAGAAGGGCTTGATTTGAGCAGTTTTTTTTTTTTGAACCGTTCGATAAAATACAAACTAAAATTGCTTGGATCAAGCCATTTCCGGTCTTATTTTTTGCTGATTTCTCTCGGGTTCCCTTAAAATCAAGTTCTGAACATATTGAGCAGCTCGAATCATCGCAAATTGATCGGGAAAGGGACGTCCTTAACTTAATAAGTTAAGGGCGCCCTTACCTGAAGTTTTCTCTATATATATGTTTAATTGGTTGTCTGCCGAACCAGAGGCTCAGGCGAGGTCAGCCGATCTTGATTGATAACCCTAGAGCATCATTCAGCAACAGCACCAACGTGAATACATGATTATTGGACAGAGTAGGAAAAGAGGAAACTGCTCATTCCAAGGACATCCCCATTGGATAGGCTGAAATAAATTAAACCAACACTAATAGAAGCAACAAACAAGTCTAGCACACAACACCATCACACTTGAGTAACGCACCAACCGATCAAAAGGTGAACAAAAACACCAGATTGATGCACCCTAAATTACATGAAAACTGAATGAAAGAGCACCGAATACACGCTGTTCTACTACTGTGCTTAAAAGAAGCAGAGAAATAAGCAAAGAAAGAAGAAACCCATGCCTATTTGTTGTATCACCTCCTTGTATCACCCTAGAGATCTGACCTCCCTCTCGTCTTTTTTCTGTTTATAAAAAATAGTGGTCTGTTTTTTGTCGGGGGCGTATCTACTTTCTTTTCATTAATTTGCAAAATGTTAACTTTGAGTTCATCCCAAGCTATGAGGCATGAATACTCTGAAACTAGTCGTGGATAGGTAGAGGATATACTGTGAATACCGATATGAGATATGTGTCTCTAGTTTGCAGTAGGAATTGGGTTCAAGTTTACAATAACTCATTTGTTGTCAGGAAGAAAGAACTAGATTTGGTTCTAATGACCAACTTCTTTTTCATTGCATGTAATCAATCACTGATGTACAGTGATAATGTGGAAGTCATCCTGTGTTAATTATTGCATACTTTTTGTGAGCATAGTGTTTTCAATATTTTGCTTTACCATGAGGCAAGGCTTCATGTGTAAGATGCATAAATGATCCTCATTGATATTTGGGTGTGTGTTATGTCAACGTCTGACTGTTTATATCTGAACAGGATATTATCCGATTGCCAAGGTTGTTTCGTTTCCTTCAAAAGCCATTAGCTCAACTAATATCTGTTCTAAGAGCACCCAAGAGTAAGGAAGGCTATGCTTCCATTGGTGGCGGTTCTCCCCTTCGACGGATAACTGATGCCCAGGCACGATGATCAGTACTGATGATACAGTCTTGTTTATAGTTAAATTCTGATCATATTTTTTTTCAAGATTTTACACACACACACACATTATATATTACCAAATAATTTGGTTAGTTTCATCTTTTTCATTTATAAAGTTACTGTAGTTCAAGTAGAACTCGTAAAAGATAAAAGTTACCTTTTGTTCTTTTCTAATTCTTTGTATAAAAGGTGCTATTTACTATTTAGTAAATAAAAACTTAAAAATAGAAAATTTAAGTATTGGATTTTAGAATTAAAAGATACAATTGAAAAAAGGTGCAGTCTCTAGTTGCTCTATGAATAGAAGACTTAGTTTTTATTGATTCTAGTGTGCACAGCTTTATGTGGTGCCTTTACAGCACCACGTAAGGTGATGGAATAAATGCACCCACATCATATGGTGCTGATAAGAAGCATATGGTCCAATAGACGACTAAAAATGGGTCATTGGGGAACTTCCCAATTTCAGAAGTGGAGTATGAGAATTCATGTGATTATTCCATGAATTAGTAGCAAATTTATTGAAGATTCAAACATGCGTGGTCTTGAGAAGGGGTTTTGCAGGTGGTGGTGATGGGAGTTCTTGCGGCGTGCTTGTGCAGAGGTGGCAAAAGTTGTGGCAGGGTGGTAGTAGATGGTGAAGTGGGCTGGAGGTGGTAGTCGCAAGGATCGCAACAGTGGTTATCATGGAATGATGGTGGTTGTGTGGCGATGTTTGTATGGTAGAGTGGTGGGGACGACCTAATTTACTCCGACACATGATGTTATGCCTCTTAAGCTTTGTCATATTCTATTGGGCCGTACATTGATATGGGATCGTAGTGTTTAACTGGTGGGTCGTCCAAACACTTACTCTTTCATGGATGGCAATACAAAGTACACTTCTACTTCAGCCACTGATTCTCATCAAGTCAAGTTGAAAAGGAATTCCATGTTAATTCGACGTACATCTCCTTCAGATGGTCGGTCCTCATCCAAACTCGTTAGAGACAGTTATTTTCAGTGGAGAATTGATAGCGCAGCCCTTAATTGGTTGGAGTGGAATAATCCTCTTTGGAAGCCTCATGCCAAGTTACACTGGAATCGAGTCAAGTCACATGGGAATAAATCTTTTTGGCCCAATAATTGTGCTTACCTGCTTGGTAGTTAAGTTATTTATTTATTTTATTAAGATAGGATATGTTAGATAGGGATAGGATTTGATCAGTTTGATCATTTGCTATCTTCTATTTAGTTCATTAGTCTATAAACATGATGATTAAAATTGTTATCATTAGACTTTGATTAATGAAGATAAGATTTGTTTGAAATTAGGGCTGTGGCCCTTGGGTGTCTTCTCTCTCTCTCTCCTTTTTTCTGTCACTGTCCTGCATCAACTTGGCAATACGACTATACGAGTATGATGAAGCTGGCCTTTCCTCTTAAATCAAATATTCATGCATACAAATGCAAGGGAGCCTACAAAGTGATGAAGCTATTATTGCCTTGGCCCAGTAAAGATGTCAATTCTTAAAGTAACTCCTTCAGCTCCAACCAAACCTTGACTCCACTGAATCTCTAGAGAATTCTGAAGAGAAAGAATCAAGTGGGTAAAGCATGGCCATAAGCATTTATAATTGGGTGCTACTCGACAGTCGCCATGAAGTTCTCTATTGCCAGTACAACTCCTAGCAACAAAACTAGGAGAAAGACAGCAGAATAGCACGTATAATGCACGTACACACTAACTTACGACACGAGTACAGCGCACAGGGGACATTCATGTGTGTATGGAGACTGCCTTTGCCACGGGGCTCGTACCTGTGGGCCCATGACTCGTCGGTTTAGAGCAGACAAGGGAGCTTGGTCCTTACACTCCACATCCGATGGCTTCCAATAACTTTATCGGAGTACTCTTAAGAATCTCTTCTCCGTTGATCTGATTAAGATTCTCAAGAAATATTTTCATCCCTTATGGCTCGATGGTTGGGAGCACATTTTAGTATTATGTACTCTCTCCATCCCATATGGCTGGTCCTTTCTTTTTTTGAATGTCCCAAAATGTTAGTCCATTTAAAAAGTCAAACTAGTTTTCCAAAATTGTCCCCCCAAAAGTAGTTATCATTGTGTTAAAACTTAAAGATAGAATACAAGGGTAATGTACAAAAGTTATGCCTCACAATTTGAATTTGATGCAATCATTGTGGTCCCCGAATATTTTGCTTCCCCAAAAGGGGCAATCAATTTAGGACGGAGGGAGTAGTATTTTGCATATATTGCTATTTCTGGCCCTTAAAAGTGGTTTTAGTTTTTAGAACCTTCTTTTTAATACTTTCCCTTCATTGGCTTTAACTTTCTTTATTCAGGCAGAAGAGTTAAGGAAGGCCCTCTGCACGAAGAATGTTCCTGCGAAGGTATATGTTGGTATGCGCTATTGGCATCCATTTACTGAAGAAGCTATTGAACAGGTACATGGATAGCTATAATCTAAGTTTCAAGTTCTCTCCTTAAATCTAACAATTAACACACAAATATTAGTGCACTATGCTTTTCACCGACTTCTTTTTTATTTTGTATCTTGAAGGTCAAGCATACATTTTTGTGACCTTCAGTTTATCATTGGAAACGAGACATGCATGTTATTTATATCTTTATAGGGGGAACCTGTTCTGGTGTTTATGAAGCTCCGTACCAATTTCATTCACCAAATGTTCCTGCACTTCAAACTTACGACTGTTAACCTGGTTTTGAAGTGGAAAACAACAGTTAACCGCTATGTTTTACTTAATTTTTCTTGAGTTCCCACACCTCTAGTAATTTGGGAACAACTACCTTCGCATTATATTTTGCACTACTTGGGTGGTGGTGCTTTGATCACAGTTTCCCTGCATCGCTGTGCAAATGGAGTGAAGTTTGGGTTCTTTCCAAGTAGGGGTTGTTTCAATCACAAAGTTGTCACTATAAGCATTTTGACAAACTTGAGAGTTGAGATCAATTGAACCCTTGATGGTTGCTGATCTTATAACTTTATCAAGCTGAGTTCTTTGTTGCCGGTAACGAAGCAAAACAAAAATCTGGAATTGCTTTAGCAACTGAGAGCTCTTCAAGCTGTATAATTAGACTGATATTGAGTTGAGTAAGGACAAAATTGTACATCGTCCTTATATATTCAGGGAATTGGAAATTGTGTCGGTGGGAAACATAATCTATCGATTGGTTTCTAAGGACAATTCAGACTAGTCTACAGTTTTCACCTACAGAAAACAAACTCCGAGTCTGGATTCTCGTCAGGATGGCAAAAATGACGCCTTGGGGACCGCTGCTCTGGGGCATCCAAGTCCTCTTGTTTCTCGAATCTCCACTGATATATGGTGATGCGTCTGTTTCAAGAGTAATTTACCTACCCCACAATGAAAATGTTTCTCGTAATGTCGATATCATAGTTTTGGAAGTGTTCTGATTTTCTTTTCATTGTTTCTTTGTTTGGCATGTCTTCGTTTTCTTCTTCACCCTCTTCATTTTCCATTTTTGATACTATAGATGTCGTCTTGCTGAAAACTGTATATATGTATTGATTTCTTTTTCTTTTTTTTTCCAGATAAAAAGAGATGGCATTACAAAGCTTGTTGTGCTTCCTTTGTATCCACAGTTTTCAATATCAACTAGCGGTTCAAGCCTTCGATTGTTAGAGAGTATTTTTCGGTAATGAATGGACATGGGCTTGATTAATAATCTGATTTGAGATTGTTACTTTTGATGATGGTGAAATGCTTATTTATTAGGGAGGATGAATATCTAGTAAACATGCAGCACACAGTTATACCTTCCTGGTATCAGCGTGAAGGGTATATAAAGGCCATGGCAGATTTGATCGCGAAGGAATTAGGAAGTTTTGATTGCCCTGACAAGGTATTGCATTTTCTTGTATCAATATCATCTGGGTCAGTTCAAATATTTTGATTGACTTCCCGTTGTACTTCAATATCATCTACACGTATTTGTTGACCGAGTGTTAAACATCATATTTTCATTTCTCTTTGAAATAACTATTGTTAGAATAGTTTAGTCTTGGCCCCACATCGGGTAGTAGAGTTATGTAATAAGTCTCTTGATAATATAAATAAAGTTGTCATGTGTTAGGGTTAATTAACACTCTAAACACTTCTCTCTCTCTCTCTCTCTCTCTCTCTCTCTCTCTCTCGCTCTCTCTCGCTCTCTCTTGTTCTCTAAACAACATGGTATCAGAGCATCTCTTACCCTAATGTAGCTCCAATTCTAGCCTCCACCATCGTATACTTCCTTCATCATACATCACCACAACCACCTCAGTTGCCGACATCATCCTCAACCCTATCGTGCGAAACCCTAAATCAAACCACCCCTGATGCTCGAAACCCTAGACCAAGCCACCCTTGATGTTCGAAACCCTTAATCGAACCACTCCTGATGTTCGAAACCCTAAACCGCAGACCATTCGAAGTTCAAAACCCCTGTTCAAAGTTCAAAATCCCTCGAAACTGATTACCAATCACTGGTGACCCTTGTCAACCATCGCCCAGTCACTCCTCGCCCGTCTCCGGCGACCCTTCTGGTTGCTGATTCATGTGTTTTTGTCAACTATCTTGTGATTTTGATGAATCTGATCAATCTATGGAGTTGGTGCTGCTGGTTCATGTCGCAGGTTGTTGAGTATTTCGGGTTTCTATCTCCTGTCGTTGTTGATGATGTTCTATTCAATCTATTTCACTGTTTGCCTTCTATATGAGGTTCTATGTTTCTAATGAATATAGTTCATATGCTATAAGTGTTGGTTGACTTGTTGCCTCTCCATTGTTCGGTAAAATGTCTGAAAAGAAGTCTGATTCTAATTCTAGCTCTAGTTCTACTATTACTAATAGTGTGGCTCATTCTTCTCTGTTTCGGGAGAGGTTGTATATTACCTCCACACTCTTGAATAGCAAAAATTATGCCATCTCCACCAAAACTTCCTTTCCCAAAGCCTCAGATAAAGCCTATCTGACCTCCGATTGAATAGCTATGGGTTTTTGTTGGCTCTTTTCCTAAGCTGTAACCCAAGATTCTGGAAGAAGCTTGAGAAGCTCAAAACAAGAAATCTGTCAAGGAACATGGACACAGGAAGCTTGCTTTTTGGGCTAAAGCAGTTGAGGTTTATTATTTGGGTGAGACATTGTATCATTTTTTGACTGATGACTCCCCTGGAGCAATGGCTTCCACATATGGAGCATGGGTAGCCGAGGATGCCCAGATTCGATCTGAGTTATGGAATAGTATGGAAGACCTTATCGCTAGCACATTGGTCTTCTTACCTACTACCGAACAAGTATGGACACAGGCTCAGGAGTTATATTTTGAGTGTTAACAATCTCCGTCGCACATATGATCTTCATCAGTCCTTTTCTATCTCACAGCGTGATTTATCTTTGGAGTCTTATTATGCTAAGTTCCTTGGTATCTGTGAGGAGCTTAATATTTGTGAGCCGATTTCTTATGCGACGGCAGCATGAGTATATGCAGGTTGCTCGGTTTATATCTGGTGTATTGACCTCTTATGGTTCTGTTAGTAATCAGCTCTTGGGGTCTCGCGATCTACGCTCTCTTAGCAAGGTATTTAGTCACCTTCGTCAAGCTTCTGTATCTGGGTCTATGCGACCTCCTGATCGTTCAACATTAGCTTCTGCTGTTTTTGGTACTTCATTCAGTCATGGCCATTTTTGCGGTCGTGATTCTGGGTTTAGTGGTCGTGGTCATGATTCTGGGTTCAGTGGTCGCAGTTTTGGCTGTGGTTTTAGTGGTCTTGACTCTGGTTTTCGTGCTCATGGGGATTACATGTCGAGGGGAGGTGGCCATGGTTGTACTCATTGTGGGGGCACAAATCAAACGGTGGAGACTTGTTATGTTCTTCAAGGTTTTCCTCAGGCTCATTAGGCTGCTACTTTTGAGGATGTTGAGCCACTTCCTCGTACTGTCGACACTGTGGTGACTATTTCTGGCGAGGAGTATCAGCGCCTAGTGTCAAATCAGACTTCATCTTCCATTGCTACGCTCAGACAGGTCCCTCCATTGCTTGTGTTGCATCTTCTAGTTCTTCCAATCCTTGGGTTATTGATTCTGGTGCTTCTGATCATATGACCGATATGTCTACTATCTTTTTTAGTCATCAGTCTATTGGTAAATCGTCTCATGTTACCTTAGTCGGTGGTTCAACTACTGAGATTACTGGTTTGGGTTCTGTTTTTGTCATTTCCTCTCTTACTTTGGACTCTGTTTTACATGTTCCTCGTTTTTCATTTAATCTTATGTTGTTAGCAAACTTACAAAGTCCTTACCGTCACATTTTTTCCTCATGGTTGTGTGTTTCAGGATCTAAAGACAGGGAGGAAGTTTGGTGGGGGTACTGAATGTGGAGGCCTATATTATATTGCCGATGACATTCATCCTAAGTTTGTTGCTCTTCAGTTATTGGTGTCACCATATCAACATCATTGTCGTTTGGGTCATCCATCTCTTTAGAACCTAAAAAGATTGGTGCCATCATGTAGTCATGTTAAGGTTTTGCAATGTGAAGTCTGTGAGTTGAGTAAACACCGTCGAGTGTCCTTTTGTCCTAGAGTTGAGAGTCGTGTTTCGCGTCTTTTTCAGCTAGTACATTTGGATATTTGGGTCCCATTCATGTTCCCAATGTTTCCAGTTTTCAGTATTATGTTATTTTTGTCGATGATTACTCTCGTATTGCATATCTTTATCTTATGAAAGAGAGATCAGAGTTGTCTTATATCTTTAAGTCATTTTATACAGAAATAAAGACTCAGTTTGATACTTGTATTCGTATATTTTGTTTAGATAATGCACGTGAATATTTTTATAATGCTCTTTCACGTTTCTTTTACGATCATCGGATCATTCACCAGTCATCTTGCGCTCGGACTCCACAATAAAATCGGGTTGCCGAACACATTAATCTGAGGTTATGCGTGCCATGTTAATACAAATGCGGGTCCCTAAGTCTTACTAGAGTGATGCTATTCTTACAGCTTGTTACTTGATTAATAGTATGCCCTCCTCTATGCTTGGTGGTCAGATACCTCACAAGGTTTTGTTTCTTGGTCATCCTATCCACTCCTTTTCCCTTCGGGTATTCGGGTGCACGTGCTATGTTCATGCACTGGATCCTGGCCGGGACAAACTTGACCCCCGATCAATCCGGTGTGTATTTCTCGGATATTCACGCACCTATGTTACATGGATCTTTCATTTTGGCTCAAGTACCCGTGTCGATGTGTCCGACACCCGTATCCTTTTGGACACTCAGATCCTCTAATTGTTAAGGTACGTACAGAAAAGGAATATCAAATTAGCTAGAAAAGTGATATTTCGAGTATTTCACATAGACAAGAAAATAGGGAAAGAGCAAAAATATAATTTTCTTAACCCTTTCTTGTTTAAATGCATTTGTAAACATAGTTTACGGTACATAATCTATGAAAATTATGCAATATATAATACAAACAAGAGTTCAAGACGTGTCCCCGTACCCGTATCCAAGTTGGGGACACATATTCACGTATCCTAAGATTTAAGTTTCGGGAGGTCCGACGCTTGGAATCGCACCTGCACTCCATACTTGCACTTGAGTCCATGTAACATAGTCGCGCACTCAAAAAGGGTATAAGTGTTATTCACACTCTCTTCGTCGTCAATTTGTGTGTGCTGATGTTACGTTTAATGAGTCATTGCCCTTCTTCTCGAGTACTCTCACTCCAGATAATTCACCTGAGGTTGAGTCTGTATTTTCTATAGCTGTTCATTTTGTTCCTCATAAACCATTGTAGGTGTTTGTTCGTTGGCAACAAGTATGAACAGTCCCACAAGTACCCGCCACCACGCCTCCTCTGCCCCATGATCCGGTTCCAGCTCCACCACCACCATCACCATCACCATCACCATCACCATCACCATCACCTGGTCTTCCTATTGCTTATCCCATTTCTCACTGCATCTCTTATGATCATTTATCTCCTTTTCTTTGAGCTTTCACTTCGTTAATTTTCTCTCTACATGTCCCTAACACTGTACAAGAGGCCGTTTCTTTGTTTGAGTGGTGGACAACAATAGAGGCTGAGATGTCTGCTTTCCATGAAAATAGCACTCCGTCAGGAAAGTCTACTGTTGGATATCAGTGGGTATTTACCGTCAAGTATAATCTGGATGGCATAGTTGAACATTACAAGGCACGCTTTGTGGCCGAAGGCTATATCCAGACGTATGACAATTATGTGGAGTCCTTCTCTTTGGTGGCCAAAATTACTTCTATTCGGGTTCTTATTTCTATGGCCGCCAACCTTGGTTGGCCTTTGTTTCAATTGGATGTCAAGAATGCCTTTCTCCATGGTGATCTGGTCCAGGAGGTATAAATGGAGCAACCACTTGGGTTTGTTGCTTAGGGGGAGCGTTCTCAGGTGTGTTGACTTCGCAAAGCTCTTTATGGTTTTAAGCAGTCACCTCGAGTTTGGTTTGGCAGGTTTAGTTACATTGTGGTATGCGTTGCTCTCATTCTGATCATTTGCGGGAGAATAGTATTGATTGTGTATGCGGATGATATCATTATTACTATTAATGAGATGAAACAATTCTTACAATGCCAATTTCACGCCAAAGATTTGGGTAAGCTACGATATTTCTTGTGTATTGAGGTAGCCTATATTGGTCTGTCCCAAAAAAAGTATGCACTAGATATTCTTGAGGAGACTGGTTTGTTAGGAGCAAAGCCTGTGGAGACTCCTATGACCCAAACGTCAAACTTTGTGTTGATCATGGGGAAATATTTCCTCATCCAGATCGGTATCGTCACGTAGTGGGCAAGTTGAATTATCTCACCAATACACGTCTTGATATCTCATTTGTTGTTAGTATGGTAAGTCAATTTATGTCAACTCCTCAACTTCTACATTGGGAAGCTTGCCTTTGTATTGTTAAGTATATTAAGGATCATCCTGGACTTAGTTTATTTTATCGTTCAAATGGTCATTTGCATGTTGAGGCTTTTATTGACGCTGATTGGGCAGGATCACCGTCGAATAGACAGTCGACAACTTGGTACTGTACTTTTGTAGGTGGCAATCTAGTTACCTTGAAAAGCAAGAAGCAAACCGTTGTTGCACGTTCTACCGCAGAAGTAGAGTATCACTCTATGGCTCATACTACATGTGAGGTATCATTGCAAGCTTTGCTCCAGGAGTTGGGGTTTAGTGTGCAATTACCTATCCCTATGCATTGTGATAATCAGCCAGCAATACATATTGCTTCAAATCTAGTATTTCATGAGAGAACCAAACATATCAAAGTAGATTGTCATATTGTTCGAGAAAATATAGATGGTGTGTGTTGGCTACTCTTTTCGTGTTTACAGGAGATCAGTTGGCAGATATCTTTACCAAACCATTGTTTAAACAACGTTTAGAGTTTTTATGTAACAAGTTGAGATTTTGTGATATTTATTCTTCAGCTTGAGGGGGAGTGTTAAAATAGTTTAGTCTTGGTCCCACATCAGGTAGTAGAGTTATGTAATAAGTAATAAGTCTCTTGATAATATAAATAAAGTTCTAATGTGTTAGGGTTAATAACACCCTAAACACTTCTCTCTCTTATTCTCTAAACCTATGAAGCACGGATACTCTATTTTGGTCTATGAGATATATATATATATATATATATATATATATATATATATATATATATATCATGTCTTTTTTTTTAAAGAGTAGACTAAAACCCTTATTTTTATAATGGAATTTTAGGAATGAAAATTTATATTTATATATATATATATATATATATAATATTTTTTATTTAATTTTATATTCAACGTATCCCCAACGTATCGTATCCTACTTTTTGAAAAATCCACGTATCCGTATTGTATCGTATCCGTATCCGTGCTTCTTAGCTCTAAACAACAACTATCATTTCAGACACATAGCTACTGGACAGTCATTGACATGTGTTAACATGCTTAGAGTCCTCAACTCTTCATTCAGAACAATTGACTTAATACTACTTCCATAAGAAGACTAAGGAGCAAGGGAGGAACTTGGAGGCTTGTCAATGTGTTTTCCACAGTTGGGATCTTTTTGCTTCTCATCCATGGACCACCGAGACTCCTAGAGGCTGGTGTGTCCTCGTGTCCAACACGGGGACATGACATGGGTTAAATGTGCAATTTCTTTATTTTTTGGGGATATGTGTATTACTTCGTACATTTTGGGTTAAAAGGGTAATATGATGTATATGTGATAATTGTTTGTATGTATTGAATCTTCATGCTTATACATCTAACTATATTTCCACTGGTATAAACTAAGTCTTGTGTCCGTGTACTTATGTGTGTCCATATCCTTGCTACATAGCCTCTCATAAATGTGTTTATAAGACTGTGGCAGGAATCTTCTTCGGTATTTCTTCTTCCATTTGTAGCAACTAGCATAGTAATGGAAAGTTATCAGTAGTCCCAAAAGCTTAAGCTGTTAGAAAATAGGTCCGCCCAACAATGTATAGCAAGCTATTTAACACCCTTCCTCACTTGCAACCCTAGGTTGCATGTGGAGATGCAAAATTTTCATAGATAAAGCTAAGAAGTAAAGAAGGGTAGAAGTAGAATGCAAATGGGGAACAACTTCAAATAGGGAGATTTGAACCCCAGACCTCTTCTTCTTGTTTTTGTGCGCATGCGTGTGTCATGTAAGGTGAACATATGGACAAGGTGTTATGTCAAATTGTTCTTGGCGTGAAGTCAAAATTTGCAAGCATGGGTAAACTATATTGCTTATGTTTACGCCATGTATGCGTTGACATAACTTTCTTTAATAATTGGGGATAAGCTTAATTATTAGTAAGTAAAAAAAAGAAAAAAAAGGAATGTTGAACAAGTTGATTACTATTCCTTTGGCACCTGTGAAGACAGGTTTCATTGGCGACTTATTTTGCTCTTTACTGCCTTGGAAGCTTTTGTCAATAGTGCATCCTAAAGTTGCTTCCTCCATCATTTATCTTGTGGCTTTCATTTCTTTTTGGTGGTTGTTCACCAACATTGTACTTCAATGTATATATTATAGGTTATGATATTTTTTAGTGCGCACGGGGTGCCACTTGCGTATGTGGAAGAGGCTGGTGACCCATACAAGGCTGAGATGGAGGAATGCGTGGATTTGATTATGGAAGAACTAGAAAAGAGAAGAATAACTAATGCATATACGCTTGCTTATCAGGTGCTTATATTTTTAACCTTGTTTCCATCTTATGCAAAGACTTTTTAGCTAGGTTATTTTGCAGAGAACTGGAATCAAATCACTCTTGAAGGACTGTTACAATAACTTATAGTTTCTAGTCGTTAAGTTTTGTTAGGACTAGAATTTTATGCTTAGTAGGGTCAACAATGAGTTAATGATTCAATGTTTTTTTCCTTCAAAAAGAAATCATAGGTCCATAATTCAACGTTTGTTCCAAAATGACTACGAATTGTACTGTTAAACATTTCGGATAATACTTCAGATTATAACAAGTTTTGAATTGCTAGGAAATAATTGACATTCATCTGCAGGGAAACTACTAAGTTGATTGACCCAATTTGCTCTGAAAAGTGAGTCCTAGATTTGTAGATAAGCTAAACTTTGCAATTGGTTGATTATTCTTCGAGCTTTCTCGGCTACCATTCAATTGAAACTTATACTTTCCTATAAACCTGTGGAGTATCTTTGCTGGCTTCAACCAATCCATAACCCATAGCCATTCAGCCCACTTGAAAGTGATTATGATTTGAAGGTTCTCATTTACAAAATAATCCATGATTCACCACTTGAACATTCTTTGGGATTAGGTTTTAGCAAGGCCAACCCTTTGCATAAAACTTAGTGGATTGCTAACGCCCACTGGGTTTGGGTCTCGGAAAACCACTCCAAATCGGTGAAATTCATAACAGGGTTCCCTATAAAGTTGTTAAACAATTAAAAGCACAAAATTTAAATGATCTTGAAATGTCCTTTATTTTGTTTGATATAGGTAATGATGCCTCCTTTGGAATAGTTAAGGTTATATTGTTTCGAGCTCTTGTATTTGGAGGGTGGATGAAACATCGATTTTGTCCCCAAGTAATCAATTGCAATTAGATCTTGATTAAATATAAGTAGATAATAATGCCCAAAATCTTGAAAATTCTGTATGTTTTGTTGAGACAACCAGGTAATCAAGGCAACCCACATAAGGCTCTCTCTCTCTCTCTCTCTCTCTCCCTGTTATGATTGTGCCACCGTCACAAGCTTTGCTTGCTAGTAGAGGGTGACGTTGGTATCCATGCCTGCAGTCACTCTCTCTCCCTCCCTCCCCGTTATGATTGTGCCACCGTCACAAGCTTTGCTTGCTAGTAGAGGGTGACGTCGGTATCCATGCCTGCAGTCACCCTATTGATGTTGGTAACCCTGCAGTCACCCTATTGATGCTGTGCTGACTTTTGGTGTGTAGGATCACAGTGTGTTGGCACTTGTGTGGGTTATGATGATTAGGATTTTGAAAGAGAAGCAAAAGAGAGATGTATCAGTATTACCTGAATGATTGAATGACTTTCATTCAGAGGCGGCTCCAGGAACTTGCACCACAGTGTTCGAAAGTTACATCTTGCACTATTAACCAACAATCTACACAAAATTCATATAGCCGGTCCATTGGCCTAGACACCGAGTTATCAAAAAATTAAGATAAAACAGAAACACCTATGTTATGGTTTCCACATATCAGAAGTACAAGAGAAGCACCTGGAAGGCTGGAATGACGGAGGGATTTTTCTGAGCAACAGAAAATGTGGGTGATTAATATGGTAACACGACCTAGAATCACAGAAAGATGAAAATTTTGGTTACAAGTCAAAATCTGCTCTCTGCAGTGCTGAAAGTGTACCGATTGATAGACTACACCTTTTCTTCTTGTCAGCTGACCTAATTTTGTTGAAGGGTATGACCACCACAAAAAAGTATATTGCTGCTATTTAGCAACATGCTAGTCAACAAACTTTAAGTAGGAAAGATTGTGCTCACACTTAATATCACGTTGTATCGCCTGGAGATTATATTTCAGTAACCCAAGATGACCTCTTCGACTGTCACACCCCGGCAAATAAACATAAATAGACAGCATAAAAATTAAGAAAAAGTCTCTCCAAATGAAAAAGAGCTGTCCCAAAATGAGCCCAAATGATGTAAACCAAACCTATTCATAAAGAAGGCATTATAACAAAACATTTCCGTTAATATCCCATGCCGATAAAATACTACATCTTCAAAACAATATTCATAATGCGCTAGAGTATGTCCCACTTAAGCACAACAATTCCAAGTGTCCTAACTTAGATTTAATACAATCCCAAGATAAACCGTCTCGCAATACAAGTTCTTACAACCCAAGATAGAGGTATACAAGTCTTATGGCCTCAATGACCTTACAAGCAAAAAATATACAAGTATGCAATAAAGCTCTCAAAGAAAAAAAAAAGAAAAGAAAAAAAAAAGAAAAGGCTACAACATGTTTAAGGATCTCAAGCCTTGAGATCCACCTCTGAACCTGAAAATTTTGTATCAACAACATGAGCCGAAGCCCTCCTAGGAAATATGCTAAACGAATAGATATGAATATGCAAAGATGATATACTAGACTACACAATTGCGTATGCATGTACATATAGGTTCTAACATAATTATCGTCAGCCTTTCATTCCCCTTTCAAAACAAAACAACTTGTAATAAACCACCAATACTAGAAGAAAATCAAACTTCGTAGATTCAAACCCATGAAACAATATACAAGAAAATTAAAGAGACAACCAAAAATATCTCGAAGTCAATTCAAACCAAAATCCCCAAACTTACTCAAAACCATGTCACTTAAGTTCAAGAGTTGTCCACCAACTCTGACACACCCTGGCAACCCGCACTAGATGTGTTCCGGCTCAAATGCACTTTACGGGCTACTAACCCTAAGGACAAAGCAACCTACCCCGCACGGGTTTACGGACTTTCACTGACGGTGTCGTATTGACCAAGTTCTCCGGTGACCTAACTCAAAACTCCCAAACGATGACAAAATCAAAACAATTCTAACTCGCAAGTAACGGCACTAAGGCCCCAAATCAATTAAAACCCATCAAAGTTTTCAAATAACCAATCCAAAACTCCATCAAAACTATCTATTCAAATGACATTTATCAAGCTAGTTCTATAAAATAATGTACTCGACATAATCAAATGTATGTGCTTATAACAAATACTTGGGCTCCTATTGAAATTCCATTACCAATGCTTGTTATAATTAAACCAACATAGCAACCTCAATTATGGTAAGAGAGAGATTCAAGCTATAATCATTTAAATAAATAAAACATTAACAATATCTAATCACTTTACTACTTGAAACCAACTTACCTATTCCTCATTTCAATAAAATCTAGCTCAATTCATAGAAGGATCTAGCCCAAACTATAACAAGAATTCAAATAGGATAAGATAACCCAACAAAACAAGTGTTCTTGCAACACCTTTACAAAATAAGGGACTAGGGCAAGATTGATGTTGCTAAAAGAATAATCAAACTCATTATACATGTATATCAACACATTACACACTCATATTTAAACATTTAGCATAGATTCCTACCTCAATGAGCAAAAACCCCCAAGAGATGGAAATGAGAGAGAGAGAGAGAGAGAGATGGTAATGAGTTTCCTGGTCCCATTCTCGGCTAATCAGTGTGATTATACACTACACACCCCTCTAGTTACTAAGGCATTTAATCAACCCCCTGTAATTTATAAATTGCTACACAAATACTTCGTGTGCTATGAAAATAAATGGTATCTACTCATAAAAATACCCAACTTGGGTCCCCCAACACTCTCATCCCAATGCTCACATACCCAAACCCGATAAACAAAAGATGCACTCATGTCCATACAAACACATTAAAAATATATATAGCTCAGCTCCAAAAAGAATAGACTTATTCACGTATTGAAATAATAAAAATAAATACTTATAATTTGGGTTTCTACATCGAAGCTTCTGGCGGGCTAAAAAATCCGCTGAAACTAAAATCCCACTAGTCCCCAGTAATCCTAATGAGCGCTTAATCGGTTAGACGAATGACCGTTTGTTACTTTCTCGGCCGTTTCCAGTCCAGTGGTCCCTGTCGGTCGAGTCCCTCTTCAGCAACTGATTTATCATACTATGGCTCTCAGCCTCTTTATCCTGTCCTGGGTAGTAGCTAAGACAAAAGAAAGCTGCATAGAAGGAAATTAGCATATAATGATATCTACTATAGATTTCGTCCTATAATGATATGTAGATTTGGGTAGCTTCTACCCCGATGCCACTTTATACCTTGGAGTGTGTTTTACTTTTTCCTTCAGTTAGGTAATATTTCAACATAGGGTTTTGTAATTTCCAATTCTATCTATTTTTTTTTATGAGACTGCCATAATGCTTTTGTTCCACCTTTGGTTCGAACTTCTAAATGTGTAAGCAGAGCAGAGTTGGACCAGTGGAATGGTTGAAACCATACACCGATGACACTATTGTTGAGCTAGGGCAGAAAGGAGTGAAAAGATTGCTAGCTGTCCCAATCAGGTATTTTGTGTCGTCAATGGTAGTTTCGGTATGATGTCAATATAATGTTTTCACTATTAGTGGCCTCTATTGTGGCACATTAGGACTTTTACGTAATTTCCAATTTTCTTGGTAGCAGTTTTGTGGTTTACACCATTGCCTTGCAGCTTTGTCAGTGAACATATTGAAACTTTGGAAGAAATTGACGTTGAGTACAAAGAGTTGGCTTTGAAATCTGGTATAGAGAAATGGGGACGTGTTCCTGCACTAGGTTGTGAAGCCACCTTCATTTCAGATTTGGCTGATGCTGTGATTGAAAGTCTTCCATATGTCGGAGCGATGGCAGTCTCAAACCTTGAAGCTCGACAGGTTTGACTTCGAAATCTTTGTTTAAATCACAGCCCATTCTTTAATAGAAATAATAGGTTGAAATATCTATTAATGATCCTATGCCAAGCGTTTTGTTCGAGATTTAGTTATGCCTCAAATACCAGTGTATGATAAAGGCCTCATTTACATCTTCGCATTCTGCCTCAACTTTGTGTATAGGCCCTACTTGTCTCGTGAGCTTTTCTGTATGAACAGGTTTCCTTCCTGGTTTGCTATGCATCACTTTTTTGTGATTATATTGTCATCTGATTATGGATTGCGGTAGGAATTTTGCAGTCTTTAGTTCCTCTCGGGAGTGTGGAAGAGCTATTGGCAGCGTATGACTCTCAGCGTCGGGAGCTTCCACCACCAGTCACAATGTGGGAGTGGGGATGGACAAAAAGTGCTGAAACTTGGAATGGAAGAGCAGCTATGCTGGCAGTGCTTGTTCTACTGGTCTTGGAAGTTACAACCGGCGAGGGGTTTCTGCACCAGTGGTTTGTATTGCCATTGTTTCGCTGAACGGTATTTCAAAACTCACTCTCTCTCTCTCTCTCTCTCTCTCCTTGAATGCTTTTTTTTTTTTTTTGATCAGCTCTGTCCTTTAATGCTCGATCCTTTTGCTGCTGTATATGGTGTGGTAAAAGATTGAAACATGAAGTTTAGGTTTGTAGTAACAGTACTTATCTGGAGTCTTGTAGGGGATGGCAGCTCATTTCATGGGCCTAATAGCAATGCTCTGCTGGCGGGGTAGTGTGATGGTGGCTTACATTCTACAAAGCTGCTACTCTACCGAAGAGAGCAGCTTAGGCAATGCCTGGATACAGATCCTGTAAATTTTGCTTATTTCCTTTTCTCATTAATTGGCAGTTGTACAAATGTCATGACCACCAATGTCAGGCCAGGTGGTTGTAACATCAGTGCTCTCTTAACGTGTATTTTATTTTGTTGTAGCATAATTCTACACACTTAGAAAATAATAGGGGCAGGTTGTATGAGCTTTTGATAGCCAAGAGGCATTTGGCCCAATGACATCAGGAATGCACTTAGGTGCAAGGAAAAAGGAAATCAAGAGTTCAACTCCTCTTCTATTGTGTTAATGTAATTATTCTAACAATACTTTCGCCGAGAAACAAGAAGATAGTATGAGCTTTTGATACATTTTTTTTGCATCATTATTGGGTTTTTTTTTTCCTTGAAAGAATAACCTACCATCAGGGATTGGGCCGGTGAGGATAGAAGAGCTGGCTAACAGAACCAAAAGATGCTGATGCATATTCAGTACTTTCCAATTCTCTATTATCAAAATAATAAAATGATCCCAAAGGTGAACTGCATGTTTTATCTGTGACAATACACACTCATGATGGGTACAATCCTATTCTGTTTTGATCATAGCCTTAATCCAATTTTGAGACAACAAAGGGTTTCTCTGTAATTGAGCAACGCGTCTTAGAGAATTCAAGATTGGCTACTGTTATTTGCAACTACAAATTTTCTAAATACAACCCTTTTAAAACTCTGAAATTTTGAGACAAAAATACCCTCATCTGGATTGACTATTATACCCCTAAAATTACTACATAAAGCCACCACAATATAATCACTACCCACTCCTAATACCCTTCATCTTCTCCCTTCCACCACAAACCCAATCATCTTTCTCCCCCCTCCCAACATAAACCCAGGGCTAATTTATATGGATGGTTCCCAAAGTATTAGCAAAATATCAATTTGGTTTCTAATATACAAATCGCGTCTATTGTATCCCCAATGTTTGCAATTCATGTTTAAATGGTCCCTGGAGCTAACTCTATCCAAATTGACCGTTAAACATAAGGGTGTTTTTGGAATTTTGCTACAAATTATCCCCATCTTCAACCTCCATGTAACGACCCTGATTTTTAGTAAATAAAAATTTCGTTAAATATTTAAATTTTATTTTAAATTACTTGGATTTCCTTTAAAATTCCTTTTTAACTTTAATAATCCGTCATAACTAGATTTGAGACTTATAAAATTATATTTCTTTGCACTGGACAATTTAGTCATTTTCAAAAGACAAGTGTACTTGTAGAAACACTTGTATATTTTTCTAGTATATAAAATAAAATCTTAAATTATATTTTTTACTAGAAATCCTATGTGGCAAGTAGAATTAGTTTGCAACCGATTAGTTGGAAGAATCGAACTATCAATTCATCTAGTTACTTTCTCCTAACCCTAAATGAACCTTTACCCATTGGACAATAAAAGTTAGAAAAACTTTTATCCATTGGACAATAAGAAACCTAGATTTTCTATCAAAGATATTTTGTGCTAGATTTGATAAAGTACTCATAAATAGTTGTATATAGACTTATATACACATGCTTAAAGGACATTTGGTTATTTCAAATATTACTCAAGTATATATTACCTTATTCCTTTTATCCATTGGTCAATACATGCTAGGGTAAACTTTACCCCTTGGATAATAAGGTTAGTCTACCAACAAGTACTAGGATTTTATTAAATAGTCATTTCGTAGATTTTCCATGTGATTATATCTTTAAAAATATGTATATTTACCTTATAAATCTATTGCCCTAGATTTTCTAAAGATATTGTTATATATAAATATGCGTACTAAAGTACTCTAATATAATAATACTAGGGATTGTGCTCGTGCCTGAAGCCACGGCGTGGCGTAACACAACATAAATCTTGATGAACTATACATCGCTCCTATAAACCCCTAGTAGATTTGATAAACTATTCATGAAACAAATATAATTGGAGCAACTAACGAAAAAAATATGAACATGTAAGCCAACAACTTTCTAATAGATTTCATTCATTGGCAAAGACAACAAACCATCAAAGACTTATTAATAGTTGTCAAACAAACAAAAGAGAAAATAGGAAACGTAATTTGATTAACATAACTTGCTCATATCTAAACTAAGAATTGTAACGCCCCGATTTTTGGGTACATTAATGAGGCATTTATTACATAATAAAGAGAGTCCGGCTCATTATTATATCATAAATACATCACAAGTAAAGGGTACATTTATTCAACAAGGAAGGAAACTATGGTTCCTAATACTACTCTGCCTGTTCTTCCATCCTAGCAAGCTTGTCACGTCCTCGAATTTTAACATAATTATAAATGATTTTCATAATAAAAATACTCACAAATATCCGTACGGTACCCAAAAGATCACTGTGTTCCCTTTCCCTCAATTAAGCTTCCAAGTCCATAATGTTCCAAAATATTACAACATTGGCTCGACGGCCCCAAATTATCATAAGTAGCGAAGTTCGAAAAAGAATTAGTGGTTACAATATTCCGAGTCAAAAGAATTACAATTTTAGTTACAAATACATCTTTCAAAATAAATTTACAAAGATGAATAGGTAACTCCTTCGGTTAACTTTCAAAAATAATGTCCACACTCCAAGCACGCCAAGCAATGCAAGCTATGGTTCCGGGCTAGCACCTGAAAATAATATAAGGCTTGACCTACACTAGCCCAGTAGAAAAGTCTACGCAAACTCTATATGCAAATGAGATGAAAGATGTCGATGAAACATAGACTTTCGAATAACAAAGGGAGCATGGATGAGACACAAGTACTATATTAGAAATTTAGAACGTAAACGAACACTTCACTCCTGTCAGTTAACCTATCTTTGTCCTTCGAATTCATTTTTTTTTTACTCATCTTTCGATCTTCACACATCCACCTCATATGGTTACGTTACAACCGCTTAGTATCTCATAAGTTCCCTATGGATCCTTGATGGGCATACAAGAAATCCCTCACATCGTCACATCGCGATATCAATCAAAAGACATTCCGGGCATGAGGACCCCGTATACCCAATTTACATTCCGGGTGATCATGTCCCCGTACATCCAATTCTCATTCCGAGTTCTCTGGACCCCGTATGTCCGATTCTCATTCCGGGTTCTTAGGACCCCATATATCCAAATCACACATTTGGTTCCCAACTTCAGGTTCAATAGAAATCAACCCTTACATTACATGTTTATCGTTTCATTGAATAGCTACCGTTTATGTCATCTTATCATTCACTTGTTCTGAAACCGTCATTAATTCCCCTTTAAGCAATCTACTAACCTTTTACTTCAAGTTAAACCCATGACCCACGCATCAACTACTTACTGCGGTTTTCGATTTACTTTAGGCGGTAACATATCACATTTTATCCGTAATCCATTAACGTCAATCCGTCGATCTTAGTTTCCGAGATAATTAACCCATTAAGTTCATTCAAGTCCATCGGGCACGTTTTTAGGTATGAAATATGTATTATTCTCCAAACACTAGAAATGATGCGTAAACGAACCCAATAGAGTCGATGAAAAGCTTCGACACACGAGTTGAAGGATATAGGAAAGCAGCTGAAAGATACTGCAGCAGCTCAAGAAAGCAGCTGAAAGCAGCTCAAACTCCTAGTCTCCTACCGGTAGAACTTGAAGACAGAAAGGCCAACATTCCGGTAGAACCTAGACCTACCGGTAGGTGGACAAGTCCTACCGGGTAGAAACTCCAATTCACGCAACCTATCGGTAGGCAAGCAAGTCCTACCGGTAGAACTTGGAAACAGAAAGGTCAACATTCAAATTTGTGCTTGACCTACCGGTAGAAGTTCGATACGTTGAGCAGCTTTTGAGCTGCTGCTGTACGTTTGAGCTGGTTACGAAGGAATTTCTCAATTGTTCTACCGGTAGGAAAAAGGCTCCTACCGGTAGGGAATCGATTTTCTGGTAAAGTAACAACGTTCTACCGGTAGAAAGGACGGGCCTACCGGTAGAAATCCAGGAAGAACAGACAATTCTGACAGCAACTACGAATTTTCAATCCAAACTTAAACACGACATTACAAGCACGATTCATGCACCAAATCACTCATAAAACATATAAAGAGAGGTAGAATTCTCTACCTCGAGTATCCAAGCCGAAACCAAAGAGATTAAGCAAGCCCTAGCTTCCGGAATCCCAACCGAGCTAAATACACCGAACCGAGCTCTATCCAACGCGATACGAGCCCGATTACACAAGTAGAAAATGGAGTTGAGGTTAGTAGTTTTGGGTTTTGAGTTTAGAGGCGAGTTTTTGGGTGAGAGAGTGAGAGAGATGAAGAGGGCCGGGAGAGGAGAAAGAGCCGAGAGATGGAGAGGGAGGAGAGAAATGAATTTTCTCTCCTGGCACACACACATATACACACATGCACTATATGACACTAACACCCACATTTTCCATATTCTTGCACATTAACCCACAGCCACAATTTCCACACTAAACCATCACTTATCCCTTCATAAAATATTAAAATTAAAATAAGAAAATTTACGGGTCTCTACAAAGCTCCTCTGCTCCAAAAGCTTCCACGGTGAATTGTTCGTGTTGAACATCTACAAGGTCTGACACATCATACCAGCGTCGCCACCGATATAATATGTCAGGGTCACCAAAGGTAACACCATGAGCTACAAAAGCTCAGTAGAACAATCCCATACCCGCTAACCCATGACTTACAAACAATAGGTCATATACAACAGACAGTAACAATAACACATTCACATTCGCTATTCAAACTATCGTTGGTGTCCAAGATTTTTTGAGTTTTTCCTACGCGACTCATCGTAGACCGTGTCAACATTTTCACATACCAATCCATCTTTCAAAATCATTTGTTTAACACACCCAACCTCGATTCTATCGTTCCGGGTTCCCGAGTATCCTCACAATGATTCCGCCGCACCGGGTTCTCATTGGCACACAAAATCTTGCATTGGCTTCTCTCCGCGGATAACCAAGCCATACCTCACCATGGTTCCGCCGGTCGGAGTTCCCATGGGAACGCACACAACCTCACAATGGTTCCGCTATTCTGGATTTCCATTGGAACACACACAACCTCACAATGATTATGCTATTCCGAATTCCCATTGGAACACACACACCCAACTCACATTATGCCACCAAAACTGGTCATAATGTAATTTCAAAATATTTCCTTCCTCGGAAAACATTTCCTTTCATTAATCATACCATAGGTGCCATGTTTCTACTTTCTCGGTTCTCGTGTCTCGTTTACATGCAAAGACTCCGCGGTAGGACAAAAGTAAGCATGAAACATTTTAACAAGATCATCCAACTCTATAATATACCACAAGTAACACAATCGATTCATGTATGCAAGCTCATACTCCTTGAAATATCAAAATACGAATACTTCGATTCAAATAGTAACGTTTTAACTTTCGAAAACCGTTCTTTCTTAGAAATTCAAAATAACAACGTTATACTTGAGTAAGTAAGTAAGTAAGTAAGGATTTCCTTACCGTTCTTCTAGGCGGTAGTAACGGCTTACGGACGGTAATCGGCGGTCGGACGGAGAAACTTCCTACGGGAGCTTCTGGTAGCTTCGAAAGAGAAAGGTTTCTCTCGAAACTTGACCTTGGCTATTACTACTACTACTTTTGGATCGAGAGGGTGGTCGAGTGGCGGTCTAGTGGTGGCTTTGGATGAGTTTCTTGAAGAAGAACAAGAAGAACAAAGCAAGACAAAGGATTTCTAGAGAGAGAAGTTGAAGAATGGAAAGGTGTGAGTTGAATGGCATGGAATGGCTTGCTATTTATAGGCAAAACCTTGGCTCTCTCTCCTCTCTCAAGGCCGGCCCCCCTTTCTCTCTCCATACCTCAAATTTTGACACTTGTCATGCAATCTTGGAAGATCAAAGGCCTAACCCTAGGCTTGCATGGCTAAGATTTGTACCAAAGATTTGATTATGGAAGATTTTGAAAGATTTGATGGAGAGAAAGGATAAATTGTACGAGATTTGGTCTTTAAACAAACATAGAAGGACAATAAGAGGATAGATTTTTGGCTAGGAAGAAGATATCACCAAGGATTTGAAAAGATGTAAGAAGATTATGGTGATCAATGCATGTACAACCCAGTCTTTCTTCTTTCCTTCTGCCTCTCTCTCTCTCTCTCTCTCTCTCTCTCTCTCCCTCCCTCCCTCCCTCCCTCTCTCTCTCCCTCTCTCGGCAATCTCTCTTTCTCCCTCTCTCTCAAGTACATTATGTGTGTATATATATATATATATACACACACACCCATATAATAACATAAAAGTACAAAAGTACTAGATTTTCAAATCCAAATACCCCATTAAAGAAATCTAATTAGGCACATGTTTGATTAAACTAATAGATATTGTACTTTTTTCAAATCTAGGGTATTGATACACATGTACAAATGCCCAATATTTAAATATAGAAGTGGTACCAAGTACCTCAATTAAATAATAGGCTAGGATTCTCTCCATTAAAATAATAATAAAGTACAAGTATTGTTTTATTCAATAAAGTACTTTGGAAAATCTAGGGTTTAGATATACCCCAATATTTTAGTGCAAAAAAAATCACATGGGAAATCCATACTTGTTTATTTAAATAAAACCTTGTACCTTGTTGGAAGATTGGGGCTATTACCCAATGGGTAATAGTTTTCCTAGTGGTTAATAACCAAAGGATAATAGAAGGGTGGGAGAATCCCTAATAAACAATGCATATATGTACTTTGCACATGTGGATATACACCATTAAAATACTATATTTTTGTACTATCAAAATATTTTAATGAGAGGCCTATTGTCCAATGGACAAAGATTACCCTAACATCTATTGACCAATGGGTAAAGGCAAAACGTTCAAAAGGTTCATCTAGTAACTTGGTGAGTTTGGTTGCTCGGTTTCTCCAAGTAGTCGGTTGGAATCTAATTCGATTGGCCCCAAAGGACTAGAATCTAATTACGACGAATTACTGAAAGTAAAAATAAGTAATTCAAATAAAATTCAAATATTTAACGAAATTTTTACCTACAAAAAATAAGGGCTGTTACAAGAATTCTTGCTCTCTCGACCATAACCTTTTCCAAACAAATAAGCAAGATAGCAAAGAGTTGAAATAGTGAGATAGAGTGAATACGGCTCTAATTTGTGCTCCAAATTGCTCACACCTGAAAAAAAAAAAAAAAAAAAAAAAAAAACCAAATCAAAACTTTGTTCAAAGATATGTAAGGATGTGAAGTTGGGGCATTAGATAAACTTGCAAGACTAACTATATGAACAAAGTATGCTTCATCTAGAACCAACAGAATGTCAACAAACGAATTACAAATTTGGATCACAACATCAAAAGGAGTACCTAATTTGGCATTCGATCATGCATAGTATCGTATCGTGTATCTTGCAAAGGAACTTACACATCTAAAGAGGCTCATGAGTCATAAGACTTGAATGCTTATCGTTTTGTGACTGATTAAGCAGACCAAACAAAACTGATATTTAAGGGCTTCTTGCCTTGAACCAAAACTTAGCCTCCCTATTTGTCCTAGTAGATGGGTAGGACAACTTGCTAGCGGCACAACCACAACTTAGGCTCTTTGTTTGTACCGGTCAATGGGAATTTCAACAAAAACTGCAAAGAAAGCGAACAACTTACAACAAAATCATAAAAAAAAAACTATTTTTTCCTTTAGAAAGTCTGCAATTAGATAGGAGTAAGTCCTTTGTATGTATAGGTCTCACCCATGTGAGGGGAGCGTTGCAAATAATCATTAGATGGCATCATTCACGTTAAACCAAAAGTTCCTTAGGAGTGCTCATATCAGCGAACCCCCGTATACCACATCATCAGGAATATCTCTAATAGTAAAGGGTTCAAGTCATTTGCCAGCAAGCGGTTCATTTGCCTTGCATCCCCCATGTGAGAGGAGCATTGCAAATAACCGTCAGATGGCATCGTTCACGTAAAACCAAAAGTTCCTAACGAGTGCTCATATTAGCGAACCCCTGTATACCCCATCATCAAGAATATCTATAACAATAAAGGGTTCAAGCCATTTCCCAGCAAGCTATTCATTTGCCTTGCATCACCATTGATATGAACTTTCCTACCTCAAATGGACATGTCACTAAACCTATTCATATTTAGTTAAGATGCTACACAAACCAAGCCAATGCTTACAATGGCTTCCAATGCCTTAATTTGTTCAATACCACCGCCATTCTTTACCCCTTTTAAATTTCCATGTATCAATGGGAATAGAGTACCTCCATCGAGGAGACACCCTTTTACAAATGACAGTTATTTAGCAAAGAAGCATGCGACTGATATCAAACTAATTCATAATCCTTTCTGTTTAAATAAAAAATTCAATTCAGATTGAGCAAATGGAAAGCTACATCACCATAGTCCTCTCAGGGATAATCCCACATCCAGATACCCTCTAACAAACCTTTGGACCAAAAATATATATTCAGTCATTCAAGCTTTTTTCAGTGCAAGAGTAAGAAACATACCTATTGGTTGGTGGAACTAAGAGTCTCACATGGCGTTATAGGGCTGGGAGAGAGATTTGAGATCTGACTCTCTTGCAATTTTCAAAGTCTTATCGCTGCAAAATGAATTCACACTTAGAAGACTCATAAATGAGCTGAATGGAACAAACATATTGGGGCTATTATAGCAATATATTGAATACATACCAGTTTGACCAGAGTAGTCCCACGTATGCCATACATTTGCAACCTAGATTGAATCCAATAAATAAGCACACAATTTATGGTAGCTATAGTGTACAGGTGGCATAAAACACATAAAATAATCAAAGAAGTGATACAATCAATAACTACTGCTTGAGGGGAGCCAATGCAAAACCCCAAATTAATTGATACTTTCATAAGAATCAAAGGCACTTCAACATAACAAACACAATAGCCAACTCTGTTACTTTGTTCATAGTGAATAATTGCATAAAACTCAGCACTAACTTATGTAACGTGCATTACCGATAGTTATCTTGAAGCTTGTTTTAAGAATCAAACAATTCAGCACTAACTGATTACCTGCGAATGCTGAATGGTAAGAATCCAAAGTAAGCTCTTCATAGATTTTTTCCCCAAAGCATGAAGTTACCCCAAAGGTAACCACGAATAGCTCTCTACAGATTTTAATATAATTTTTGCTTTCTCTCCAAGCCAGCTCTTAGGTACATAAAAGCTAAACCCACCCCGACAAAGATATCCTTTCTGCTAGTATGTGAGAGAGAAAGAGGAGCACAACACTCCTTTGCATCACGTGTTTTAAAAAGGACTTACCCAAGCGTCCCCATTCCAAGCCCCAAATGTCACGACCTCAATTTTCAACATAAATAACAATACCATTTTAAATACAAATCCTCACAATATACCCCAAATTACACTACAGTTCCCGAATCTCACAAATCTGCCAAATTGATACAGTGTTCCAAAATACAGGAAATAGTACAATGTAGTTTGATTTTACGATGAAAGACGAGTACTTCATAAAATAGCTTTAGCCTGTGATATCTGTAGGCACTTCACTCCCTCCATGACCGTGTCCTTGTGGTGTACCTGAGAATAATAGGTTGAGCTACACTAGCCTAGTAGAGAGTTCTATACTTAAACTATATGAAAATGCGAAGAAACATGCACCAAGGGTGAATGAATACAACAGAATATCAAAAATAATAATAATAATAGTAATATGAGTCTTCCACCACGAAGGAGCACTTTACAACAAAACAAAGAAATCAAATCTTATAAGAGTATCCTCAATAACTCACAGGTCAACTAATGGTAGAAACCTACTCAAATCATTCTAACTAAACCACTGCTTGTCCTCAACCGTCACTTGTCCAAGACTACGCAAATTTAAATTCTCATATGTTACCCGTTGTGCCTCAATCTATAAGTATATATGATGATCATGCACTAACCGTAATATAAGAGCAACAATAAATATGTACAACGAATACAAATGAACTAATGACAATGAATATATCTCCCTGTAGAATAATACGAACATAACACTAAATTCTCTTTTAGAACATAATCAATTTGTCTTGTATTTCTCAAGTATTAACCATTTTCCCTTTCAATACAATATCGGGCATTTGGGATCCCGTGCGTCCACGAGAAACCTTTCGTTTATGTCCAGGCATTCAGGACCCCGTGCGTCCACTAGAAACCTTCATTTATGTCCAGGCATTCAGGACCCCGTGCGTCCACTAGAAACCTTTTATTTCTGTCGGACATTCGGGACCCCGTGCGTCCTCCAAAACCATTTCGTTCATGTCCGGGCGTTCAGGACCCCGTGCATCCACTAAGAACCTTTTATTTATATCCGGGCATTCGGGACCCCGTGCATCCACATCACATCATTCGTATCGCTTTTCATCCTATGTATTTCCAAGACTCTAACTTGAAGTATGTAAATAAGAGATATCGATGTTAAACAGACGGTTCACATATTAACTCCTACTTCCGTATTGTTCCAAAACTCGTTATCTAAGTTGATCCCTCGCACTACATGGCATCAAGTGTAAACTAATCATATTTCATTCGTGATTTATCCAACTTTCTATTTAGCAATCAACCTTGGCATTTAACAAGTCCATAACGTCTAATTCGTCATCCCATCATATTCTTCAATTCACAAATCTCAATATCACACTAGAAAATATATACATCAGACTTGCATCATCATATAAACATGTCTCAAAGCTCCCATAATCAATCTAATGCATAAACACCATTTGACACTATTTCAAGTTAATCTCCTATTTTGAATTCCCAAGAACAAGGGTCCGAAGACACTAGAGCAACTCAACCAATCATTGAGATACAAGTAACCGTGTTAAGAAGTGGTTTGGAAGTGTCGAGGAGGTATTAAAAGTGATCGAGGGTCCAAACCATGGAAGAGGAACTTTTCAAAATTTTCCAGTTTGGTACATGTAGTAGGATTAAGGATGCTACATGTACCCAGCGAGCAGAAGGTATAATTTGAGTTTGGTACACGTAGCAGTTAAGGGTGCTACATGTAGCTAGCGAACAGAAGATACAATCTAAATTTGGTACATGTAGCAGAGTAAGGGTGCTACATGTAGCTAATGAATGAAAAATCAAAGAAATCTGGGTTTGCTACATGTACCGGGGTAAATATTGGTACATGTAGCACCTGGGTTTTTCAGCACGATTCTGACAGCTTTCAAGGGCAAACACAAGGCCACCAAATAACGATCCAAGGTAAGTTTTGGACATTGAATCTACTCATAAACATATAGAGAAAGATAGAAATCCCTACCTCGAGCATCAAAGCCAAACCCCATGAGAGATCGAGCCCTAACTTCCAAAATCAACACCGAGATCAATACACCTTCACCGAGAGCTAGCCGACGATGTACAAGCTCCAATACGTGCGTAGATGATGGATCAAAGGTTGGTTGTCTTGGGTTTCAAGTTGTTTTGGTGAAATTTGGGTGGAGGAGTGAGAGAGGGAGAGGAACCGAGAGAGGGGAGAGAGATAGGGAGAGTAGAGAGAGTGTGGGTTGGGGATTTTAATCCCCTACACCCCCACACACACATATATATACTAGGACACAAACACTAATCACACTTGCACTCCCTCCACTTTCAATCCTTATCATTTAAGCCCCAAATCAAAATAAATCCAATAAATTTCACATTTATTCAAAATTCTAATATTAATAAAACCTTTAAACGATTTTTCCGAAAATACGAGTCTCTACACCAAACTTCTAAGGTTATTCACAACCTTTTCTAAAAAATAAACATGAAAAAAGTAATCAATCTAAAGAATATGTACTTACTCGTACGGTATTGTACCGTTTTGGTGTGGTTTGGCATCGTATGGAGTTACTCATACGGTATTGTACCGTTTTGTTGTGGTTTGGTACCGTATGGACTTACTCGTATGGTATTGTACCATTTTGGTATGGTTTGGTACCGTATGGATGTATTTGTACGGTATTGTACCGTTTTGGAGAAGTTTGGTACCGTATGGCTGTACTCGTACGATATTGTACCGTTTAGGTGTGGTATGGTACCGTGTGGACTTATTCGTATGGTGTTGTACCGTTTCTTTGTGGTTTTGTACCGTATGAACTTATTCATACGGTATCGTACCTTTTTGTTGTGGTTTGGTACCGTATGGACTTACTTGTACGGTATTGTACCGTTTTGTTGTGGTTTGGTACCGTATGGACTTACTCGTATGGTATTGTACCGTTCAAGGGTGGTTTGGTACCGTCTAGAGGTACTCGTACGATATTGTATCGTTTTGGGGTTGTATGATTCGCTATGGACGTACTCGTACGGTAATGTACCGTTTTGGTGTGGTATTCTACCGTATAGACTTACTCGTACGGTATTATACCGTTCGGTGTGCTTTGGTACCGCATGGATGTACACATACGGTATTGTACCATTTTGGTGAACTTTGGTACCGTATGGATGTATTCGTACGGTATTATACCGTTATGGTGTGGTTTGGTACCCAATGGATACACTCATAAAGTATTGTACCGTTTTGGTGTGATATGGTTCCCTTTGGACATTCTCGTGCGGTATTGTACCTTTTTTGTGTGGTATGGTACCGTATGGACTTACTCGTACGGTATTGTACCATTTTGGTATGGTATGGTACCGTATGGACTTGCTCGTACGGTATTGTACCGTTTTTGTGCGGTATGGTACCGTTTGGACGTACTCGTACGGTATTGTACCGTTTTGTTGTGGTTTGGTACCGTATGGACTTACTCTTACGGTATCGTACGTTTTTGTTGTGGTTTGGAACCGTATGGACGTACTCGTACGGTATTGTACCCTTTTGGAGTGGTTTGGTACCGTATGGACGTACTAGTATGGTATTGTACTGTTTTTGTGAAGTTTGGTACCGTATGGATGTACTCGTACGGTATTGTACCGTTATGGTGTGGTTTGGTACCCTATGGATGTGCTCGTAAAGTATTGAACCGTTTTGGTGTGGTTTGATACCGTATGGAGGTACTCGTACGTTATTGTACCGTTTTCTTATGGTATGGTTCCCATTGGACATTCTCGTACAGTATTGTACCTTTTTGGTGTGGGATGGTACCATATGGACTTACTCGTACGGTATTGTATCGTTTTTGTGTGGTTTGGTACCCTATGGATGTACTTGTACGGTATTGTACCGTTTTGGTGAAGTTTGGTACCGTATGGATGTACTCGTACGGTATTGTACTGTTTTGGTGTGGTATGGCACCGTATGGACTTACCCGTACGGTGTTGTACCATTTCTTTGTGGTTTGGTACCGTATGGACTTACTCGTACGGTATCGAACCATTTTGTTGTGGTTTGGAACCGTATGGACGTACTCGTACGGTATCGTACCATTTTAGGGTGGTTTGGTGCCGTATGGACGTACTCCTACGGTATTGTACCATTTTGGTACGATTTGAAACCGTATGGACGTACTCGTACGGTATTGTACCTTTTTGGTGAAGTTTGGTACCGTATGGATGGACTCGTACGGTATTGAACCGTTATGGTGTGGTTTGGTACCCTATGGATGTACTCGTAAGGTATTGTACCGTTTTGGTGTGGTTTCATACCGTATGGAGGCACTCGTACGGTATTGTACCGTTTTGGTGCGGTATGGTACCGTATGGACTTACTCGTATGGTATTTGTATCATTTTGTTATGGTTTGGTGCTGTATGGACTTACTATTATGGTATCGTACCTTTTTGTTGTGGTTTAGAACCATATGGATGTACTCGTACGGTATTGTATCCTTTTGGTGTGGTTTGGTACCGTATGGACGTACTCGTACGGTATTGTACCGTTTTGGTGAAGTTATGGTACTGTATGGATGTACTTGTACGGAATCGTACCGTTATGGTGTGGTTTGGTACCCTATGGATGTGCTCGTAAGGAATTGTACCGTTTTGGTGTGGTTTGATACCGTATGGAGGTACTCGTACGGAATTGTACCATTTTCTTGTGGTATGGTTCCCATTGGACATTCTCGTACGGTATTTTACCTTTTTGGTGTGGGATGGTACCCTATGGACTTACTCGTACGGTATTGTACCGTTTTGGTGTGGTTTGGTACCCTATGGACGTACTCGTACGGTATTGTATCGTTTTGGTGAAGTTTGGTATCGTATGGATGTACTCGTACGGTATTGTACCGTTTTGGTGTGGAATGGTACCGTATGGACTTACTCATACGGTGTTGTACCGTTTCTTTGTGGTTTGGTACCGTATGGACTTACTCGTACGGTATCGAACTATTTTGTTGTGGTTTGGAACCGTATGGATGTACTCGTACGGTATTATACCATTTTGGGGTGGTTTGGTGCCGTATGGACGTACTCCTATGGTATTGTACCATTTTGGTACGATTTGAAACCGTATTGACGTACTCGTATGGTATTGTACCTTTTTGGTGAAGTTTGGTACCGTATGGATGGACTCGTACGGTATTGAACCTTTATGGTGTGGTTTGGTACCCTATGGATGTACTCGTAAGGTATTGTACCATTTTGGTGTGGTTTCGTACCGTATGGAGGCACTCATACTGTATTGTACATTTTGTTGTGGTTTGGTTCCCTTTTGACATTCTCGTACGGTATTGTACCTTTTTGGGGTAGTATGGTACCGTATGGACTTACTCGTACGGTATTGTACCGTTTTTTGTGGTTTGGTACCGTATGGACTTACTCAAACGGTATTGTACCATTTTGTTGTGGTTTGATACCGTATGGACTTAATTGTACGGTATCGTACCATTTTGTGGTGGTTTGGTACCGTATGGCCGTACTCGTACAGAATTGTACCGTTTTGGTGTGGTTTGGTACCGTCTAGAGGTACTCGTAAGATATTGTATCATTTTGGTATTGTATGGTTCGCTATGGACATACTCAAACGGTAATGTACTGTTTTGGTATGGTATGCTACCGTATGGACTTACTCGTACGGTATTGTACCGATTGGTGTGGTTTGATACCGTATGGATGTACTCGTACGGTATTATACCGTTTTGGTGTGGTATGGTACAGTATGGACTTACTCGTATGGTATTGTGACGTTTTGGTGATGTTTGGTACTGTATGTATGTACTCGTACGATATTGTACCGTTATGGTGTGGTTTTGTGCCCTATGGATATACTCATAAGGTAATGTACTATTTTGGTGTACTTTGGTTCCCTGTGGACATTCTCGTACGGTATTGTACCTTTTTGCTGTGGTCTGGTACCGTATGGACTTACTCGTACGGTATTGTACCGTTTTGTTGTGGTATGGTACCGTATGGATTTACTCGTACAGTGGTATGGTACCGTACAGACTTACCCGTACGGTCTTGTACCGTTTTGGTGTGGTTTGATATCGTATGGATTTACTCGTACGGTATTGTACCGTTTTGTTGAGGTTTTGTACCGTATGGACTTACTCGTACGATGTCGTACCGTTTTGTTGTGGTTTGGTACCGTATGGATATACTCGTACGGTATTGTACCGTTTTAGTGTGGTTTGGCACCGTCTGGGGTACTCGTACGATATTGTATCGTTTTGGTGTTGTATGGCTCGCTATGGACATACTCGTACAGTAATGTACCGTTTCGTAGAAGTTTGGTACCGTATGGATGTACTAGTACGGTATTGTACCGTTATGGTGTGGTTTAGTTCCCTATGGATATACTCGTAAGGTATTGTAGTATTTTGGTATGGTTTGGTACCGTATGGAGGCACTCGTACGATATTATACCGTTTTGGTGTGGTATGGTTCCCTATGGACATTCTCGTATAGTATTGTACCTTTTTGGTGTGGTATGGTACCGTATGGACTTACTCATTCGGTATTGTACCGTTTTGGTGTGGTATGGTACCGTATGGACTTACGCGTAGGGTATTGTACCATTTTGGAGTTGTTTGGTACCGTATCGATGTACTCGTACGGTATTGTACCATTCTGGTATGGTTTGATTCCGAATGGACATACTCATACGGTATTGTACCGTTTTGGTGAAGTTTGGTACCGTATGGATGTAGTCGTAAAGTATTGTACCATTATGGTGTGGTTTGGTACCCTATGGATGTACTCGTAAGGTATTGTACCGTTTTGGTGTGCTTTGGTACTGTATGGAGGTACTCGTACGGTATTGTACCATTTTGATGTGGTATGGTTCCCTTTGGATATTTTCATACGGTATTGTACCGTTTTAGTGTAGTATGGTACCGTATGGACTTACTCATATGGTATTGTACCGTTTTGTTGACGTTTGGTACCGTATGGACTTTCTCGTACGGTATTGTACCATTTTGTTGTGCTTTGGTAACGTATGGAATTACTTATACGGTATCGTACCATTTTGTTGTGGTTTGGTACCGTGTGGACGTACTCGTACGGTATTAAACCGTTTTCGTGTGGTTTGGTACTGTTTAGAGGTACTCGGACGATACTATATCGTTTTGGTGTTGTATGGTTCGTTATGGACATACTCGTACGGTAATATACCGTTTTGGTGTAGTATGCTACCGTATGGACTTACTCGTACGGTATTGTACCGTTTGGTGTGGTTTGGTTTTGTATGGATTTACTCATACGGTATTATACCATTTTGGTGTGGTATGGTACCATATAGACATACTCGTATGGTATTGTACGGTTTTGTTGTGGTTTGGTACCGTATGGACTTACTCGTACGGTATCGTACCACTTTTTTGTGGTTTGGCACAGTATGGACGTACTAATACGGTATTGTACCATTTTGGTGTGGTTTGGTACCGTCTGGGAGTACTCGTACGATATTGTATCGTTTTGGTGTTGTGTGGTTCGCTATGGACATACTCGTACGGTAATGTACAGTTTTGGCAAAATTTGGTACCGTATGGATGTACTCGTACGGTATTGTACCATTATGGTGTGTTTTGGTACCCTATGGATATACTCGTAAGGTATTGTACCATTTTGGTGTGGTTTGGTACCGTATGGAGGTACTCGTACGGCATTGTACCATTTTGGTGTGGTATGGTTCCCTATGGACATTCTCGTAAGGTATTGTACTGTTTTGGTGTGTTATGGTACCGTATGGATTTACTCTAATGGTATTGTACCATTTTGGTGTGTTTTGGTACCGTATGGACTTACTCGTACGGTATTGCACCATTTTGGAGAAATTTGGTACCGTATGGATGTACTCGTACGGTATTGTTCCGTTATGGTGTTGTTTGGTGCCGTAAGGATGTACTCATAAGGTATTGTACCGTTTTCGTGTGGTTTGGTACCGTATGGAGGTACTCGTACGGTATTGTACCGTTTTGGCGTGGTATGGTTCCCTATGGACATTCTCGTACAGTATTGTAGCTTTTTGGAGTGGTATGGTACCGTGTGGACTTACTCGTACGGTAATGTACCGTTTTTTTGTGGTATGGTACCGTATAGACTTACTCGTACGGTATTATTCCATTTTGGTGTGGCTTGAAACCGTATGGACGTTCACGGACGGTATTATGATGTTTTGGTGAAGTTTGGTACCGTATGGATGTACTCGTATAGTATTGTACTATTTTGATGTGGTATGGTACCGTATGGACTTACTCATACGGTATTGTACCATTTTGTTGTGGTTCGGTACCGTATGGACATACTCTTACAGTATCGTACCTTTTTGTTAGGGTTTGGAACCGTATGGATGTACTTCGTTCGGTATTGTACCGTTTTGGTGTGGTTTGGTACCGTATGGGCGTACTCATATGGTATTGTACCATTTTGGTGAAGTTTGGTACCGTATGGAAGTACTCGTATGGTATTGTACCGTTTTAGTGTGGTTTGGTACCGTATGTACGTACTCGTATAGTATTGTACCATTATGGTGAAGTTTGGTACCGTATGGATGTACTCGTACGGTATTGTACTGTTTTGTTGTGGTATGGTTCCCTTTGTTGTGGTTTGGTACCGTATGGACTTACTCGTACTGTATCGTACCGTTTTGTTGTGGTTTGGTACCGTATAGACGTACTCGTACGGTATTGTACCGTTTTGGTGTGGTTTGGTACCGTTTAGAGATACTCGTACGGTATTGTACCATTTTTGTGCGGTTTGGTACCGTATGGACGTACTCGTACTGTATTGTACCATTTTGGTGAAGTTTGGTGCCATATGGATGTACTTGAATGGTATTGTACCATTTTGGTTTGGTTTGGTACCGTATGGACGCACTCGTACGGTATTGTACCGTTTTGGTGAAGTTTGGTACCGTATGGATGTACTCGTATGGTATTGTACCGTTATGGTGTGGTTTGGTACCCTATGGATGTACTCGTAAGGTATTGGTCCGTTATGGTGTGGTTTGGTACCCTTTGGATATACTCGTATGGTATTGTACTGTTTTGGTGTGGTTTTGTACCGTATGGAGGTACTCGTACGGTATTGTACCGTTTTGGTGTGGTATGGTTCTCTATGGATATTCTTGTACGGTGTTGTACCTTTTTTGTGTGGTATGGTACCGTATGCTCTAACTCGTACGGTATTGTACCATTTTGGTGTGGTATGGTACCATATGGACTTACTCATACGGTATTGTACCGTTTTGGTGTGGTTTGGTACCGTATGGACATACTCGTACGGTATTGTAACGTTTTTGGTGAACTTTTGTACTGTATGGACTTACTCGTACGGTATTGTGCCGTTTTGTTGTGGTTTGGTACCGTATGGACTTACTCGTACGGTATCGTACCTTTTTATTGTGGTTTGGAACCGTATGGACGTACTCGTACGGTATTGTACCGTTTTAGTGTGGTTTGGTACAGTATGGACGTACTCGTACGGTATTGTACCATTTTGGTGAAGTTGGTACCGTATGGATGTACTCGTATGGTATTGTACCGTTTTGTTGTGGTACGGTACAGTATGGACTTACTCGTACGGTATTGTGTCGTGTTATTGTGGTTTGGTACCGTATAGACTTACTCGTACGGTATCGTACCTTTTTTTGTGGTTTGGAACCGTATGGACATACTCGTACGGTATTGTACCATTTTGGTGTGGTTTGTTACCATATGGATGTATTCGTACGGTATTGTACCATTTTGGTGAAGTTTGGTACTGTATAGATGTACTCTTACGGTATTGTGCCGTTTGGTTGTGGCTTGGAACCGTACGGACTTACTTTTATGGCATCGTACCTTTTTGTTGTGGTTTGGAACCGTATGGACATACTCGTACGGTATTGTACCATTTTGGTGAAGTTTGGTACCGTATGGATGTACTCGTACGGTATTGTATCGTTTTAGTGTGGTATGATTCCGTATGGACTTACTCGTACGGTATTGCACCGTTTTGTTGTGGCTTGGAACCGTACGGACTTACTTTTATGGTATTGTACCTTTTTGTTGTGGTTTGGAACCGTATGGACATACTCGTACGGTATTGTTTCGTTTTGGTGTGGTATGGTTCCGTATGGACTTACTCGTACGGTATTGTACCATTTTGTTGTGGTTTGGTACCGTATGTACTTACTCATATGGTATCGTACCTTTTTATTGTGGTTTGGAACCGTATGGACGTACTCGTACGGTATTGTACCGTTTTGCTGGGGTTTGGTACCGTATAGCCGTACTCATACGGTATTGTACCATTTTGGTGAAGTTTGGCGCCGTATGGATGTACTTGTACGGTATTGTACGATTTTGGTTTGGTTTGGTACCATATGGACGCACTCGTACGTATTGTACCGTTTTGGTGAAGTTTGGTACCGTATGGATGTACTCGTACGGTATTGTACCGTTTTGGTGTGGTTTGGTACCCTATGGATGTACTCGTAAGGTATTGGTCCGTTATGGTGTGGTTTGGTACCTTTTGGATATACTCGTAAGGTATTGTACCGTTTTGGTGTGGTTTGGAACGGTATGGACGTACTCGAACGGTATTGTACCGTTTTTGTAAAGTTCGGTGCCGTATGGATGTACTTGTACGGAATTGTACGGTTGTGGATTGGTTTCGTACCGTATGGACGCACTCGTACGGTAACGTACCTTTTTGTTGTGGTTTAGAACCGTATGGACATACTCGGACGGTATTGTACCATTTTAGTGTGGTTTGGTACCGTACGGTATCGTACCTTTTTTTGTGGTTTGGAACCGTATGGACATACTCGTACGGTATTGTACCATTTTGGTGTGGTTTGTTACCGTATGGACGTATTCGTACGGTATTGTTCCATTTTGGTGAAGTTTGGTACCAAATAGATGTACTCGTATGGTATTGTGCCGTTTTGGTGTGGTTTTGTACCGTATGGACGTACTTGTACGGTATTATACCATTTTGGTGAAGTTTGGTACCCTATGGATGTACTTGTAAGGTATTGTACCGTTTTGGTATGGTTTGGTGCCGTATGGAGGTACTCTTACGATATTGTACCGTTTTGGTATGGTATTGTTCCCTATGGACATTCTCGTATGGTATTGTACCTTTTTGCTATGGTATGGTACCATATGGACTTACTCATACGGTATTGTGCTGTTATTGTGTGGTATGGTACCGTATGGACTTACTCGTGCGGTATTGTGTCATTTTGTTGTGGTTTGGTACCGTATGGACTTACTCGTACGGTAACTTGCCTTTTTGTTGTGATTTGGAACCGTATGGACGTACTTATACGGATTTGTACCATTTTGGTGTTTTTTGGTACCATATGGACGTATTCGTATGGTATTGTACCATTTTGGTGAAATTTGGTACCGTATAGATGTACTCGTACGGTATTATACCGTTTTGGTGTGGTTTGGTACCGTATGGACGTACTTGTACGGTATTAGACCGTTTTGGTGACGTTTGGTACCGTATGGATGTACTCGTAAAGTATTGTACCATTTTGGTGTGGTATGGTTTCGTATGGACTTACTCGTACGGTATTGTACCGTTTTGTTGTGGTTTGGTACCGTATGGACTTACTCGTACGGTATCGTACCTTTTTGTTGTGGTTTGGAACCGTATGGACGTACTCGTACGGTATTGTACCATTTTGGTATGGTTTCGTACCGTCTAGAGGTACTCGTACAGTAGTGTACCGTTTTGTTGTGGTATGCTACCGTATGGACATACTCGTGCGGTAATGCACCGTTTTGTTGTGGTATGCTACCGTATGGACTTACTCGTACGGTATTGTACCGTTTGATGTGGCTTGGTACCGTATGGATGTACTCGTACGGTATTATACCGTTTTGGTGTGGTATGTTACCGTATGGACTTACTCGTAAGGTATTGTACCGTTTTGTTGTGGTTTGGTACTTTATGGACTTACTCGTACGGTATTGTACCATTTTGTATTGTTTTGGTACCGTCTGGGCTTACTAATATGTTATCGTACAGTTTTATTGTGGTTTGGTACCGTATGGACGTACTCGTACGGTATTGTACCGTTGGGGTGTGATTTTGTACCGTCTAGAGGTACTCGTACGATATTGTATCGTTTTGGTGTTGTATGGTTTTGCTCTGGACATACTCGTACAGTAATGTACCGTTTTGGTGTGGTATGCTACCGTATGGACTTACTCGTACGGTATTGTACCGTTTGGTATGGTTTGGTACCGTATGGATGCACTCGTACGGTATTGTACCGTTTTCGTGTGGTATGGTACCGTATGGACTTACGCGTACGGTATTTTACCGTTTTGTAGTGGTTTGGTACCGTATGGACGTACTCGTGCGGTATTGTACCGTTGTGGTGTGGTTTGGTACCGTTTAGAGGTACTCGTAGGATATTGTACCATTTTGGTGTTGTATGGTCTGCTATAAACATACTCATCCGGTAATGTACCGTTTTTGTGAAGTTTGGTACCGTATGGATGTACTCGTACGCTATTGTACCATTATGGTGTGGTTGGGTACCCTTTGGATATACTTGTAAGGTATTGTACCGTTTTGGTGTGGTTTCGTACCATATGGAGGTACTCGTATGGTATTGTACCGTTTTGGTGTGGTATGGTTTTTTATGAACATTCTCGTGCGGTATTATACCTTTTTGTTGTGGTATGGTACTGTATGGACTTACTCATATGGTATTGTACCATTTTGTTGTGATTTGGAACCGTATGGACGTACTCGGATGGTATTGTAACGTTTTGGTGTGATTTAGTACAAGGTGGATGCACTCGTACGGTATTGTACCGTTTTGGTGACGTTTGGTGCCGTATGGATGTACTTGTACGGTATTATACTATTTTGGTTTGGTTTGGTACCGTATCGACGTACTCGTATAGTATTGTACCGTTTTGGTAAAGTTTGGTACCGTATGGACTTACTCGTACGGTATTGTACCATTTTGTAGTGGTTTGGTATCGTGTGACTTACTCGTACGGTATCGTACCGTTTTGTTGTGGTTTAGTAACATATGGACGTATTTGTTTGGTATTGTACCATTGTGGTGTGGTTTGGTACCGTCTAGAGGTACTCGTACGATTTTGTACCGTTTTGGTGTTGTATGGTCCACTATGGACATACTCGTACGGTAATGTACCATTGTGGTGATGTTTGGTACCGTATGGATTTACTCGTACGGTATTGTACCGTTATGGTGTGGTTGGGTACCCTTTGGATATACTTGTAAGGTATTGTACCATTTTGGTGTGGTTTCGTACCGTATGGAGGTACTCGTACGGTATTGTACCGTTTTGGTGTGGTATTGTTCTCTATGGACATTCTCGTACGGTATTATACCTTTTTGGTGTGGTATGGTACTGTACGGACTTACTCGCATGGTATTGTACCATTTTGGTGTGGTACGGTACCGTATGGACTTACTCGTACGATATTGTACCGTTTTGTAGTGGTTTGGTTTTGTATCTACTTACTCAAACAGTATCGTACCTTTTTGTTGTGGTTTAGAACCGTATGGACGTACTCGGACGGTATTTTACCGTTTTTGTGTGGTTTGGTACCGTGTGGACGTACTCGTACGGTATTTTACTGTTTTGGCGAAGTTTGGTGCCGTGTGGATGTACTTGTACGGTATTGTACCATTTTGGTGTGGTTTGATACCGTATGGACGTGTTCTTACGGTATTGTACCGTTTTGGTGTAGTTTGGTACCATATGGATGTACTCGTATGATATTGTACCGTTATGGTGTGGTTTAACCCTATGGATGTACTTGTAAGGAATTGTACCGTTTTGGTGTGGTTTGGTACCGTATGGAGGTACTCGTACGGTATTGTACCGTTTTGGTATGGTATGGTTCTCTATGGACATTCTCGTTTGGTATTATACCTTTTTGGTGTGGTATGGTACCGTATGGACTTACTCGTATGGTATTGTACCATTTTCGTGTGGTATGGTACCGTATGGACGTACTCGTACGGTATTGTACCATTTTGGTGAAGAGTTTGGTGGCGTATGGATGTGCTTGAACGGTATTGTACCGTTTTGGTTTGATTTGGTACCGTATGGACGCACTCGTACGGTATTGTACCGTTTTGGTGAAGTTTAGTACCGTATGGATGTACTCGCATGGTATTGTACCGTTATGGTGTGGTTTGGTACCCTATGGATGTACTCGTAAGGTATTGGTCCGTTATGGTGTGGTTTGGTACCCTTTGGATATACTCATAAGGTATTGTACCGTTTTGGTGTGGTATGGTTCTCTATGGATATTCTTGCACGGTGTTGTACCTTTTTTGTGTGGTATGGTACCGTATGCACTAACACGTACGGTATTGTACCGTTTTGGTGTGGTATGGTACCGTATGCACTAACACGTACGGTCTTGTAACGTTTTTGGTGTAGTTTTGTACTGTATGGACTTACTCGTACGGTATTGTGCCGTTTTGTTGTGGTTTGGTACCGTATGGACTTACTCGTACGGTATCGTACCTTTTTGTTGTGGTTTGGAACCGTATGGACGTACTCGTACGGTATTGTACCGTTTTGGTGTGGTTTGGTACCGTATGGACGTACTCGTAGGGTATTGTACCGTTTGGGTGAAGTTGGTACCGTATAGACGTTCTCGTATGGTATTGTACCGTTTTGTTGTAGTATGGTACCGTATGGACTTACTCGTGCAGTATTGTGCCGTTTTATTGTGGTTTGGTACCGTATAGACTTACTCGTACGGTATCGTACCTTTTTTTGTGGTTTGAAACCGTATGGACATACTCGTACGGTATTGTACCATTTTGATGTGGTTTGTTACCGTATGGACGTATTCGTACGGTATTGTACCATTTTGGTGAAGTTTGGTACTGTATAGATGTACTCGTACGGTATTGGACCGTTTTGGTGTGGTTTGGTACCGTATGGACGTACTCGTACGGTATTATACCGTTTTGGTGAAGTTTGGTAACGTATGGATGTACTCGTACGGTATTGTACCGTTTTGGTGTGGTATGGTACCGTATGGACTTACTCGTACGGTATTGCACCGTTTTGTTGTGGCTTGGAACCGTATGGACTTACTTTTATGGTATCGTACCTTTTTGTTGTGGTTTGGAACCGTATAGACATACTCGTACGGTATTGTACCATTTTGGTGAAGTTTGGTACTGTATGGATGTACTCGTACGGTATTGTATCGTTTTGGTGTGGTATGGTTCCGTATGGACTTACTCGTACGGTATTGTACCATTTTGTTGTGGTTTGGTACCGTATGTACTTACTCATACGGTATCGTACCTTTTTACTGTGGTTTGGAACCGTATGGACGTACTCGTACGGTATTGTACCGTTTTGGTGGGGTTTGGTACCGTATAGACGTACTCGTACGGGATTGTACCATTTTGGTGAAGTTTGGTGCCGTATGGATGTACTTGTACGGTATTGTACCGTTTTTGTTTGGTTTGGTACCGTATGGACGCACTCGTACGGTATTGTACCGTTTTGGTGAAATTTGGTACCGTATGGATGTACTCGTACGATATTGTACCGTTTTGGTGTGGTTTGATACCCTATGGATGTACTCGTAAGGTATTGGTCCGTTATGGTGTGGTTTGGTACCCTTTTGATATACTCGTAAGGTATTGTACCGTTTTGGTGTGGTTTGGAACGGTATGGACGTACTCGTACTGTATTGTACCGTTTTGGTAAAGTTCGGTGCCGTATGGATGTACTTGTATGGAATTGTACCGTTTTGGTTTGGTTTCGTACCGTATGGACGCACTCGTACGGTATTGTGTCATTTTGTTGTGGTTTGGTACCGTATGGACTTTCTCGTACGGTAACGTACCTTTTTGTTGTGGTTTGGAACCGTATGGACGTACTCGGACGGTATTTTACCATTTTAGTGTGGTTTGGTACCGTACGGTATTGTACCTTTTTTTGTGGTTTGGAACCGTATGGACATACTCGTACGGTATTGTACCATTTTGGTGTGGTCTGTTAACGTATGAACGTATTCGTACGGTATTGTACCATTTTGGTGAAGTTTGGTACCAAATAGATGTACTCGTACGGTATTGTACCGTTTTGGTGTGGTTTTGTACCGTATGGACGTACTTGTACGGTATTATACCATTTTGGTGAAGTTTGGTACCCTATGGATGTACTCGTAAGGTATTGTACCGTTTGGTATGGTTTGGTCCCGTATGGAGGTACTCTTACGATATTGTACCGTTTTGGTATGGTATTGTTCCCTATGGACATTCTCGTATGGTATTGTACATTTTTGCTATGGTATGGTACCATATGGACTTACTCGTACGGTATTGTGCTGTTATTGTGTGGTATGGTACCGTATGGACTAACTCGTACGGTATTGTACCATTTTTGTGTGGTTTGGTACCGTATGGACGTACTCGGACGGTATTGTACCATTTTAGTGTGGTTTGGTACCGTATGTACGTACAAGTACGGTATTGTACCGTTTTGGTGAAGTTTGGTACTGTATGGATGTACTCATACGGTATTGTACCATTTTGGGGTGGTATCGAACCGTATGGACTTACTCGTACGGTATTGTGTCATTTTGATGTGGTTTGGTACCGTATGGACTTCTCGTATGGTAACTGGCCTTTTTATTGTGATTTGGAACCGTATGGACGTACTCATACGGGTTTGTACCATTTTGGTGTTTTTTGGTACCATATGTACGTATTCGTACGGTATTGTACCATTTCGGTACCGTATAGATGTACTCGTACGGTACTGTACCATTTTGGTGTGGTTTGGTACCGTATGGACGTACTTGTATGGTATTAAACCGTTTTGGTGAAGTTTGGTACCGTATGGATGTACTCGTAAAGTATTGTACCATTTTGGTGTGGTATGGTTTCGTATGGACTTACTCGTACGGTATTGTACTGTTTTGTTGTGGTTTGGTACCGTATGGACTTACTCGTACGGTATTGTACCTTTTTGTTGTGGTTTGGAACCGTATGGACGTACTCGTACGGTATTGTACCATTTTGGTGTGGTTTGGTACCGTCTAGAGGTACTCGTACGGTAGTGTACCGTTTTGTTGTGGTATGCTACCGTATGGACATACTCGTGCGGTAGTGCACCGTTTTGTTGTGGTATGCTACCGTATGGACTTACTCGTACGGTATTGTACCGTTTGATGTGGCTTGGTACCGTATGGATGCACTCGTACGGTATTGTACCGTTTTTGTGTGGTATGGTACAATTTGGACTTACTCGTAAGGTATTGTACCGTTTTGTTGTGGTTTGGTACCGTATGGACTTACTCGTATGGTATTGTACCGTTTTGTATTGTTTTGGTACCGTATGGACTTACTAATACGTTATCGTACAGTTTTATTGTGGTTTGGTACCGTATGGACGTACTCGTACGGTACTGTACCGTTGGGGTGTGATTTGGTACCGTCTAGAGTTACTCGTACGATATTGTATCGTTTTGGTGTTGTATGGTTTTGCTCTTGACATACTCGTACAGTAATGTACCGTTTTGGTGTGGTATGCTACCGTATGGACTTACTCGTACGGTATTGTACCGTTTGGTATGGTTTGGTACCGTTTGGATGTACTCGTATGGTATTGTACCGTTTTAGTGTGGTATGATACCGTATGGACTTACTCGTACGGTATTTTACCGTTTTGTAGTGGTTTGGTACCGTATGACTTACTCGTACGGTATCCTACCGTCTTTTTGTGGTTTGGTACCGTATGGACGTACTCGTACGGTATTGTACCGTGTTGTGTGGTTTGGTACTGTCTAGAGGTACTCGTACGATATTGTACCATTTTGGTGTAGTATGGTCCGCTATAAACATACTCATTCGGTAATGTACCGTTTTTGTGAGGTTTGGTACCGTATGGATGTACTCGTATCCTATTGTACCATTATGGTGTGGTTGGGTACCCTTTGGATATACTTGTAAGGTATTGTACCGTTTTGGTGTGATTTCGTACCGTATGGAGGTACTCATATGGTATTGTACCGTTTTGGTGTGGTATGGTTTTTTATGAACATTCTCGTGCGGTATTATACCTTTTTGTTGTGGTATGGTACTGTATGGACTTACTCATATGGTATTGTACCATTTTGTTGTGATTTGGAACCGTATGGACAATCTCGGATGGTATTGTACCATTTTGGTGTGATTTAGTACAGTGTGGATGCACTCGTACGGTATTGTACCGTTTTTGTGAAGTTTGGTGCCGTATGGATGTACTTGTACAGTATTATACTGTTTTTGTGTGGTTTGGTAACGTATGGATGTACTCGTACGGTATTTACCGTTTTGCTGTAGTTTGGTACCATATGGATGTACTCGTAAGGTATTGGTCCGTTATGGTGTGGTTTGGTACCCTTTCGATATACTCGTAAGTTATTGTACCATTTTGGAGTGGTTTGGCACCGTTTGGTGGTGCTCGTACGGTATTGTACCGTTTTGGTGTGGTATGGTTCTCTATGGACATTCTCGTATGGTATTATACTTTTTTGGTGTGGTACGGTACCGTATGGACTTACTCGTATGGTATTGTACCATTTTGGTGTGGTATGGTACCGTATGGAGTTACTCGTACGGTATTGTGCCGTTTTGTTGTGGTTTGGTACTGTATGGACTTACCCATTCGGTATCATATATTTTTGTTGTGCTTTGGAATCGTATGGATGTACTCATACAGTATTGTACCGTTTGCTGTGGTTTGGTACCGTATGGACGTACTCGTACGGTATTGTGCCATTTTGATTTGGTTTGGTAGTATATGGACTTGCTCCTACGGTATCGTACCTTTTTTCTTGTGGTTTGGAACCGTATGGACGTACTCGTACGGTATTGTACCGTTTTGGTGAAATTTGGTGCCGTATGGATGTACTTGTACGGTATTGTACCGTTTTGGGGTGGTTTGGTACCGTATGGACGTACTCGTATAGTATTGTACCATTTTGGTGAAGTTTGGTACCGTATGGACTTACTCGTACGGTATTGTACCATTTTGTAGTGGTTTGGTACCGTGTGACTTACTCGTACGGTATCGTACCGTTTTGTTGTGGTTTAGTACCATATGGACGTACTCGTACGGTATTGTACCGTTGTGGTGTGGTTTGGTACCGTCTAGAGGTACTCGTACGATTTTGTACCATTTTGGTGTTGTATGGTCCACTATGGACATACTCGTACGGTAATGTACCATTGTGGTGAAGTTTGGTACCGTATGGATTTACTCGTACGGTATTGTACTGTTATGGTGTGGTTGGGTACCCTTTGCATATACTTGTAAGGTATTGTACCATTTTGGTGTGATTTCGTACCGTATGGAGGTACTCGTACGGTATTGTACCGTTTTGGTGTGGTATTGTTCTCTATAGACATTCTCGTACGGTATTATACCTTTTTGGTGTGGTATGGTACTATACGGACTTACTCGTATGGTATTGTACCATTTTGGTGTGGTACGATACCGTATGGACTTACTCGTACGATATTGTACCGTTTTGTAGTGGTTTGGTTTTGTATTTACTTACTCATACAGTATCGTACCTTTTTGTTGTGGTTTGGTACCGCGTGGACGTACTCGGACGGTATTTTACCGTTTTTGTGTGGTTTGGTACCGCGTGGACGTACTCGTACGGTATTTTACCGTTTTGGTGAAGTTTGGTGCCGTATGGATGTACTTGTACGGTATTGTACCTTTTTGTTGTGGTTTGGAACCGTATGGACGTACTCATACGGTATTGTACCATTTTGGTGTGGTTTGGTACCGTATGGACGTACTTGTATGGTATTGTATAGTTTTGGTGAAAGTTGGTGCCGTATGGATGTACTTGTATAGTATTGTACCGTTTTGGTGTGGTTTGGTACCGTATGCACGTACGCGTATGGTATTGTACTGTTTTGGTGTAGTTTGGTACCGTATGGATGTACTCGTATGGTATTTTACCGTTTTGGTGTGGTATGGTACCGTATGGACTTACTCGGATGGTATTGTACCGTTTTGTTGTGGTTTGGTACCGTATAGACTTACTTGTACGGTATCATATCTTTTTGTTGTGGTTTGGAACTGCATGGAAGTACTCGTACGGTATTGTACCGTTTTGGTGTGGTTTGGTACCGTATGAACGTACTCGTACGGTATTGTACCGTTTTGGAGAAGTTTGGTACTGTATGGATGTACTCGTACGGTATTGTACCATTTTGGTGTGGTATGGTACCGTATGGACTTACTCGTACGGTATGGTGCCGTTTTGTTGTGGTTTGGTACCGTATGGACTTACTCGTATGGTATCGTACCTTTTTGTTGTGGTTTGGAACCGTATGGACGTACTCGTACGGTATTGTACCATTTTAGTGTGGTTTTGTACCGTATGGACGTATTCGTACGGTATTGTACCGTTTTGGTGAAGTTTGGTACTGTATAGATGTACTCGTACGTTATTGTACCATTTTTGTGTCGTTTGATACCGTATGGACGTACTCGTACGGTACTGTACTGTAACGCCCCGAAAATTTGGAGACATTAATAAAATATTTAAAAGATTATTTTCACAAAAGAAATTTATAAATTTACTACATCACTAGTTCATAAGCATATGTCATTATATTACAATCGTTTTGAATAAATTAACATATTACAATTTTCAAATAAACTTAGAAGCTTCCAAAATAAAGTCGACTTAAATTAATCAGAGCGACTATGCGCACGGAAACCAAGGTTTTTAGCTTCTTTCTCAATAGGATTTAACTCGATCGAATCGTACGACACTTCTGCTCCGTCTTCGCTACCTGGCATTCGAGTTACCAGGGTAGCATAGTACCGTGAGCAATGACGCTCAGTAGCCAAACCCACCCGAACCCATAACTTACAAGCAGCAAGAAAATATAATTGAAGTGCATTGACATAACATAAAGAGAGAACAATTAATCATTTTATTACTATTCTTCAACCTAAGTGAAATCTCGGATCTTATCCACAGATCCGTTCCTACCCATAACTTCTGGCACAAACACTGGTGTGGTCCGACTCCCCTTTTCCAGATCCGGATGAAAGATACCTAAGTTATATACTTGGGTATCCCATCCGCGACCATAAGTTCGGATTAAATTTCACCAGCAACGCTCAAGCGCCGTCTAGCCCGATTACGGAATAAAATTAGTGTGACGACATAAATAATTTTTCGCATTTAATAAACTAAAGAGCAAAAATAATATTTTTGTTTTGATGATTTTTATTATTTATTAAAAATACCGGGTCTTTACAATCTATCCCCCTTAAAACAATTTCGTCCTCGAAATTAAGATGTACCTTCGATTTGAAACAGCTGCAGATAGTTGGTTTTCATCTTGTCATCGCGTTCTCAAGCTGATTCCTTCAATCCTCAGTGTCTCCATAGGACCCTGACTAATTTGATTGTTTGTCCTCGGGTAACTTTTTCTCCATGATTTTATCTTTCACCAGTTGCTCTTTAATGATTGTTTCCTTGTCCAGTGTGACTTTCTCTCAATTGAGTACGTGGGTGGAATGGGCCATATCTTTCCGCAGCACAGAAATGTAAAAGACAACGTGAATTTTGGCGATTTGTAGTGGTAAAGTTAGGCGATAGACTATTTCTCCAATTTGCTCCAAGGTCTCAAACGTACCAATGTGGCGAGGCAATAACTTTCCTTTCTTGACAAATCGGGTGATCCCACGGCGCGGATTGAACAAAAATGACATTGAACGTCTATGGTCCCGTCCTTTTGTCGGTGTAACTCTTGTACAAGCTTTGAGTGATCGTTTGTCGTCAACGTATCTCCATCCTTGGTCAGTTCTTGAAAGTTTGGTTCTCGTCTCTTAGTCGGTGGATGGTACTATACTCCAAAAGAAATGAAAAGATTGCAAGAATTTTCAAGGGATTTCAAGTATGAGTCAAATGTCCGAAGATCATAGAACCAAATAGAAGGCACGGATAGATCCTCCTCCACAAGTCGAGGTGCAAGTAGTTTTGAGTGGGAGTTGAAACACGATGAGAATAAGGATCAAGTTAGCTGAAGTAAATTCAATGATTTGGAATTGAAAAGTTCCATCATTGCAATTAATAGCGTTGATTAAAAAGGTTTGACAAGCAAGTAAAACAAACAAGTACTTGGGCTTCAAAACATTGCAATGGAATAAACAAGGCAAATTCTCTTTAAGAAATATAGATCTACCGCAATAAGTTCTGAAGGATTACAAGGTCCAACAATGAAACCGAACTACATATTTATCTTGCACCACATTGGCCAAATGCGCTTCAAACAAGCATCTAACTCTAGTTATCATAAAAAATATTGGGCACAATTGAAAAATAAGCAATGGCTTATGAGTCCATTCTTAGAATAGAACAAGGAATTGATAGAACGATTATTGAATTTTATTAGCTCAAGGCAAGATACATAGCTTAAAGAGAGAGAAGCATAACAACGATCGGTGCACTCAAGGATTAAACAACTCCAACATTGAAACTCGAACTAGGTTTGCGAATTTAGAGTTTGAAAGGTCGAAGGAATATTTTGATGTGATATCAAAAGAATTCAAATGTTGCAACCAGTCCTTGTATGGCTAGTAACAAAAATTATTTAAAATTGTTGAGAGTGCACTAGTCCAAATTAGACGATGATTGCACCGAATATGCAATATGGGAGTGTTTAGGACGGTTATGTTCACAATTGAGTTAATTGTTGACTTCACAAGTAATTCTAATCAACTAATGAAAGATCGAAACAAGATGATCTTTAGGAATACCCAACTCACAAAATTAAGAAAATGTCACGAGAGTTAGGTGCTTGGAATAGACAAGGAGTTCAACAATTTGAGCTTTAGTTGAAGTTGCAGCTCTAACTATGAAAAGTCATAATGACAAATGTGATTTTAAGAAGAGTCATGAGGGATTGAAAAAAAAAGTAGCGGGAGGTTAGAATACAATTAATCGAATGAGAAAGAGGATTAAGATGAATAATCGTCAATAGCTCTTCCATCCCCCTAAAAAAAATAGAACCTCCTTGCAAGAGAACGGTTGCCGCTTTAAATAAAATTCACGACCTTGAACCCTTCTTAATCTGTTTGAACTATGATGGTGCCGGCGTTGAATTCGATTTGTATAGTATATAGTTGGGTGATGATTTTGAATCTCTGACATCATCATGCTTTTATTCCTCGATCTACTATTTTGAGGAGTCTGCGATGCTTGAGGTTGGGTGTTGAAATAGTTGATGTGACCATTGCTTGTAAAAGTTGCATAACCTCCATGTTACTCGGTATCACATTGAGCTTCGTGTTGCGTTGACTTCAAGATTGACATAAACATCTTGACATGGGCAGCGTTGGCATTATTGTTCATATGAAGTTAGGGTCAGGGGTTTCGAATTACGAAATCGTGACGAATATTTTGAAGTAGCAAAATAAAAAAAATTAAAAAAAAATTCATATAAAATGACATGCAACGTATTAAATTTTTTTTTTTTTAAGTGAAAAAGACAATTGAAAGTATCTGTTCAGAAAGTGTCAATTATCTATGCAAAAAGTGTCACATTGGCCAAACAAGCGTGCTTACTACAGTTAGCCCTAGCTACTAGTCATACATGCAAGATTGAAGTTTTCTCGCGGTACGTTCTCACAATAACCGTACCCTTTCCAACCTACCTCTGATCATAGTCTCGACGGGAAGGGAAAACCTTTTTCAGCGAGTATTCAATCTCCTAGATAGCATCTTCTTCGGCCTCAGTCTCTTCCTTCCAACATTGTCAAGGTCTATCGTCTCGTCTTCAAACTAGAAATTTTTGACTTCGTTGATCGACTCTTTATCTACAATAGGAGCGAGTTCTTCTATCTCTTTCTTGGAGTCGTTGACTTCAGTACTTTGATGGAGTTGCTTCGGGTGACAAGACATTTATATGTTACTTTTATAATAAAATAAAATATCGTAGAGTAACTAAGACAGTAGGTAGATTAAGCGCATAACTACCCCGGAGAACACTCTTGGAAAATGTTCTACCCAATCTACCCAAGGCCGAGGGTTTGAACCTAAAGCTCTGATACCATTTGTAACGCCCCGAAAATTTGGAGACATTAATAAAATATTTAAAAGATTATTTTCACAAAAGAAATTTATAAATTTACTACGTCACTAGTTCAAAAGCATATGTCATTATACTACAATCGTTTTGAATAAATCAACATATTACAATTTTCAAATAAACTTAGAAGCTTCCAAAATAAAGTCGACTTAAATTAATCAGAGCGACTATGCGCACGGAAACCAAGGTTTTCAGCTTCTTTCTCAATAGGATTGAACTCGATCGAATCGTACGACACTTCTGCTCCGTCTTCGCTACCTGGCATTCGAGTTACCAGGGTAACATAGTACCGTGAGCAATGACGCTCAGTAACCAAACCCACCCGAACCCATAACTTACAAGCAGCAAGAAAATATAATTGAAGTGCATTGACATAACATAAAGAGAGAACAATTAATCATTTTATTACTATTCTTCAACCTAAGTGAAATCTCGAATCTTATCCACAGATCCGTTCCTACCCATAACCTCTGGCACAAACATTGGTGTGGTCCGACTCCCCTTTTCCAGATCCGGATGAAAGATACCGAAGTTATATACTTGGGTATCCCATCCGCGACCATAAGTTCGGATTAAACTTCACCGGCAACGCTCAAGCACCGTCTATCCCGGGTTGAAATTCACAGGCAACGCTCAAACGCCGTCTAGCCCGGGTTGTGACGCAAGCACAATGCCACCCTTATGTCTCGTCCCAATATCCGAGAGCCGACCACCACCATGCCGTACCCAGGGTTTCGTAAACCAACAATTCACAAATTCACCACCAATCAATCTCCAATCAATACATCACCACGGGTTCCAAACCCAGAATCCAAATCTCAACCTCTCACTTTATTATCTTTTCCATTAATCCTACTTTCACATCTAACAAGTTAAATCCGCACGTCGCAACCAACCCCGGGAACCTATTTGTCCAATCTAACAGTACAACACCATTTCACACAGTGCAACATTTTTCGAAACATGCTCACAGGCTACCAGCAATTAAATTCGCGATAATAACAAATTATGCGATAAAGCTAAGCACGTATTAATTTATCATACGTTCAATTTAATCATGCGATTAATGATACAACTAAACACACTAACATGCTAAAATTATTTAACCGTGCGATAACACTAATCATGCGATTTAAACAAATTACGTTATTCCTTTTGTTTTCTCTTTTATTATTCCAAGCTAAAATCCACGTTTACTCTTAATCATCTCGGGGTGTTAACGGTATTAGAAAAATTCGCATTTACAACCAAACTAGGATCGCGTCGAAACTAATTAATGTTGGGACTTATATTAATAGATTTCAATACACTAGAGTTAGATTTATAAGCTAAACAACTTGAGGGACCAAACTGTAATTTTTCTAAAACATTTCAATATTTCCAGCGGCTGCCTTTCTTTTCGTTTTCTCTTTTTATTTTATTTTATTTATCTTTAAAACAAAATAGGGGCAGTGCTCGAACAAAGTGGGTTTCGGCCCGAACTCGGCCCGCGACGTCGGGTTTAGTTGTTATCATACCGAAACACGAAACAATTAATACGGAATATAATTTATATTTAGGGAGGTGAGTTCGGACTACCTCTCGTTCGGCAAACGGGTTTCGGAGTGATTCGGTGGCGGTTCGGAGAGGCGATGGAACTCGGCTGGTGAGGTGAACTCCGGTTGGTGATGATGAGTTCCGGTGGTGAGGCCGAGGGTGGACGGGCTGGTGGCGTCGGGAGGGCAGGAGGAGGTACGATGGTGATGGGTTTCGGTGAAAATGGTGGAGGCCGAGAGGGGTGATGGCGGCGGTAAGTGGGTGGTACCCGGCTGGCTGTTCTTCTCTCTCTCTACAATTCTCTCTTTCTCTCTGCCAAAGTGTGTGTGTTGGTGTTCATAAAAGAAGAAAGGAAAGAAAGAAGAGTAATATGGGGAGGAGTATATATCTCTTGGGTAATATGGTGCACGTTGAATACTTTTGTTTGGGAGTTAAAGGAAGGTTTCTTGGGTGGTTGTCGACTTATTATTGGTTAGAGAAAAGGAGGTGACAAAAATGGTTAAACATTGACAAGTTAGACGGAAGATGTTTAAAAGAGTATTTTGTTTGCTTCAGTTAGTTTAGGATTGTTAGGGAAATTGGATGGGTAGTTCGGTGGAACAATTGAGTGGAAAAGGGCCACGTATAAGGAAAAATGTGGCTGGGACAAATAAGTTTTTGGTTAGGAAAGATTATTTAGTGCAACCAAAGTACACACAAGGAAAATTACTCGCGAAGCACGCGCGCGCACGCAATCGATTATGGAATAAAATTGGTGTGACGACATAAATAATTTTTCGCATTTAATAAACTAACGAGCAAAAATAATATTTTTGTTTTGATGATTTTTATTATTTATTAAAAATACCGGGTCTTTACATGTACCATGTTGGTGAAGTTTGGTAACGTGTGGATGTACTCGTACGGTATTGTACCGTTATGGTGTGGTTTGGTACCCTATAGATGTACTCGTAAGGTATTGTACCGTTTTGGTGTGGTTTGGTACCGTATGGAGGTACTCGTACGGTATTGTACCGTTTTGGTGTGGTATGGTTCCCTATGGGCATTCTCGTACGGTATTGTACCGTTTTGGTGTGGTATGGTACCGTATGGACTTACTCGTACGGTATTGCACCGTTTTGTTGCGGTTTGGTACTGTATGACTTACTTTTACGGTATCGTACCTTTTTGTTGTGGTTTTGAACCGTATGGACGTACTCGTAAGGTATTGTACCGTTTTGATGTGGTTTGGTACCGTCTAGAGGTACTCGTACGATATTGTATCGTTTTGGTGTTGTATGGTTCGGTATGGACATACTCGTACGGTAATGTACCCCTTTGGTATGGTATGCGACCGCATGGACTTAATCAGACGGTATTGTACCGTTTGGTGTGGTTTGGTACCGTATGGAGGTACTCGCACAGTATTGTGCCCTTTTGTTGTGGTATGGTTCCCTGGGACATTCTCGTTCAGTATTGTACCTTTTTGGTGTGGTATGGTACCTTACGGACTTAGTCGTATGGTATTGTACCGTTTTGTTGCGGTTTGGTACCGTATGGACTTACTCGTACGCTATTGTACCGTTTTGTTGTGGTTTGGTACCATATGGACTTACTTGTATGGTATCGTACCGTTTTGTTGTGGTTTGGTACCATATGGACGTACTCTTACGGTATTCTACCGTTTTGGTGGGGTTTGGTACCGTCTAGAGGTACTCGTACGATATTGAATCATTTTGGTGTTGAATTGTTTGCTATGGACAAACTCGTACGGTAATGTACCGTTTTGGTGTGGCATGCTACCGTATGGGTTTACTCGTATGGTATTCTACCGTTGGTGTGGTTTGGTACCCTATGGATGTACTCGTAAGGTATTGTACCGTTTTGGTGTGGTTTAGTACCGTATGGAAGTACTCATACGGTATTGTACCGTTTTGTTGTGGTTTGGTATCGTATGGACTTACGCATATGGTATCGTACCTTTTTGTTTCGGTTTGGAACCGTATGCATGTACTCGTACGGTATTGTACTGTTTTGGTGTCGTATGGTACCGTATGGACATATTCGTACGGTATTGTACCATTTTGGTGTGGTATGGTCCCGTATGGACTTACTCGTATGGTATTGTACCGTTTTGTTGCGATTTGGTACCGTATGGATTTATTCATATGGTATTGAACCGTTTTGTTGTGGTTTGGTACCATATGGACTTACTTGTACGGTATCGTACCGTTTTGTTGTGGTTTGGTACTGTATGGACGTACTCTTATGGTATTGTACCATTTTGGTATGGTTTGGTACCGTCTAGTGGTACTCGTACGATATCGTATCGTTTTGGTGTTGTATGGTTCGCTATGGACTTACTCGTACGGTAATGTACCGTTTTGGTGTGGCATGCTACCGTATGGACTTACTCATACGGTATTGCACCATTTAGTGTGGTTGGGTACCGTGTGGATGTACTCGTACGGTATTGTACCGTTTTGGTGTGGTATGGTACCGTATGGACTTACTCGTACGGTATTTTACCATTTTGCTGTGGTTTGGTACCGTATGGACTTACTCGTACGGTATCATACCGTTTTGTTATGGTTAGGTACTGTATGGACGTACTTGTACAGTATTGTACTTTTGTGGTGTGGTTTGGTTCGGTTTGGGTGTTGTATGGTTTGCTATGGACATACTCTTACGGTAACGTACCATTTTGGAGAAGTTTGGTACCGTATGGATGTATTCGCACGGTGTTGTACCATTACGGTCTGGTTTGGTACCCTTATGATATACACGTAAGGTATTGTACCGTTTTGGTGTGGTTTGGTACCGTATGGAGGTACTCGTACGGTATTGTACCGTTTTGGTATGGTATGGTTCTCTATGGACATTCTTGTATGGTATTATACCTTTTTGGTGTGGTATGGTACCGTATCGACTTACTCGTAAGGTATTGTACCATTTTGGTGTGGTATGGTACCGTATGGACTTACTCGTACGGTATAGTATAGTTTTGGTGTGGTATGGTACCGTATGGATATACTCGTACTATATTCTACCATTTTGTTGTGGTTTGGTACCATATGGATGTACTCGTACGGTATTGTACCGTTTTGGTGTGGTATGGTACCATATGGACTTACTCGTACGGTATTGTACCTTTTTGTTATGGTTGGGTACTGTATGGACTTTCTCGTACGGTATCGTACCGTTTTCCTGTGGTTTGGTACCCTATGAACATACTCGACGGTATCGTACCGTTTTGGTGTGGTTTAGTACTAACTAGAGGTACTCGTACGATATTGTAACGTTTTGGTGTTGTATGGTTCTCTATGGACATACTCGTATGGTAATGTACCATTTTGGTAAAGTTTGGTTCTGTATGGATGTACTCGTACGGTATTGTACCGTTATGGTGTAGTTTGGTACCCTATGGATATACTCGTAACGTATTGTACCATTTTGGTGTGGTTTGGTACCGTATGGCGGTACTCGTACGGTATTGTACCATTTTGGTGTGGTATGGTTCGCTATGGACATTCTCGTACGGTATTGTACCTTTTTGGTGTGGTATGGTACCGTATGGACTTACTCGTACGGTATTGCACCGTTTTTGTGTGGTATGGCACCGTATGGACTTACTCGTACGGTATTGTGCCGTTTTTATGTGGTTTGATACCGTATGGACATAGACGTACGGTATTGTACCATTTTTTTTAAAGTTTGGTAATGTATGAATGTATTTGTATAGTATTGTACCATTTTGGTGTGGTGTGGTATGGTACCGTATAGACTTACTCATACGTTATAGTACCGTTTTGATGTGGTTTGGTACCGTATGGATGTACTCGTACGGTATTGTACCATTTTAGTGAAGTTTGGTACCGTATGGATGTACTTGTACGGTATTGTACCGTTATGGTGTTGTTTGGTACCCTATGGATATACTCGTAAGGTATTGCACCGTTTTAGTGTGGTTTGGTACCGTATGGAAGTACTCGTACGGTATTGGACCGTTTTGGGGTGGTATGGTTCTCTATGGACATTCTCGTACGGTTTTGTGCCGTTTTGGTGTGGTATGGTACCGTATGGACTTACTCGTATGGTATTGTACTATTTTGTTGTAGTTTGGAACCGTATGGACGTACTTGTATGGTATTGTACCGTTTTGGTGTGGTTTGGTACCGTATGGACGTACTCGTACGGTATTATACCGTTTTGGTGAAGCATGGTACCGTATGGATGTATTCGTACGGTATTGTACCGTTATGGTGTTGTTTGGTACCCTATGGATGTATTCGTAAAGTATTGTACTGTTTTGGTGTGGTTTGGTACCGTATGGAGCTACTCGTACGGTGTTGTTCCGTTTTGTTATGGTACGGTTCTCTTTGGACATTCTCGTACGGTATTGTACCTTTTAGGTGTGGTAAGGTACCGTATGGACTTACTCGTACGGTATTGTACCATTTTGTCGAGGTTTGGTACCGTATGGACTTACTCATACGGTATTGTACCATTTTGGTATGGTTTGGTACCGTCTAGTGGTACTCGTACGTAATCGTATCGTTTTGGTGTTGTATGGTTCGCTATGGACATACTCGTACGGTAATATACCGTTTTGGTGTGGCATGCTACCGTATGGACTTACTCATACGGTATTGCACCATTTAGTTTGGTTGGGTACCGTGTGGATGTACTCGTACGGTATTGTACCGTTTTGGTGTGGTATGGTACCGTATGGACTTACTCGTACGGTATTTTACCATTTTGTTGTGGTTTGGTACCGTATGGACTTACTCGTACGGTATCATACCGTTTTGTTATGGTTTGGTACCGTATGGACGTACTTGTACAGTATTGTACTTTTGTGGTGTGGTTTGGTTCGGTTTGGGTGTTGTATGGTTTGCTATGGACATACTCTTACAGTAACGTACCATTTTGGAGAAGTTTGGTACCGTATGGATGTATTCGCACGGTGTTGTACCATTACGGTCTGGTTTGGTACCCTTATGATATACACGTAAGGTATTGTACCGTTTTGGTGTGGTTTGGTACCGTATGGAGGTACTCGTACGATATTATACCGTTTTGGTATGGTATGGTTCTCTATGGACATTCTCGTATGGTATTATACCTTTTTGGTGTGGTATGGTACCGTATCGAATTACTGGTAAGGTATTGTACCATTTTGGTGTGGTATGGTACCGTATGGACTTACTCGTGCGGTATAGTATAGTTTTGGTGTGGTATGGTGCCGTATGGACTTACTCGTACTATATTCTACCATTTTGTTGTGGTTTGGTACCATATGGATGTACTTGTACGGTATTGTACCGTTTTGGTGTGGTATGGTACCATATGGACTTACTCGTACGGTATTGTACCTTTTTGTTATGGTTGGGTACTGTATGGACTTTCTCGTACGGTATCGTACCGTTTTCCTGTGGTTTGGTACCCTATGAACATACTCGACGGTATCGTACCGTTTTGGTGTGGTTTAGTACTAACTAGAGGTACTCGTACGATATTGTAACGTTTTGGTGTTGTATGGTTCGCTATGGACATACTCGTATGGTAATGTACCATTTTGGTAAAGTTTGGTTCTGTATGGATGTACTCGTACGGTATTGTACCGTTATGGTGTAGTTTGGTACCCTATGGATATACTCGTAACGTATTGTACCATTTTGGTGTGGTTTGGTACCGTATGGCGGTACTTGTACGGTATTGTACCATTTTGGTGTGGTATGATTCGCTATGGACATTCTCGTACGGTATTGTACCTTTTTGGTGTGGTATGGTACCGTATGGACTTACTCGTACGGTATTGTACCGTTTTTGTGTGGTATGGCACCGTATGGACTTACTCGTACGGTATTGTGCCGTTTTTGTGTGGTTTGATACCGTATGGACGTAGACGTACGGTATTGTACCATTTTTTTTAAAGTTTGGTACCGTATGAATGTATGCGTATAGTATTGTACCATTTTGGTGTGGTGTGGTATGGTACCGTATAGACTTACTCATACGTTATAGTACCGTTTTGATGTGGTTTGGTACCGTATGGATGTACTTGTACGGTATTGTACCGTTTTAGTGAAGTTTGGTACCGTATGGATGTACTCGTACGGTATTGTATCGTTATGGTGTTGTTTGGTACCCTATGGATATACTCGTAAGGTATTGCACCGTTTTAGTGTGGTTTGGTACCGTATGGAAGTACTCGTACGGTATTGGACCGTTTTGGGGTGGTATGGTTCTCTATGGACATTCTCGTACGGTTTTGTGCCGTTATGGTGTGGTATGGTACCGTATGGACTTACTCGTACGGTATTGTACTATTTTGTTGTAGTTTGGAACCGTATGGACGTACTTGTACGGTATTGTACCATTTTGGTGTGGTTTTGTACCGTATGGACGTACTCGTACAGTATTATACCGTTTTGGTGAAGCATGGTACCGTATGGATGTATTCGTACGGTATTGTACCGTTATGGTGTTGTTTGGTACCCTATGGATGTATTCGTAAAGTATTGTACCGTTTTGGTGTGGTTTGGTACCGTATGGAGCTACTCGTACGGTGTTGTACCGTTTTGTTATGGTACGGTTCTCTTTGGACATTCTCGTACGGTATTGTACCTTTTAGGTATGGTAAGGTACCGTATGGACTTACTCGTACGGTATTGTACCATTTTGTTGAGGTTTGGTACCGTATGGACTTACTCATACGGTATTGTACCATTTTGGTAAAGTTTGGTACCGTATGGAAGTACTCGTACGGTATTGTACCGTTATGGTGTGGTTTGGTACCCTATGGATGTACTCGTAAGGAGTTGTACCATTTTGGTGTGGTTTGGTACCGTATGGAGGTACTCGTACGGTATTGTACCGTTTTGTTGTGGTACGGTTCCCTTGGGACATTCTCGTACGGTATTGTACCTTTTTGGTGTGGTATGGTACCGTATGGACTTACTCGTACGGTATTGTACCGTTTTGGTGTGGTATGGTTCTCTATGGACATTCTCTTGCGGTATTATAATTTTTTGGTGTGGTATGGTACCGAATGGACTAACTCGTAAGGTATTGTACCGTTTTGGTGTGGTATGGTACCGTATGGGCTTACTCGTACGGTATAGTACAGTTTTGGTGTGGTATGGTACCGTATGGACTTACTTGTACTGTATTGTACCATTTTGTTGTGGTTTGGTACCGTATGGATGTACTCGTACGGTATTGTACCGTTGTGGTGTGGTTAGGTACCGTATGGACTTACTCGTACGGTATTGCACCTTTTTGTTGTGGTTTGGTACCGTATGGACTTTCTTGTACGGTATCGTACCGTTTTCTTGTGGTTTGGTACCCAATGAACGTACTCGGACAGTATCGTACCATTTTGGTGTGGTTTGGCACTGTCTTGAGGTACTCGTACGATATTGTAACGTTTTGGTGTTGTATGGTTCGCTATGGACATACTCGTACGGTAATGTACCGTTTTTGTGAAGTTTGGTACGGTATGGATGTACTCGTACGGTATTGTACCGTTATGGTGTAGTTTGGTACCCTATGGACATACTCGTAAGGTATTGTTCCGTTTTGGTGTGGTTTGATACCGTATGGCGGTACTCGTACGGTATTGTACCATTTTGGTGTGGTATGGTTCGCTATGGACATTCTCGTACGGTATTGTACCTTTTTGGTGTGGTATGGTACCGTATGGACTTACTCCTACAGTATTGCACCGTTTTTGTATGGTATGGCACCATATGGATTTACTCGTACGGTATTGTGCTGTTTTTGAGTGGTTTGATACCGTATGGACGTACACGTACGGTATTGTACCTTTTTTAAGTTTGGTACCGTATGAATGTACTCATACAGTATTGTACCATTTTGGTGTGGTATGGTACCGTATAGTCTTACTCGAACGTTATAGTACCGTTTTGATGTGGTTTGGTATTGTATGGCTGTACTCGTACGGTATTGTACCGTTTTAGTGAAGTTTGGTACCGTATGGATGTACTCGTACGGTATTGTACCGTTATGGTGTTGTTTGGTACCCTATGGATATATTCGTAAGGTATTGCACCGTTTTGGTGTGGTTTGGTACCGTATGGAAGTACTCGTACGGTATTGGACCGTTTTGGGGTGGTATGATTCTCTATGGACATTCTCGTACGGTATTGTACCGTTTTGGTGTAGTATGGTACCGTATGGACTTACTCGTACGGTATTGTATTGTTTTGCTGTAGTTTGGAACCGTATGGACGTACTCGTACGGTATTGTACTGTTTTGGTGTGGTTTGGAACCGTATGAATGTACTCGTACGGTATTATACCGTTTTGGTGAAGTTTGGTACCGTATGGATGTACTCGTACGGTATTGTACCGTTATGGTGTTGTTTGGTACCCTATGGATGTATTCGTAAGGTATTGTACCGTTTTGGTGTGGTTTGGTACCGTATGGATCTACTCGTACGGTGTTGTACCATTTTGCTGTGGTACGGTTCTCTTTGGACATTCTTGTACGGTATTGTACCTTTTAGGTGTGGTATGGTACTGTATGGACTTACTCGTACGGTATTGTACCATTTTGGTAAAGTTTGGTACCGTATGGATGTACTCGTACGGTATTGTACCGTTATTGTGTGGTTTGGTACCCTATAGATGTACTCGTAAGGTGTTGTTCTGTTTTGGCGTGGTTTGGTACCGTATGGAGGTACTCGTACGGTATTGTACCGTATGGACTTACTCGTATGGTATTGTGCCGTTTTGTTGTGGTTTGGTACCGTATGGACTTACTTGTACGATATCGTACCTTTTTTTTTTGTTTGGTGCCGTATGGACGTACTCGTACGGTAATTTACCATTTTGGTGTGGTTCGGTACCGTCTAGAGGCACTCGTATGATATCATATCGTTTTGGTCTTGTATGGTTCGCTATGGACATACTCGTACGGTATTGTACCGTTTGGTGAGGTTTTGTACCGTACGGATGAACTCGTACGGGATTGTACTATTTTGGTGTGGTATGGTACCGTATGGACTTACTCGTACGGTATTGTACCTTTTTGCTGTCGTTTGGTACAGTATGAACTTACTTGTACGGTATCGTACCATTTTGTTGTGGTTTGGTACCCTATGAACGTCCTCGTACGGTATTGTACAATTTTGGTGTGGTTTGGTACCGTCTAGAGGTACTCGTACGATATTGAATCGTTTTGGTGTTGTATGGTTCGCTATGGACGTACTCGTACGGTAATGTACCGTTTTGGTGAAGTTTGGTACCGTATGGATGTACTCGTACGGTATTGTTTCGTTATGGTGTGGTATGGCACCGTATGGACTTACTCGTACGGTATTATACCGTTTTGCTGTGGTTTGGTACCGTATTGACGTACTTGTACGGTATTGTACCGTTTTGGAGAAGTTTTGTACCGTATGGATGTACTCGCACGGTATTGTACCGTTTTGGTGTGGTATGGTACCGTATAGACTTACTCATACGTTATAGTACCGTTTTGTTATGGTTTGGTACCGTATGGAAGTACTCGTACGGTATTGTACCATTTTAGTGAAGTTTGGTACCGTATGGATGTACTCGTACGGTATTGTACCGTTATGGTGTGGTTTGGTACCCAATGGATATACTCGAAAGGTATTGCACCGTTTTGGTGTGGTTTGGTACCGTATGGAAGTGCTCGTACGGTATTGGACCGTTTTCGGGTGGTATGGTTCTCTATGGACATTCTCGTACAGTATTGTACCTTTTTTGCTTGGTATGGTACCTTATGGACTTACTGGTACGGTATTGTACTGTCTTGTTGTAGTTTGGAGCCGTATGGACGTATTCGTACGGTATTGTACTGTTTTGGTGTGGTTTGGTACCGTATGGACGTACCCGTACTGTATTATACCGTTTTGGTGAAGTTTGGTACCGTATGGATGTACTCGTAGGTATTGTACCGTTATGGTGTGGTTTTGTACCCTATGGACGTACTCATAAGTTATTGTTCCGTTTTGGTGTGGTTTGGTACCGTATGGAGCTACTCGTACGGTATTGTATCGTTTTGTTGTGGTATGGTTCCCTTCGGACATTCTCGTACGGTATTGTACCTTTTTGGTATGGTATGGAACCGTATGGACTTACTCGTACGGTATTGTACCATTTTGTTGTGGTTTCGTACCATATGGACTTACTCGTATGATATCGTACCGTTTTTTTGTGGTTTGGTACCGTATGGATGTACTCGTACGGTATTGTACCATTATGGTGTGGTTTCGTACCCTATGGATGTACTCGTACGGTATTGTACCGTTTTGGTGATGTTTGGTACCATATGGAGGTACTCGTATGGTATTGTACCATTTTGATGAAGTTTGGTACCGTATGGATGTTCTCGTACGGTATTGTACTGTTTTCTTGTGGTACGGTTCCCTTTGGACATTCTCGTATGGCATTGTACCTTTTTGTTGTGGTATGGAACCGTATGGACTTACTCGTACGGTATTGTACCGTTTTGGTGTGGTATGGTACCGTATGGACTTACTCGTATGGTTTTGTACCATTTTGATGAAGTTTTGTACCGTATGGATGTACTCGTACGGTATTGTACCATTTTGCTGTGGTACGGTTCCCTTTGGACATTCTCGTACGGTATTGTACCTTTTTTGTGAGGTATGGTACCGTTTGGATTTACTCGTACGGTACTGTACCGTTTTGTTGTGGTTTGGTACCGTATAGGCTTTTTCTTACGGTATCGTACCTTTTTGTTGTGGTTTGGAACCGTATGGACGAACTCGTACGGTATTGTAACATTTTGGTGTGGTTTGGTACCGTCAGGACGTACTTGTACGGTATTTTACCATTTTGGTGTGGTTTGGTACCGTATGGACGTACTCATAAGGTATTGTACCGTTTGGTTGAAGTTTTGTACCGTATGGATGTACTCGTATGGTATTGTACCATTATGGTGTGGTTTGGTACCCTTTGGATATACTCGTAATGTATTGTACCATTTTGGTGAAGTTTGGTACCGTATGGATGTACTCGTACGGTATTGTACGGTTTTGTTGTGGTACGGTTCCCTTTGGACATTCTTGTACGATATTTTACCTTTTTGGTGTGGTATGGTACCGTATGGATTTACTCGTACGGTATTGTACCGTTTTGTTGTGGATTGGTACCATATGGACTTACTCTTACGGTATCGTACCTTTTTGTTGTGGTTCAGAACCGTATGGACGTACTCGTACGGTATTGTATCATTTTGGTGTGGTTTGGTACCGTAAGGACGTATTCGTGAGGTATTGTACCGTTTTGGTGAAGTTTTGTACCGTATGGATTTACTCGTATGGTATTGTACCGTTATGGTGTGGTTTGGTACCCTATGGATGTACTCGTAGGGTATAAGTCCGTTATGGTGTGGTTTGGAACCCTTTTGATATACTCGTAATGTATTGTACCGTTTGGTGAAGTTTGGTACCGTATGGATGTACTCGTACGGTATTGTACGGTTTTGTTGTGGTACGGTCCCCTTTTGTATAATTGTGGTGTGGTTTGGTACCGTATAGACGTACTCGTACGGTTTTGTACCGTTTTGATGTGATCTGGTACCGTATGGATTTACTCGTACAGTATTGTACCGTTTTTGTGTGATTTTATGCCGTATGGTTGTACTTCTACGCTATTGTACTGTTTTGGCGTGGTTTGGTACCGTATGGACGTGTTCGTACGATATTGTACCGGTTTGATGTGGTTTGATACTGTATGGACGTACTCGTACGGTATTGTATTGTTTTGGTGTGGTTTGGTATCGTATGAAAGTAGTCGTACGGTATTATACCATTTTTGTGTGGTTTTGTGCCGTATGGACATACTCGTACGGTATTATATCGTTCTGGGGTAGTATGGTTCCCTATGAACGTACTCAATACCGTTTTGGTGTGGTATGGTACCGTATGGACGTACGCGTACGGTATTATACTATTATGGCGTGGTTTGGTACCGTATGGACTTACTCGTGCGGTATTGTACCGTTTTGGTATGGTTAGGTAACGTATGGACGTACTCGTACGATATTATACCGTTTTGCTGTGGTTTGGTATGTATGGATGTACTCGTACGATATTGTACTATTTTGATGTGGTTTGCTGCCGTATTGATCTACTCTACGGTATTGTTCCGTTTTCGTGTGGTTTGGTACCGTATGGTTGCACTTGTACGGTATTGCACTATTTTGGTGTGGTATGGAACCGTATGGATGTACTCATACTACATTGTACCGTTTTGGTATGGTTTGGTACCGTATGGACGTACTCAAAAGATATTGTACCGTTTTGATGTGGTTTTGCTAACGTATGGAAGTAACTTGTCCGGTATTGTACCGTTTTGTTGAGGTTTGGTACTGTATGGATTTACTCGTACGGTATTCTATAATTTTGGTGTGGTTTGGTACCGTATAGATGTACTCGTACGGTATTGTACCGTTTTGGTGTGGTTTGGTACCATATGGATGTACTCGAATGTAGTTGTACCATTTGGGTGTGGTTTGGAACCGTATGGTTATACTCGCACGGTATTGTACCATATTGATGTGGTATGGTTCCGTATGAATGTACTCGTACGGTATTGTACCATTTTTGTGAGGTTTGATACCATATGGAAGTACTCATACGGTATTGCTCCCTTTTGGTGTGGTTTGGTACAGTATGGACGTACTCGTACGGTATTGTACCATTTTGGTGTGGTAGGTTCCTTTTGGACGTGCTCGTACGATATTGTACGGTTTCGGTGTGCGATGGTACCATATGGACGTACTCGTCGAACTCGTACGGCATTGCAGCGTTTTGGTGTGATTTGGTATCATATGGACATACTCGTACGGTATTGTACCGTTTTGGTGTGGTTTGGTACCGTATGGATGTACTCGTACGATATTGTACCATTTTGATGTAGTTTGGTACCGTATGGATGTACTCTATAGTATTGTGGCATTTTCGTGCGGTTTGGTATCGTATAGTCGCACTTGTACGGTATTACACCATTGTGTTGTGGTATGGAACCATATGGACGGACTCACACAACTTTGTACCGTTTTGGTGTGGTTTGGTACCGTATGGACGTACTGATAAGGTATTGTACGGGTTTGATGTGGTTTGATACCGTATGTATGTTGTGGTTCGGTATTGTACCGTTTTGGTGTGGTATGGTACCATATGGATTATGCGGTTACAGTATTCTACTTGTTTGGTGTGGTATGGTACCGTATAGGGGTTTTGCAACTGTATTGTTCCATTTTATTGTGGTATGATACCATATGGATGTTGTGATACGGTAGTGTACTATTTTGTGTTGGTATGGTACCGTATGGATGCTGTGGTTACGGTATTATACTGTTTTGGTGTGCTATGATACCGTATGGGGTTTTGCAATGTTATTGTACCGTTTTGGTATGGTATGATACCGTATGGATGTTTTAGTACTATATTGTACCGTTATGGTTTGGTATGGTGCTGTACGTGTGAATGTTATGGTAAGGTATTGTACGATTTAGGGGTTTTTTTTTTGGATCGTATGGATGTTTTGGTATGGTATTGTACCGTTTCGGTATGGTATGGTACCGTATGGATATTGTCGTACGGTATTATACCGTTTTTGTGTGCTATTGTTCCGTATGTGTGACCTGGCTACAGTATTGTACCGTTTTCGTGTGGTATGGTACCATATGGGAGTTTTGCAATGGTACTGTACTGTTTTGGTGTGGTATGGTACCGTATGAATGTTATGTTACGGTATTGTACCGTTTTGGTGTGGTTTGGTACCGTATGGATGGCGTGGTATGGTATTGTACCGTTTTGGTGTGGAATGGTATCGTATGGGTGTTGTGGTACGATATTATACCATTTTGGTGTATTTTTGTACCCTATTCATGTTTTTGTACCATATTGTATTGTTTTTGTGTGATATGGTACCGTATAGATGTTGTGGCTACGGTATTGTATTGTTTTGTGTGGTATGGTACCGTATAGGTGTTTTGCAACTGTATTGCACCGTTTTGTTGTGGTATGATACCGCATGGATGTTATGGTTAGGGTATTGTACTGTTTTGGTGTGGTATGGTACCGTATGGTAGTTTTGCAAAGATATTGTACTTAGGGATTGCAATGGGGAGGGTCGGGGTGGATACCACTATCCCCGTCCCCGATCCCCGAACTCAAATTCCTCCCCATCCCCGCCCCAATCCCCATCGGGGATTGATTTTTACCCTCTATCCCCGCCTCAAATGGGGAACGGGGATCCCCGTGGGGAATCGGGTATCCAAAGATCCCAAAACTTTTTAAAAAAAAGTCACTTACCATAAAATACGAATCAAGAAACTAAATTCAAAAAAATAAAATAAAACAATCTACGCTGCCATTACAAACCAAATGCCAAGGAAAATAGCCACAGTTGCTGACATAGTACTATTACAAACCAAATCAAAATAAAAACAGTCAGATCTGCTGTCCTAGTGCCATTATAAACCAAATTTAAATTAAAACAATCACATAGTTGCTGCCATAGTGTATTACAAACCACATTGAAATAAAAACAGTTTCAAACAAACAAGACGAGTAGGCTAGTGGGGCTTGGGATTGGAGACGTAAGTCTTTAGAGTGGCGACTGAGAAATGGAAAAACCCTTAACTTATCTATATATAAAGTAGGCTAGTGGGGCTGGGGCGGGGATCAGAAACCCTAAGTCCCTAACTTGTGTGTGTGTGTGTGTGTATATATATATATATATAATTATGTATTATATATAGTAGGCTAGTGGGGCAAAGATCGGATCGGGGCGGGGCGGGGATCGGGCGGGTACTACCTCATATCCATCCCCTACCCATTCCCCACTTTTTTTAAAATATTATCTCCACACCCTACCCGATCCCCAAATAATCCCTGAATCCCCTACCCATTTGGGGCGGGTTGGGTCGGGACGGCCGGAATTATCATCCCTAATTGTATTGTATTGTTGTAGTATGGTACCGTATGAATGTTGTGGTACGGTATTATACTCTTTTGGTGTGGTATGGTACCGTATGAATATTACGGTGCGGTATTGGACAGTTTTGTGTTTTATGGCGTCGTATGGATTTTGTCATACGGTATTGTACCGTTTTGGTGTGGTATGGTATCGTATGGATGTTGTGGTACCGTATTCTTCCATTTTGGTGTGTTTTTGTACCATGAGGATGTTTTAGTACGGTATTGTAACGTTTTGTTGTGGTATGATACCGTATGGATGTTGAGGTTACGGTACTGTACAGTTTTGGTGTGGTATGACATCGTATGGATGTTGTGGTACGGTATTATATCATTTTGTTGTGGTTTGGAACGGTATGGATGTTGTTGTTTGGTATTATACGGTTTTGGTGTGGTACGGTACCGTATGGGGGATTTACGATGGTATAGTTCTTTTTTGGTGTGGTATGGTACCGTGTGGATGTTATGATACGGTATTTTAACTTTTTTATGTTTTATGGCACCGTATAGATATTGTCGTATGGTATTTTATCGTGTTGGAGTGGTATGATAGCGTACGGATGTTGTGATACGGTATTGTACCATTTTGGCATATTTTTTTAGTATCGAGATCTTGTGGTACGGTATTGTACCATTTTGGTGATGTATGGTATCGTATGGATGTTGTGGTTAGGGTACTATATCATTTTGGTGTGGTACGATACTGTATGGATGTTGTGGTACGGTATTATATCATTTTGGTGTAGTATGCTACCGTACGAATGTAGTGGAACGGTATTGTACCATATTAGTGTAGTATTGTACCGCAAAAATATTATGGTACGGTATTATATCATTTTTGTGTGGTATGATACCGTATGAATATTGTGGTCCGGTATTGTACCGTTTTGGACCAGTTTTGTACGGAATGGTTATTGTGGTATGATATTGTACAGTTTTGGTTTGGTATAGCACCGTATAAATATTGTCGTACGGTATTGTACCATTTTTGGGTGGTATGGTACCGTAAGGATATTGTGGTATGATATTGTACCGTTTGGTATGGTATGATACCGTATGGATGTTGTGGTATGGTATTGTACCGTGTAGGTATTTTTTTTTTTGTACCGTATGGATATTTTGGTACCGTATTGATGTTGTGGTACGGAATTGAACCGTTTTGGTGTGTGTTTTTCTAACGTAGGGATGTTGGGGTACGATATTGCACCGTTTTGGTGTGGTATGGTTTCATATGTCTGTTGTGGCTACAGTATTGTACCATTTTCGAGTGGTATGGTACCGTATTGAGATTTTACAATAGTATTGTACTGTTTTTGTGTGGTATGGTACCGTATGGGGGTTTTGCAATGGTATTGTACTTTTCGTGTGGTATAGTACCGTATGGATGTTATGGTGAGGTATTGTACCGTTTTTGTGTTTTATGGCACCGTATGGATATTGTCGTACGGTATTGTACTGGTTTGGTGTGGTATGGTATCATATGGGTGTTGTGGAACGATATTGTACCATTTTGGTCTGTTTTAGTACCGTATGGTTGTTTTGGTACGACGTTATATCGTTTTGGGGTGGTATGGTGCCGTATGAATGTTGTGGTTACAATATTGTACTGTTTTAGTTTGGTATGGTATCGTATAGGGGTTTTGCAACGGTATTATGCCATTTTGTTATGGTATGATACCGTATGGACGTTGTGGTACGGTATTATTCCGTTTAGGTGTTTTTTTGTAACATATAGATATTTTAGTACGATTTTGTACCGTTTTGATTTCGTATGATACCGTATGGATGTTATGGTGCGGAATTGAACCATTTTGGTGTGTTTTTGTACCTTAGGGATGTTGTGGTATGGTATTGTACTGTTTCGGTGCAGTATGGTTTCATATGTGTGTTGTGGGTACAGTATTGTACCGTTTTCGAGTCGTATGGTAATGTATGGGGGTTTTGCAACAGTACTGTACCGTTTTCGTATGGTATGGTACCGTATGGGGGTTTTGCAATGGTATTGAACTATTTTTGTGTGGTATGGAACTGTATGGATGTTGTAGTGTGTGTATTTTATCGTTTTGGTGTGCTATGGTACCGTATGGATGTTGTGGTATGGTATTGTATCGTGTAGGCATTTTTTTTTTACCGAATTGATGTTATTGTACCATATTGATGTTGTGGTACGGAATTGAACCGTTTTGGTGTGTGTTTTTCCAACGTAGGGATGTTGGGGTACGGTATTGCACCGTTTTGGTGTGGTATGGTTTCATATGTGTGTTGTGGCTATAGTATTGTATCGTTTTCGTGTGGTATGGTACCGTATGGGGATTTTGCAATAGTATTGTACCGTTTTTGTGTGGTATGGTACTGTATGGGGGTTTTGCAATGGTATTGTACTTTTCGTGTGGTATGGTACCGTATGGATGTTACGGTGAGGTATTGTACCGTTTTTGTGTTTTATGGCTCCGTATGGATATTGTCGTACGGTATTGTACCGGTTTTGTGTGGTATAGTATCATATGGGTGTTGTGGAATGGTATTATACCATTTTGGTCCATGTTAGTACCGTATGGTTGTTTTGGTACAGTGTTGTATCGTTTTGGGGTGGTATGGTGCAGTATGAATGTTGTGGTTACAATATTGTACTATTTTAGTTCGGTATGGTACCGTATGGGGTTTTGCAACGGTATTATGCTATTTTGGAGTGGTATGATACCGTATGGATGTTGTTGTACGATATTGTTCCGTTTAGGTATTTTTTTTGTAACGGATAGATATTTTAGTACGATTTTGTACCGTTTTGATTTGGTATGATACCGTATGGATGTTGTGGTGCGAAATTGAACCATTTTGGTTTGTTTTTGTACCTTAGGGATGTTGTGGTACGGTATTGTACTGTTTCGGTGCAGTATGGTTTCATATGTGTGTTGTGGGTACAGTATTGTACCGTTTTCGAGTCGTATGGTAATGTATGGGGGTTTTGCTATAGTATTGTACCGTTTTTCGTATCGTATGGTACCGTATGGGGGTTTTGCAACGGTATTGTACTATATTTGTGTAGTATGGAACCGTATGGATGTTGTAGTGAGGGTATTTTATAGTTTTGGTGTGGTATGGTACCGTATGGATGTTGTGGTACGGTATTATTCCGTTTTGGTGTAATATTGTACCTTACGGATGTAGTAGAACGGTATTGTACCGTTTTGTTGTAATATGGTACCGCATGGATATTGTGGTACGATATTGTACAATTTTTGTATGGCATGACACCGTATGGATATTATGGTACGGTATTGTACTGTTTATATGTATGTGGTGGCTACAGTATTGTACCGTTTTGGTGTGGTATGATACCGTATGAGGGTTTTGCAACAGTATTGTACCGTTTTGGTGTGGTATGATACCGTATGGAGGTTTTGCAACAGTATTGTACCGTTTTCGTGTGGTATGGTACCGTATGGGGGTTTTGCAACGGTTTTGTACTATGTTAGTGTGGTATGGTACCGTATGGATTTTCTGGCACGGTATATACCGATTTGATGTTGTATAGTACCGTATGGATGTTGTGGTAAGATATTGTATCCTTTTCGTGTGGTATGGTTCTGCATGGATGTTGTGGTACGATATTATACCGTTTAGGAGTTTTTTTTATAACGTATCGATATTTTGATACGATATTGTACCGTTTTGGTTTGGTGTGGTATGGTATCGTATGAATGTTATGATACGGTATTGTACCGTTTTGGTATGGTAAGGCACCGTATGGATATTGTCGTACAGTATTGTACTATTTTGCTGTGTTATGGCTACAGTATTGTACCGTTTTCGTGTGGTATGACACAGTATGGGGTTTTGCAACAGTATCGTACTATTTTGGTGTGTTATGTTATCGTACGGATGTTGTGGTACAACTACAAGAAAAATTACATTGGGTGATGAATGAAAATCGTCACAAATTGCATGTTTTTCGTCACAAATAATATAGGTGGCGAAAAAAAATTTGTTGATTAAAGGTTGTCGAGGATTCCTACCTGGTGACGAAATTTATTTTTCGTCATCTATAGTGCCTTTTGATGACGAAATATTTCGTCACCAAAAAGTGAATAATTGATAACTGAAAGTTTTTTCCTTGCTTATTGTGCTTTTTGACGACGAAAAAATTCATCACTGTTGGGCCACATCGCTGACAAAATTTTTCGTCACCAATATAAGAAATCGGTGACAAAATTTTTCGTTACAAAAGACGTTTTCATATAGGAAAAATATCATTCTTTCTTGCTCCTGTTGGGTTTCGAACCCGAGTCCCTTGAGTTTTTCGCGCAAGCTCCGACCAACTGCACCACACTTTTCAATAAATATTTAAAATATCTAATATGTAACATATATGTTTAACATGAAAATATATTTCGAATGTAATTTTAAACCGTTAAACATTAAAATTAGCAATTTTGATAAACATGAAAATTGTAGGCAATTTAGTTATTGTTCAAACCCAATTTGAATTATCTCAATCGGAGTTTTTAGTAAAGAGTTATGTCCGAAATACATTTAGTGACAAAGCGCAATTCATAAATTTTGTCACGAAAGATACCCATTTGACGACGAAATATATTTTTCGTCGCTGAAAGCGTTAAAATGGTGACAAACGTCACCAAAGTTAAGCATTTGGTGACGAAATATATTTTTTGTCACCAAATGATTATCTTTGGTGACAATAAATAATTTCGTCACCTTTTTTAAGCTTATGGCGACGAAAAAGGGATTTCGTCGCAAAATGGGTACCTTTGGTGACGAAAATATTTTTTTCGTCGCCAAACATGTATAATTGGAGACAAAATTATTTCGTCATGAAAATTATCAAAACAGTGACGAATTTATTTTTTTATCGTCAAATGTACTCATTTAGTGATGAAATTAAATTTCGCCGCCATTTTTTCGTCACCAATTTTATTTTTCTTGTAAATGTCGTTCCCAATTCCCAGAGAAATGCCAAACAATTTATTGTGGTTAGTATACTTACAGTGACCAAATTATAGTTCCAACTCCAAACAATCAAAAATATGCCCTAATTTTCACCGCCATCAATTTTCAAGCCCACATGCACCCAACCGAAAAGGGAACCGGTAAATATAGAGAGCCCATTTACCTCCCATTCCATCAATTACAGTAATGGGCAGTCAAGCCAAAGCCAAGAAAGGGCCTTAAAAGACAAGATGAAAATTTCTTACCTTTCATAATGTGTGCAGATTGAATGATTTGACATTAAATGCAAAGGATTAGATATAGTGAGTAAGTTTCATACGTTTTCATGAGTAAGAAAGCATTCCTTCCAAATTAGATTGAAGGTGAGCCAATGCTTCAAAGGAATATATATATATATATATACACACATACAGATTCAATCAGGTAAGGGCGCCCTTACCTTGTTAAGGTAAGGACCTCCCATTTTCTGATCGAATTTCGATGATCCGAGCCGCTCAATGTGTTCAGAACGTGATTTTGAGGGTACTCGCGAGAAATTGGCAAAAAAAAAGACCGGAAAGGGCTTTATCCGAACAGTTTTTGTTTGTTTTTTATCGAACGGTTCAAATAAAAACTGCTTGAATGAAGCCTTTCCTAATCTTTTTTTTTTTGCTGATTTCTCGTGGGTACCCTTAAAATCACATTCTGAACACATTGAGCGACTCGGATCATTGAAATTCGATCGGGAAAAGGGAGAAAAGGGAAAGCCCTTACCGCAATAAGATAAGGGCGCCCTTACTTGAAGGAGACTGATATATATATATCTAAAAAGCATAAGATGATAGGAGAATCAAAATGGGCAAAGTACGGATTACATGCCTATAGTTTGGCCATTTGGCAGATGATCTCCCTAGTCCCTAAGTTATACTAACAACCACTTCTCCTCCCTGTGGTTTTGGAGTAAAGTGCATCTCTAACTCTATTAATAGAAAATGCTGAACGACTCTAAAGTACATCTCTCTCTCTCTCTCTCGCTTAGAAAACATAAATTTACAACAAAGAAATATCTTACTTTTTTCCCCTTACGTTAGCCCAATTGTTTAACGTGACACCAAAACCAAAACTAAACAAGTTCCTGTGACACTCAATCTAAAAGCACAATGGACAATGAATTAGTTTGACACCCAATTTCTCAATGGTAGAAATTAATTCAATTAATGCAAAATGGAAATAGAAATCGAAACCCAATAGAAATTGAACCCCAAATCAATTTCTAACAATCAAAAATTCCCAAACTAACAATCCTAATCGAATCGCGAATAGGTTTGTACAATGGATGGCGCTAATGCCAAGAGGGTTTTTTTAGAGCCACGACATTTTAAAGCCGTGTGACAAGTTTACCCTCACGCTCTAACATTTTCTCTCTCATTAATTCTCTATTAGTGCCCACAACCACGAGATATCACCGACACAATTTTTCATTCCTCACCTTCACCTCCTTTCATCCCAGGGTTGCCAAGACAAGGAGACATTCACTTTCATCTGCTTCACGTCCATTCCAATTCCTTTACTCTGAACCAAACCTCTTCAAATTTAAGGAAAGATTATTTCATCACCGGCTCCTTCGTATCACCGTTGGTGATCTTCAAATTAACAACTGCTATTGTACCATCACTCAAATTCTTTCTTAGTTTTGAGTCTATATAATAGATAGAGTATGAGTTTTAGGGCAATTTATAAAAGACGACAAGAGACAGAGAGAGAGTGGGAGTTATCAGAAAATAGGTGGGTCTGACTTTACGGTTGTCGAATCTTCCTTCTCTTATCTACTTCCTCTTTGTGACTTAGGAATTGTTTCCTCATTATCAGAGACAAATCAATTAATTGCTCTTTGTAGTACTTTGGGGAGCATGTACAGATTTGGGATTCGGTGGTACAGTCATTGTGAGACAAGAAAGATTAGCAAGCTCTTGCAATTGTTGAGGAAGGAGGTGGAACTAGCAATGGCGTGTTGATTTGGACACTGATGGTGGCCCAAATCAAAAAGAGTTCCCTTTGACGAGAGAGAGAGAGAGAGAGAGAGAAAGAGAGAGCCCACGTAAGGGTAGAATTGTGAAATCGAGTTAGTTGTTGTGGCTCTTAAAAAAAAACCCTCGTGGCATTATCGCCACCCTTGTACAATTGATCGTTTCACAATAAAAAATCGGACCAAAACACACACACAGAGCAAGAGCTCTCTGAAAAATCATACTCGCCGAGGAGCATGCCATTGTCCACGGATCTGTGGCGGTGGCCGCCTCCATTAATCGTTTCGAATGATTTTTTGCTATTGGTCATAGGACTCAAACCAAATCATTTAAGGCTTTCAAGCTCAACTGACTTCCTTTATTTAGCCCTCCCTTTGTTTTTTTGATGTTTTTGCACGATATTGATTTTTTTGGACTAGGAGACGGGTTGTGACAGTAGATGGATGAGGGTGCGATAGTGGAGAGTAGAAGGGCTACTGGAAAAGCCGTCGAAGGGATGCAACGGTGGGCAAATGAGGATGAGTGGAGGGTGAATTCTAGATCAGGCCATGGGGCAGAGAGGGTTGTGTTTTTTGGGTGGATAGAGTTGGAGAAGATGATGGGGAAAGGTAGTGCCGACAGTGAGATGCTGAGAGTCTTTTCCTGACCTGCAAGGAAGGGGACTGTACCAATCTTACACTACGGTGGTTCAACTGGAAGTAGAGAACGGATAGAGAGAATAAGGCCTTTGATAAAATCTTCAGCGGACTCATCATCCAACCACAAATGGAGCATTTCTAGGGTTACCCTATACAAAGAAATCCCAGAAGAGTTCAACACTGTGCCTTCGTAGGAGTTAGAATTTTCAAGTGACAAAAATGTATCTAAGAGCTTTGACAGTACTCTTACCTTCTGAACGTAACCTTCTATGTAGCGGAGCATGTTGTTCCAACAAAGGTAATGGGTCAGATCTGGAACAAACCCAAAACGATCGCATACATTGATAAGTAGTCATGCATCAGGAAGCTTTGCTTCCATCAAAAAGTTCTTTGTCTTTTCAGCATCATAGAAGTTCGATTCTCTTATCACACATTCAACCTCCTTATTTTGTCCAATCTTTGCAACAAACTCAATGTACTCGAAGTGAATGTCAAGATCCTCACTTCACTGTAACAAAAAAAGACAGATGAATAAAATAATCACAATTTGAATCGAATATTAATAAAAGATAACTGACTTTTTTTTTCTAAACAGATTACCTGGAGCTCAAATATGACCTAAGGAAAAAGTACAGCCCATCATTTGACTTGAACTGCTCAAAGAGCTTGATGCAAGCATCAACTCCCAGCTACTCAAAGTATTACTTGGCAACGTGCAAAATCAAATGTTAGTCAACAAAAAATTTTTTATTATTTTTTTACAGTGCTCAAATATGACTGACACGACAAATGGGTACCTGCACAAATTATCTGGAGGTTGCCTCTTAGGTTAACCAACAGAAGGTCCTTCATGCACCCCAGTGCCCACTCCTTAGAAAGTGTCGCAAAGAACTCTACAAGAGAATGAAAAGCTCTAAATGTTACATAAAAGGCTCGTAGATCTGCACAACTCATGGATCTGCATAGTACAACATGACTTGAGAATTGCAGATACTCACCTATGGCTCAGTTGCATGAGTATTCATAAGGACATGTTTTATATCATGTGATTCAGAGAAGTGTTGTAAAGGAGGTGATTTGTTATAATCCAGCAAATAACTGCATCTGTATTTCAAAGTAGGAACTTTTGAAACTACCAAACATATTGATATTGATAAGAAAGTGAAAATGCATGAAATGTGATAATTGTTATAAGTTATCACACATTCATACACCAAGTATCTAAAGAATCAAATGCGTTTGAAACTTGCTGAAAATATACTCAACAGATGACATAATACAATTACAAATGGTATTTATTTTCTAAGAATTGTTTACAGAAGAAGCAGATAATCAGGCGTGTATCCAACCTACACCAACATACGAAAAATGGTCAAAAATGGTAGATAAAACATATCCTATCATTCACGTCTGCTTGGAGTATATCAGAATTTAATCGAACTCCCTAATTCTGCAAAAGCCGCACGAACTTTTGGAGTAGCCTTGGCTTTGATATATATTTTCAGTGCAAGGTCATTGTACCCAGTCTACAAGAAATCTCGAGTATAAACGTCGTTTGCGTACATATAGGCAGCAAACAACACTCTCCACCATATAAATCAAATTAAGTACAAAAATGCTAATGTAAAGACTATGTGTGCGTGTATATATGGGTGTGTGTATATATGTATGGATGGATGATGGAACCTTGACAAGGTCTCCAAGTTCTTTACTACATTCCAACTTGTCTTCAGTCAACCAGTTGTCCAAAAGATTTTTCTTGATCTGATTCACGACAAGCCATGACAATTCCAATGACTCAAATGCATTAAGCTTCCCTTTAGTCCAAAGTACTGCAATAAAGGTGGTGTTTGCCCAACTTGTACAACTCAACAGCACAGTGTAACACTCTGCAAATAAGATACAGAAACGTAATTAGCCATATTGCATCTTTATGGGAAAAAAAAAATCAGCCATGAAAAACATAAGGTCCTTATCAGACCCTATAACTGGATGGTTACAACTCAACAGCACAGTGTAACAGTAGCTCCATGATCATATACATGCATTCGTTTTTACCCGAGCTCAATAACATGCAACTTTGATGTATTCTGTCCTGCATTTACCGATTTTGTAGCAAAGGAAATAAGAACAGAAGGATTCTCATTTCCCGGAATTTGTGTAAGACGAACCAATAGATCTCACACACACCATAAAAGAGCATCAAGTGTGCATGCAAGATAAGTATAAGGAACCAAACACACTTTGAAGGAGGCAAATGAGACTGCATGAGCATAAAAAGCTTGACTCCGCTGTTGATCATGGAAAAAAGTTGCATATTTATTTTTGACAAGTTGTTGTCTATAAAAAAGTAAAGACGGGTGGAAAAGCAGTACACGTATAAGGTGACATTGGAAACTATTTAAGTTAATGCAACAAAAGAAAATAAAGAAACAAGTAAACCAAAAACTGCTTATACATATTTAGGACTGGCAAGAATTGCAAGCTATTGAATACACAACGCGCTAATCGCGATAGATGGGAAAGGGCCATAAAGTACATCATCATACTATCAACAAAACCTAAAAGATGATGTTGACAACTACAGAAGGAAGCACACGAAAGATGCTAATAGAATGGAAGCCAATTTTAGTCCACTTTAATGCACGGTTGAGGAAAGATGAAACTTTTTGCCATGATATTTTCAGAGTACAAGAAGATGTAAGAAAGAAGACAAAAGAACCATAAAAGTTAATATTCAAACCCCATCCCCCCAAAAAAGTTAAATAAATATCCTCAGGTATCCCCTAGCATTATCCTCAAAGATTGTTGTTCTTCCAGATATGCCAATCTTCCTTGTGGAACAAGTAATGTTCATACATCAAGGTATAGCTTGCTTGATTGCAATTACATACAGAAATTTAACGGTAAGGCTGAGTGCTTGTCATCTCACTTTGCTTACCCTCTTTAGATTATAACTAGGTAAGCAGCTCGTACTAGCACGAGGTGTCTCATGCCTGTTATTGGAAGTAGGTTCTATATATTTGCAACACTTTGAAGTCATGGCAAAGCTAATTACACAAAAGGGAGTTTGTTGGTGAGTCTACTGTGGAGGGTGCCTTTGTTCCACGCTTCTTCGGGGTGTTAGGGCCTAGATTCTGGCTTGATGCTTGCTAATCAGGAATTGTGTCGAAGACAGAGTGCACATTGACCATTTCTGTTGCAGTGATATCGTAAAGTTGTTCTGCCTTTTCTGCAAAAACAGTGGCAAGGATGGATCAAGTTTGATCTACTATCTCCACATTGAATTTGAGCCTGCAAATAGTTTACATTTAATGAGAGGTTGTTTGGGCTAAAACTCTGAACATGAGCATGAATTGAATATCATGTATAGAACATGAGCATGAATTGAATATCATGTATAGATCCTAGCAATACTAAGGGTTGTTCTTGTAGCGGCCTAGGTGTTGGTAAAGGCTCAGTCTAGTCTAGTTATCCATCAATAAGTTTTTCTCTACTTAAGTATCAATAATAGAGCAAAAATAAAGTGCACAGGTTATAAAGAGCCCTCCAACTTCCCCTACTGCTAATTGTGGCCAATCCACGATTATCTTCTTTTTACGTAAGGCGCACGAAGGTCATCATCGACTATAACAAAAACTTTTCAAACTTGCCAATAATAACTCACATGGGTATGACAGAAGGAGCCAAGGGGGGGGGGGGGGGGGGGATACAGTGAGCAAGCAGACTTTGACCCTTTGTATGCAATATGCATCCACATCTAGACTCAAATCACTCAGCAGAAAAAGGTGCAAAGGATGGAAGTGGGAAACCTAATTTCCAAAGGTTTCCACTGAAAGTCATCTTAGTTGCTAGCTATTAAACTCAAATGTGATACTACAATGCAATCCATGATGCTATGAATGGTCAAAGAAAGTGGTGGTGGTTGAAAGTTCCACCAATAGGAAAACTCATCATAACAACAAAATCCATTGTGATGTGATGAAACCTTCGCATGCAGTCGTCTTTATGCAAAGAGCATGTTAAATACATATTTATAGAACCACAACACAGTAGATTTCTAGCAGCAATAAACGATTAGCTAAGATATTCCTACAAACACCAACCAATGTAAAATAGATACACACCAAGTCAAGACGTTTGTGGAAAACTCATACTAATTGTGATTTTCCACAATGGCTAAGTTACGCTAAAGCTGCTGATTAAAAAAAAAAAAAACTTATGCTAAAGCCTATTAGTTGCCGACAACACTGGATGGGCAAAGAGATCTACTTGCTGCCAAACTACAATCATGGATCATGTGCACGTCACTGCATCAGACGTAAGGCTCAATCTGATTTGATTTGGTTTGGTTTGGTTTGGCTAATTACCCAGTAACTCGTATGGCATTCCACAAACCTACAGATGCAAAATCCTTTAGTATTAGACATGACACCTACACATGCCTTTGCTAAACAACTTCCTGTTGCATCATGTACCTATTCATTTAATAAGGTTGGGTAAGAAGAAATAAGGAAAAGGCAAGATAGCGATAATGCATGCCAATTGTCCAACCAATTACTTTATCGCTGAAACTATGACTATACATCAATCACTTTGAATATCCATCATCATATTATTATATCGGGAAAGAACATACGAAGTGTGCCTGAAGGGAGCTCGGCCAGAGGCACAGGATCTAATTGATATCCAAAAGGAGGGCTGCAATATTTTTGTCCTCCACACGAATATGCAACTTATAAGAATCATCGATATAATCTGTTTCCAAACTCTAACTTAAGCAGGTAATTGTTAGACCATAGCGATCAGAAAGGTTGAAATGATATACAAAAGTTCCATGACTTGAATGTTTTGCAACATAAGCAAACAGATATAATGCATGAGTGCTCATTCATACCAATGCAGAATAAAAGGAAAAATGGTGGACGGGATTAAGTCACAAAAGCAGCTTCTTGTTTTTTTTGGAAAAGGATTATCCTAAGAAAAGGATAAGAAAAAAAGGATAAACAAAACCCTAGATACATGGCATGAAGTGAATTGCTCTAGATAGCGAAGTTTGTTACCTGGGCAATGGTGGCACTTTTTGGTCACAATAGTTACACCAGAAGCTACCATCACCATATGCATAAGTGGCTCTATTGTAGTTCGAGCAAAGACAAGTAGCAAAAATTATGATTGAAGTTAACCACTTGTACAGTGGCTTGTACGCTTGAATATTTAGGCTAGCATGAATAGTGCATGAAGAGAAAGAATGAGATTGTAGCTATGTTTAAGAATAGATGTGTTGATATATTGCAGTTAAAGTGAATTATGCTATTGTTAAAGACTAATTACCTCAGTTACCGATGTTGGTAAATCGACAATTGAGATGATATCATTAGCAGTAGGCTTCTTTTGAGCAGCTCTTTGCAGATTTGCTGCTGGAAGAATGTTGATTTTTTCAGCGTTTGGATGCACCTTGAGGGGTTTGGAAAAAGAGTGAAATAAGTAGGGAAATAATTTGATTGAATTTATTTTGTTTGGATATATAGTTCTTACCATTTGCGGAGTGCTATTGCTTCTGGAAAGGATGGATTGAATATGAAAGCAGATGGACCATGTGTGACTAGGCTTCCCCCTATTTTTTGTGGTTAGATTGCAACGGTCAGAATTTGGAACTGAGCATAAGGCCTAGCAGGAAGTAAATACTACTGAATAATGTAACTTTTATGCATTCATGTGGACAAGGGGGAAAATATTTTGTGGATAAACTCAACCTACAAAGGCTTGAGACTAAACTCAGACGGCAATAGCCAAACCTGCTCTTATGATCAGATTAGGGTGAGCTGATGCAGGCACAAGCCATAGAACAGCAAATTAGATAGTGAAACCCTTGACTTAAATTTATTGAAAGTTTCAAAGTAAGTCTAGGCAAATGTAGTTTAGAGTTCAGAGTAAATTATGCACAGATGAAGTACAATACAATTTATTGAGACAAAATAAGAAGATTGATCCTCGATATGCAAATACATTATTGAGTTCAGGCGTTGGGATCGTGTGTCGAGCTTGAGCCCAAGTTTGATAGGTCATTCTGGTATATTTTTTTATGAGGTGAGGCTGAGCATATGGAAGTGTTAGATTATTATGGGTTTATTTATAATTAGTTCATTAGTTGTTCTATTATGTAACTAGTTCATTCTCTAGGACCATAGTGTAATTGGTCTAGTGTGTTGTATAACTACTCACGTTGTAATCAGTTTATGTTAATGAGAAATAACCCTAAGATTAGGGTTCCAATTCCACGTTCCTTTATAATTTCACATGGCATCAAAGCACCGATACCTGGTGCCTACCGTATTGCGATCCATCATCCTCCATCAGCCCTTTCCGACGCCGGCAACTCTTTCCGACGCCAACAGGTTCTTTTTCTCACATCGTTGTGCTGATCCAGTTCTGTTTCTAGTCAAGACCCACCACTCACAGCCCTGTCGGTCATCTTCCGTTGATCTCACCAATTGTCGGACATCCCTTGATCTCGCCGACTGCTGGAGATTCCTTTCCAGTCACTGGCGACTTCGTTCGGACTCAACCCAGCATTTTTTTTTGGAGTTTTGAGGTATCTTGAACTCAAGTTTCAGCACTGTTCTGTATTCAAATTTACTAGGTTGGCACATTTGAGATCTATTTTGTGGCTTCAGTATTGTTTCGGCAGTCACATATAGTGTAAAAGCTGCCATCTATTGTTGGGTACTCAAATATCTGCTTTTTAACTTGATTTTTCAACTGGGTTTCTCGTGTTTGCTGAGTTGATTGGGTATTGTGTATTCAAAGTTGTTATTCTGCTGTCAAGATGTCAGAGGATAAAAAACAGGCTTCCGCTAGTGGGAAGGATGAGTTGAGTCGTGTAGGGATGGATAACTATTTTCTGGATATTTGCCACATTAAGTTGGACGGTACCAACTATTTGATTTGGTCTCATAGTTTTACTTTGGCTATTGAGGCCAAAGGGATATCAGAGTTCATTGAGGATCCTGTTACTCCACCTGTTGAGGCGGTTGAACTCAAGAAGTTCAAATCTTAGAAATCGTTGGTCATGACCTGGTTATTTAACTCTATGAGAGCTGATATTCGCCATACTTTCCTGCTCCTTGATACTCCACATCAGATTTGAACTACTGCAGCCCAAACACATTCTCAGCAAGGTAATAATGCACAGTGTTTTGAGTTGAGGAAGAGACTTCGTACACTGGAACAAAATCATCGATCTGTCGCTGTGTACTTTGCTGACTTGAGTGGAGCATGGCAGGTGTAACGCCTCTGAATTTTGGTCAATAAAAATTTCGTTAAAATTTTGAATTTTATTTAAACTACTTATTTTTCTCTTGAGTGCTATATGACTTCTTGTTTATTTTCGTCGAAGTTAGATTTTGGTCGTTGATTAAACTCTCGACTAGAAACCCTACGTGACTAATTTAGTTAGTTTCCAACCGACTACTTGGAGGAACCGAGCAACCAACTCACCTAGTTACTCGATGAACCTTTTGGACCTTTTGAAACTTTTGAACCTTTTGCTTTACCCATTGGTCCATAATGGTTAGGGTAATTTTTGTCCATTGGATAATAAATCTTTTTATTATAAAAGTACATGTAGTCTTTCTTTTCTTTTTTTAAATATTATTTTAATAAAAAGGTACTTGTACTCTTTTTGTCCATTGGTTATTAAAGGCAAGAAGAATTATTATCCATTGGGTAATAACCATTAGGGAAGTTAGTAACCCTTGGGTAATAACTCTTTTAACCAAATAAAGTACCGATGTGACTAGGGAACCTTCCAATAAAGTTGATTTGACTAGTCAACCTTTTCAAACCCTAGAAATTACTTATTTATTTCCTTTTATTATTTTGGTTTTATTCTTTGTCCTTTGGACAATAAAAGTTAGGGGAACTATTATCCATTAGATAATAGAAACCCAATTCTTTATATTAAAAAGTTTTGATCAAAGTACTATTATAAAATTTCTTTAAAGTACTTTTTGATTATTTTAATATAAAAGTTCCCTAGTAACTATTGTCCATTGGACAAAGATTGTTAGGGTAATCTTTACCCATTGGGCAATAGCCTTTCCTTTATTATATTTGGTGAAGGACATGTGTATATATACACATGTGTATATATCTCATTTCAAAAGGACATGTAGTCTTTTTAAAAAAGACGTATTTTATTATTTAAAGTACTCACCCTTTATTATCCATTGGATAATAAAAGTTAGGGTATTTATTAACCATTGGGTAAAAGGATTTCTCTTTTAACTAGTACATGGGTCCATTAAACTAGTCTTTTTCCCTAAATTCCCATGTGATGAAGTACCCATATTTTATTTGGTAAGTACTTATTAGCCTTAGTAGCCTTTAAGGCCTAAGATTCTTAAAAGTACCCTTGTATTATTTTATGTTAGGGTTTTGTACCCAATTGAATTAATTTATTGGGGAGTTGATCTTCCTAGATTACAAAGTACCCTAGTTTATTTATTTTAATCAACATGTGCCTAATTGTATTTCTTTAATAGGATTTAATTTTGTGAATCTAGTACCTTTGTACATTTCTTATTCGTTCTTGCATTTGTATACATATATATACATGTGTGTGTGTGTACTTGAGAGAGAGAGAGAGAGAGAGGGAGAGAGAATGCCGAGAGAGAGAGAGAGAGGGAGAGAGGGAGAGAGAAAGGAAGAAAGAGAGAGATTTGATGTGTACCTTCCTTGATCTTTCTCATCTTGCAAATCCATGGGTGAACCTACCTTCCTTCCTAGCTAAGAAACTAGCCTTCCATTAACCTCCATTGTACTCCTATTATTCTTTAACACAAAATCTTGTACCCTTGTCTCCAAATCTTCCAACAAATCCTCCAAAGATCAAATCCAAGGACAATCTTAGCCATGCAAGCCTAGGGTTAGGTTTTGATCTTTCAAGGATTGTTTGCCATGTGTCAAAAATTGAGGTAGAGAGAGAGAGAGGGGGGCCGGCCATGGGAGAGAGGAGAGGGCATGCCTTTGCCTATAAATAGCAAGCCATTCCAAGCATTGAACTCACACCTTCTCCTTTGCTCTTCCTTCTCTCTAGAATTCCTTGTTTCTTTCCTTGTTCTTCATGTTCTTGAGTTGTTCTTGAGTTCTTCAAGAAACTCAACCTAAGCCGCCACTAGACCGCCACTCGACCACCCTTCGATCCATAAAGTAGAGTAGTAATAGTCAAGAAGGAGTTTCGAGAGAAACCTTTCTCTTTCGAAGCTACCGGAGGCATACCGTAGGACGTTACTCCGTCCGACCACCGACGTACTTTCCGACCGCCGACTAACCTTCCGTAGCCGACTACCGCCAAGAAGGATTGTAAGGAAAACCTTACCAACTCCCTATTTACTTACTACGTATTTACTTACGTATTTAAGTTTAACGTTGTTATTTTGAATTGCTAAGATAGATCTTATCGTTTGATTAGAAGTAATTGTATTTTGATCTTTAAAAATGATGAATATATGAATTGCTTGTATTACTTGTGGTGTGATAAAGCATAAGTGATTTCACTCCAAAGACGTCCGTACATGTGGCGTTGTGCTTGAATAAAGCATAAGTGATACACTCCAAAGGCGTCCGTACATGTGGCGTTATGCTATACGTGATTATTTAGCATGATAAGTAGAATAGAATCGGATGATCTTGTTAGTATGTTTCATGCTTACCGCGGAGTCTTTGCATGATAACGAGACACGAGAACCGAGAAAGTAGAAACATGACACCTAGGGTGTGGTTAATGAAAGGAAATGATTTTCGAGGAAGAAAATATTTTGAAACTACATAATGACCGGTTTTGGGTGGCATTATGTGAGTCGTGTGTGCGTATTTTGAAAAAGGTGAAATGATTTGGAAAACCGCAATGTGGCCGGACTTACCCATTGTGTGGTGTGTGTTTTGTGTGTGTGCCAATGGGAACCCGGCGCGGCGGAACCATTGTGAGGATACTTGGGAACCCGGCGCGGCGGAACCAAGGTTGGGTGTGTGCTTGGTTATCCGCAGTACGGAGCCAATGCAATTGTGTGCCAATGGGAACCCGGTGCGGCGGAACCATTGTGAGGATACTTGGGAACCTGGTGCGGCGGAACCAAGGTTGGGTGTGTGCTTGGTCATCCGCGGTACGGAGCCAATGCAATTGTGTGCCAATGGGAACCCGACGCGGCGGAACCATTGTGAGGATACTCAGGAACCTGGCGCGGCGGAACTGAGGTTGGGTGTGTAGCTTGGTTATCCGCGGTACGGAGCCAATGCAAATGATTTTGAAAATGTGTGCTTGGTTATCCGCGGTACGGAGCCAATGCAAATGATTTTGAAAGTGTGTAGCTTGGTTATCCGCGGTACGGAGCCAATTCAACTGATTTACAAAGGTTGTTTTGTAAATGATAATGTTGACACGGTCTACGATGAGTCGCGTAGGAGAAACACGGAAATCTTGGACACCAACGATAGAAGATTAACGAATGTGGATGTGTCATTGATAGCTGTGTTTATACGTATCATGTGGAAATTGATGTTTATTATAACTGTTGTTCGTAAGTTATGGGTTAGAGGGTAAGGATTTCCCTATTGAGCATTGTAGCTCACGGTGTTGCCTTTCGGTGACCCTGGCATATTATATTGGTGGTGACGCCGGTATAATGTGTCAGACCTTGTAGTTATTCAAGACGAACAGTTCACCGTGAAAGCCTCTGGAGCTGAAGAGCTGGCTAGGATGAAGAAGCAGGAGAAGCTGTAGTTAGGAACCCTAGAACCCCCTTCATTTATGTATATATTGAGCTCTGTTAAGAGATTGTTGTAATAAAAGCCAGACTCTATTTTGAGGTTTTCAATAAAATTGTCCTTTTAACGTACCCAAAATTCGGGGCGTTACAGCAGGAATTTGACTATTATCAGGGGTTTCAGGCTGTTTGTGATGTTGATGCTGCAAATTGGCTGAAAAGGATAGAGAAAGAGTGTGTTTATGACTTTCTTGCTGGTCTTGATGGGGAATATGGTCCGATTAGAGTGCAAGTGTTGGGTCGTGTTCCATTTCCGTCTTCGGAAGAGGCTTATGCCATTGTTCAACAGGAGAAGAGTAGGAGGAGTGCTATGGTACACACTCCTACTTCTGATCGTTCTGCCTTGGTTACCATTCCTCAGGGTCATTTTGGTTCTAGTGGGGGGCTATGTTACACGGACACGGGTACGTGAATTGGATACGGGTGCATATCTAAGGGTCGGGTACCTCAATCTTGAAAAAAGAGGATTCGTGGATACGTGTCCAAATTTGGACACGGATACGGGGATACGCCACCTAATTTCCTAAATATCTTTGTTATATTTTTACACTTAAAGAAACCCGTAACTTCTACACGCCAAAAAAAATTGAGTATAAAACTATCGTGCCATCATATTCATAACAATAAAAACATAAAGTTACAATCATAACTCATAAGTTTGCTAAGCATATGGACTAAGAAATTGGGACAGACAGCATACCTTGTAATTGGTAACTAAGTTCAAGTTCTAACTTCTAAGGAGTCTTCGAGTCCACCAATTGGTTCTGTTACAGACAAGTAAGTCCTTACTGCTTAGAAATATTGAGTTTTTTACAAAGTGCAATTAGGTAATGAAGACATAGATTTACCTGATTCACTAGTTTCCTGTCCACATGATCACACCATGGCACACTTCATCAGAATCATCACCTTTCTTTACATTTGATAGTATGTTGATACTTGATCCTGCAGTTTTTAGAATCTACTGTATATCCTTTCTATTTCTCCATAGTCCATGCCAAAATGAGATTTACATTAACATAACATAGCAAAAGGCACATAGTTTAGAATTTAGATACATAAAGCCATAAACTAATTTGGTTATGAAACCATCCAAAATACACAAGATACAATCTTGCATCCAGCATTTGACTGAGAATTATATTACAAATTTACAAGCAAAAGAAGTCTTTCCAAGCTGGATATTAAGTTATTAACAAAAGAGTCAAAAGACTAGTGCTTTACTGCTTTTAAGTTATCGTCCAGTAGACTTGTAGTCTAATTGCAAAAAGAAATCATGGTTGACACATTCTTCTACTCACTTTGTTCTTGTTCCCCCCCACCATCAAGGACCTCAACATCATCATCCCCATCAAATCTCACTCCTTCCAGCACTGGTTCGTCAAGAGAAAGCTCCGCAAGCTGCGTTACATCACCTCCTTCAATGTCAAATTGGTCGCCACCTGAAAAACATAAAGGCTAAAGCATAAATTTCTTAATGCAGTAAACATTACTATCCTGCTGGACTTCCTACTGTGAACCTGTGATACGTTATAATACAAATAAACTTACTTATGTCCCAAAACTTTGAAGGCCCGTCCATGTACTCCTTGGTTTTCCTTGACAATAAGCGCAAATTATAATGAACAAACACAAGATCTTCAGCTCTGGTTGTTAGTAGTCGGTTTCTTTTGATGTTTTGAATCAAGGAATACGTACTCCAATTCCTCTCGCAACAAGAGGAAGAAGCTGGCTGCGAAAGTAGCTTAAATGCCAAAGATTGTAGGAGTGGTGTTGAAGCCCCATGATTGGCCCACCATGAAATGGGTTCCTCATATCTTCTTGAATCAACTACATGAGCTTGTTCAAAATACCCAGACCCACTAGAATAGGCTCCAAATTCCATGTAAACTTGGCGCAAATCGTTAGTATCAGGAAATAACCGATTAAAGCATTGAGCTCTCATTAATGAGACCTCTCGATCCTCATGTGGTGATACCCGAGGAACTCCTTTACCACTTTGCAACCAAGCATCCGAATAGTATTTTGGGACTAATGAGTGAGCCATACAATGCAAAGAAGTGTTACTCTTGTTCCATCTACTTTTTAAAATTTGTTGAATTACATCAAAAAAGGGGTGATGGCCAACAAGTATGTCTTCGTGCTCATGTTCAAATATGATATTTTTCACATTCTCAATCATCGAATCCCACATATCATATATTAGATGCAAAACAGGAGTGTCCATGTCAGCTTTTCTTAACATATCAATGATTGGTTCCGTGAATTTCAAAAGATATTCTAAATTATCCCAAAAATCATCATCCTCATCAACAATGTATTTTTTCACATCTCGAGCCTTATTTTCAGCCACAGTGGTTCCACCAGCCCTATATACTTTCCAATTTGCATCCATAACCATTTTTTCAAGAGAACTCCTAACTGCCACTATCCTCTTGGCCATTATAATGCTAGAGGCAAACCTAGTTTCAGCCACACTCAATAGTTTCAAATCTGAGTATTGATTGAAAATATAATTTGCCATGCTATGTGTCGGGGTTCAGATTTGAAGGGATCTTCGCCTGGCACGATACTCCTCTTCCGTTGCTCCGTCCGTCCGCCTGGGAACCTGCAACCAGTCACTAGGGCTTGGAAAGCCCAGTGACCCTCCGACGATCAAGTTAGAAGTAAGGAGAGAAGTTTAGGTCTAGGGTTAGGGTTGAGTGGCGTACCTCTTAGGTTAGAATCCCTTGTATTTATAGACCTATGTTTACTTGGCCTCCAAGGAAGCGCGTGGGATTCACGCTTAGGTAACCGCCTTCGGTGACATCATAGGTGACGCACTGGATAAGGCGGTTACGAAGCACATGGCCATGGTGGTCCTGTCTACCACGTGGCGCCCTTGGTCCCCCTCTGCTAGGTTACATTCCTTCAAGAGATCTCAACAGAAAGCATATCTCGGTTACGAACCGAGGTACTAACAGGAGGGTTAATACCATGCCGGTGAGAGTAAGAGTAACTTCAAGGACTCGCCTGTATTTGACCACAGATCGTACCAACTATGAGTCCTCGGTTACTGGGAGCCTATTTACCGAGGTCATAACCGAAGCCTCCACACTATGGTTAAGAACAAAGTTACGAATATCATTAACTTTCGAAACCAAGTCTGCGATCCACTTACATTGGGCATAGTGTGGTGATTTTGCTCCTGGATCGCATATGCTCTTCAAGGCCAAATTCAAACTATGCACCACACAAGGAGTCCAGAATATATGTGGGAATTTGGTTTCAATGCTCAAGCCAGCCGCCTTGTAATTCGTTGCATTATCAGTCACTATTTGAACCACGTGTTCTCCTATTTGTTGATTGCTTCCATGAACAAACTTCCAACATACTCTGCATCCTTTGTGTTTCCGCTCGAATCAATGGCTTTAATAAACATTGCTCCCCCTACTGATGCTGCCATAATGTTAATGAGCGGTTTACGTTGTGTATCGGACCACCCATCTGAGCACACCGAAACTCCTTTTTTTCTCCATGTATCTTTGAATGGTTGGAGTAGTTTGTTGACATGCTCTTTTTCTTGTGATAACAGAGTTGTTCGAAGCCTATCATACGTAGGGGGACGATAACCAGCTAGTCTACTATTTGCAAGAGTGAGAGAGTATTGCCTGAAGTATGGAGACCTAGCAAAGTTAAATGGTAACCCATTGGCAAAAAACATTCGTGCAGCTTCTTTATCAGCAACATCTCTCTGAGTAGCATTAAATGCATCAGGTAAAGGACCTTGTGGAGCCATCCCCTTGCGTTTCTTTCGATGGGCAAGATCAGATCCTTCGGGTAGAGAGACATACGCTGCTTTGTTTTTTGCATTCAATTCTTGGTGGGCCTTTCTAGTTTCAGCTTCTGCATGTTCCCTCTTTATTGCATCAAATACTGCATCTGAAATAATTTTGCAATCCTCCACACCAGAGCTAGGAATTTTCAATAGATGACCCTTGACTTTGGTGTATGAACCGGTTACTACCTTGCTGCAGTAATTGCAAGACCAAATTCTATTTCCACCTCCACTCGAAGCCACAGTAATAACTTTTACATGATTCCACAAGGGTTTATCATCAAATGCAAACCCTTGATTTGTCTTTGGACGAGCATTGACCTTCTGTTTCCCTTTTTGTTTTTCTCTTGCAGAAGCTTGTGAAGAAGACATGGTTAGATAAATGCAAGAGAAGTGTTTGAGAAGTGTTTGAAAAGGCTGTGTGTTTTTTATAAGTATATAAACCCCCAGTTCAAAAAGTAATAAATGTGTGGTAGAATCTGTTTGGGATGTGAGTACTGTGAGGGGATGAGACTGAGTAAGCTAATTGTGTAAACAAACAGAGCCTTGTTCGAATAAAAAAATAAATAAATAATAGAGCCTTGTTGGCCTTATTTTGGCGGGATAATTGCCTTGTGACTCCCCATGGACATTAAATGCACAGGACAATTAGTCATGGTCCAATCCTCTCATGTTTGGAGTGTCTTCATATGGCATGATCATTGTATGGATGCATTGCATACATTCATGATTCTATGCTTTACCCCTGATAAAAAAAACTTTAAAAACATTTGATATGAATGAGTTTTTTTGGTCGGCATGATTGATACTTTGATAGTATGAATTATGGAGTATGGTTACTCAAAGTTTATCCTTTTCTTTTTCTTTTTTTTATCAGCACTCAAAGTTTATCCTTAAATGACTATTTATATAGATGGACAATTTTTTCCTTCAAAAATCATATTTCTATAAGAACAATTAATTTTTCTGTTCAATGAATTGGATTAATTATATATGAAATGAATGGCTTCGATCATCGGTATGCATTCCAAGGCAAGTCCCATGATACATCAAGATTATCTATATAGAACAATTAATTTTGAATTTAATGAATTGTTTAATTGTCTATAAAATGAATGGTTTCGTTCAATGAATTGGTGCACTATTTGCTACATTGAAGAAGATAACACCTCTGTGTCCGAGATTGCGAGTTAGTTACCTTCCTCAAAGCACCATACTTGGTATTGTGTTTGAGATTATCTGAGTGAAATGATCGAATAATTCACACACAATAAGAACGAGGGTGATAAGAGAATTGTTTTGAGTCTTTAGACTTACATATTGATGTTACTCTTTATGAATCTCTCTCTCCATATGTTGGAGATTATTTGATTCAAATGTGTGTGTTTGTGTGTGTATATATATAACAGAATACTGATCGCTTAGAATTATGTTGATGTTATTCTGTATGATACTTTCACCCTCTATCTCTCTCCCTATTTATCTCTCTCTCCCTCTCTCTCTCTCTCTCTCTCTCTCGGATTGTCACACTCATTTGTGTATATATAGTTTGGTAACCAATGTTATAGAATAAAAGGATAACATGTTTCAATGCATTATCTATTGTCTACGTTAATACTATATGTAGGCTATGTTTTTCCTAAAAAGTCAAACAACAAATAAAATTATCATCGAATTTTGAAATTTTTTGAATAAAGACGAAAAATAAGCCAAAAAGCCTCACGAATTTTGAATTTTGTTGGATAAAGACGAGAGGAATCAAGAATCCTAATTCAATTTACAAAATAAACCATTTAGACCATTTTTATTTACCTAATTCATGTAAGTTTGTGTTATTATTTTCTTTTCTATTAAAATCAAGGCCCCTAAGGCAAACTTTCAAACTTTTTTTAATTGGATAATATTTACGTTCGAACAATTAAGGCAAAATTTCTCAAAAGAAGTCCTAACTTTTTTATGTAGTGCTATCATTTTATATTGAAAATAAATGGTACAATCCTTTTTTTTGATACAGTAGTATCTCATATTAAATTGTTTACAAAGCATATATTTGTATTAAACACTTATAGAAATATTCTACATATCTATGGATACTGACCCTCAGTACCGATTAATTTTATAAAATATCCTACTAAAATATCAATTTAATGTTTGCTTTATCAATTTAATTTTTCTTTTCTTTTGTTGGTACAGTAGTATCTAGTTCAAAAAGAAAGAGTAGTGATTTTCACTCTTTGTTTCAACAAATTTACTTCATTTTTGGTCTTTTGGTGAAATTAATGTGTGTAATTTAAAAAATAAATAAATGTGAATCTCATTAAAAAAAACAACTTGTATAAGGGTGCATTCTTGTGAACTTAATTAATTTCGACTTATTTCAGTATTTTGTATTTTTTGTTTAGTTTTTCGTTGTAATTTTTGAGATTAATCGTTTGTATTGACGAGAGGAATCGGAAAAGTATAAAAATATGGACTGATATTGAAAAAAATTCAAATAAGACGCCGGTCAAATTTTGACTAAACTTATTTATTTGACCAGCGTCTAATTTGAATTTTTTTCAATATCAGTCTATATTTTTATACTTTTCCTATTCCTCTAATCGAGACAAATGATTAATCCAAAAAATTACGATGAAAAGTTAGAAAAAAATTACAAAAAGTATAAAATACTGAAATAAGTAAAAAATAATTAAGGTCACAAGAATGCACTCTAAATACACGATAGTCTGTTTTTTTTTTTTTTTCGGGTCAATCAGAAAAATCAGTACACGGGACTCGGGAGTGTTTCGATGTAAGGACTCTTTAGTGTGAAAAATTATTCATATGCATGAGTCATGACAGCATGAGAATCATGTAATCCCATAGACAATACACATGTATTCAAGTAGTACTACTTTTAATACTTATTGAAGAGACTGGCATGGCTGACATGTAAAGTAGGAAGCGTATATAAGAAGTCTCACGAATAATCTAGTTGATTGATAGGTTTTTGCTCCCTATACAATTAATCAGGGTTCGATTTTTGGAGTGACGCACCAAAAAAATATTTTTTTATTACTTTCTAGTTATTGAGAGATTATTAGGTACTCCCGGTGTATACACCCTCCTCTTACATAAAATGTGAGGCTTGCAGATGGATCCTGCGTGGCCGCCCCACATTTTATGTGATAGGATGTGTATACACTGGGAGTACATAATAATTTTCCCTAGTTATGGCGTGAATGCTTGCTTTTTATTGAACCGGAGATGAAATTATCGACTCTGATGTTTTGATTGTCTAAGCCTCATTTTAAATTTAATTGTCCATTACTATTAAATCATACTAAAAAATAAAAGGATATGAAAGTAAAAAATAAATAAAATTAAGATTACATTGGAATTACAGTTTATTTCTGTTGCCCAAGTCTGAGGTCTAGTGGGACTTACCCTTAAATCGATTCTAAATTTCTAATTAAGGTGTGCATAAGCAGGCTTGATTATCCTTATTCCTAACCGTCGAAAAAAAATAAAAAGATAAAGTGTGCAAGTTGCCTTTGCCGAGAATTTTTTTCAATAATTTTACTTCTACACCGAAATACATATCCAAATAATTTGTATGGACCCTATACACCCATATAAACGGTGGATGTGTATTTTGAGTGTATATTGGGAGTGGAGTTAAATATTACACGGCAGTAAAAAACATTTGGCCGCCAACCCATCAATTCATCATTACTTTTTTTGAAAAATGGTACTCCTACTGTACTCCACTATTTCCTTTTGTACTCTATATACAATTTTTTTGGGGATCGTCCATTCATGAATCATGATACATCCGAAATCTGATCACAACAGAAAAAAAAATTTAAAGCCTCCATATGTTGATCTGCTGCCACGTGGAAAAATAAATGGTTCTTTCTCCTTCTCACCCCTTTCTCCTCCTTCTCGACGAGATCGCAACAAACACAGAGAGCAGCAGCCGCAGCCCAAGATCGGAAAAAACGGAGACAGAGCAGCAGCCATGGCCGTTCAAAAAGAAAGCCGGAGCATCCATATCCTCACACAAGCACCACCAAAAAAGCCCATTTAGAGATTTGGAGGTAGAGTTCATCGAATCCTCAAGCTTTTTTTGATTCTGTCTTCACTCTTCAGTCTTCACTATCACCATAATCTTTGAACGTGTCCGATTATTTCCCACGAATCCGGCACGAGTACCCGTATCCGTACCCGTGTCGTGTCGTGTCGACACGGGTACTTCGCCCAAAAACATGGATCCGTGTAACACAGGTGGGGGGTTTGTTCCACAGAGTGGTAAGTCACAGTCTGGTGCTAGCAGTGAGCCTATTGATCATGAGTCACTCCGGTGTGATCATTGCCACAACACCGGCCATACCAGGGATTTCTGTTGGAAGTTACATGGCCGTCCCTCTCGTGGGCGAGGGGGTGGACGCAGTGGTCACGGTCATGGCTTTATGCGTTCTCAGGCCTAGGCTCATGTTTCGGAGTCTACAGTTGGTACCTGCCTGATTCTGGGTTAAGTACTGGGGTTCAGGCACCTTCTGATCATGTTAGTGGATTTTCTCAGGGGGAGATGCAAACTCTCAGGCGCCTAATGGCTCGGGCTGATTCTCCATCTACTATAGCTCCTACTTCCACAGCAGGTCCCATTTCATCCTATTTTGCTCACACAGGTATTCCAGCTAGTGCATTTACTGCCTCATCTGTTATCCATTGGATTATAGATTCCGATGCTTTATATCATATGACAGGTTGTTCCTCTGTATTTGATTCTTACTCTACTTGTTCTGGTAAGGATAAGGTCAGAATAGCAGATGGATCATTCTCTACTATTTCAGGGAAAGGTTCCGTTCGCTATTCTCTCTCTATTTCCCTCTATTCAGTTCTACATATTCTAAACTTTGCCACTAACCTTTTGTCCGTTAGTAGTCTTACACATTCTGCAAATTGTTCAATGACCTTTTTCCCTACTCACTGTGTTTTTCAGGAACTGGACACAGGCAAAGTGATTGGCAGTGGTAAAACACATGATGGCCTCTATTTTTTGGAGTCTGCCCATCGTTCACCTATATCATGTGGTCTTACTCTGCAAGCAGATACGAGTTTAGCTCTTTCTATGTTACATCAGTGGCATCGTAGATTGGGTCATACCTCTTTTGGAATTTTAGAGAAACTTTTTCCTACTTTAATTAAGTATTGTTCTAGGAGTTAGTTTTTTTGTGAAGCTTGTGAGCTTGGAAAACATAAATGTTCATTTTATGCACCTATTAATAAACGGAGTGCCTCTCCTTCTATGGTTATTCATTCTGATGTTTAGGGTCCTTCCCCTATTTTCTCTCTTAAAGGTTTTCGGTAGTTTGTCACTTTTATTGATTGTTATTTTCGTGTTACTTGGGTGTATTTACTTAAATAAAAAAGTGAAATCTTTTCTTATTTTAAATCTTTCCATGCAATGATGCACACTCAATTTGACACGAATATCTAAATTCTCCGTTTTGACAATGGCACTGAGTATATTGATAGGAATTTTAGGGCCTTTCTGGATGAAAATGGTATTCTCTTTCAGACGACTTCTGTTGACACTCCACAACAAAATAGAGTTGCTGAACGCAAAAATGGTCATCTTGCTGAGGTTGCTCGCTCTCTTTTGTTTACCATGAATGTTCCCAAATATTTATGGGGAGAAGCGATTTTGACTGCAACTTATCTAATCAATCGTATGCCATCCAGTGTTCTCAACTTCAAAACTCCTATTGAGTGTCTCCCTAACAGTTCTTGTGTCCTGACTCTTCCCCCGAGAGTTTTTGTTGTATGTGTTTTGTTCATGCTCCTCACCCTTTTGGTGGCAAGTTGGGCCATAAAGCCCATAAATGTATTTTTGTTGAGTTTTCTCCTACCCAAAAGGGTTATAAATGTTATAATCCTCATTCTAGGAAGTTTTTTTTGTCTCTATGGATGTCACTTTTTGGAAAATCGAGTCTTTTTACTCTCCCTCCACTCTATCTCTTCAGGGGGAGCAGCATGTTAGTCAAGAAGAGATGAGGGAGGAAGATGTGTTTACATCTCAGAATCAAGAGTCATGGTCTTTGTCACTACCTTTTCGTAGTGAGGGGGAAAAGGAGAAGTCTGGAGTGGAACCAATGTCTGTTGGTAGTGCAAAACAGGACATTGGTGGACGAATGGATGGAAACAGGCGTAGACCTAGTGAATGGCCTGTTACCTTGGCAATATATCAAAAGAAAGGCAAAGGCAAATCTTCATGTGTATTGCCACCTTGCCAATCACCATCCCCTGCTTCAGTTCCGGACTCCTTAGCTGACTCATCTGGTAATGAATCTTCTCCCATTGAACCTCCTATTATTGATTTTGATAATCTTTGTGTTGCTCTTCGGAAAGGTGTTAGGTCATGTACTCAACATCCCATTTCCCAGTATGTCTCTTATGATCGTTTATCTCTTTCGTACCATGCCTTTGTTTTGTCTCTTTCTTCTATATCTATCCCACAGAATTGGTAGGATGCATTCATGATATCTGAGTGGAAAGGAGCTATCGTAGAGGAGATGACGGCTTTGAAAAAGAATGGCACTTGGGAGCTGGTGTCACTCCCAGGGGGAAAGAAATCTGTGGGATGCAAGTGGGTTTTCACTGTCAAGCAAAATGCTGATTGTACAGTTGAGAGATACAAGGCAAGACTTGTTGCTAAGGATTTTACTCAAACCTATGGTATTGACTACGAGGAAACATTTGCTCCAGTAGCAAAGATGAACAGTGTGCAAGCTCTACTTTCTTGTGCTGCCAGTTTGAATTGGCCTCTTCACCAGTTTGATATGTATGCCGTTTATGAGGTCTGAAGATCAGTTAGCTGACATATTCACAAAAGGGCTTGGTAGCAAGAGTTTTCACCCTATTGTGTTCAAGTTGGGCTTAATAGATATCTTCGCACCAACTTGAGGGGGAGTGTTAGATTATTATGGGTTTATTTGTAATTAGTTCATTAGTTGTTCTATTATGTAACTAGTTCATTCTCAAGGACCGTAGTGTAATTAGTCTAGTGTGTTGTATAACTACTCACGTTGTAATCAGTTTATGTTAATGAGAAATAACCCTAAGATTAGGGTTCCAATTCCACGTTGAGTTGGTTTGGTTTGTTTGCAACTCCACTCACAGATAAGGCATTTTTGTAGTCAATATGCTACAGATGAAGTAGATTGGTAGGTAGGCATTGAGCATAAAAGCACAAATATAGAGGTTGCAAACTCGTGAAGCCAAAGGATGTATAACAAATAAGATTAACGTAGGGCATATGTTGTGAATATGTTCTATTACTCTTGTCCGAAAAATACTCATAATTGGTTTGAGTACTGAGCATGCAACGTAGGTATTAAAACATTTATAAAAGCTCCCATGTAACATAGGTGGCGCCAAAATTTAGTCGGGAAGCATAGGATTAGGTTGAAGATTGTGTTCCATGGAGGAAAAAGAATGGCTAAAATGGGGTTAAAGAAGGAGGAAAAAAGAAACTATATTTGATATCTTGAGATAGCCTTGCCAAAACTGAACTTAAAAGAAAGAAAAAAAGATACTTTGAAGTGGTAATTATTCCGAAAAGGTAGGACCGTAGGAGATACACAGATGGTTTGTAGCGAAGAAGAGGATAATATGATATGTGGCCAAAAATTATGTCTCAAAGCAAGAGAACTGAATTAATATGACCATGAAACTCTATACCGTTCACAAACAAACTACTCAACACATCTTTGAAAGAAAAACAAGAAGCTAAGCCCAAACCGAAATTATTTGGCGCTGAACAGTTCCACTTGCAGATTCCACAAGCAACTTTGAAATTACAGCAATAATATGTAAAAAGCTCCACAATTTACTTCCGGGGTGTTAGCATAAGCAATTACTTAAAACAATATACTTGGACGGAAGTTTAAACTATGGTTGGAGTATAAAGAAGAGTGAATTTACCGTAGTATGTTGATAGCTTCAGGTGCATACCAATTGCAACAAGAAATGGACCTTGTATTTTACGGAATTCTTCGGCCTCATATTCACTAAACTGATCCCACAAGGAAATTGTAGTAGGGACCATGCTGTTCAGGTTTGTTTAGAGTTTTTGTTAGTATATTTCCGAGACTGAACGCATAAAATATGTGCTGGTTGTATGAGTTTTACCTTGCATCTATGACTCGCAGATCAACTACGTATGATGAATTTGGCTTCCTGCGTGGACCAACATTCAAAACAGCGAACAAAACATCTGCATAGAGTTTGGATTATTCATACTTTAGCATTGATGTTGTACGAAGTTTTGAATGATAAGCATAGAGATTACCTATTTTCGCATTAGTCCATTCAAAAGAAGAGTAACCGATTGGTCGGTGGCCATAGGTTTTTCGGTTTCTTTTAGTTGATAGTACAAAAGTATCAAAATTTATGAGCCTCGGGAGACCTTACAGTAGAATATCAAAAACCTCTAATGATGCCCACCAAAAAACATTCCTATATCCATTTTGGTGGGTTAGAAAAACTAACATGAATCACTTAGGATTGACATGCATGAATATTTCAACCAGCAGAAGCAAAATAACTCATTAAAGTTCTGCAAACCATGCAATACGTAAATTTTCACACAAGCGCGAAACACAAACAAGTAGACAGCAGAAAGAACAAAGAAAGTAAAAGACAGGTTAAAGTACATGCAGAAATTTGTTGGAGCATTTGCTTAGTTGCACCTTGCCCATTGCAATACGTGTGTAGAGTGTTTTCCGTTGATATCTATTTTATAGTTGCATTGCAACTCCTCGCATGATAGCCCATTGCAAGAATAGTTGTACGCCTTTCTAAGATTCTGCACAGTACACAGTTTTACAAAAATCAACCCAAACTACTTTCAGTAGACACTTAAAAAGATTATGACATAACATCATATGCATATTTGAAGTACTAATTGAAGCCCCCACCCTCTCTAACATTTCTCTGTTCAAAAAAAAAAAATTATGACTTGCTTCTGGGCACAATTACATTCTCTTTCTATCTCCCAAGTGAGACTGATAAGAGCCATAGCCATAGCAAAGATAGCATAAAAATGGTGCACTTAAATATCATTGTTGCACATATATCAAAGGGGAGGTCAGATAAGAGAAAAAAGAATCCACTGCATTTTCACATTGTCTTGGAAGTTCTGAGGTGATTAGACAAACAAACAGAATAAGGCCTCTATCAATCAAATAATGCTGCTGCCTGCCGATGATATTAAGGAGGTTGATGGCCCCTCCCAAATGAAAAAGAAAGTATGGTATATGTTAAATAAAAAATTCGACATACAAAACTTTCTTGGAATTAGATTATATTTGGCACATGTAAGCATCAATCTACTCTACGACAATGGAAGAAATGAAATCTAAATCAAAATAGTTGAAGTGAGCGAATGCCAAAAATGATGCCAAAAATATCCACTTTTACCATGAGCGAATGCCACTTCCATTCAGTCTAAATATGTTCTCTCGCAAAGCCAAACCCATATAGAGAAATAACAACCAGGCCTGAAGAGGTATGCTTAGAAACAAAACAAACATATGGTACCAAAATAAACAACAATAAATAAATAAACAAAATTCCCAAATAGTTAATAGGAAAATGTGACAAAAAAGTTTCATATGGTACTAAATTTTTTAAAATTTTCATGCACGTTCAAAAGATACACTTTTCAACGGTGCAGAAAATTTTGAAAAATTACCATCAATGATTAGAAGAAAAACGAAGGCAATTGCAAATATCAATGAAAAGATTGAACCTTACTGCAAAAATTAGACAAAAAAACAAGCAATAGAAAACCATCTCACCCCATTCTTCACTTCCACCGCATGCTCCTCATCGATATGGCAACAGATTCCAACCACATCGTAATCCTCCACGCAGAACGAGAACATGAACTCCAGCCACGATGACTCCTCCCCGTCAACCCCATCGTACACATCTACACACACACACACCCCTAGATATATGTAAACATGAGTATGTTTTTGTTAAAAATCAAGCAATCAAAAAAAAAAAATGGTGTAGTGAGAGAAACCCATATTAAGGTAGTTTGTGTTCAAGGATGTATAATTCGACCTCATATCAATAAACTGTTGCTTGTGTTTTCATTTTCATCTCTACATTCTATCAGTCGTATCAGAGCCGTAAAGGTTAACCAAAAATCCAGAAAACCATTTTTTCCAGACGGGGAATAGAAATACTATTACGCCCAAAAAATTGCATGCAGTATCCCGCAAAATATCCACAAGCACCTAAACACAAAGATATTGAAATCGTGAACAAACATAGGAAAACCGGCAGCATCGAGTGCATCATACATGGCCTTCGCTTTGTGCAAATATTGTGTGGTGGGCATATCACCTTGTTTGAGACTCTGAAGTTGCATATGAATCTCCAAAATCCGCATGTTGGAGGCGGAACCAAGAGAGGACTCAAGAACAATCCAAATTTCATTGGAAGTGTTGAGCCCAACAACAAGTGGCACAGTTTCTTCTGATAATGAGGCAATTAAAATACTCATTAGGAGTTGATCTTGGTCACTCCAAGATTTAAAAGTAGGATTTTCGACTTCAAGATTTTCCTGTTTTAGTTTTGCCAGAGGACACAGATTAGAGCCATCCAGAAAGTCAAGAAGACCTTGACTCCAAAGAAAAGAAATGGCATAAGTTGGGTTTTCCAATATAGATAATTGGACGACAAAATCACAATAATCGATCTACAAATTTGTTCACACTGTATGCAAAACATGATCAATCTACGAAACGTAATCGATCTACAAATCTATTCACACCATGTGCGCAAGACAAAAGGAGAAGACAAACTGGACAAGGGGAAAAGACGTTAACCCTAAAGGGAAAGAATCTAACCTGGTGCGACCATCCTAAACTGCCAACGCCACCGGAATAATCGATCGGCTTGCTCCTGCAGCAAACCCACAAACGCTGTTCTCTCTTGACTATCCAGAAGCATCTATTTTGGGCGAGAGGCTAGAGACGCGATAGATATACAAGCAAATCATGAAGTCTACGGCGAAGAACACCCCAATATCGCCTCACCGTCCGTCGCCTAGGCTTCTTGCTCTTCCGTTCTTTTGTCGGTGTCCAAGACCGTCTCTTCTTCTTCTTCTTCTTCTTCTTCTTCTCTCTCTCTCTCTCTCTCTCTCTCTCTCTGTTATCTGCTCACCAAACGAAGGAAAGGAAAAGGCAAAAGGGGAGATGTGGCTTGATTTGGGCCATGTACTTCTCATGAGGTGAATGGACAAAACTACCCTTGAGGACAAAACCAGTGGCTCCCTAATCGAGGGGCACAATTGGAAAAATTGGGCAAATTGTGGCAAGCGTTCCAATTGCTTCTACTCCCTTAGTTTTAAACCTTTAGAAACTTAGCATGCAAGTCACCTGCAAACATTTTGTTGAATGAGAGCACTGTCTCACTCAGCAATACATGTACAAAATTAGACCACGGACCACATGGTTGGCATTAACGATTGTCATTCCCATCAGCAGTACCTACCACTTCGCATATTCTAGGCACACCAAGATGTGTTCCCCGCATTGTCACAAATCACCATGAAGATCTCCGTGTGTCAGATACAAAAAGTCAGACCATCGATCACATGGTATGCATTAATGATTGTCATCCCAATAAACAATATCTACCATGTCACGTATTCAAGGCACATCATGATGTGTTCCTTGCATTGTCACACATCACCATAAAGACCTCCTTGTGTCAGATATGTGTTCTGTCTCATACAGTAAATCCTCCAAGAAACACCAATTCACCAACCCTTAGGGTGTGCTTGGGTCTAATGTGGAAAGAGAAGAGCCAAGGTACCTTCCTAGTATATTGCGGGAGCTAAAAGTCTGAGCTCAAAAGACTCAAGGTTCTTGAGATTTGGTGACTAAAGAAGAAGGGTTCACATGAGTTGGTCAAGATGGCTATGTCTAGGCCAAAGTAGATAGAAAGAGCCTACTACACAGTTTGCCCAATAATCTTCTACAAACTTGCTATTCTTTCCTAGGAGAAGTTTGTCAAAATGGCAATACATGGGGCCACAGGGTCCAACAATCCAACAGCTTCGCCTAAAAGCCACCAAGATTCCAAAACACGCCGTCACATGCATGCACTCACTTTACAACGAAAGGCTATACTACTATTGCATCACTATTTGAACCCTCTAATACTCTCAGTCACTCTCTACTGAGTCTCTAGTAGAGACTTTTTTGCATCTTCCCTATCCTGCCCCCACTGTGCTCCTTTGTCTCTCATAGTCTCACTCATTCTCACATAGTTTCCAAAGCCTCTGATGTGTTTCGTCATCTCTTTGCCAGATAGACATTTGTTGTCTCTAAACCACTTATACGACGATATTCCATGCCATTGACAATGGAATAAACAAGATGAGCTTAAACACGAATTACAAGGAAGCGGAACAGATGCAACACACAAAGAAAGGGAGAGGGAATAAACAGCAGCACTTTGTCTCCACTCTCTTCTAATCACATCACATTCTAGATAAAACTATAAATATAACACACCAAATTCTAGAATATGGGCGAATAATCAAGAAACCAACAGAAGCATAAACATTGTCAGCTAAAAAGTACCTCGGCCGAACCAGGAGTGATTACCATCCATTTTTCAGTAGGATCACATCGGTGGTTAATTATCTGATTATTGGCTAGATTAGCTATTTTGTCAAACATCTTCGTAGGTTCAGATTCACCTACCGAAAAAGAGGGAAAAAGTCCATATTAACAGGGTGGAAAAGAAAGAACAAACAACACATAAAGTAGCATATTGCTCTTTCTGTTGAAAGAAAAGTGTGTTGCCTTCAATGGACCAATGATACACAGAGGTTTGTGTGACAAGACCCAACATCTTTGGAGTGATCCATTTTCAAAAAACAACCTACACGCAGAGCACGGAGTAAACTAATGAAAAGATTCAAATTCTGAAGTGTGGTGAGATATTTCAAGGACAAAATAAACCTATCACCTGCTCAGGAATCTGATATGATTTCATTTTTGCTTTCAACGCAATGTTAAATATCTGCAAGTGATCCTGAGTAGTTCCCGGAAGTTGGGCTTCAAAAGAATACAAGCATGTTATGAGGTAAGATATCGAGAAGTAAACTCGTAAAAGTAAGGACGACAAAAGCCACAATAAATTATTCCAGGAAACTTAATTAAACCTCCAAACTATAGCAATTTTGAGACGCTACAGTCCTAATAGTCGGGAGTGGGCGAAAACGTCACCAAACCAGTTGAACTATAAAACAACTAGCTAGTCAAGAAGGCTAGCTCTTAACTGCCCACTAAGCCTGAACTTTAAGAAATTTCTGGAAACAAACATATGAAAACCCACACAGACACGCATGAACACACGCAAAAATTTTAACGATTGATGAGGATTTAAAACCCTATATTTCAATTGGGTTATAGAAAATTCCTAATTACAATCATATGAACACACACAGAAACACACATTTGTATCTAACAATCGGAGAGAACAATGTGAACATTTTCGTATGTAAAACCCTCAATCTCAAACAGATAGAGTATACGTATAAACAATCATATGAAGTACTCACACACGTACATACCCGCACATGTAGAAGAATGTGAAAAGATAGAGTGAGTAAAACAAGAAAACCTCTCTGACCCATTAAAGGGCACTGTTGTTGAGACCTTTAATGAACATCTTCCCGAGGGAATTTAATCACCTACAAACCGTAAACTAACACCAAACTTGCATCAGAAATTGTACAACACCTTTTACTCTACCAAAAACCATGCAGAAACACTAAGCAAAGCAATTTTCCTTTTTCTTTAACCAATGAAAGCATTGTAGTAGGGAAACTAAAAGCGAAACAATAGAATGAGAGAGAGAGAGTGTGTGTGTGTGTGTGCGCGTGTGTTTTTGTGTGTGTTTTCTCGAATCAAATCTAGAAAGAGAAAGTACAAAGAAAGATATCTTATTAATCTATGGAAGAACGTGAGAGAAGATTAGATTGGGGGTTCAGAAGGAAGAAGAAATAGGAAACCCAGAAACCCCTTTTTTCCTCCCGTTCTGGTTGAAGGACTGGGAAGTGTGTTTCCAAAGCAAGCTCATGTTGCAAAAAATTCTCTGTGTTAAAATAAAAAACCATTCTTTACATAATTTGCAAATTGAAAGGATATTATTAGGCGGCCGCCATTCGCAAACCACTATTTACTCCATGCAACCCAATTTCTTCATATAAGCCACCCTCTACTTCTAAGGACACAATTTACTCCATACAACCAGATAAATTCATGTAAAGTTCCCAATATACCCCTCCCCTCATAAAACTCCTAAAACTATCCAACAAATAAAACTTGAACTAAAATTTTTGAAAAACTCTCCCTCCATCCCCTCTCTCAAGTCAACCTCTCCCTCCCCTGTCTTTCAGTCGAAACCCTCATTTCTCTCAGCCGTCTCTCTCTCTCCCTCTCCACTACCACCACCACCGATGCCGCCCAACACCACCTTGGAACCACCAAATGCCACCCTAACACCACCTCGAAACCACCAAAGCACTACTCTCCACTTCCTTGAATCTCTCCTTGAATCTCTCTCTCTCTCTCTCTCTCTCTCTCTCTCTCTCTCTCTCTCATATACATACAAACAAGCAAGAATAAAAAAAACCTACAAGTGACCAAATTTATGAAGAAAAAAAAGTAAGAAAGAAACTAATGAGAGTGATCCATTCTCAGCTCAGCCTAGATCACACATATTATTTAATCTGCTTTTGCTTTTAAAACAGCCCTTGTTACGCAATTTGGTATGGATCTCAACCAATGACGAGAAACATTAATAAACAGAAATGAGGTATCCCAAGATTCTAGTATGAGCACCCAAAGACTATGATATCACGTAAATGACATATGTGCTCATGATCTCTCACGGAGTATATGCATTATATTTCGTTTCCCAAGCAACCCAAATATGCTCTACTTAGAGAAGAACTTCAAATTTGGATACGTAATTTGCATTTCTTATGATACTAATGATAGTAACTAAGTTATTAGTACAAAGATGTATTGGACTCCATACTCACTAAGATGTCACCATACATAGAGGATGTTAGAGAGGTTACACATGAACAGCTATATTTCAATTAGGTTACACATGAACAACTAAATTTAGATCATTTTTTAGTGTCATGTTCCATGCTCACCAAGATGTTAGCCCAAACAGCTATGACACCAAGAAAGCACTTTAACCAATTTCCTAACAAACTCTAAAAAAACACAAGCAACTGATAAAAACCGAGGCTAATGCATCAATGAAAGACAAAAAAGATCATTACCCAAAACAGAAAATTGTAGGTTTATTTGAAACCATGAATGAACAAACTATCAATGCAATTCGTAATAGAGAAGAAAGAACACGAAATTAAACAAAAAAAAAAAAACAGAATGCATAGAATTCAAGGAAAACAAGAACCTCCCGTATATAGAGATATAATTGTATATATGTATGTAGGTGTGTACATGAATATACATACATTGATATGTATGCATTTTTATTTTTATTTTGTATTATTGTTCTTGGATATCGAACCTCTTCTAGAAATATATGCATGTCAGATCTCAATGAAATATTAGGAAACAAATTCAGAGGCAAAAGAAATTATCTGCAGTAAAGACATTATTAACTAAGGAAGGAGAAAACCAACAATTCTGTAAGTCACATGCGTTAGTCCAAATATATGATGAACTTAGTTTGCCAAAACAAAAAAACAGGTATTCTGCAATTTCCTCACCAAGACGCTTGGATTGGCCATAATCAAAACCCTGGATCAAACCCTCTATATTGGCTAAGCGTGGGTGCGAGTACAGCTGCAGGAATGGTGGAGGACTGAAGCGGCTTAGGTTTGGTTGCTGCGAAGGAAACGATGATGGAGAATCAGATATTTGGCTCATGTGGAGAGAGAGAGAGAGAGAGAGCAAACTATGAAGTATCATTCTGAAATGCACTTGAGATCTACCTTCCAACTTAGTTAATGGCTGATCTCTTCACAACCTGAAGGGCTGAGATTGAATTACAACAGAAACAACTTGACACATTTGGATGGTATCTTGAATTGTGGGATCCAAGTTTTGACCCTCAAACCAAAAATCAAATCCAATCTTTGGCCTCAGCTATCAACTACCTCATTGTGGCCATTTAGATCCCAGTACCCAGCAATGTACAAAGTAATGTACATCGCACAGGCAAGAATTAGCAAACCAAGCCTTACAAAAATCAGGAATTAATAAACCAAAGAGAGTTGAAATTGATCGGTTGTTTAAGATAAGAGACAGGAACCTTCAAATTTTGACTTATGTTTTTTATTCAGCCCCAGTTTGCATATTAGAAAACCTTAGCATGCAGAAACTTCCAAACTGATAGCCTGCAGAAGCTTTTGAAGTGCAAGTTCAACCCGAGTTTGTGCCTGTTGAACTCCTAGGGTTCAGATAGAAATAAGCGCGTAGAACTATATGAATAGAGCTTGCATTCCAAACCAATATCATGCAGAAACTTTGGAGTATATGGAGGAGGAGAATGATGCCATTCATTCTGGAGTTCAAGCAAAAACGTGTTCTAGTCGAAGTAATCATTGAGTGACAAGTGCCAACAATGAGATACACTTGCTGCTGAGACCAACTCAACCATGAATTTTTAAACCATCCTGAATCAGGAAAACTTAATTCATTAGGCAACCATATATCTAACCAAAACTCAAAACTTACAAGACTATGTCATCGTACACAGGCGTTGATCATAACAGGGCAACGTCCAAAAAAAAAACCCATCAAAACTCTTAGCATAAATTTCTTCCACAAAGAACCCCCATTAGGTGCTTTCTAAATTGACTAATTATTTGGGTTTCGAATTTAGCAATAGCAAGATAAGTGATATTGTGGAGGTATTCGTCCAAGCAAAATTATTCACAAAAGAAGGTAATAAGACCTGGTGCTTTTCAGTGGTTAACTTTGTCCTGCGAGAGTCGGATAAACCTTGTGAAAGAGGTGTTAAGTTTTTGTGGGTGTGGGTGTTTCTTGCGTCAAAAGGTATTACATAAGTCAGCAAAATAAAGAGAACTACGGTATCCAAGTAAATCATTGACCAATATCAGCCAGGTCTTACATATACAGACTTCCTATCAGCACAGGGACGGGCAAGTACACCAGTGTACTTCTGTTTCATCAGAAAACATGAAGTTGAAATACACTCGTAGTTTCTGTATGAAAAGTAAGCTAACCAAGACACAAAGTACACTGGTACACATATACACACTCACGGACGCACACATGTGGCTGGAAAACTATTGAGACCAAATAAACGAATGACAAGTTACCTCTAAAAACGGCTACACAACACCAGGACGGTTGCTCTTTGGAGAAGCAAACAATGTTTTTTGCCGCAGCACATGATTCTCATCCTCTAAACAGCAAAGCTTCTCCTCAAAACTTGTATTCAGAAAACATATTTTCAAATCAGGAAGGGAACATAAAAGAGGCGCAAATTTTTTTGAAACATACTTAAAAAAGAAAAGAAGAATGCAATGCAATTTTTTGACATCTGGAGGTACTTGTAGCAGTAGGGTAATGGGAACCCACCCCCAAGATGCAGGCACTTGAGAACCCACCCCCAAGATTTGAAAAAAAAAAAAAAAGATACGATAAAGATAATGACAAGAAGAATTGTCAACTGCATGAACTACTTTGAAGGAAAAGACAAAACTAGCTATTAACCTGCTCAGATCTTTAAGCAGTGATAGAACACCTTTGTAACTTCTGCTACAGCTGCGAACATGTTTTTTCAACTTCCCACAACTTTTTCATTGTATCATTAGTATATTCTTTAGCCTTCACAAGCTCCCGCCCAAGAATTGAATTTTTCTTCTCCAAAGCATTAACGAAATTCTGCAAAGTAACCAAAAAACACTTTCCAAAAGTCAACTTTCATCCATTGAACATGAAACAGAAGTAAAAAAGACTTACAAACAAGTTGTGTAACAACTCTTGGGAAGACCAACTTCCAAGAAGGCTTTGCATGATACTAAGCTAGAAAGATCAAATCCATTGGCAAAGCTTAACCATGACATTCAGTCATCATCCTCCATCTTAATACATACTTCTTTTCCAAGTTGATATGTAGGGAAAGATGCTATTAGTTGTAACAAACGTCAACTGCCAGGAAAGAATCCATCCGGTTGTGTTTGATGGACTGGCAAAATAATACAAAAGAAAAAAAAATCAAATCAAATGAAAGAGGCGATAGAGTTGGTTGCCTAGATTTACAAGAACATTAAAGCAATCAAGTATATCCCAATGTTACAAACCGACCACCGAGTGGGACCAAGTACCCAGCCAGAACATTGAAGTTCTGAAGACAAACTAAAAAAATTGTACCGCTAAATTAATCACAGCGGAATGCAAGTATCTGAGTTCATCGTAAATATGCCTTCCATTTACAGAAATATCATCCAGATATGGATAAAACTTGTTACATTCTTTAGATCTTGCTCTAGATAGCAATATAGGTCTTCGCGTTGGTTGGCCATCAACGCATGAATAAAAAAATTACATATAATCTATGAAGCACGGACACCTCTAGAGGTCGAAGTATCGCAGTGTCGGGACACGGGGACACGGCGGGGACACGTATGTGATACGCCACGTGGCGTGTCCCATAATTTAATTTAATTTTTTTACAGGGGCACGGGGGGACACTGATGGGGACACGCAGGGGCCAAACTGTAAATTTTTTATAAAAAAAATTTTTAAAAAATTTAGAGGCCAAATTGTAATTTTAAAAAAAATTGGGGTCAAACTGTAATTTAAAAAAAAATTGGGGCCGAATTGTAATTTTAAAAAAATTTCTATTATGTAAATAAATAAATATACACGTGGCTTGTCCCCCGCCATGTCCGTATCCCCATTTTTTTAGAATTCTCGTTTTTCCGTGTCCGTATCCTTGTCTGTGCATCGTAGCATATAATCAAGGATATGAATAACGCATTCATGTGAAATCACCTTCAAAGAAGCATTTTCATTCCTTAGGTCGGCCACAACAGCCTTCTCTCCTTCCATAGCTCCAATTATTTTTGCAGGACTGCAGTCTTGTTGCACTCATTGACTGTGGCCATTTTAGCTGCATCTAAACCAAGTCTCAAAGACTCCACCGTCTTCTGAAGTTTTGATATTTCAAATTTTCAATTGATTTAACCTCTTTGTTAGACAGTTGCATCCCAGGATATTATCATTACAAAATGGAGCCTTGCATAGCCACTTGAACGTTACAATATAACAATCAACTCGCAAACAATGAAAGAAAAAAACATAACTGAAGGACACAGAAAACTCAAGTGAAATCATAAAAATAATTTCAATGTTGCTAACCTGTAATTTTTTTTCCAGCTGAAGCCGCCATGTGTGATCTTCTAACTGCTACTCAACCCTAGTCTTCGCCAAAAGCAAGGCACCTGTCTCATTAGCCTCCTGTAGACAATAAGTGCATTAAAAAAAAAGGTGATACCTCAACAATTGATAGCAAAGGATTGACACCACCGAAAATTATGTAGATGTTTCATGCATTAACTATAAAACTAATGCATGATCACCACAGTATTTCTCAAACAGCGCACTTGCAAAGTAGATGTATTTAATCAAAATGTTCTCTCATTTCTCTGCTATCAAACATAATCACCAGAAGACCCGTATTCTAAGGTAATATTAAAAAAGTAGCTCAAATTTCAAACCATCCACCAAAGCCACCTCCAAAAGTTACTCTTGCATCCATAAATTACTCCCCCAGTCCATTTTGTTTGTCTATCTTTACATAGTCGTGTACTGGATCACAAAGTAATACATTACACGAGCAATTCTTTAATTTTTTTCACCAATCGAAAGATCTCAACCAGTTCTTTTATTGGTTGCAATAAAAATAAAAAATAAAAATTCACAAAAATTAATTACCTCAATTGACAGTAAGAACATTTGTATCATCAAATTACTATGTTCATGAAAATAATGGAGAAACAAAAAAAACCCAGTGCTACAGGCATACCATTTCAAACTCATAAGAATATTTTTTGGCATTATTTCATTTTAATTAGTTAATCTTACAATAGCTTATAGCAATCAAAGACTAATCTGATTTGTAGAAGAAAAAAGATAACGAAGTTCATTTCCACCCATCAACACAACTAGATTCAAATTTCTCGAACACTGCATTTTCAGTTCAGAGGGTAAATTGGTGTCACAAACTAACATTAAGTACTTAATGCAAAAAATGAGTTCTGAATCGTTATGTAGTAAATTTAATATGGTACAAAATGTGTGCGTGACCATCTAAAGACACCAGAAGCATATCTCACGCCCTCGTTCAAACATTGATTGTCTAACAATGGTAGTCTACAAATTTAGAACAGTTAGCGTAATGTAGCAGCCTCAAGCAATGCGGAAAAGATCAATCAAATACACGAATCATAAAAACTTGAGATTCCAAAGCTCCCCACCTCACTCCCCCCTCCAATAACTAAATGAATACCTAAACAAATGCAAACTGTTATGCTACTGGTCCAGAACTTCCCACATAAGTCCTCCATTCCCACGCCAGTTAAAGTTTCCTTCTAATTTTCCTACCCCTTGGCACTAGGTTTAAACAACCTGATATCACTGCCCACAGACAAGACTAGACTGAATTAAAAGTGAAAACCATCTACAATAAAGTTCACCTGCTTAAGCCTCTGAAGCTCTCTTTCTGCCAATTTTTTCCTCCAAAAACATTGTATTGCTATGATATTAGTTTGGTAACGTCGGAAAGCAGAACGGACCTTGCACATTCTCCAATGGGACTATGGATTGCACCATGTCAGTAAGGGATAAAAAAAAAAAAGGCAAAAGAGGAGTTAAATACTGCAGATAAAATACTTCTAGGCAATGAAAGAGAAAGTTACCTGACAAGCAAAAACCAAAAATATAGGGAAATGATATTAGCACTCCAAAAATTGATGCAAACACTCTAAAATCAGTGTAATTCCAAAGCCATTTTCTTTTGTTTTTGAGTGTCTGCATCAATTTTGGGAGTGCCAATATCATTTCCCAAACTATATGATGTAATTCTTGAATTGTTTTTTCGTATAATCCAATGCCATTAAAACTTAGATGCAGAATGCCACGTGAACAACTTTGCATCCATGAACCAGGGCATGCTAATTGAATTGTCTCTAATCCTGCATTCTTTTACAAAGTGCAGTTAACCATAACTAACTTAAACACAAGCTATATTAATCATGGCATATGGTATTGCAAGGCATACAATTATCTTCAATAAAAAGAAAGAAAATGTAGATTTGTTTTAATAAAACCCTTCATCATAGGCGATCTAAAACATACAAAAGACATTGTGTGTGTTTAAGAGAAATTATTTTTACAGATTTTGAAACTCTAGCTTTCACAATCAGTTTGGAGTGTACATAAAAAATTACAGATAAAAGATTCTCAAATTTTGAAGATTTTGAAAAGCTAAAAAATGAATGAAATTAGGAAAACCCAGAAGCTAGGTTTGATTAGCTTTTTTTGCTTTCCAAATCAGATTCTAAGTTTTTAAGTTAAGTTTCATAAAAATTGATTTTTTCAGCTTTTTGAAGTAAACATTACCACCTTTTACTGCAGCTTAATCAAAATTTGATAGATATGGTACACATGTTTATCTAATCCAGTAAAATCTAAAATCTAGAATCTACAGCAAAATCGAAAGCTGGAATCTAAAATTTGTATCCACAACTATCGCAAACACGGACATTATCGGGGCATGCAACAGTAGAGAGGCCTTAATTAAGCAGGGAAATGAATCATTTATATTCAAGGAAACATATGGGAAGTCATACATCATGGAACTTCCGGACATCAAAATCAAGTTCACCTGAATTAATATGGCAGCTTTGTGTTCATTTCTGTGTAAAAACATTTTCCGAGTCAAGAAACCACAGATGTTGGATTGTATGAGTACAGTGGAAAAGCGAAGCTCCGTATAGGCACCCACTAACAGCCATCTGCAGACATATTTCTGTATTGAAATAGCAGATGAAGTCTCCCTTTTTCTGAATACCTTTTTTGAGCAAGACAGCCTGGAAACATGCAAACATTTTCAACACTCTAAGAGTGCCACCCAATGCTAAATCTGAAGTAAAACAATACAAAGACACAGAAAAATAACACCACCATAAATTCCAAACAGTTCCAATGATGTAAAAAGACATACCTTGGAATTAAAAAATTATATCCCTGAAGCAAGCTTTCATAAGGAACTCTACGCAAACTTCCACAAAAAAACATAAAACGACCACCTCTTCTGCATAAGGAGCTCAATAGCTGCAACTTATCAGTTTCCATTCCTCGCCAATATCAAGCTAAAGACCTCCTAAGCGAATTACTGGTGGAGATAGTTCAATGAATTGTTTCTGAGAGAAAACTATGGAAGTTCCAACTACCATAGTAACTTCCTGAAGTTCGCAATTCATATTCTTAAAGAACTCTTTAACCGGAACTCAATGGGTAATTCCATACAGACTCTACTTATTGATTGGACCAATATTATTCAGGTTTTCTGACACAGTAGTTCAAGTAACACAGTTATGAGCATGGGCCTCCCCAACACCGATACTACGACATGACTTAGGCAGCATTCTTCTAAACTTATAAGTCTAAAAATTATTTTGGTATTTTTTATTTTTCGTAACTTTTATTTAACTTTTCGACGTAATTTTTGAGGTTAATCGTTCGTCTCGGGCCGTACTCCAATTTAGGCGGGCTATGCATGGGATACGAGCCAATTCATATGAGTAGCTAAGAGGGTAGCCTTCTAAGCTTTTGTACAAAGCTCGTAATGGAGGACGTGATCCCGCTCGTGAAGACAATGAAGTGATCCTCCTCATAGAGTCCCAAACCAGCTGCTGCTTGCCAAGTATGGAAGGAATATGGATGAATGTTGAAAAAATTCAAATAAGAGGGCACTTTAGACAAATAAGACAACTGTTTGATACTTTTTTCATCTCTAGCGAACTATTTTTTGCTTTTGGTCATAATTTTGTACTTTTTAGACTTCTCTCGTCGAAATGGATGATTAATAAAAAAAATACCACGCAAATCTAACAAAAATTCAGAAAAGACTAATAAAACACACAAAACGAAGAAATTAATTAAGTTTACAAGACCCCACCCTTATTTCTTATGATAACGAAGCCATTGAATAATTGCAACATAAAACCTAACTATCAAATCATGCTAGCAAGACGATAAAACAGTCCGCTGCTAGGCCTGCTATCTTTAGAGAGGGGTTATGGAAATGTGTCCCGCTTTGGAGAAAGCTTGGGCAAGTGAGCCTTCATTAGATAATCTATCCCAAATTTTCATTGATTAGTTCACTGCAATCAATGTTTCTGTCGCTTCCATGGCACTTTCTTATGTCGCTTTAAACTTGTGTAAGTGGAACTCTTTTAGAAATCTCAGATCAGGAACTGATTGGAGTGCCGCCTTAGATGGCAATTCTTTTTCTGGCACTTTACTCGCATGAATAGCACTTGCCCAAGGACGGCCAAGAAGATATCACAAGAAACAACTTTTGAATAATGATTACCCATTATGATTCCTCTAAACACCACTCAAAGACTAGAAAAATAAATAATTCCCTCAGTGTGGGTGTGGTTCAATGGCAAAATTTCCTATTTTAATGAAAGAGTTACAAAACACATTCATTGGGCTCTCAACGATAACAAGTGTTGTTTGAGAGAGAAGAAAAGTGTTACCAAACCAAATCAAACCTTGTGTCCCAATTAATTGGGGTCGGCTACGTGAATCCTATTTTTCCATTGAGTTATTATGTTCAGGGCTACCTCTTCACTTATATTTAGTAAGACCAAATCCTTCTGTATCACAGTTATCCAAAATCAGTTTAGGTATTCCTCTTCCCCTAACCCTACTATCCACTACTATCATAACTCTCTTATTGATACTGCGCATACAGGTCTACGGTTAATGTCCAAACCACCTTAATGTATTTTCTCTCAACTTATCTTATATAGGTACAACTCCTACCATCACCCAAATAGTTTGTTTCTAATTCTATCTCTCCTAGTCTTACCACACATCCACCTCAATATCCTCATTTCAGCTACACTCATCTTACTTGCTTGTTGCTTCTTAATAGAACAACTCTCCATCCCGTGTACCATCGTTGGTCATATAGCAGTTCTATAAAATTTATTTGGCCACCCAACAATTTATATCAAGCAATCTAACAAACAGTTGGTCCATATAGACTTCCTCTAGAAGCTCCCATGAAGGTAGGCTTTTTTAACATCCAATTGAAACAATCGCCAACCAAGATTGGCAGCAAAAGAGATAAGAAGACAAACAGAACCAAGCTCGCCAACAAGAGAGAAAGTCTCCGCATAATCAACACCATATGTTAGAGTATAACCTTTAGCAACAAGGTGAGCTTTGTAGCACTAGACAGACCCATCAGAATGGTACTTGGCAGTGAACACCTAATGACACCCAACGGTGGTTTTTCAAGACAGAATACCACCTCCCAAGCGTCGTCGTAATGAAGGGCAGACATTTCATCCTCCATAGTTGTCCCTCACTCAGAAATAGACAAGGAATAGAAAATTTTCACTATTTTTACTTAACTGTTCATTTTTTTCAAGTACAAGGTCACCATTGAACCACAAAAAAATTAGTATATGCAAGCTGAAAATTCATTTTTATCAAAAAGTTTAGATAGAGGACGCAAAAACTTTTCATATTTCACCATTCTAATTATGATATATAAATGTCAGGTATAAGGTTTTCTGTAGCACTGAGAAGTTCTCAGTAAATTGACAAATTGCAAGCTGAAAGAATGTTGTTTTTGTCCAAAAAAGAGCAGGAAACAAAGAACTGTTTATACCATTATCATATTCGTGGCCAATACAAAATTCTCACTTTTGTCATTCATTGAAGAATCAGAAAAGTTTCAGTAATGCAAAATCGAATCCTCTAGATTAGTAATCAAAAACCCTCAAGAAACTAATGGTAATAATAAACAGATCCCAACCCTATATATAATGTTCATTTCTCAAATGAATTTGTGAAATTTTACACCATGAAATAACCTTCAAAAGAGATAAACAAAATTCGCCACTTTTTGAAATCTGTAGTTTATTGAGCAGATTAAATCTCAAATGTCATTTGAATTATGAGGACCCAGAGAAATCTATGAAGCGATGTCCCACGTCGCCTATGTACCAAAGTAATATGAAGTATATAACCATGAGGGCACCCTCACTTCATGAGCTACCTTTTGGGGTGAGTTCTACCCAAGACCGTGTAAGTTTGTAACATGGTATCAAAGCTAGCTTTTGGGGTGGGCGTTGGGAAGTCAGCTCTATGCAACCATATATTTTTCCGCAAGAGAATAATACATTGAGCAAGTTTAGCTAATGAATAATGCGGTGAAGGATGGAGGATGGATAGGGCGCCGGCTATGGTGTTGATGAAGATTATTGGGAAAAATTTTACTAAGGGCTAGATTTAGCAATTGTTGAAGATAAGGGCATTTTAGGATTAGATTAATTTGTTTAAATGACTCTAAAAAGAAATTAGGGCTAGAGAAAATTTATTTGGGTTCATCTAGAACCACTCAATACTTATCAAGGTACTTCTCTTACCATAAGCAGCTAATAGAGGAGTGGGTAGCTAAGCACCCTATTTATAAAGCACGTATAAAAGACGACCACTGAAATTAATCAAATTGTGGCGGACAGCATACACAGATCTTTGAATATAAGAGAACAACTATAACAAGGAAATGCCAGAATGCAAAGACCAATTTTTTTTTTTTAGAACAGTGCACAACAACTAAGAGACATTGGAGGACAACGATGAGGGGAGAATGGTGCAGTTACATTAACATAAATCATGTACAAGAAGTTGCTTAGGAAGAGTTTCAGACAAACCAAACAACCCAAACCGAGCCTTAAGTCCCAATCAATTGAGTCAGCCACATAATTTTGTTTCTCCATTGAGCTCTGTCAAGACCATTGATATCCAGAAAACTAAGACCCTTCCGACCTACCGCCTGGTCCGCCTCTAAAGTCAATTTTGGTTTACCCCTTTCTTTAGAGCTACCATATACCATAACCATAGCACTCCACCTAAACTGCTTCGACCGATCTACAATAGACATGTCCCAACCACCTTTTCTCTCTTCTTATCTCCTAACGGTGCTAAACATTCTCATTCCACTTACACTCATCTTACTTGCAAAAAGAAATATATGACAAGTTACGAAGAAATAGAAAACCTAAATGAAATAACAACAACTATGAATGCATAAGCAAGATTTCAGATGTGAACTAAAAAAGAGAAGAAAACCTCTGCAGCATGCTTGTAGGGAAACTGCAGCAACCCTGGTTGACACAAAATCCCTGCGTGCAACAAAAGTCCGCAATCGTCCCTGAATACACTTTGCAGCATTATCCAAAACCTCAGCTCATGAATCCAAAACTCTAATCTGACCAGCCCTAAGAAAAACTTTACTTTGGTCTTTCCCAACTACAAAAGTAAGAAAGGAACACCCAAAGATATAAAAATACAATGGTTTGCCCCATAATAAACAAGAAACCTTACAATGGAAAAATCAAGAAACTGAACATGAAAGGACTCCATACAAAAGCATACCTGATAATTCTCAAGCTTTAATTTCTTAAGTATCTTCTCCATTACTGTTTTCTCATTGTAACTACTACCATGTCAATAGGGAAAAAAATGAGAGAGAGAGAGAGAGAGAACACCACAAAATTTTAAGGGGAACATACCTAAACAGACAAACAAGATATTAGTAAGAAACAAGTAATTCTCCCCCCATCTAAAATAGTCACCACAAAGTATATGAAAGTATCACATTGCAATAGACAACATAAATTGCAACTATGGATGGATCCAGATAAGTGTCTCTGCTTGAATACTGACTCCCAACTACTGTCTACTGATTATTGGCTATATGGTCCTTTTATAAAGTAGTTCCCAATGACAGATGTAGGTTCATTTTTCCTTTCCTTTATCTTATTTGTCCTCTTTATTTCATGTCCTGGAGGAGGGGCTAGCAATGTAAATTTTGAAGAATCTATCCAACATTGTGAAACCCTCTAGGTCTTTTGGAGCTTCCAATGCTACAAAGGAACAACTTATCTAAAATAGAAGGGGGTAAGGAAGCAAAGCTTACAAGGCCTTAACAACTATAGTCACGCACTCACTGCTAGACAAACACAAGCATCAAGTAGCCTTTTCGGTCGAAAAATAAGTGTGTGGTAGTGTCATCGAACGGTATTTTGGTATTTGGGCAACTCTAGTAGATTATGACCTTGTACAGTAGGGTTGTTCAAAGGCCATCATAAACCCACTAGTAATATGAAATTGCATTCAGATACATTAATCAATATTCTCTTCATCCCATGTAGCCGTCGTTTTAATTCACATTCAAGCTGTGCACTTATAACTAGGTCCACTAACATGACTTATTCAAATATATGCATTTATAACGAGCTCCATTAATGTGACTTATTCAATGTCCACATCTACTATTAAGTTCATTTAAGGACATTTAGGTTCATTCTACCTAGACTCCTCTTGCATGGCTTGTATACATGGAAGTAATTTTTTAATATAATAATTGACAGTTGAATTTGAGTTAATGAGGTTGTGTCCTTTGCTACAGGGGTTGCGGTCCTTGCAAAGTTGCGTAAACCTTGTGAGAGTGAAGCAAACTTTCTCTTTCTTCTTTGTTTGCAAACATACTGCAAATATTAACGTTATTCCCTAACCAAAACCAACATGATTCCTATCGTGGGAAGCAATATCACATTCTCCTAAAGTTTTCCTACATCACTTTGGCACCAAGGCTTCAAAATCTTCCATCCTTAAAATCGATATATAAATTACAATGGTGACAAAATAGTGAACAAATTTTGAAGGTTGAAGCCCTTTCCAAAGGCTTCATCAGAAATGCATTGCAACATTAAAGATTGTAATTGATACAGTAGGAACTGACGTTGCAGCGTAAAATGAGAACAAGGGATCAAACCATCAATAGAAGATTGGCATCTTTCGTCCGAGGTCAAAATTCTGTTGGAAAGGGCACCAAAACATCGTGTACTACCTTTCCCTTAGTTTCAACTACTTTGGCTAATTCAAGTAATATCTCATGGGTTGCCAATACACCCTCATCTGGGATTCTGGGTTCTGGAACTAGCTCACATATATCTGATAATCCATTACTTCACTCGGATTGCATCCTAACCAACTTTATGTTAATGGAGCCAATGGTTCTTCTAGAACCGTTAGTGAACAAGGTACTTCAAAAGTAGGAAGCGATACCTCACGTTATACAAACTTGTCTTGCATAAGTGTTCATCCATCAAGAAAAATCTTGTGTCATCTTCATAAAAATCAACAGCTATATAAGCTTTCTACCTACCCCCTCTTTATTACCCTACCCTCTACCAATGCTAGGCGTCCAGTTTAAGAAGAGGAGGGTGATTATGATCAGTGATTTTTTCCCTCTTTCATCATGTGAGTACAGTGTTATGCATGGAGGATGCATGTAAATTGATCACCAGATTGGACAGCAATTGATCTCCTATAGCAGTTGTCCAACTACAAAACAAAAATAAAAAAGGTAGCGAACTAGATTACCATCGTCTAATGCAAAACCAAGACATCTAGTCCTACTATGAGACATGCAGGAAGGTTAAAATTGTAGTTCAACATTACAACAATAGAACATGAAAGAGGCTATTCTAGAGCATTCAAAAGGTAAAAAAACTGAAATTCAGGATACAAAATGATTACTTGGGGAAGACCGTTACTCACGATCATGCCAGATACAAAAGACCCCATCAAAATTCATCAACCATAAAAAGTAAAGATACTAAAGAAAAAACAAGCATCTGTAACTTCATTTTCAGTAAATCGGCAAGTCCGACCTATGTTCCAAAAGTACATCAAAGTTTACGTAACAAGCTAGCGCCACAAGAGAGCAAATAGTAGTGTAATGATACCCAATGCATTACTTATAAGGGTATTTGGGTCATGAATTAATCATGGGTGTATCCTCCTATATAACCAAATAAAACACAGCAAAGAGTATGCTAAAAGTATTGTGCACCGGGGTATATTCGCTGTGGCTACTTACAAACTAAGCTTGCCAACCGAAATACTATTATTGCCAAGCAAAAAGATTAAAATATTAACATCGAACTGTCAAATGAAAAAATCAACCGGACAAGGGAGAATGAAACATGAATAAAATAATCAAATAATCCAGTACCAATACCTCGGATAAACAATACAAACAAACCCACCTTCCATCTATAACATCGAGAGCTATCAGTCCAAAATGATCCACAAACTCACGATATGTCTTCCGAGTGGGATAACCAGCCAAACTTATGCGAACAGCTTTTAAAACACCCTGAAGAAACCACGATAACAACAATAAAAAGACGCTACATGTAACACTAAGCACCATTAATGTAAGGACTTAAATAACTCCATAACTGAATTGAGGCTACTAACCAGTTATTGAGGAATATTCACCAGCACAATTCAAGCATATCTGGGACAAGTTCATAATAGATTATGAAAGTAGTTTCGCAATTCCAACTACCAATCTTATGCTAAAGGTAGCCCAAACTATATCACTAATTTCATAATAACATTCTCTCCAAGCATCAATATGCATGCAGTTAACAAAAAATGACCGGAGAAAGAGGCAAACTTGCCTAAGCCTTCTACCAATTCCAATTATGCCGACATTTTAGTGTTCTGAACTTCAAATCTCAAACAAATATGCAGAAACAAAGATTACACGAACCGGTTCAAGAAACAACAAAAATTGGTCCTTTTAAAGCATAGAAAAAGTGACAGTCAAACCATGAGAGTCCTATTCAGTTGCTGCCCGTTAGCAATACAATGTTGAAAAAATGCAAACAAATGAACAACGTACACAATTTCTCACATGACATATATAAAACATAATTTCTAAACATTACACCAAGCATCTTGAAAGGCCAGCAGTCTAACAAGCCAATATATGACTTAATGTCTTAACATTACGCCAGGCATAAGGGCAATTTACAAAACTTACAACAAAACACCTTCAAAAAAATAATAATAATAATCTTACAACAAAAGGTTAAATTCCTAAAACAAAGGAACATTCATGAATGTGCCAAACTGATTTTACATGTGAATGAGAAGTGAGATGTGAGTGCTTTACCTTTTGAGAGAGGTTAGCCCTTTGAGAGAAAATAGTGTGAATCCCTGTATGGCCTGAGAAGAAATCCCATTAGAATTAGGGAATTGATTTTGCCACTTCCCTTTTTGTTAATGCCACTCCCCTTCTCTCACAAAACAAATCATCTTATATAGACACAAAGGGGAGTGGCATTAACAAAAAGGGGAGTGGCAAAATCACTCCCCTAGAATCAAGGAAAAAGTTATATTGCTTATAAAAGCAAATATCATCAAGAAACAGATGTAAGGATTGGAAAGTAAGAAAAATTTATCCCCTAGATCAGTGCTTACAAGTCTCCTAAGCTAGCAAAGTTCATCAATATTCTAAGGGGATTAAACTCTTGTTCGAGCAGCCATTCTCATTCCCTCAACACATGTAATCACCATGCAGGGAAAAATCTGAGAGTAAGTGCATAATAAAAAGCATATGAATTAACAGGAAACTCAAGTATGTGTTAGAGCATCTCCAACCCATTAGTCACATGTGCCTTGTTAGCAAAAATGGCAAGCCCAACCCACCTCACTCAAATGGGCTCTCTCTATGGCTAGGCATGCCTCAACCCAATTTCACTAGCTACATTTACCTAGCCTGGTGAGTCTAGGCAAATGCTAAGGAGGGCCCATATTACTCCATTTCACTCTACAAAGTAGTAATCCACCCTTGAGTTTTGAATTTGATTCCCTACATTTTTCTCAACTCGTTTGGGTGGGATAGCAAAAGATAAGAGTAGGATTTTACGTAGATGGAAAGTGAATAAGCAAAATAAAGAATATACTTGTACTTTTGATCTGGCAAAATTAAGAGTAGGGTTGGAAATGCTCTTACTTAGCTCAAAAGTTTGGGAAAGAATCTACTTATACTTTTGCTTAGCCAAAATAAAGAGTAGGGTTGGAAATGCTCTTATTTAGCTCAAAAGTTTGGGTGGATAGCAAAACCAGAGAGTGGGATAGGAGTATGTAGTTGTAGATGAAAAAGGTGAATAGGCAAAATAAATAATGCACTTCTTTTGTACTTCTTATTAGGCGAAATAACGAGTAGGGCTTAATTTAGTCCTCCATAGAAGTACATAGCTCCTCCACAGTTTTAGTCAGGTACCACGGCTCAGTGGCCCTACATATGGACAAACTCACTCTTCCCGAAAAGAGTAGCTGATGATACAAAAGAGAGAACCGATTCTCACACTCACTTTTATACCTTCCCTACTTTTTTGTCTTTGGTCATGTTACCCTGTCATGGATGGAAAATTGAACAAATGCAATGGGAATATTTTAAATTGACAAGGACAAAAACTTAAAGACACAAAAAAGAGTGTGGGGGCCACTAAGATCAGCGTTCACCATGGAATCACGGCCAAATAAAATTTCGC